>LR736875.1:860323-1521615 GCA_902654985.2 Oryctes borbonicus
GATTCCCGCGGCGATTTATTAAAAAATCCAAATTAGCTCATTGCGTTATTCAATATCGTAGCTGTAGAGCGCTATGGCATTCATGGCACCAATGATAATACACCAACATGCAAACTGTAAGGATAGCCGGCTATAAGCGCATAATTTTCACGCAGTACTTCGCCATTTTGGATTCGAAAGGACGCGCTCTTACAAATGCTCATTAAAAAATTAATTTAGTTATAATGTTGTAGTTGGTGACATGTTCTAGTGCGAGAAAACGTTCAAATAGACATTATTCTCTCGGTACGGCAAAATATTTTTGATTTTACCGATGAAATGCCTGGACCCGACTCGTCCGTTAAAAAGGTAGGTGAGATCAATGCATTTAGATATTGGTCATTATTTATCTATATGAGCGCATATTTAGTGGTAATACAGAAGCAGTTTTGTATTATAAACGACTTTTACGCGTGAGTTTTCTTTTATCATCGGGTTACATACATTCTCGATTTTATTTTTTATACATATGACTAGAGATGGCAATTTCCCGTGTTCATTCAGTAACATACAGATAATTTATCGAGATCGGTTCATAATCTACAAAAACCATCTTAAACACATTTTTGTATCTAGCAGCGGAACGGCACCGTTCCCGATAATATATCTCTGCATACTGACTCCCTTCGTATGCAAGAGTCCATTCGTTTGCTACACCTATGGTGCGCACCCGAATTTGCCCACCCTAATTATGAGTCCATAATCTACATCAATTAATAGTAGAAATGTAAATCTAGTTGTCTTCTCTTCATCCAACAATCGATTTTTAATAACGCTGCGTGTGTAGAGCTCCTTGCCAACAAGGAGCACTTCTACACCAAGCAAAAGCTTCAGACGCATCCTTTCCCGCACGTTTCAATTAGGGACGCGCCCAAAACATTACAAAGCGCCTCGTTGTTAATTGTTTTGCTCGATTTGGCGTGACTAACTTAGTAATCTAACGGCACGTGTCCAATTATCGCACTTCGGTGATAATGAAGAGATATTTCCTTCTGAGTTTCCTACGCGGAAGAAAGGAAATGAAGCAAAAGCGTTATGCTTTTCCTTTCCCTTCATGCGGAATTTGAATTTCTACGTATTTACATATCTAAGCAGCAGGAATAATGAACAGCCTCGTTATGTTGGATTATTAATAACGATGGTAAACATCGTTCGCGATTTGAGTTGGTGCTTCCTTCGGAATTTCGCGTGTAAAGAACATGCACGTATGTGGCAAAATTAGACATATTTAAAATCAAACATGATCCATACAACATTTCAAACTACTGACCGAAGAAGAAAGGCAGCAGAGTACAAGTAATATTTGTACATTCTATATTAATAAAGGGACGTCTCGAAGGAAAATACTCATCGAATTAATTATTCATTAAAACCGCCAACATTTTCACAGAAACGGACGAACTAAACTCCCATATCATGCATTTTATTTAATAAACAAGTTCAGAACCCTTTGTCCAAACATTCCAATCAATCGGAATATTTTGCGTACAATTGTGGAATTGGTTTTGTTCAGTACAGCTTTAATCACTTTTGTTTGCTCGAAACGTGCGACAAAAAATTACCAATTAAAGTACACATTTTTGCCGAGACAATATTTACAAAATCGAACCAGCAGAAAAACAGAACTTGGCCCAGATCGTTAATTATTGATGTGTATATGTACCTAGGTGACATCTGTAAACAAAGCTAATTGGCCACGAGGCCCACGTTCACCGTTCTAAACACACTTTAGTACGATGCTATACGTTTAGAAGCAGAACGGAAGCAGTTGCATTTATAATAGTGTATACATTACAATGAAAGCAAAATAAACAAAGATACCCGGAAGTTCAGCAGCACATAAAAATGTATATTTTTAGTTCACTTCGAATACCTTGCTATAACTCGTATACGTGTATTAACTCGTTCAACGATTGGTTTTATAGTAGAAAAATATTTTGAAAGCATAGTTTGGCGCATGTTAAATATTACAGAATCTGTTTACAAGAACTGGGATTTAAAAAGATATTATGCAAAACTTTATGACTCATCATAGACTTGATCATGATGGACCAAACATGGTGCAATATACATAAATGAAATAATAAATAGAATTTATTCAAATATGCTCTTTGAAATTGAGACAGTACGAGTATCTCGTTTGAAATATTGGAATGGTTACGTAAAACATACCAGGAGCATTTTTAGAAATGAGATTTTCGAAACACAACACCTTGCATGTATTCTATTTATTTGGAAGGGTAACTTCCTTACGATGCTCTCGACATACTTCAATTTGCTTCTCACTTTTCTTGCAAATACATTCACCAAAGATTTCGACGTTGCACACGAAGAAATCAGCTTAGAGCAGATTGAAAAACTCAATTGGTGGACAAAGGTAATGCCTAAATTCCTTAAAACAAAATTTCGAGTGATGAGGACTTCATCGATTGTACAAGAGGTGACAGCTAATTTCAATAATGTTCGCCAAAACCATTTGGACAATTGGCTTCCAACTAAATTTTTCAAATAATCCCAAAACCAAAAATCCGTTGGGTTCTGATTAGAGGATCTTGGTGGTCATGATATTTCAAAATGATTTCACAAGCGCTCTAATTGGTCGGTAGATGCACGTGGGTGCTCTATCCCGCATAAAAATTGTGTCTTCAATTGCGTTCTCTTGACATTTGCAGGTATCGTTTTCATCGGTAACAGTTACAGTTTTGACGCGGCCATTTTGTATTTTCTCGAAAAAATACTAAATCTAATCTTGAAGTTGAGTATGAAATCGGACCAAACGCTGTTCCTCTTGTCACGAAGACCCCAGTTTAATAACCATCTAAAGAGGGAAAACTGGGTCTGGATGCAACATTTTCACGTGAACAAGGGAACATTTTCGTCTTTTGTTGGATGATGTTAAACTCTTATATAAAAAGGTTAAGAAAGTGCAGATAGGAGACCAGGAAAATATTGGTACGGAGTTGAGTTCTCAATGTTTTAAAATTTTTATTTGTCCCTGAGGCACCGCGCTGACTCATTGCTCGCTGAACGCACTGTATATTTCAAGCTCAAATTGCTCTTACTTCTAAACATTTCAGTTAAGCAATTTCACTAGCAACCAGTGTATTGTTTCAAACACCAAGTAGCTTTGGTAAGTCAATTAATAAAAGGCATAACAATGGTTGTAACAAGGCCAGAAATTAACAAATGAATTCATTAAATTCATTTTCACATATGTAAAGATATAAGTGGTAATAAAGTTTTGTTTTTATTGACAGGTAAATTTAATTGATAATAAATCAAATATGTTAATAGCGCACATCTCTGTAATTACTAATATGCAAGGTGTACCATTAATATTATAGAGGTAAACAAAAGACTATTATTATTAGCAGCAAGTTAGCACAAAATTCCGATGAGATGAAATTTTTAGCGTTACACACCAAAAAATCTATTCCAAATATTAGATTTATTAACGTCAAAAGAGTGTTGCTACGTCATACCACAACAAACAAAATATCTTCAACTTCCACCAAGTTTTATATTCGACGAACCGTACAAAAACTAGTTTTTCCGAACCGCTGGTTCCAACACATTTACAAATATCAACGCGTAAATGCATTCGAATCTGAGATATTACAAGTTTCGGTTGAAGTGGCTGATGTTAATAAGGTGTTTCAGGCAGGTGCAGTTTGACCTAGGTTATTACCAAATGTTTGTTGTAACGTATGCATTTCTAGAACTGGAAAGCGTTAGACTGTGACAGAGCGGTGATTAATCGAAGATTCCACGGTTCGTTACGCCGCCTTTGACTACTCTCGTCGATTTATTTCAATTAAAAATTCATTCTGCGTCAAGATCGATATAATTTATGTAGCTCTAAACTTAGTTTGTTGGTTCTATTGCAGTGAATATGAAGGTATTAATAAGAAATTAATGTCAGCTTTGATTGTGTTTCGTGTCGTGTTTAATGGAGTTAGAAATAAGATCAATAATGCTTTAAAATATATTTGTGCAACAGTAGCTGGGAGAATTTTTTTTTATTTAACCCATCCGTGGTGGATGAGACTATTTTATTTCCGAGTAGGAGTCATGTCAACGCGCACAAAGTAACATATGGGAAAAGAGTTAATACTTTTCTCACGAACTTGTCTAATTCTTCCATATAAAATGTTAAAGAATTTCATTATGTGAAAATAAATAAATATTAATTAAAAGAATGTTTTAAAATAGGTGTTCTGTCACGTACCTTAGGACATTCATAAAAAATGTATCGTTTCTTGACGATCTTTACAATCTTATATCACCGACTTTGTATATTTACATTCTGCTTAGAATTTAAAATTTCTTTCTTTCTTCGATTGTATTCTATTCGATATAAAGTTTAAATGCAAAGAAGTTTGTTTGGCTGACTAGAATTTATTGGCAAACGTGCTTGGTTGGAAATCCCGGTAGATAGGGCAAGCAAAATTTAGAAACGAACTTCAAGGAAACAGAGCTAGAGTACTTCAATTCCAAATTAACTCCAAAAAACGGTTAGTTGGACGATAGTTAATAGTTAACTATTACGGAAGATACACTTCAAAACGTCACTTTCTACAGCAAATAGTTACCAATGAAACGTGCTAAGAGGGTCCTGCGCACATATACACGTAGCTTTACGATCGCCTGGCCTAAATTACGGTTTTCGTGAACGCCACTCATAGAACTCAACGAAACTCAAGCGCTCCACAAAGACAAAGAGGCCAAAATATTACCGCTGCCGTTGTGTAATGATAAGAAGTTAGCGAACAATGAAGAGTAAGTAGAACTTTATGGTAATCAGCGCGAGCACGAGTTACGACGATGTCGGTTATGCTGGTCGTCCCGTAGATGGGGTAGTAGTCGCCGCACCGCGCCACCATGCTGCTTACACTTTTCCCGCGATAATGAAAGGTCGGAACGTCCACCGTATATACCTATGCATACTTCCTCTTCCCGTATTACGTTGCATATTTAATTTCCTCGGGGATATTTCTGTATGGAATGACTTTAATGTCGATGTAACAGATGTATTTAAATTTGCCGCTTGCATACTTTAGGAATACGAAATGATGTATTGAATTCTAATGGAGGAAACTTCCTATACAGGAGGGTAGTCTGAAAAGTTTCAAATCTTAACGTGAAGGTGGCGCTTCTCGGCAAAAGTACTGTAGTAACATAATTACGGATGCGTTGAAAGGTACTTTTGAAAATTTCATTCATGTTGGAAGCTCAGTTCTTGCACAACAATCATATGCGTCGGTCGCTGTTAGTGTTTCTGTATAAATGAAGAGAATCGAATATCGAGTCGTCATTCCATGAAGCCGAGATGGACGATACTTACATCACCGTTCGCCGCAGCTCTTTCGAGGATGCGCCTTATTTTCAACCGAATGATGTGAGAAAAGAACTCTAATTCCAGTATGTAATTGCTAAAATTGCATCATCATGATGCATTGACGAAATTAACAAAACAGCTTTGCTTGTCACGTCAACATGTGATGCTAAAGTGCAGTCTTTTTCAAAACCAAGTAGCGGTGACTTTATCGGCCTAAATTTAATGGGCAAAAACGGTTACGGAATTTCTCGTTTGTTTTGTACCAACATAAGTAACATAAGTAAGCTTGTTCTTATGTAGCAATTTCTTCGCCAACGGAGTACTGGAAAACCAATTGTTGCTTGTTATGTTTTGGTAGCTCCCTTGAATAGGTCCGAACCAAACGTGAATGTTGTGAATGTTTGCTTCCGAGGAATTTTTAAGTTTGAAGGGTCCACCGCGTCGAGTACCAACGTAAACTTCGAAATTTATCGTATATGGTGTTTCCACATCAACTAATGAAATTACATTCACGTCATATTTTGTCGGTTTACACGGAAGATATTGCTTGAAACTGCAACGTCCTCACAGTGTCAGTAGTTGTTCATCGATGGTGGAAATCTATGGTCTACGCAAACAAACCACGAATCCTTGCTGCATTAAAGTTATACATCTGAAATAGATTTTATTCTATGTTATTTCATTGTAAACGCTTGGAAGGCTTTTTAATAACGAAGATAAAGCTATGCGCATAATTTTCAAAACATTTTGAAGAGCTACCGATATGTTTTAAGTTTTAAGAAAAATATAATTTTACAAAATAGCATTCAAAAAATGTTACATGAGAACACAGTTTGGTAAAGCTCATCAACCAATTGAAATTGATAATTCGCGTACAGTTATGGATGCAGTGATATTTGAGTGCCGCATAGTTTGTGGTCTCCCTGCAAATATTCATCAAATTACGTTCCGTGATGATGGTACCGATTATAGCATCACAGTCCATTATATTTTCCTATAAATATCTTTCTCTATATTTTCGTTTCATTTTCTATGTTGATTATTTCTGTTTTCACTCAATTACATTCACTGAATAAATTGTTTATTTATCTCATGCCGTTCATGCCATGCGTGTTTCGGTGCTTATTTTAGATTCAATTACGATAGCGGAATTAATATTTAATGGTGTCGGTGTAATTACATTTCGGCGACTACCATTATTAACATTGTCATATTACGTAGAGAGTAATTATTTATCCCTTGCAGTAAATTTTCCGAAATTAACACCCACCACACATTTTCTATTATCTACGATGGATAAGATCTCCAGATGTCGGAAGGATATTAAAGGAACTAGCAAGGGTAGATAGGTTTATAGAATCTGCCGAATCTTGTAGAGAATTATATTTCACTTTTTTGTAGTCGTACAACAAAGGTTATCAATAATGATAGCAAGGACTGTGGCGTAGGTTATCGTTTAAGCTTAAAGGGTTTCTATATGTCTACAAAACTTACAGGACAATAAATGTGCTACTTCAGCTCAGATTACGGCGGAGTGGTTCAAGATAACAAGTATAAAGTACAAAAGTGTTTGAATTGCTGAATACAATTATTGAAAAGAAAAAGCGCCAAGTACAAAGTATCCATTATAAAGTATTTGAAGCCCATTAAGTACTTTGAGGGCTATTAAAAGCTTCTCAGGTACTTCGAAAAGTGCTTCAAGTACCGCTAAAAATGCCTCAAGCACTTGGCGAAGTGGTTCAAGCCGAAATAACTGGTATACTAAAAATAGGGCTTTGGTTATTTTATAATTACCTTCAAAGTGCTTCCATTACGTAAAATCAGCTTCAAATCCCCAAGTGCTTAAATAAAGTACATCAAATATCAAGTAGCAGATTGAAGTATAGCGTTTGAAGCCCTAAAAGTGTTCCAAGTACTTTACCGTACTGCTTCTTACTAATAAATCTCATGAAAATACCTGGTAACAGTTGATGTTATATTACTATTCATTACTACCGTGTTTTAGTAGTAAATATGACTGAATAAGTAATTCTTGAAAATTATTACTTGGTGACCAATGTTCGAAGGTTTATTTAGCGTTTCTACTCCCGAGCCTAACTTAATACAAAAGAAGCTGCTGCCATCAAAACAAGTCCACAATCCTTGCCATCGTTATTACCAATTACCATAGTCCGGAACGATTTTAAAATTAAGGAGTTTAACAAAGCGATGGTATCAAATGACACAAAGCGAACAGCGCTACGAGTTACTGCAGGAGCTGACGCAGATTGCTCTCGCATATATTTGCAAATAGAATTGAAAAACTGAAAGCAGTTAGACGACGATTTCGTTACGTATTCCAAGGGTGTCGTCCGTTGCCACGATTTCTCGGACAAGTGTCGACGATTTACCCCGCATAATAAATAAACGCCCGCTTCCGCCTCCACCCCCCACAACTGTACGTCCGAACGGACCCGCTGAGCAGTCGGGCAACGCCATTTTCGCCATTTGCATAAAGCAAAATAGTTGTACGGACGAACGCTGAAGCGCTTTATTGCATTTTTTACGACGTTTTATTTATGGCACCGGCGGAACGCTTCGTGTTATGCAGAAAATTTCATCCGAAACGTATAAACGCGAACGCGAAATGTGCCATACTGTGTCGGGAGCGTGCCCCCTCCCACATTTTATCTCGCTTGCACTTCACCTACGCGACGCTAAAAGTTTAATTATTGCGGGATGAGGGATCGTTCGGCGAAACTGTTGCTGCTGGAAAAAATTCGGCGTGTGACAGCTGGTGCAATCGTCGCGATATTGTAAGCGATACGATGTCAGGAACTGTCGACAGGGGGAACAAGTAATTCATCGCGTTTCGGGATAAATAATTTTAGCCGGATGCGATGATGGCTACAGGCTGCTGTGAATTTTAATGCGGAAAGTAACGCGTTTGCTTATAATTTGGGTGAGGTTTTCTTCCATGTTGCGGATTTCGCTTAAGCGATGTAGCAATTTCGTAATGAGCGTTTTAATTCTTAATGTCCTCGTTATTCTAAACTAAATCTGCATAATATATATAAGGCGCTTGATTGTTGGAGCGTTTTAGATAAATTTTGGCTTGCTTTAATAAATAATGTAACAAGCATGATTATAAAGACAGTGATCTTGATGGTTTACTTCGGAAATATTAATTACTTATTATTAAGTGGTAATTTATGCATATGGTGGGCGTACCATTCATATATAGCATTTATTCTTCAAACATATCGTTCATAGCAAACACCTTTGGATATATTTTTAGCAGCAGGTCAACAGTTCTTATGCATCGCATTGGTTTACAAAGAACTGCGTAATTGCACGATTTACTATAAATATTGGGAGCCTCCAAAAACTTCTGTTTACTTCTGAAATGATTTATGAATATGAGAAAACACTTCATGCACATAAGTTGCATTTTCTAATCAAGAAGGAAACAAGCATGAACTTTTTCCGGGCTTTCCATAACAAATTCTCTTCCGTTACTTTCAAGAAAGCTTTTATAGCCACGTTGTGCACCTTCTCTTCTAATCGCAAGTAATTGTGAACGCAACCAACGAGGTAGGAAATAGAATCGCTTTAAAAATATTCTGATTTGGATATCTCTTAGCTAACAGTATGTATAATACTTTGAGTCAAAAGCAATATTCTATTAAATATTTGACTTTGGTGTCTTGTAGAACCATATAGACCTTGAGAGTACGAAACTCTCTCTTCCCCATCCTTAAAACTCTACATTCGTAGAGATTACCTAATTAAGTCGTAAACTTATTACACGCAATCGCAATTTACCCTTGTTTTTCGCGTGTACACGAAAATTCCGCGATTCTCCGACGTCGTAAACCCTCAGCGACAAAAAAAAATTGCATAACGTTAAGCACGTATCCGTATATACGCAAAAAAAGAGAATTAGGTAAGCCGCAAGAAAATAAAAGCAACCGGCAAAAATTTCGTTAATTTCGCGACCATCTGTGAATTAGTGGATTAATGGGAAATTCATGTAAATTTTAACGGCGCTGTTTTGCGTTTCGGGGTGCTTTTAATGTAAAATCGAGCCCGGTTACATGTGTAACCGTGAGCGTATGTATATTTATGCAAATATCGCTCTCCAAACAGAAGAACGTTTGATACGTGTAAACGGGAGATAATAGCTTATATGTCGTGCCGTATAGTAGTTCAATTTTATCTGGTTGACTAGCGAATACACGTCACGTCCCTACTTTTGTTTTATTTTATTTGGTTTCGTATCGTTGGAATTGGTGATGTCAAACTGTCAGGAACGGTATGAGCAAATACATAAAGAATATTTGAAAAATTACGGCAAAATTCGTTGCAAAAATATATTTCGTACGAGGCTTTAAACTTGCAAAACCAATATACAGCTATGTTGAATGAAATTTGCGACAACCGTAGCGTGTGAAACAAAGAGAGGCTCTTGAGCAGCAATTGTAAGGCGTTCAGAAACCTTGAGGGGGGAATATAATACGCAGATAGCAAATTGCTTTAACTTTATGCTTTGTGAAAAGAGATTGAGGGAATTGAAAAAGTCGATAAATTGCCTAAAGAAATAGCGACTATACCTTTCACTGGTCTAGACACTCTGGTCCTTTACAGCGAAAGAGCCACTTTAAACAGGCAATTAGGAAATGGGAGGGACACATATCAGAACAGTATTATATTAGATACACCACAGACAATACTAGTTTTCAGAAGATGTATCTCAAATACTGGTGGTTTTGTAGATAATAGAACGCAATAAAATAAAAAATCCAATAAATATTTTTTTTTAAATGCTTTTGCTGTTTCATATGTTGTAAGTAAAATAACCCTTTGTGAGGCGTCTGCATTCTTGGAGGATGAAAATTAAATACAGAGGATATGCCCGTGCCACTACACCGTATTGCAGTTTGCATTGCTACAGTCATATATTGCTTTCAGAAGAACTAACAACTATAGTTGTACCAATTTATCAAATTAGTGTTTTCTTGCATTAAACTAATTATACGTAACAAAATAATTAAAGACAAATCCTCCAACCGAGGTAAATCAAGCATAACACCGACATCGTTTAAACTACCGTACATCCGGCAAGAAATAATCAATTTCAAGGCTCGTTCAAATGTATGCGATATTCGACTGTTGATAAAACTCAATTATATAAGAAAACATAAAATTTACATTTCCCAAGAAGGAAATTCTTCGTTTAAGTCGTCATTTCAATGTCATACCACATCGTAGATGAACCACGTAATATTAAATGTTTATTTATTACATGGAATTTATTTTATACATTTTACAAAACTTGTTTATACGGCTGAAGGTTATTTACGTTGCCTTGACAACCCTAATGTTATTCTCATCTAGTGTGTAAGATATTACATGCATTCGAATTTAGAGATATGCTCATATCGAGTAGAGATTTAATTTATAAGCTTACGATGGGCTGTATATGTGATGAATTTAAAATTAGGATGTTACGTACACAACGTTGATTACCTAAAAAGCATTTGTGTGACATTTTGTATAAATCACTTTAACAAGATTTTTTACTAGTATGCACATATGAGATAAAACCTTGAAGAATTCACATTATAGTAACCTTTAAAATATTTCACATTATACTGATGTTCTACGTTTAAGGAGTTTATTTAAGCAATTTATATTCACACACCCAGTTACAAGTAGTAAACGCATGCGAAGCTGGTAGCGCGCTCTACGATAAATTTTCAACCAAAATACTAAAGATTCGGTAAAACCTGTTTATCGAAGATACACACTCTTAACTTCTTAAGGTGTACACGTATTCTTTGCTTTGTCTATAATAATCGAGGTTTCTCCGAACAGGGTCTTGTCTCTTACAACATTAATACGATA
Source organism: Oryctes borbonicus (assembly GCA_902654985.2). Lineage (NCBI taxonomy): Eukaryota > Metazoa > Arthropoda > Insecta > Coleoptera > Scarabaeidae > Oryctes > Oryctes borbonicus. Next base: position 871,587 of record LR736875.1, read on the forward strand.
CAAGAATCTTTCACACTGGTTCCGAAACATAAAACGTCTCAATTTTAACGGACTTTAGATTATGCAGGATGCTCTTTGTAGAATAAATTGCAATTGCAAATAAGATCAATCAAGAACTTTGATACTTTTAGGAAAAACGGATAGTAGATATTTAATTTTCAAATAATAAAGCAATGCAATATACACATGAGAGAAGTTAACTTGGCCGATATTTGTTTTTTATAAAACACCTTTCAAGTCAAGTAGGTGATATTTTGGGATGTTGAGTCAATTTACGTACTAACATTTCTGCAAACAACGTGCCATTTTTCTTAATCTGAATACGAGAGTTGTTCCAGGTTGTTCTGTTCTAGTTGTTCTAAACATTATCCCAGAACCTCAGATCTGTAGTATAGATCAAGAGACATGTCCAAAAAGCAAACTTTGGCCAGACCGCCTTCTTTGGCAAATTGAAATTCTGTGATTTTGATATGGTCAAAAAACGAAATAAGAAAGTGTGAAGTTAGCCCCATTTTTTTTTGAAAATTCTGGGAGTTGTTCCAACATTCGTAGAAAAAGGAAGGTCCGAATTTTACTCAAGCGGCCAAACAACAGGTTTTTTTTTGCAGAAATACGATTTGCAACAGGTCTTGGTTCCAGAAACTGCTCTAGAGCTCATCAAATATATGTTACCACATGTTTCGTATTTTTTTCTGCGACAATATTTTTTATAATTCCGTTTAATAAAGACACGAGAACGCAATTCTATTTTTCAACAAAGAAACGACAATAAATCAAGAATGAGCAGAAATGAATCGCTTTCCTTTAAAAAATGGAATACAAATTGGCATCTTTTGAGACCATATTGCAACGTTTCATATGCGCACATATTTCATCCTCTTAAAGTTTACGCTAGTTTTCCCCGAACGTTGTATACTCCATTCGTAATTTTTCGATCTGGAAACGGCATATTTACAGAATCGAGATAATGAGGTAATTTATTACTTTCAAGCCGTAATTTGTCTCCGGAAGACGGTGTTTATAGTTGGTATGCCGTACGTCTTTCAATTTGATTTTACGATGAGGTATGGGAACATGGGTGTAATGTAAACAACGCGACTACAAGCTACGCTACACGCATTCGGAGTTATACGCCCTACCAGGCCCGTCAGCGTCAAGGGTCGGGAAGTGTGAACGAAATATATTTAATTAACGTTAATATGCTGTCTTAGGAAAATGCTACCCAGATTAGACTTTACGGTGATGGATATCCAGTGGGCGTTATTTAAATTTATATATACAGGATGTTTTTTCTTCGTATTTTATTATATACATTGACGCTAATAAAGTTTCATTAGGCAATGCATATGTAAATCTAAAGAGAAAACAGTCTTGAATGCAGTGTTTCAAATACGTTTCGTCGGATACTGCAATATATGACTCAACAGGACGAAGCGCCATAATGTAATAATAATACAAGCAAAAGATATATCAAATTGAAGTGTACGCATCTAGATTTTCACACTCGCGCTAGCAGCGTATCGAACGAGCAATGTTGCAATTTAAAATTTATTAACTCCTGATTCTAAAACTGGGATGACTGATGGTATGAAAATGTAAATGTATGTAAATTGAACTATTATGTCAGCGCGCGGGATTTACGGGAACGATCAATTCAAGAATTAATGGAGCGATTCACGTTGTTTCGGTTGCGTATTGAATATGTTGATAGTATTGTATGCGTATATATTGGCATATATACGTCCGAAAGAACGTAATTTTCCTCACCTTATTAAGCCATAAAAATGTAAAGGAGTTTACATCAGAGTGAAGGCAATGATCATTTTGAAACGTGTAGATATACTTTAAAAGAAATTAGAACCCTTATATCGCGTGTGCCAGAATGAGTGGGATTGCATGGGTAACTTTCTCATCATTGAAGATGGAGATTTGGTTAAATTGGCAATGTCTTGCAGTTTTACGTGCTGATTGAAAAACTTCAAAATATCGAACCCGTCAGAAATTATTTCAAAAGAAACTAAGAACCATTTCTTGTCTTCGTAAGTATTAGAGTATTAGAAATGCAAAAAAAGGTCACTGTTGTTTCGATGAGACCAATTCAAAATTGATATCGAATAAAAACTCAAGATGGCGACTTTTGAGATACCCGAATCAACTTCGTTAAGTTAAATGGACGTCATATTTGAATTTTTGTTGCTGTACTGCTGGGTATATAATAGCAAACAACACAAAAATATCGGGACGCCCCTCACCACACATGTTTAATTAATTAATCCGGGACACGCCAGTTCTATCCCTACGTTCACGAAAATGTCCCAGAACACTTCACGGACAACTACTACAGCAACGTGTTTCTAAAATGTTAAACATCTGTTTTCCCATATATCTACTACTTCATACCTGCAAACATCATTTCACTAAAGAAATATTTCAAAAAAAGAAAAATCCCGTATTCACATAGAATCTCTAATTAGATTACACCGAAACATATTTCAACCACCATTCACTTCGGGGAAATTTTAATACGCCAAGGAAACCGCTTTGGTGGCTGGGAGCAAACCGAACGCGAGCTTTTTAATTCGATTTTTTATTCAGATTTGCGGGAAAGCCTACGCTCCACTTATTGTCCGACACTGCGAGAATTTCATCGCCTTTCAATTCCTTCCCTTCGCAAGAATAAAAGTCTTTTGTAAGTTTAAGGAAATTAAACATTAATAATTCATTGATCCAGAGACTGAGAGATTGGCAAGAAGGTCTATGACCATATTAATTATCTTCCATCGAGACTTTTCTTTCCTGCGGGTAGATTGTAGGCAGTTTGGTAGTATTTTCTTTCGTTTACTACATTGTAAGTAAAGGTCTTTTTCTTCTTCTTCTTCAACTAGATAACATTTGACCGTTTTGCCTTTCCCGACGAAGAGATAGATCATTTTCCTAAGGCAGAATTATTTTCCATGTCATAGGTCCAAGTTAATGTAGAATCCTTACATGGGAAAGAAAAGTAATACTAAGAGGTGAATATAAAACACCGATCCTCTATAGACTCCGATTATAAAAATTAAACTCGTAGCACGTTTTTTTAAAGATAACGAATTATTCAAAAATCATGCTTTGAAATTTAAGTGACGTTGACTGCTTAAAAGCAATTAATTCAGATAACTACTCTTTCAGTTCGTTCTTGAATTTCTATTGGAGTTTGTGCAACAAATTCAAGCAAGGGACTTCTACTGAGGGAGATTCAAAGAAGTACCAGCCCTCGGGAGTTCAAGGATTTCAGTTAATGCTCAACATTAAACAAAGTGATTCTGTTACATTATTCAATGCGCTATTTGAATTGTGCGAAATTAGCAACGGCGTTACTAACAACGCTTCCATAGAGTTGCTAACTATAGATAGCCGAAAACTTATTACCGTTCTCTTTACAAACCAGAAAAAAAAAAATCAAAATTCCATGTTCAACCTGAAATCAGTCAAATAGTCAGCTTACGAGAGAACACCTCGCGTACAAAAATTCCCTTAGCTAGATTTGTTCGGCTAATGCCCCTCAACAAAATAATGGGGGCGTAATTATTTTCCAAGCTGTTCTAAAGGTGGGATGTAGCCGGAAATTGTAAAACACGTCGCAATTAGCGTTGCCGGTGGAGTTGTTGAAAATATGAAGGCGAACCAGCACGTATGGAAAAAAATAGCTTAGCTGGGATTGTAAGAGTAATGATCCTCTACAAAATAGTTGAGGCTGGAATATTTGTCAAGCCGTCCAAAGCGTGGAAATAAGTATGAAGATGTAAAACATGTTGCAATTAGCGTTGTCTGTGAAATTAATCAAAGTAGGGAGGCAAACCAGATGGTGAGCAAAAGGTTCGTTTAGTTACGATTGTTCGGGTGATATCCTCTTATAAAATAGCGGAAATTACAATATTTGCCAAGGTTCCGAAAGAAATGTAAAACATTTCGCAATTGGCGTTACCATGGAAACCAGCTCGTGTACAAAAAATTCGCTTAGCTAGGATTGCTCGAGTAATGTCCCTCTACAAATTAATGGGGGTAGGAGTATTTGTCAAGTCGTTCGAAGGGTGGAAAGTGTCTAAACAATGAAACATTTGGCAATTAGCGTTGCCAATATCTCACTGGTAACGCTGATTATATGTTTCATCTCTCTTAGACTTTATCCACCATTTGGATGACTTGGTAAATATTCCTACGCCACTATTTTGTAGAGGGACATTCCCCGAACAAGCCTAGTTAAGCCGATCTTTTGAACACAAGTTAGTTCGCCTTTATCTTTTTATCCACTTTACCAGCAACGCTTATTGCGAAATGATTAATATTTTCCACTACCTTCTGCACTTGCAACGGCGTGGAAAAGTATATATTCCAATTGTTTTGTTGAGGAACGTTCACCTAAGGACCCTAGCTAAAGGAATTTTGTGGACTCTTGTAACTTGAAGTTGAACTTGGAACTTTTTTTGTCGTTTCCTAGCTCTTGTGTGGGATGCAAATGATTACACCTTTGTTTTAATGTTAATGGTAAGTTTATGGCTGTCCACATTTTAGTTACTTTATTGAAGCGTTGCTGGCAGCGCCGTTGCTAATTTCACACAACTCGCTATTTGGGACATCGACATCGTTAATGCTAGCAGATGAATTTTTGGAAGTAAAACATTTCAAATGTAAAATGGAATTATCTTAATTTACGTTTGATAGAAGTCGTAATGATGACTGTCCGGAATCTTTAATATGTTATATTAAAGGATAGGACTGAATGGCGAAGAAAAGGAACCGTTAGTGTTTTTGTCAAGTAAGAGAAGTTGTTTTATTACGCAACAAATTATTAACAAGTGTAAAACAGCCGAATCATTCGCAAATAAGGTTAGAATAGGTAGATTATGCGTCATACTGGTCTTATTATTTCACATCCTTTAGTAACATCACAAAGTTTCACATTGGGATAATCTGTGCCGGAAATTTTATTACAGTATAGGCAACTATTATAAAAAAATCGTACTTAAAATAAAAGGATATGTTCCAAACTTGAAGGTAATGTTTGTTATTCTAATCTACATTTGTTGTTAAACACCGCTCGTCAAATCTACCTAATAAATATTAATTTATCAAACCCGATAAATAAATCTGTTTAACAGCTGTTCCATTTATGTACATACGCATTTGCCCCAAGGAATAGGAATCTGTTATTCTATCAACCGATTATTTAGCGAAAATTTTACACGTATCTAGGTTACTAGGTAAATGTAAAATGCCTGGAAGGCATTCGGATATTAGTTTTCTCACATATTCGAACCCTAAGCGATCCTCGAAGCAGTATATCTAATTTCACACTTTTAAAGTTATGATAAACATAAGGTAGATATTACTAACGCCGAGTTAACACAGCTTGCAGGTTATTCTAAGCTTCCTTGTTACGAACGCGACCTAATTCTCCGCTTACCCCCACGTAACGTGTGAACTCGTAGCGCCTACTATTCTTGCCCAATGCGCACCCTTTCGACAACCCCTTGATTGCCGCTTTCCTCTCGTATAATGACAATAAATTTCTAATAAAATGGGATTAGGTGTAAAATAGAAAATCTATTGGACGTTCCTTTCCCTTCGAAAATAACTTCGTTATCCCGCGCGTACCTTAACAAGGAATTTTAGACGTCTAATTCGGGCAAACTCGAGTTTGATTACTATTTTATGGCGATTGTAAAAAGGAAATTGACGTTATCGTCATAAAGGGAATCAATACCTTTTATCCGTTGTATATGCTTCTTTTACTGGAGGAAAGAATGAAGGGAAAAGTCCTGTTCGTTGTTGCTACGCGAGTGTCTTTAAATGTTATGAAAATTTTGGGCTGCTTCAGGAAGTTGGCGAATAATGGTAATAATACAAAATATTTTAAAACATTTATAAGGAATGGTACTGGAAGAAAAGATGCGCATTAAACCGTTGTTTAGGGGCATATACATTAATTGACAGCATTGAGCGTTCCTTAAACTGTGTATAGAAGCTTGATGAACAGCACTCCTATTTCCGTTACCTAATGTCCGTCTAATCACTTCATCCATCTAAGAACGTTCGTTTACAAAATACACGGAATACTTCGTACAGGTGACCTACTTTCGAAGCTTAAACGATTCTCAAACATAAATAAGCGAGCAGCTCTCGACAATTGCATTGTTACGCCTAACGTAAACAGCTGCAGGCTTTAATTTACATAAAACGAATGACAGATTTCGTTTCAATCGCGCGCAAACGTTTTCCATTGATTCTCTGAAGTTTAGAAAGGTTCGGCAACCTCTTTTGAGAAACAACCGACGTCAGCGATCGGTACGAGACCGTTTTCAAATGATTGACTTGAGAGTTGTTCATATTCAACGGAAAGATTTCGTGGTACTCCACGTATCTATTCCAACCCGCATGAAGTCATAGCTAAAGCATATTCATACCTAATAAATGCATGCATACTTAGCTGGTGGTTGGTACTCTTACTAAACAGCAACCCATGATAGATGAGTGGATATTTTATCCGTTGTAGAATGTCAAACCAAGCCGGATATCTCGCCTGTACAATTGTACTTGTCGCTGTACCTTTTTATTGATGATGCTACACGTCGCACAATATCACGCTTTGTACTTGTGTAATGAATGCACCTATGTATGTACAGTTGGTCAAGGAAATATCCGGACAATATAATATTTTAGAAGAATGTTTGAGGGAACCTAGAAATTTAGGATTAAGTTATTCGTCGTTTTCTACCTAAAATAGAAAAAATGAAAATCAGTTTTGAGCCTTTCAAAACAACTTTTCTATTTTCTGCTTTGAACCTGCTGCTTTCTAATTTAATTTTTCGCTTGCGACAAGAATAAGATTTCGCTCACACAAATGCACATTTATTCTGACAATATCTTCACAATGCACTCCTTATTTTGGTATCAATATTTCTTCAAGCGAACTGCATTTCGCATTTCTCAAAAATAGACGGTGTTTCAAATGCGAGAGGACTTGCGGGTTACAGGGAAAGATTGCATGTTCGAAAAAGCAACACGTTTTATTCAAATCTACCACTAATTTTAATCTATTCTACCTCAAATCAGAATATTTATTACCAGTTACAATACTTTCGAGTTAAACGATTTGGCTTTCAATCGTCAGGTGTAGATGAAGGCCTAACCTATATTGCCATGAAAGTGAAGCTGGATATCATGCTTGCAAATAAATCTTTTAATCCCTTGGTAACTCCAGGCCTCGGTCTTCAAAAAGATCTGAATGGATGCAAATTGTTAGGTCTCTACTTTCATCCCTTCAACTAGCATCAAGAAAGGATAATATTCTTCTTTCTTTGAATATTTCTGAGCAAATTCTAATTAGATTAACCCGATAATATTTTACGTTCTTTTAGCGAGAATTTCATGGTAAGCCTATTTATGCAGACAGTTTCTTATTATTTTAACTTTCATTCCTTTATCACAGAATTCACCAATTTCTCAGTTCTTCTCTCCGAAATGACCATTTTAAGTCAGAAGAATATATTAAATTTGCATTTTTTTTCGTGTGCTCGGATCATTAAACTTTTCTCGAAATTGAAATTAGTAAGTATAACATTATTATGTTAGAATATTTTCCTTCCCTACTGCATACCCGACAGACGTAGTGATACGAACTTTACCTGCAGGTGTGGTGATGCTTATCGCAACACGGTTTTACCTTTAAGTACACTGTGGGTTTATTCGCAATCGTAAAACTCGGGAATAACCAACATGAGAAATAGCAGATCGTTTATCTACACACAGATGACTTATAATACGCATAATTAAAGTGGGATGTGACCATTGGTCGGCGTTCCGCGGTACAGGAACGTGATCTTAAGACATTCTTGGAATTACGGTTGATCACTTCGTATTAACCTCGAACATGATTCAGCAGGTGCAGGTATTAAAATACTTAATGACGGTTTAAATTGCAATTTAGCTGTATTATCCTTGAGCAAATTCCACGATAATTTATAAAATTGCATGGAACTATTAGATAGTATTATTTTCTTATTAATTTTTTTTTTAACTTGGACTTAGAGGTCTTAGGAAACAAATCAATCATTTTCCTTTAATCTTCGTTTAATATGCTACTTACGTTTCGTCGTCTATTTTCTTTTTGACTTCACTTCATTAATCGTCGCGTTATCCTTTTTTCCAGATTTCTCGGTCTTAATCCTTTTGTAAATATTTTTCATTTTCTCCTTAAGTTTTATTTTCGTCCAAGTACCTATCCATTATTAATTGATGCAACTAACAACTTTGTCATAGGCCATTAAATATTTAAAATATTAAAATGTAAAATTTTAAAATATTAAAATGTAAAAAGGCGAGCCACTTCAAAACATATCAGACGGATACAGACATGTATGTATGTAATCATGACTGCAAATACAAACTTATAAACAAAGCCCTGGGATCTATTCCCTATTTCCACTGTTATCGCTAACTTGGTTATGGAAAATTTTGAGACAAAAATTTTAAAGTAATAATACACATTTTTATTTGTTTCATCTAGTTCGCGAATTCTATCGATAATAGATATACCGTCCATTGAGATTAATATTAGTTCATAACCTCAAAAAAAAGTTAAAAATAGAAACAGAAAAACAATAATGGATACATAGAACTCATAATTATTTTAAATTATCTCGTATAATGATATGCTGACAACCATTGAGCATAGGTTACGGTCCGTTTATACAAAGAAGGCTTACACGCCTTTCACTCTAAATATGTCGTTAAAACGAAGTGTTTATATATTTAAACATCGTTCCAGTAACGAAATAAAAAGTTTACCAGTGGATTATTACTATTATTAATTTTTGAGCATGTATTTCAAAAGTGTAATTGGGTTAATACATAGTCACGATCGAGAAACCTGCAGATTGAGTAATTGGCATTACGTGCTATAGAAATGTTTCATGATTATCAAATATGTAGCACCGTTAAGTGCAGAGGAACGGGTTTAATTCATGCTACTTCCTTGGTTTAGCACTTCTTAAAACATTTTCAATACATTGTTATATAACTGTTACCTATAAACAGTGATCATTATTCAAGCACTGTGTGATGCGCACTTTCTGTATTACAGTGTGAAAAAAAAGTGATATACGTATTTCCAACGACGTACAAATAAATCGCTGAAGAAGAAAAATAACTTATTCTTCTCGATGAAGTCGAATAAGCAATTTTTCAAGGAACCTATTAAAAGTTTATTCGTATATACAAGAAAATCGAAACCTTTACCTAAAAACTTCTGTCAGTTAGGAGAAAATGGAAATGGAAGTAAAGAGATTAACTCTAACGTAGAAGACGAAAATGATTTTAATAGGAAGATTCCTTAAAAAGGCGATACTTTCCCTGAAATATATCTCCGGAAATCACAGGATTTCTTTCGAGAAAAAATAACTTTTGTTAGGAATAATGTCACTCAAGTATGTAAGTATCAATTTTCAAAGTATATAGGTAGGATTTTTTCTCTTAACTAAAATCGTTACCCGGAAAAGAAAAAATGGTTGAAGCCCCGAGCAATGACAAGAATAAATTTACTTAAATGTGTTCATTTGAGTAATTTTTAATATTTCCCTTTAAAACTTAATACCACTTAAACGATGAACTTGTTCTTGTTACCCTAATTAGACCTTTGAATTTTGAATACGCTTTCACATAAAATGCTTTGATAAAGCTTTATTTGCCCCCAATAGATGCCATTTGTCTTATTTTACTTATTTTCCTACAGTTCCTGTGAAAACTCTACGTAACGCTTGCATTTTATCGTATACGAAAACCCATAAACTTCATTCTAAATACTGTATTGCCACTATGGCAAACTATATTAATCAACTTCGATTAAAACGCCAGAAACGAAGCTTACAGTTACAGGCCCCTCAGGCTAGAAGGCGTATTGGAAAAGTACAAAGATTATTTGTTTGTGAAGATGAGAATATATTTATGCAGGGTTATTACAATATATATTATATACGATTATAGAATAGAAGCTATAACATACTTGTTTCTGCGGTACTGCACAGGGATCGCCACTCGACTCTTTTGTATTTCTATTATACTCACCGATACATGGGAACCGATGTAATCATCAAGTTCGCGAATCCAATTCTACCGACTACTGATAACCGACATGACCTGGAAGTCAGGATTTAAACCGCCAGGATTTCCAGGACCAGGATTTCATTAACTGCTAGATAGAATTCGTAATATGAAGGGAATTCAAATTAATAACGACCAAAACCAAATAAAGAAAAACAAGATGCCCGCGCGCGCATCGAATAAATCTTCAGTAGCCGAAATATATTCGTTAGTCGAGGTACCAATCTTGGGAAATAAATCTTGGTTAGAAGGGGTATTCGTTAGCCAAGGTTCCACTACACATATACATGTCATGATTGGAATCGTGTGTATTCGGTTAAATCCGAATGTGGCCCTCTTATTAAGATAATTTGAATTTTAATCCTATTTTACTCATTATTTAATAAACCAGGTGAAATTCAAATAGCTATAATTCACACAAAACCCGAAAGCGATTTTGAAAAATATTGATTTCTCAAAATTAAAATAAGTCCTGATATAGTATATCGTTCCATTTGTATTTAAGGGCGCTGCCCAAAGAATTTACGCTTTATTTAAAATAAGAAGGTTGATATCCGCTTTAGATGTAAGCATTAGCGCTGAAAATATTATTAATATGTGGATTTCTATCTATAATATTTTCCACCAAAATTAAAAAAGGAATGTTTTGCTTGCTTTTGGAAATACATATAACAGACCATCGTTGTGAATGATCTGTTTACGCAAATGTGAAGGAACAGATTTTTGTCACACAATATTAAGCTAATGACAAAAGAAGCATATCGAACGCAACGCAGTGATAAAAATGTTTTCCAGAGTAGCATCAGTGTCGTAGTACCAAAGTACTTTTTTTTTCTCGTTACTTATTAAGCAGAAAGGAAAACATTTCTATACGCGGCATTCCAATTTTCAATTTTCCTTTTCAGTAAACGTAGATAAATCTTTTGTAGCGTCAAAGACAAGATGTGATAACCTGTCAGTTCGCGATTGATTTGAACATAACTCTTGTTGAGGAGTGAAAAATGTATATATGTATATATTTCCTTTATATCTGGAAAATATATTCCATATTCCACGGTATGCTCCTTTTTTATTGAATATTTTTAGACACTTCGTTCCAATCTTCTTCGAACTTAATGTAATATAAACGGCAATTTCAAAAAAAAGAAACGAAATAAAATCAATACCATCAAGGGGCATACTTAGATACGAATTTCGCGTCAATTCGAACGAGTATAATCCTTATTCAAGCGAAATTACAACTGCGGCCACATTAGGCCCGGTATACCGGAATAAAATTCGCAGTTCAGTAACCGGCTTATCCGATGTAGTACTCTTACAGAGATCCTATCTATTCGGGCAATACGTTTGAACCCCGGATCTCTAGCGTAAAGCTTTGTGAGCTTTCGCTTGTAGGTGAAGGCGTACCTATTTACATAGGACGATAACTATTTCGAGCTTGCCGAAGTCTCTCTGACCCCTACGGGTAGCTTAAGGAATTAACATCGGTTCCGGTATAAGTTTTATTTCAACCGCTTGTGAAGGCAATTTCTATTTGTACGTTTTTATTTTGGAGAAGCTGAAGTGAAGTTTGAACACTTAGAAAACAGCTTCTGTTTAGTATATCTTGCATGTTGTTATGCAGGACGTTCGGTTTGAAGCGCGCTCTATGGGTAACTTTTTGACAAATGCTCTGGTTACTGTCGGCTATTACATATAAGTGGACCCTAATTAAATTTCTACTTAAAAAATAAGGTATTGGTCACCAATGTCATCCAGTAACTATTTGTGAGAAAATTAAATATCTCGCAATGCACCATCAAATAAATTGGCCAAGACGACAAATTTTACGGCATTCTATTCAATTTAACACGTAGATTCGATATGCAGCTCTACTTATTTAACGACATTTAACAAGTGTCCGTTCGTTCGATTCCATTGACAAGAAGCAATTAACGTTCACAATGTAATAAAAATACCGCCCGAACTGATTGTATTCTCCACGTTGCGTCGAGTGCACATAATACGTATAGTTACATCGTGATTGGTGCACATAGCCAAAGAAAATATTTATTGCGCCATTACTTCTAATTACGTTCGTAATTTCCTTCGACGAATCCATCTCGTGTATTAATAATTCATATTTCGTTCGGGTTCTTATTAATTTCCTTTCCCTGCGCTGTGTGTGTATAATGCAGCAACTACATCGCTTAACAAGCAAACGCGAGCGTTATACGTATATATCAGACATTTTAATAAGGCTTTGAAGGCTGCTTTCATATTTACAAGCGCAGTTTTCGATGTAGCAAACAAGAATCTTCAATAATGTTACAAGTACGACGTTTCCTTTTTTGAAATATCGCGTATTGTAGCTACATATCTCGAGAAACAATCTGACCAACAAGAACAAGAAGAAACATCTCTGCAAACGAGGTCCAAATATTCCAACGGAATATACACGTCACTTATTTACATCTTACAAAATGCTGGGAATTAATTGAAAAATTCATAAAAGAAATTGTCATAGTATCACGACGCGCATCTACTAACTGGCGAAGGTTGCAAACAGCGTTACTTCCTCAGAGCCGAATTCAGAGCGCAACACTTGGCAAAGGTTTTCGCATGTCAAATTTAGATTATGATGATGAGCAACGAGACTTGAAAATGTTAAAACATACTAAAATATGCATCTACCAATTCTTTTAGCTGTCGAAATTCATCCCTCAATTCGGTCGATTTTCGGTTTTCTCAACATAATCGTAGATCAAAGAAACGTGGGAGGCAGAGATAAGATTATGTTTTTTTTTTGTCTTGGCGCCTTCATTGATATTATAGAATACCCATAAACTAGGTGCCATATAATTTCTCCTGAAAATAAGACGATTATCAAGAATAGTTTGGCCACTTACTACTAATTAAGTGGTGAATAACATTTCTTAAATCACACGAGTGATAATGTCATCATGTAACTGACCGTGAAATGTATTGCACACTATCGACTGGGATTATGTTGAATCTCCTGCTAAAGTCGAAGAGAGCTAGAACTTATGTACTTATCAGTTGCCGAAATCAAATCGGCATCGTAACGACGCTATGGATTGTACGGAATCTTTTTTTGGGTGAAGGCATCACTACTAGTTCTTACAAAAGTTAGGGAAACTCCCCTTGAACAAACATACATCAATAATGTAAGTAATTTAGTTTTCATTGGAACAAGTTAAAGGAAAAACAATATTAAGCAAATTGAAACACCAATTTTTATGTTGTATTTCTACTTATTAAAAACATGATTCAACAAAACAGCTCGTAATTATATTTTTTCCTTAGTTTCCTTATTAGAGGTAGGTCTAACTAAAATATTTCCAGCATAATTATGTACGCTATATTTACAAGAAAATAAATTGACCGGTTGATAGGTCGAGATATTGTTGAGATATATTAATTTAATCACGCAATGCGACTATTAATAACGTGGTGAGCGATGAGATCGTGGTAAATAGTCGGTGTATAATCGGGAAAGTAGCGAGTAAGTGTATCCACCTTATTCTTTGGCGAAAGGAATCTCGCAGCCGAGACTTCGGTTCGAGGTGAATGGTCTGATTGGAGGATGTATTGTTGTATTGCGCAATACAAAGTACTAAGCCGTGTAGTTAACTGAAATGGAACCTTGAGAGTATTTGTCAGGAATGATTTTAAAAATTAGTGTTACAACGTTATATTCCGACTGGTTATTCTGGAATCAATACTCTTCTGTCAGCTGATGGAACAGGATTTAGCCCTCACTCACCGTCTTGAGTTCTCTTGTCTGTGTTGTCATGAAGCTTACGCTTATTGTTGGAAAGACTGCAGTAGTTATTAATTAGATAAGTGTAGCCAGACCTACAGCGCACTGTAAATCACGCAACTTGTGATGCCATAAATATACAAGGTGTTTCCCTGTAGTGAATATGAAAAATTAGTGAAAGTCATAATAACTCCTAAAGTAGACGATATAGACATAGGATATGCTTGAGAGTTTATTGTGTTATGAGGCTTGAAGCTTGTCTACCCTCAAATTTATTTTTAACGATCCGATGAAATAAACTTCACACTGCATCTAGTTAGTCAAAGTAATTTTTGTCTGTTGTCAATCATAACATCCTAACGACGCGCTAAAAGGATAAAACAATAAAACTTCCGCGTTATTTTGACAGCGTTCCAAGAGAACGTTTGAACAATAGACGCCGAGGCAAATATTCGAAAGTCTTAGACCTAAACAAACTAAAGATTGCTCAGAGTTTTGATAGGATCCGGACTGGACGAACGAAATTTACTTGTTATTTTAAAGCGGAACGTTCGGCAGCTAGCGGCAGAATCCAGAATCAGAGTGAGAGGGTCTTGCATGGATCGCGCTTACTTTAAGGGTGGGTATTAATTTAAGACGGTGTACTTCTCAAGTTCCCGTTTAGCAAGATTTGCCAAAACGTGAAATGAAAATGTATCTTCTCCCTTTATGAAGGATACTGGCATTCGTGTTGGTCTATTTGAATGTATTATTAAAAACGTACGGTATTTTCCTTATAAGGTACTTTGATTTCCGAGTGAAATAAGAAATATTTGTTAAACAAATGTCACACAAACATTCCATGAAGTGTCAACCGAAAAACGACCTTCGGATGTATGTACATATGTATCCTTGAAACAACTGTCTTTGCAGCGTGTGGCGATAGTTTTGTGTTGTTTCCGATTCACGAGTAGTTTTCTTAATTATTTTGAGATTCATGTGCAGCCTTAAATAAAAGTCCTTCGGCGACAGGATGTCTTGATTGAAATAATTGCCTTTAAATTAAAATAAGTTTAAATTTTGAATTTCTTTTAAAGTACGCAGTAAACAAATAATCATCCCTAGATACCATCAGATGACTTCTACGCAAAATTTATAATTTTGGAATTTTTACTAATTTTAATAAATTCCAACATAAAACCAAAACTTGAATTTCTCGTGTTTTACTTTCAATCCCCTTGAGAACTTTTCAGCGCAATACAAAGGCTTCAGTTACATGTTCTTGAGTAAAATCGGACCTGGAGAATAGAATCCAGCCACCCTCATTTACCTACCTCGTCTATTTTTCGAATTACACCCCGAAGAAGATAGATAGATAGGGATCAAAGTTTCCCAACATTCTAAAACTTACTCGCTTACCGTAAGAGATAGGAAATCGCGGTAACTTTTAATGGATCCAGCGTATCGAAATCTATAAATTGAGTTGATAGTTGGACAGATATAGGAAAATTAAGAAAATAATTAAAAAAATTCTAATCATCGGAATTTCCAAAGGGGTACCCCCTTTGGAAATTCGGACGATTTAGCGATTTTAAAAATGTTTTAAAATATTTATTTTGATGATGGTTCCTTGTGTAGTTTGACCTGTTGATTACAGGGATAACGATATCTTTAATGGCTATTGAGAAATTTTCAGTATTTTGTAACAAAACACTGGAAACGCCACCAAATGCAATTCAACTCTACTCGCATCTTGTTTGGCAACCCTAAGATATCCCGTAAGAGTGAGGACGTAACATCGGCGGATGCTACGACTACAACCTGGAAACCAAGAGTATATTTTAATTCTCACCCGAAAAACTTTAAAATGTCGGAAAACAGCCGGTCAATTGTCAACACTGGATTCAAAACAGTACAGCTAATTTCGGGACCTAATTTGAATTACAAATTCTAAATCCCTTTGTATGCAACAAAATCAATCCCGATTATTTTTCAAAAAGCTATAGCTTTTAATATGAATGCATTTCATTTTAAATGTATTTCACATTTAAATATTCAGATATTTATTATTTTAAAACTAAAATTGCCTACCTGTGTTTAAACAATGACGCACAGAGAGCTTAAATGAATTCGTATAGTTTGGAATTTATTTTAGAATCAATAGTTGAAGCATACTCGCCACGAAAATGGCGAATTTATATATACGCCAAACTGAGTTTTTTTTTGCAGTGAAAAAAAGTTGGCCAGCCTTCAATGCGATACAAATAAAATTAGGCAAAAATTATTGCCATCCCAGGGCACACTGGTTTAAGCATATACGGGATTACATTTTATTTATAAACCGTAATGCATTTCCAAAACTTGTTATTCAATCGAACGCCAAGTTGATTTATGCAACGGATTCAATTGGTTTATTGCCATCGAGTTGGAACAAATAGATAAATAAATTTGCACGATTTAAACCACGCATCAAACTAAATGTATTATTTTTTGTGTTTGAAAGAATAATTGCTGACATTTTCGGATTAAACAAAACCTAATTTGGAATAATTCTTAGGCAACACTTCAACAACTAACTGCCTGATGTCTACAATTAGATATAATTTATCCACTTCATTATCGTGACAAAGGAGTTTTTTTTCGACAGTTCCAATTAGATATGAATGCAAATTAAGATACGAAATGCCGATATTGCTAATAATATTTGTGACCTTCCTTGAAACAATTCTGTTACGTTATAATAGAACTGCCAACCTCCCCTTAACTAAATGAGAGTACAATGCAGCATCAATTTCAATCGCGATCACATTTTCTTTCGCGGATTAAATGATCCCTATTTTGTGGAACGACTGGTGACGAGTTTTGAGTATTTTAGTATATATATAATCCAAAGCCTGTCTACCGTTAAACGGTGTAGGCAGTATCTCTTCTTCAGCTGTTCACAAATTTCTTCCATTTCGCCCTGTCCTTTGCTATCTTAGCTGCATCTGTCCATGTTACACCTTTCTTTTTCAAAATTTCTGCAATTACCATATTCCATGTCTGTTTTGGTCTACCTCTTCTTCTATTCTTTGCAATTCTTGCTTCCCATATTTTTTTCGGTTGTCTTGTACTGCTCATCCTTTGTAGATATCCCCACCATCCTAGTTGTCTTTGTTCAATAAATTCTAAAATTGGCGTTATCTCTAGGTCTTTTCTTATGTCCTCGTTTTTCATTCTATCGTATTTGGTAACTCTTCGTACTCTTCTCAGATATCGCATCTCAGCAGCTTGTACTTTACTTTTCTGTTTTTGGTTCAATATCCATGATTCACAGCCAAACGTTAGGATCGGTCGGTAGATAGATTTAAATATCTTCATTTTTGTTGTACTAGATATTTCCTTTTTATTTATAAATCTACTACTCATAGCATAATACAATTTCGTTGTCTTTTCTATTCTTTTATTAATATCAGCTTCTTGCGACCCGCTTTCATCAATTGTAACTCCCAAGTATTGAAAAGTTTTTACTTGTTCTATTTTTGTCCCTTCGATTTGTATCTTCATTAATACTGGTTCTTCTCCTATTGCCATTACTTTCGTTTTATTTTTGTTTATTTTCATTCCATTCTCATTCAGTACAGAGTTCCATATATCTAAATTTAATTGTAGATCTTGTTCGTTCTTTGCCATCAGTACTACATCATCTGCGAATGCGCCTTCTGAGATTGCCACCCGCTGTAGGTTCATATGTCCTATTGTAAGTTTTTTACTTCTTCTGGTACATTCTTTAAGTATTTCATCCATGTACGTAGTAAACATGACTGGGCTCAAGCTTCCTCCTTGTCTCAAACCTTCTGTTGTTCTGAAGGTTTCCGATTCGGTGTTATTGTAGATGACAGTATTTTAGTACGACCTGAAAACCAAACACCAGAGCATGGAATTGCACACTGCAACTTCTCCATCGCCAAAAAGGGTAAAAATGAGCAACTCGAAGATCAAATACACATGCCGATTTTCTTTTTTGACAGCCACGGAATCGTCCACGAAAGATTTGTGTCTCAAGGCTATATGAGGGAGAGAGATCCTTGAACTTCGAAAATGGGTGCTGCGTGTGAGACCAAACATCAAGAACAACTGGACATCAGAACAATGCGCCTTGTCACAAAGTGATGTCAATAAACGAGTTTTTGGCCAGTAAAAACATTCCTATGGCTCCCCGGCCTCCTTATTCGCCTGGCTTGAATCCTTGTGACTTTTTCCTCTTCCTGAGATTGAAACATTATCTCAAGGAACGACATACGACATTTTGGAACATTCGAAAATATTCAAACGGCTATTAACCGACCAACTGAAGACTATTTTAGTATCCAAGTGCCAGCACTACTATGAAGAACGGTCTTCAGCGCTGTCTGGCTTCCCACGGAAGCTATTTTGAAGGAGACAATACTGAAAATTCTGTTCGAAATAAAAATCGGAAAAAATCATTCTCATTACTTAATTTACACACCTCGTAAAAAGTTCGTTTACCACACAAATCGAACCTACTATCACTTGCGATGAGCGGCATTAACCGCTGCCTTGCCTTCGGGAATTTCCTTTTAAGTGGTGAGTCGCTCATCTAAAACTAACCCCAAGTACTTTACGGACAACCACTTGTGCTTCTTGGGACTTCAGCTTGTTCGTGCAACGCATTTGCTCTTGTTGATCGTTAACCTCCATTTGGTGAACCAGATTGTTTTTCTTTTCAGTCACTTAAATAATTGGTTTGATACTGCCGTTTAATTTCAATATCAACATTGTTTTTCAGGTACTAAACTAGGTATTGTTGTTCATACGGACCTATTTCAGATTTTATGGGTTTCTCAGAGCTTGATCCTGTAGCCTTCAATAATTGCTACCATGAATCCTATTGAAAATAGTTAAAATCGTACATTATAGATAAAAATCAGTTCGTACGTACCCGAAACGATCATTTATCCCGTACAGTAATTCATAAGCGATTCAGATAGCTTCCAATTACGAGCTTATTTCCTGCTACAATAAAATTACGCCCCCGAAACGCATATACGTGATTTGTAGGCTACGAGTGTAATTTACGAAGCTTCGCTTCGCCGCGCTGTAATTGACGTGTTTTCGTGTCAATTAAATCGCTGATGGAAGGACATACCTCACGATGCGTCGGCAAAAATTATCAGGTTGATGCGATCGTGACATTTGAAATATGGGTGACGTTCCCGTACATGTTTCGGACGGACGGTAGGAAGGCACGTTATCGGTTTCTTTTTTTATTCCGCATTATAATCAAATGCATGTCAATCTTTTGTTTTCGGTTTTTTTTTTGTTTGCTTGGCGCAGCATACTAGAACTCGTCTCTTTGGACAATTTTGCCACGGCAGGCGCTGCTACTTCTTTTCTATCATTTTGTCTGGAAAATAAATGAATATCACTCGGTCGTGCTATACGTATAGTAATTAGTAAACCAGATATTGTCATTATTTATCATAATGATCGTTGTTGTATCTTTTGAAATGTGATTTGTTGCTCTTCCAAACTGAAAATGCCTCTGAACATCGTACAGAATGCGAACCAACTGTGCGCCATCTCATGAAAGACGTCCCAGCGCTGCTTTCAACAGTGGCAGAGCCGTTGGGAGAAGTGTGTGGTAATACGTGGTAGTGTAAGGTTGTTATGATGTTCAAATTGATGTCTATAATGGTCTTACTAAAGGGTGCCAGCATATAGAGCGTCTCATAACCTTATAGCGACTTGACACTCAAATGACTATAATAAGGAAACCATCACTGGAGTATTGTACTTTGTCCGTAACCAGTTAAATAAATGGTTGATATAACCATGAGTATCAATTTAGATTTCGTTGTGAATCTATTAAGCGGTCCCGCTAATGTATTAGGTGTATTAAGAAATGTGTTTATTTTATATTTATTCCATATTCGGAGTAGCACATGCACGTAAAGTTATTAATAGACTACGCTCAATATATTCGTACAATCCAAGCAATTCTTGTTATTCCAATGTCGAAATTAATGTTTGTAGCCAGTATTTGTTTAAGGACAGAATTATCGTGCAAACAACGTTGACATGTTGAAATATCTTTTCATTACAATCTGTATAATTCGCTATTTGCATTTGGTTAGTTCCATTTTGTATACGAGTGTTGGTATTCATGATTTTCGTTTACTATGAAAACTGTACGCTTTATAAAATTGAGCTGTCGAGAGTATTCGCCACTATACTCAGCGCCACATAAATAGCACCAGGTACATATATGCACTTGACGCTCGCGCAGGTTTACTCACAGTTATTTGAGTATTCTACCGATATTGAGAGTAAAACATATAGGGTTCTGTTATATCGTTTGGGCAATTGTTTAAATGGCAACCACCGATTTTTTTTTATTTCAATAGATCATTAAATTGCAGAATAAAAATTACTTAAAGACTGGAAAAAATGAAACGCAATATGGGACATTTAGCATCAAATTTGTTGCTTCATTCTTACATTTCTGTAATTCTTGGAAATGCTAAACGATCGTCTTGCCATCGAAGATCGTTTATTACTAATTAGTTCGGCTTTAATGCCTCGTATATATCATCGCTACGAAAACCACACTACCGGGTTCGGCGAATCCTGATCGCCAGAAATTAATAATTTCTACGTTCCAGAAATGAAATACGGTCGCGTTTATCTTGAGTTATAAACTACGCTCGTTCATTTTTTTTCGGTTTTCTTCAAACTTAAATTCAAACGCAGCATATCCGGGGGCAAGACACGGATTACAGTCTGCGGTTTTGAAGTTAAACTACAAAGCGGTTATGTATTTGTACATTGGTTTGGTATTTCCTTTTCCTGAACGGTACGACGCTTCTAATATTGAATTTAGTAAACGTTTACGTAGGATAATCAAATGCCTCGCAGCGGCGTACCAATGTAGCAATGATGACGATCGTCGTGGCGGTAGCTACGCCTACGTAGGGAAAACGCGCGATGCTTGTAATTTGCTAAATGCTCTTCACATGGAAGTATTCTGAATAGAAAATGTTCGGTAATTTATTTCCTGCTTTAGTTATTAAGATTACTTTTTCCTTTAAATTTTGAAATATGACTTGTTATCTTTGGAATCATTCAACTTTCTATCGTACCGGGGCGAAATTAATCAAAACATTACAATTTTTTCAAGTAACTGAAGAACAAATTAATATATTATAACGCAATTGAAAATTTAATTCCCAACGTCTTGCCAAGGTCTGTTCTCTTTCCGTTGTAATTACAATACGAATAATGTTCTATAGGCTAACTCAAATTCTGTTGTTAATTCTAATTATTATTATAATTAATTCTATAATTAATTGTACTTATTTAGCTAGATTGTAATCATTTCTACTCGCTAACGAAACAAAATTAACAGCTTATGGTATTTTAAAAGAGCAAAATGTACTGTGTCCCAATTAAAAGGCAACCCATGGAACAACTCTTGAAGTAACGACCTTCCCAAAAAGGTCAATTTTTGTTGGAACATATCGTTTGACATAATATTAACATCCCTGTGGAACACCAGAACAAACACGGCATATGTTGGACGCAAAACTGCTATAAGACCGCTAAGAGACGAATTCACTGCCAAAGGCAGGATTGATACAGCCTAACAAGAAAATTGCTAAAACCCAAGTCCCAAAGTTTTATCAAAGAAATACTGTGATCTATACCGTCGAATGCTTACGTCTACTTGACCCTGGCAATTGCTTACGTGAGACGCGTGCTGAGGGAAAGGAACATATGGTAATATGCTGCTCCTCAACTTTAAAATAAAAATATATTGTCTTGTATTTTGGCTCATTCTGTCTTTCAATGTTGTTCGCCGGTGTCATTGATCGCATCGACAAAGGCATATTGCGTTTCTTTCCCATCTCATCCGATTTTAATTAATTTCTAATGATTTGCTTTTCTATTTTGTTGGAAAGGCGGATTTTAATTAATGTTATTCAGCAGCTGGTTGATTAAAAGGTTGCTTGATATATTCCGTTCAAGAGTAACTTTAGGTAGCTTATTTATTTATCTTAAAGAACTATCGATTTTGTTTCCAAGTAAAGATCAGACAAAGCTAGCATATTGTAAAGAAATATAATTAATGTGTCGTTCAGGATATTCTCCGGTTACTTTGAACCTTAAATATTTCAAAAGCTCCCTTTGGATACGATCAGCCTATAGGTGTGATAATTGTACAAAGGAAACCAAAGATGCAGGCAACTCTGCACCAACGTGTAATATAAGGTCTTGATTGCAGTGATGTTACCAAACCTGTGACAAGGTCTTATAACAATCCTGGAAGCAGCCTATATGGTCCAGCTTAGCAAGGAGCGAACATTGATCCAAGGACCGAATGCTCCAGAGAAGTCTGTATATGTGAAATCTGCTTGTTCTAACAGCGAAGTTTGAATCTAGAAATAAAAATAAATTTACTGATTTTCCAAAGATCCGGGAAAGTTGAAGTTTTAATAGTTAAGTTAAACATTATAGACCAGGGATGGGCAACAACTGTGTACACGTTGTAGATTGTTCAACAGTCATTGCGTTTTAAGCAACATTTTATTTTAGTATTCGAACCAAGATGTTCGTATTTTTCCTCTGAGAATTTGACGATTCGCAAATTCTTTTCTCTCCATGTAAAATGATGCCAAATTCCTTCCTCTTAATCGTCCCAGGTATCCAGAATGTTTCTGCCGTTGAACCGGGAAAACAAACAAACGTTAAACCCTGCTTTTCCCCTAACTGTATTCCTCCTGTAATTGCGTGAAAAACTCACTTCGAACGGTTTTTGTTTGGTTCGCAAACGAGGTGGGACCGTACAAGAACGTTCCTAAACGTGACAGTGTTCGACTATTTATGGAAATTACTCGTGTTTTAGTATAGGCGAAGGGACGCGGCAAGCAGAAAAACGCCAGCAAGCAAGCGTCATGAGTTTCGGGTATGACGCGCGGCGAACAACTTTTTTCTCGAACGCGTTTCGAGTTTCCAAGTATTTCGTGAAGGGTCAGTTGGCACGCGTGCAAAATGTTGGCCAATTTGATCGAACTTTTCATGGTGCACGTGGGCCGGGCGTTTACGCCGGAAATGAGTTTTGTTTTATAACAATTCGCGGGCTCTTTTGGTTTCGAATTTTTATTACGTGTCTATTTGAAATATTCTAGTTGGGAAATCGTGCGATTCTGGACATATCTGTAGGGTTTACATTTTCACAGAGAGAATAGAAACGTTGTTTTAGAAGACTAAAAAGTTACATAAGGAGATTAAATTCATGACGTTTTTAGAGAATAAACACCTGTGGGTTTCTTACTCACGGATAATACACTGAACGGCCGATTTTGTTCATCCCATCATTTAGTTTGATTATTCCAAACATACAGGTTAGCGCACTCCATTCATGCTTACTTATATAGGTACGAAAGCGATACAATATCTTTGTTTTGGGCCGCACGCGTTACTGCGTTCCCCGAGAATTAAAGGATTACTCGAAGAAAATGGGAACTCAGAATCGAGCGGCAGGACAATAAGAAGCTTAATTGAAAATAACCTATGCAAGTGGTTGCCCTACAAAGAAATTTCTTCTTACCTATGGGAAAGGAGCATCAGGGCACATCATCAATTTGCAAATGTACACATATCTTGGACAAACAGTCAATGGAGATGTATCATTTTCAAGGGCCAGGACAAAAACAGGCGAAAGCATTTATATCAGGCTCGCCTAAGACAGCAAAGATAGTGCTATCGTTCAGCAAAACGAAAAGAAAAAAAATCATGCAGCCCTAAAATATCACCTATTCAGTCTAGGAAAAGCTGAGGATCAAATATGCCGTCTATGTCTAGAAGATCTAGAGACGGCAGAACACATTTTATACAATTGTGTTGCCATCAGTCGCACTCGACAACATTTCACTAAACAGTTCTTGACATTTACTGAACTGAGGGACGAAGATCCTAGAGTCATCTTAAGGTTTATTAAGACAGTCCAACTTCTCTAACACATATAAAGGCATTTTGTTACAATAGATCTATTAAGGTCGCAGTGACCAAAGGCTTCTGTGCTTTGCCTAATAATACTAACACTAAATACTAATATTTCCATTGTCGACTCAGTCGCCCAATATAAATTCCATAGAGAACCTTAAACCAAAGGTGCAGAGAGAAAACCTATAAGAGCTTGAAAGAACTGTTTCATGAACTGTGGAAAGGTTGGAAGTCAAATGATGCATGTGGCAAATATCACTGCAAAATAACAATCAGATATTACAACAACAAAAAAAACGAATAATAGCAAAAGAAAAGAATAACGAGTTATGCAAACATATTAAGATTTATGTTTCTAAGTGTAAGAAAACATGTCACGTAGATTTCCACTATTGTAATCTCAAACAGCCGTGGCTTATTTTTTGTTAACGAAACTAAAATCATTTGTTATTGTAGTTAAGGTCACATACATCAATCTGTAAAAAAAATCGTACATGTGTACGAATGTAAGTAATAAACATTCCCAACGTACGTGGTTATCCTTGAATATATGTATCGTTAAATCCAAATTTCCCATAAAAACCGACACATCTCGATGGAATTCTATAATACAAAAAAGAACTTCCCATACGTTTGAATAATTGCTTAGTAATTGTTACGTAACCTTGTTTTTGTCGAGAAACTCGCTTGAATGGACTTAGGGCGTCATTAGTCATTATAAAAAAGTGGAAAGGTTATGGAAGAAAACAAGGTTCAGCAGATTGAAAACGTTAAAAAAAAGTGTTTTAATTATGTTATTTAAAAAAAAACGCGATAACTATAGCAATAATTTTCAGTGTTAACCTATAACATAACTTATAACTTAAAATAAAAAATATTAATTAAAAGTTAGTTTGATGTAGCTTCGCTTGCATAAACTATCGAAGAATTACCGAGCTTTGATTCGCATTTAACGAAGAAAAACGGTACATCACTGGTTATATGGTGCAGGACTCTTCGTCATCTTCACGTCTTCAGGAACTTAGAACTGGCCACATAATTCCAATTCATGAACCATCTTTTACGTTCTGGAATTTTTTTTATTGTCGATATTATTTGGACCATTCAATAGCATCTTCAAATTTCTTACTCATCGGGGAATATTTCTACGGCAGCTTCGTAGCTTTTTGCTCGTTAAACCACTCTAACTTTAAATCACCGCCACCATCAGCAATGACAAAAGGGTATTCATACAACTATTAATAGTAAGTTTGTGCCTTCGGTAGACATTGTCCGAGCGCTAATTACTCTAGAAGTGGTAGATTCTGCATGCGACCGATCATTAATTACATCTCCTCTTGTCACGGAAACCTGTCTATCCCGGACAAAAACGTTTCGAAATTTATGGAAATATCATTAGTGAGGGATGCGCTCGTTCGAGGGCGTTTCTGTCAAGTGTAATTTGCACACTCCGACAATGTACTTCGCCAGTATCATCGGAATCTTTATAACCTGTAAAAATCAAAAGCTCCTTTCTCACCATTTCCACATTACGGACCGTTTACCACGTTTTACGTTCGCTTCCACGTCCCCCGATTAATTTCCGTTCATTTTCAAATTTTCGCCCGCCGAAAACCCCTCCCCTCAGCAGTTATATTCAATGATCCTCGGTCTTTTTTGCCGTTTATACCGCGCGAACGAAATGGCCTAATATTTTTCTCGTTCAATAGAAATTCCAATTTGACGGAAGAACATATTGGTCTCCTCCCTTGCGCGACGAAGCCCGCGTCGATAATGTCCGCGCCGTCCGACCAACAATGATTCAAACGGGTTTTTAATGGTGACTGATAAAAGAACGCTGCCAAATAACGTCGATAGATGAGGATATATTGCTGCGCTGGAAACGATGCGAAATCTAGAGAAATTGAGTAATTTGTGTAACGATTAAAAATGACTGTGGTGGAATTTGGGAACTATGGCGCTAAAGTAGCTTTAGACTTTAAACAAGGGAAAGCATTATTCTTCAACACTGACGCTGAATAAACTCTCAACTTTTGTAAATGCGTAAAATTATTTGCACTAGCTTTAGAACTCGGAGTCCTGGACTGTGTAACTTGCTAGAAGGTCAGATGGGACTCGTATGTTCCGCTTTGCACAAATCACGTAATTTACATCGTTAATGCACAAAAACCTTAATAAGACGTAAATGTGATTTACCTAAGGTCGTGAAATTTCTCACATAATGCTTATGTTGGACTTTCTTAAGAATACGATCCACGTGTATATAAATAGCTACATTTTTTATGAATTTATGCTCTTTATTTTACCTACTTGTACTCAAAGGGGATTTTACTAACCCGCAAATTAAGAAACTAATTGCTGCAATTTTGTGTTATCTACAGTGGCTAGAGTCGATCATAATGTATCTATTGCTGTTTGTTTCCTTTCTACAGATGTCTATTTGCAGTTTTTGGTTGTTTCTAATTATTAAACTATCCAAAAACGGGAGTTAATTGTTCACTTCTACGTAAATTTAACAGTTTTGAATTTTGAATTTAGTGCCGCGAGGAAAGAGTAGCACTTTTCCTAGTATCAAAGACCGCGAAGATATCGCCTACATACCGAAGCCAAATTCAAGGAAAATATGCGGAAGAATCAAGAAAGTGCAATGAGACAAAACTAGTCCTTTCGTTCTTCCAGATAAAAGCATATACAGAACCCAAACAAAGACGGTCAGGATGTTAAAATACAAGCGACAGACAGTACAAGCGATATGGTTTAAAATTTCGTAGTGGGACAAATTTGTCCTATTAGTCCTCGTCGTGTTAAAAGACATTAAAAAGTGCAGTAGTGTGTATGTTACTGGCTGATTAGTTGCCGCGTCAAATTCTTGGTCTTTCTTAAGAAACTATAAAGCTTCTCCTTGATTGAGTGTTCTTTAAGCAACGGTACTAAATACTTTAGCTTTAAATTATAAGTATTAACCTTTGTGGATCTTGTATAAAATACGCTAGAAGAGGACTGGCATAAACCTCCTCCCAAAAGCTAATCTTTATGGGATACTTAAAAAGACCATTTTCGCATAACCATAACGGTAGTCGAATACACATCATTCGTTCGAATAACACTCCCTTCAAATTGAAAAACACTCCCCAATGTTTATGTTTGATTTATGAAATACCTACCAGCATTGGTTCTTTACCTGATGCCTTTGCTTAAGACCGCTTGAGCTTCCGCGTCGTGTTTGTCGTGCAGCGTCGCCGTGAGTGACAAGTTTATTTACCCACGAAGATTATTGAGGAGATATCCTCCGGCTTTACTCGGCGAAGGTAAACGACAAGCCGCTGTCTGCCTGTTTGCTATTTAAATTGCGTCTAATGTTGCCGTCGTTTCATATAAAATCCGGCGAGCTCGGATTTTATATGAACTCGCTTACTTTTAATAAAAACGTTGTGAGTAATTTCCGCAAATGAAGTCTAGAATTTATGTGAGTAAATGTAGGATGTCGATCTAATATTACGTTTAATGAACTAAGCTGAACTTATGCTGCAAATTAGGAAAGGTTTTTTAGCAGTTTCGGATTGATTGATTAAATTTGTGTGGTGCGAAGTGTGCCGATACTTCATAACTTGCTTATAGGCAAAGTTAAAAATACTAAAAGGTATCTACAATTAAATGAAGTATAAAAATGGATTGAAATTTTAATAAACTTTATATATTATTTCGAGGATTGTGCAGCGTATTATTTTAAAAGAAAACAATTGATATTTAATAGAAACAATAGGGAGTAGATGAACAATATAAGCGAGGGAATAAGTTGAACTTTACTTGAACAATATATAGTTCACTTCTCGAATCAATACATTGTCGCCGTTATATTTTTGCCATTACTCAAGATACGTCATCCGTGGAAGACGTCTGCTTCCCTACTAGTATTTACTAAGCCTTGTTTGAATGATCTGCTTCAGCATGTCGTCTGCTAAAACAATAGACGTGATGGATTACACTATCGATCATACATATATATGCATGTAGGTTTAAAGAGAGCTATGCACCGGAGAATGCAATCAATATCGCACAATACGAAGTTTTCGTTTGTTGTTGTTCGAAATCGATTACTTATAATGGACGATGGTATTGCGTTATGTGAACTATTGTCATCATAAAGATCTGTGGATGCTACAGTTCCGGACCAAATTGTTTTTTGATAAAGGAAACGCGGAAATGAATACTTTTCGACGGACACTTTAAGTCCTTTTAGTTTTAACATAATTTTTCAGTTCTCAATTTGCTTTGTTATATTTAGTATATACAGTAAATTGATAATAAGACACCTAATAAATGTCGCTATTATGGAAAACGATTTACAAAGCAGCTTTTCACAAAATACAACCGAACTTTCCCAAACGTCAATCACTACTCTGTTGCTAAATCCTCTCATACCGATTTGCAGTCGCCGGGGTCCTGTGCGCCGGCCACTTCGAATAAATAATAAAAGAACCAAGTTAACCTGACCGCTCGCATCGCTCCACAGAACGGACGTGTGCAACATGCACAGAGTACGGAGTACGAGTACATCGGAAGTCTCTAATTCCGTGGTTTACTCGAACAACACGTCGGGGCCATTTCTAATACTGCTTTTCAAGCTGCTAAGTTCCGTTCGAAACTCCGCCATCGGGTTAACTGATTGCATTCCGCAAATTAATTAACTGCGGCACGATTTATTTGTAGCGAAGGTGTCAAAACTGCTTACACGCTCTGAAGGTATCAAAGTTTCAGGCGAGCGGACGATGTGGTTTAAGCGTTGCGGGATATATTAAACGATATTTATGGCCGTAACCTATTAGCCGTCACTGATGATCTCACATGAGACGTATGTGTTTAGTTCTCCTTTGTGAAGATTTGCACATAACAATTTCATTGGAATTTTGTCATTCTGTGCTTGATCCACTAAAAATTCGCTATGAATTTTTTTTAATTTTTTGAATGTAGAGCTTTTTGTTATAAACAATTATAACATATTTTTAAGTTTATACTTTAGTTTATGTTTAATTCTATATAATAAAACTATTCTACTGTATCTTAAATTTATTTTTGATTCTTGGAGAATTCAACAAGTAACGAAGAGACTATTGCTAAAATTTTAATGAATTAAACTTATGTGGTGCGGTGTGTACCGATACTTTAAAGTTGTTTGCCATACTACCCCACAGCTCTTGTTATCATTGGTACTAACATAATTTATTTTGTTTCAGGTAAGTAGCATCAGGAAGTTAGGTGAAACGATCCGAAGCTGTGACCGACGAAGAACGCGCAACACAAATTTACATTTGAACAAGTGCACTGCTAAGAAAAGTCTTTTTTTATTCAAAGAAATGGTAATTTTCAATAGAGTCAAATAAATATTTCTTAAACAGGAAGAAATATTTCTCCTTTTACTACATTCAACATTTCTTTGAATAAGAGAATAATCGGTTTTGTTGTAAGGAAGCACTTTTCAAAGAAAACTTCAAAGATATTCTTTGTAGAGAACAAATATTCTGCTCATTTCAGGAAGCGCA
Organism: Oryctes borbonicus; assembly: GCA_902654985.2. Classification (NCBI taxonomy): domain Eukaryota; kingdom Metazoa; phylum Arthropoda; class Insecta; order Coleoptera; family Scarabaeidae; genus Oryctes; species Oryctes borbonicus. The sequence goes on from LR736875.1 coordinate 901,014, forward strand.
GATTATTGCATACTTGGTATTTACAAAAGTTAGCCTTTGATTCAGTTAGATTAAACTCCACAGTATCATCGGGCTTATCGATATGTCGGCAGCAAAAAAAAATAGTCATTTGCTTCAACTTGAAATTGTTCCAAATTCTCGTGGTTCGAACGCATGTTAACATCTATTTATTCGTCTTCAGTAATTTTCTTAATGTGTTAAGATACATGTAGCTTCGAAAAAAAAATAATTCAAAGAAAGTAATAAAAGAGCCTTCGGCAAAGATTTCACCTTTCCTTTAATAAAACATAAATATATCAATGTTATCTTTGATATATCTCTTCAAACAATCTATCAAAACGAAAGCCCAAAGCGTACGCATACACATACGCATGTTCTCGCATATACGTGCGAAAGAAACTTATACTTCTTTATTCTTCAACGTGAAACAGCTGAAAGTTATGTAATTCCTTCTGTTATTTCTCCTCTAATTTCGCAGTAGCTGCGTGACGTGCTCCGGACATAGCGATAATTAATTGCTGTTGGCTCATAGTAAGACCCAAAAAGAAACCTTTATCATAAATATGTTTCCTTTTCCTTGTGCGCGAAGAAAAAGGATATCTCGCAGCATAAACATTTCAATTAAGTTTCTTGTTCGCCTTAGCGCACAAAACGGCACAAGGATGATGCTTTGATATTCGAGGTTAATTAAATGTATACAGCCTTAATGTAGCCGTGATATTCTATCGAAATCTGTAAAGTAAGGAGAAACTAGAGGAGATTATGATTCCATTACTCTTTTAGAAATGGCGACGTCATATAGTTAGAGAGCTGGTGGCGATAATTTTTAAATTATTCCATTGTTTGGCAGAAGTTGATGAACTGTCTCGATGGAACATTTCCTTTCTCGCCAAATGCAGTTGTTTTTTTCTTAATTTCATCCATCAAACGCTGCGATAAGTTTGTATGGTACTCACCGTTTATTGTTTTTCCTTTTTGAAGATAATAAATAGAAATTGTCCCATATGCATTTCAAAAAACTGACGGCATGGAATTGCCAGCAGATAGATCTGTCTTCGTCTTCCTTAGAACCGATTCTTATGAATCGATGATTATGAATCAACGTAAAAACTCAGCTTTATTGCTGTGAAAGATCGCGAAGTCTGACGATGCTGTTTTTGTTGCATTCTGAGTAATCACGCCATTAGTCTTGCGCGCAGGTTTCTCAAGTTTTCAGTCAATATGATATATACAGAACTTTTCGAAATGCCTAAAATGTCTGCTAGCTCCCGGACACTCAGTCGACGGTCATCCAATGCTATTTTGGGGATTTTCTTTACCATTTTTTGCGTGACCACCTCATTCACACCTCTAAACGAAGTGGCAGACTCCCGCAGAGTAGAATCTAGTCTCGACTTTAATATTAATTGGACTGAGACCTTTCAAATAAAAGTATTGCATCGCATAACGACAGCGTTCACTATTATATCACAAATATATTCTAAACAATCTAGCGTCTTCAAACTTCAAACTTAAGCTTCATAAGGTTGGTACTTTCGACCGTAGCAATTTCTTTAGAGTAACAACCGCCATCCATATGTCATTCCTAAGGACTATTCTGGTAAATATCTAATAAATTTTCTACTTCATATTCGATATGGAAAGGGAATATTATATTAATGTAACGTATAGATATACATCTTTTAGGAAGAACATAATAGTATAAGAAGTAAATTTCGCTGCGTTACTTTGCAACTGCCTCAAGAATGAACACATTTGAACACAAGTTTTTTTAGCTTTGTCCACCCATCTAGATTGTTAAAATATCACGATATTTTCATCACGATGCGATTTAAGAATCGACAAATTTCAAGGTACCCCATAAAAAAGTGAAAATGGGACGCCGTCTATAGTACCCTAGTAGCATAGACGATAGGTGCAACCTTGGCGCTCAATTACGAATTGCTTGGCTCGACGTTGGCAGCGATGTTAGCATTACGTGAACGTGTGAATATTTTAAATTTGTGGACGAACATTGTCTCGCTACGTTCTCGCATAGTTACCTGATCTTTAGGCGAACTATCTACCATTGTCGTGCACCGACCGTTAACCGACGTTGCACCGACTGAATTGATTCAACATCGACTTGCTTATGTCACTCAAGTGCTTACCGTAAAGCGTGGTTTGATTATTGTCGACCAACTGATTTTGTTGACCTAGAGCCAATCGATACCCAGCGTTAGAAAAGTACTATTGGTTTTGTATGTGTTATTGGCACTCTATCGACAATGGCTAACCGTCACAGATATTACGCCGACGACGTTGTACCAAGTGAAAGCCAATCGTCAATGAACCAATTGTGGTACTAGGGTATTGTTTAATTGTTTCACAGAATATATAGTAGTTGTATACTAATTTATCCTGCACTTTGAATTTCTGCTAACACGGCTAGGGTAAACCAGAAATTTCATTCGCAAGTTATATTTGTATTCACGTCGCGACATAACGTATTCACGAGTTCATAATTTAAGGTGAGTAAAATAGGCTTTTAACGTAATGTATGTATAGTACCTATAGGTATATATAAATGTAGTCACATCCAGTGCAAAATGTACATACGTAGTACTACATAAATTATTGATCGGTTCCGCGATTTATGCTGCAGTATATTACATGCGGTTACAATAATTGCAGCATGTCGAAAAGTTCTAAATTGCACCATCTAACAGTGGAAGTATCGATGTTATATTACCTGGTAATAAAATTCTCACGTGACAGACGGGGACAATTTACATTCGGTATAAAACGGGATACTGCTTTATTAGAAATAGTATGTCTCAGTGATTGAATTTATTTCGAATAATAAATATATTGGCGTGAAGCAGGCGTACCTGCACTTAATACTATTCATTTAATTAATTATACTTTGACTGGTCAATTATTGTTAAGGTTAACACCTTATATTTACAGAATTTGAATTACTTTTTATAATTGCGCGAATTCTGCCACTTTGATAGTTTATATTATTAATTCTTTGTTACTTAAAAAAAAAAGATCTAATTGATATTAATTTATACGGAGTTCAACGAGAACTTGTCGACTCCCTCGAGTCCACAATTAATTTTCAATAATTCTTGTAAAAAACACAAAAATCTTGCGTGACACTATTTACATGGAATCCAGTGACCACAATCTTTAATATCGCTTGTAGCATCGCAAATGATCGTCGACAGGCCAACCCTAAAATTATCCATGTCATTGGATTGGCACCACTTTGATAACGAAGGGGTACCATCGCACCCTCGATGCCGAACCCACGTTCGAAGCAACGATGCAATAAGCTGTTTGTTCCTATGTTATGCAAAATCCGATAAACCATACTGCCTCGCCGTAATTAATGGAATCATCAACACCTTCCTCTTCGCCAAATCTCCCGGACCTGACAACATCCAGAACATCGTCATCAAGAATCTGCCCAGAAATACTACCGTTTGAATGATCCAGATTATCATAGCAAATGAACAGTTCGGATTCCACCACATGAATTGAGTTGTTTAGCAAACTGGAGATGTCAGGTTCGACTCCTTACCGGGGAAATATCCTTTCAGATAATTAATTACATCGGAAGTACCAAGAAAATTACGGATTCTCACATTTCATCGACGAAGGGCGAAATATATCAAGGCCTATTATGTTCTCTTCAAATTTTTGCACCAAATTTTCGATCATAATAAGCTAATGGTTAATAGCATGTCAGTTTTCTATAAAAAATTCATTAAAAGAGTTTTATACACACTTATGTAAAAAGAAACATGAAATATTTTTAATGGTTTTATAAATTCAAAGTCCACCAATCCAAAAAGCGAAAGAAATTTTGCGCCATCCTGTACTTACTTAGGCCAAACAAATTAAGGACCGTTCTTAAAAAGATCTACAATGGTGTGACATGGAAAGTTTTTCCTGATTATAGTTCAAAACCCTGTTACAACATCGGGTAACCATTGGAGTCGCATTTGGCCACAAGTACCATGCTCGGCACGCAGCACGCATGAAAATGGCGGCGAAAATCCATCACATAATATCGCGCGCAAGTTACGACGTGATACGTTCAAGGCGAAAAACGCGTCATTTTCCTTATGTAGGAAGCCTGGGGCACTGGCACCGCACAAACACGAAATTGCCTCGACGCATCTCGGTGATATTTTCCAATTTGAAAAGCCATAATTTCCGCTTTACATTGCTTCTCTATTTGCGTTTTCATAATATCCGTTTTTTCTGCGGCGAATATAAATGCGACGGTGGTGGTTCGAGCGCTCTCGTAAAAAGGTCTGACGGAAACTGGGAGCCGAACAAGGCGAAAAGGAAATGCGAAAGAGGAAGAGGCAATAGGCCATATACGCGCGGCGTATACACTGAGGAATTCTCCACGGCGAACACGTTGTCTTGAGTGCTTCTACATATATCTGTTTGTTTGCGATGATTTTTGCGGTTTTTGCTTTCTTATCTTCGATGTAAGATTATCCTCCCTCTCTCGGCCCCCCCCAAAAAAGAGTGAAATAAATTGGGCCCTGCAGGCAGTAAACGAAAACAACGTTCGAATTAATTAAATTCCATGAGAGGGAATCTGTCTTCAAGTATATGTAACGCGGAACATGTATGAAATTCAAATTACATGCAGGCGATCATAAAGATCTAAATTTGAAGTTATTTAAAAGTACCTTACATTTGCAAGAGGCCAAATATTTGCCAAATACCAAAATTACTAATCGCAAGTCTCATAACGTAAGCGTTGACTTCTATTATCTAATTCAATCCTCAAGTACGAAGTTGAGAAATGGATGGAAATGGAACCAGATGCGAAATCGCCAACGAGAATGATGAGGGAAAACGAGAATCCGCATATAAAAAAAAATAATAACTTCTGCAAACTCCGGCGTAACTTCTCTCCCATCGTCGGTCTCTCAAGGAAGATCTCGAAGAGGAAAGAAATGGAAAATGATCTAAATTCAGTCCGAAACCACATTTACTAATTTGAAACGGTAGAAGCGGCAAAGGCGTCGACATCGAATTAAACTTGTCATCGCGGCGGTTTATTATTATTTCTTTTTCCTTCTGCTTCCTCTTTTTTATTTTTTCTTTTTGTTTCCACTTTCACCTCATTAAATTTTTTCCGCTCCGTACGTCGCCAACGGACGGTCGCGAATCGCATCGGCAACTTAAGACTTTTTAATTGTAGCCGGCTAGCTTTTCCGGAGCGGAACGTCGTTAGATTTATCGCGGTAATTACCGGTTCCATTAGGGCACGTTTAATTGGATACAATATTAATTATAATTTATCCTAGCGTCCTCAATTAATGTTATTTTTCTCTACTTCGTCGGGGCGAACGAAAATCCGCTAAGCACGACGAAATGCATTAGCAAATAAGGTTGGGTAATGCTAGGAATACCAACGAAGTAGAGGGAAATAATTGAAATAATAAATCTTATTACACTGATACGAAATGTACGGTAACTGCGGGATGATTAGTGACATTGAATAAGCTATTATTGGATGAACTTTTTGAGTTAAATCCGGTCATAACGAAACTGAAATATGTAAACAGTTATGGCTTAACGTAGTTTCCCGTAACTATTCTGCGGCTTCAGGTGTTATCTACAGGCTTTCTTTTACTGATGTATCGTTATTTTTCTTTTTCGGAAGACGTAGTTTCGGAATTATAGACATAATAGCTTTGATAGTAGTAGAGTAAATCTCAAACTAATCAGAGTACTCAATATCTCAGTTGGATTTCAGATCTGGATTTCTTTCCACCAATCAAATCACTGATGGGGACTTCAATACTCATATGCTGAATCTTGTGAGTGATATTTGAAAGCATTTGAAATGCGTTTTAACTCGTCGACTAGAATTGCACGAAACTCGGTTTCTCCCCACGATGTCACAACCACTGATACAAACTTTACGAAGTCCGGCGTTGTTGATTTGGATAATGTAAGATCTTGTTTATACTGAATGCTCTGTTGATATTGCAGGTTGCGGGCCGACGAGCGCTTATGTAACTTCGGATAAACGCAGGCAAGCCACTCTCCTCTCCGTGATCCACGTCAATTGATAGTTAGAAAGGCTGCTTGTGCACGTTTCATCTTCGGCTTTGTTTTCGAATCTTAATTTTTTATGTAATGCTTTCACAGCCGGTATAACTGTTGCCGCCATTAACTTCTTCCGGGTTTCGCCTTGTGTCAAAACTATCGCTCGACGCTTCGCCGTTCATGCTGACGGCTTCTTCAGGATAACTGAACTGACTCTTGGTTGTCGTCGTTGGTGCATTCGACCATGAAGTTTCCGCTCCACTGAGCGTGATGGTTCTGCGCAGTAGACTCTTCTACGTGTTGCTAAGGTACCCTTCTTCTCTGTTGACGGTGTTCTTTTCTATTTCTATGGCTTCCCCGATGAGTCTCTTTCCGTAATTCTTTGTTGTGGCTATCACTTCTACGTTGTTGAAGTCCATTTTATGTCCAGTCTCGTATAACCCGATTCTTTTAAATCTTGCGTCCCTTTCGTGTTCCTGTATTCTTACCTTAGTTCTTCCTGTTTGTCCGACGTAGCACTGCCCGCATTGACGTGTTATCTTGTAGATACCTTCTGTGCGATTTTTGTCTGCCCTGGCCTTAGCCGTCGGTAGATGTTGCTGGATTGACTTTGCAGTGCCGAAACGTACTGGTATGTCGTGTTTCCTTTCGGTCCCCTTTTTCGGTGACTCCTGCTACGTATGATAAATGCGCCATCCCTCTCTGTGGTTCTGTAGTTGTCTTTTGAGGCATCTTTTTTCTAGTGGCTCTTTTTATGCCACTGTAACCATTCTTCTTCTTCAGTATTTTCTCTAGATGTATCTTCTCAATGGCTAGATGTTGCTTATCACTGATGTTTTAGCTCTGGATAGTAAGGCTTTAATTACCGTCGTCTTCTGCATCGGATGATGATGAGATATCGCATCTATCGGTGTGTGTCTTCTGTCTAAACACTGCGTGTTGTAATATTCCCTCTTCCGTTTTCTCAACAATTACATCCAGGAAGTACAGATTTCCATTTTCTTCTTTCTTCATGGTGAATTTAATGGCTGAGTGCTGTGAGTTGAGGTGTACCAAGAATTGTAGTTTCTCTTCTCCATGTTGCCATATTACGAACGTATCGTTGACATATCGTAGCCAGCATTTCGGTTTCATTTCGTTCGAGCTTATGCTCTTTTCCTCAAATGCTTCCATAAACATGTTGGCTATTACAGAAGGTTTCCCATCGCTGTTCCACTCTTCTGCTACTACTACTTTCCGTTGTACTACTGGCTGAGCGCAGACCAAACTACGGGTGCGTGGCTGCGTCTCTCGAATGAAAAGGGATTAAAAGCCATTTTTTTTGGGAGGAGCATTAGAGACTGCGTTATTGATTTCCTTACTATTTTACGGTTTTACACATAATACAATGTGCATAATTACATGAAATGAAAAAAAAATTGATTTAAATGCATTTACTACATTGTATAATGCACTACCCTGAAATCCATTTATTGCTGCACGCGGTACATGCTCACACAGAGGATTAGCCAGGTAATATAAGCTGCAGTATGACCTCAATGACTTAGCGTTTATTTATATTTTTTTCCGATAAAGCATTCACCATTAGCAGCACATGCGATTCCAGCATGAATATAAAATTTAAATACCAATACCGTTTACTCGCTCATAGTAGAATAGGAACTAATAAATCATACACAGCTTCGGCTTTTTTCTTTTTGTATGCGTTACAAGTTTATCGAGAATCATATTTGAAAAGGTAAAAATGAACAATTTATTACGTCACGCCAGGCAATCGCATTATAGATTACAACTTTTAGCTTTTAGTCTTTCACTTATGATATTTATCGTCAAAGTACAAGCTAAAGGAGGTTACCAGAAGCCAGCCACGTGAGGGATATTTGGGACGATGGGAAAAATTGACTTCTAACGTATCGATTTTCGTTTTTTTCAAAATTATTACGTTTCGGTGGATGAATAATGACTTACTTTGGTGGAATTTTTATACAGTAGAGCCTAATATTTTTTTTTGTTATCAAATTTATATGTTAAAAATGTTAAATGTTGAAAAAAAATCACGCCTTGTTCTCTTGTGGTTGGAGGTTGAGTTTTGGATGTGGAAATTCTTTTTCTGACTTATTATTTTTGGAGTGTGGGAAAAAAGTGGTCATCACGCCGGCACTAGGACCGTTTGCACACCACGCTGTTGTAAACGATCTATTTCTCATTATCAATCGTTCCAAAAGAGATTCGTTCTCCTCACGTCTCATGAGCATGTCGCAGATTATACGTGTTGCTAAATGAACTTTTTTGAGCTCAGAGGGAGCCCAAATATCGAGCTTGCTTATGTATCCCAGCTTCTTCAGCGGTTGAATGATGGATTTTCAATGTTTTTGTAATTTCTGGGGTTGCGGCTCAATTAATGCTTTGATTTTGTCATCAGCCACGGTTGGTCTTCCTGACCGATAAGCGCCGTTAGGTACAATTTCGTGGACCATCGTTAATATTGACGTTTTTATGGAGCATTGTCACCTTAAACTTTTCACAAGTTTGATGCGCGTTGTTCCCTTTATGGATGTAAAACAATAGAATATGACCATGATGCAAAGGTATTCAATCTTCACTTTGCAGAATCCTTAAAAAACAAAAAAAAAAGATAATCTTTTTTTAACGAAGCTAAAACTATCAAACATAGATGCGAATAACTCTCGTACATCCAAAATTCATCACCGTCTATTACATCATAGCTTTTCCGACAACCTAAGTATATTTTATTTTGATTGTATGGTAATTTAGTGTACTGCAGAGATACGTGTACCAGAATTGGAATAGTAATTCTATGCTTTCGTACATGGTTTACGTAGATCGATGAGTTGTAGAATTCATCATGTTACGGCTTTCGAATCGCTTGCATATGTTCCTTCCTTAACTAGCATGTCATCGCCATAATCGTGTCAGATAGTATCTAAATCGCTGGCGTGAAGGAGTCCGGGCAACTATAAACTTCCTAGGAGTCCATGCTGCGGCAAAAACAAAAAGCTATAAACGTCACGCATGTTAATATTAATGAATATCATTCTGACAGTAGTACAGGAGTATTTTTTAGTCCCGCGGGCAGGTCGTGAGAAACACGCATGCACGCAGGGAAATTGTAAACAATGGGAGGCGGAAGAAGTTAGTAAGAAATCTCTTAAAAACATGTTAGTCAAAACAAGCAGTATGAATTTTAGAAAACAACAACAAAGTTTCATCAGCATGCGAGTAATTTAATTACAGCGAATTTTTAAAGCTGACAAGTCGCTTGGAAAGTGGAATTAAACTGAGAAAATTTCTATGAAATATCTTTTTCCAACCTTCGGAGAGAGCTATCTCAACAACAATGTTTCGCCGAGTTGGTTTCTGTTTATGGTAACGAAGCACCATATTATTTGACAATTTCTCGCTGGTAAAAGACAGTAATATCTCAAAAAACATCGTTGCTGTACGCTAATTGATCAAGGTAGATCGCGATATTGAGACATCGTCAGACAATTCATGTCTTTCAACTGAGTAACAAAAAGCATGTTAATTGGAGTCGTTGAACGGGTTCAACAACGAAAGATTTGCTGTTTTTGGTTGCAAGCCTGCTATATTATATATATTCTGTGGATTTTGGGGGAATTTTGGATTGGAGAAATTGGTTTAGATTTTGGGAAGCCACAAGCGATAGAACTCTAAAATCTAGAATTTAACGTTAGCCGAAGCATTCAGTATGTCGGATTCGGCGTAGGACCATTTTTGTGGATGTTCGGACGCTGATTGCAATTTGTGTCAGATATCCGAGAGGGTTTCTCCTGTTTAATTCTTTCGATTTTCTAATTTAAAATTATACTAAATAATTGAATTGTCGATGGTATTTTTCTTTAACAAGGCTAATTGTATTGTAATGTTACAACGAAACGTCTACGAGGTTATAAATCATCAGCATCACCCCCGCGTCTCATCTTGGCATTTCGCATTGTTCGCCTATGTAGTGGTAGAAAGCCCGATTGCTATTAGAAAATTCCTCCTTTTAGCCAAATATCTTTGGAAAATGGAAGTAAGGAAATTATTATCAGTTTTTTTTTTACACAAAAGCCTTAAATACTGCTTTCTACCGTACCTCCGAATTGTACAAGTTCTCATATTCGTATTGCAAAATAATGACATTCAAACTCAAATTTTTCAAAAACCATTGAAGATACCGCAAAATGATCGTAATCCCTGTAATCAGCAGGTCAAACTGCATAAGGAACCATCACCAAAAGAAATATTTTAAAACATTTTTGAAATCGTTAAATCATCTGAATTTCCCTTACATTTTTTTTTTCACCGGTTCCTGTTTCCGGGACAGGATCTTATATTAAACGAGTAGTGCCTTTAAAAACTTTCCTTGGGAGATTCCTTTTATCTTATAAACGTCTTGCGGTAAGAAGTGTACTTTAGCTCAGACCGTAGACTATTGAAGTTATGTTAACTTCGTTACAAGTTAAGTTAATTTTATTTTGCAGCCAAGCTAATGTTTGGCTAGTACTAAATTTGATCGTAAAATTTACATAGAATCCTGAAATATAATTTCCTTCAGTAGACATATTATTTATGGCTTTCACATTTTATCAATTTTCGCAACCCCTATTTAAACTGTCCGCTAGGGTGCTGGAGACTACATAACTTCATCGAGCGACTTTAACTTTAGAAACTTATTTTATCTTCGATATATTTTTCGGTTCTCCTTGCTTTCCCCCACAATCGAACAGGTTTATTTCATTTCGTAGCTCGACGCCGAAGAGAGAGACTTTACATCGAGGGTTCCCAATTATCCTTCCCACTTTGCTCTACAGCTTTATTTCAGCGACACCTGCCAGGAAAGGTAGTATCTTCTGCCGAGGTTCGTAGTCCTTCGCTAATGAAGTTATTCGCGTGCGAAAATTTAATAAAAACGCAAATGTTAAGTTGCCCTGCTAAGGGAAGGAGAATATCTTCCCTTTTATCGTCGCCACTACCATAGACGTCCTTTAACATTGTCTGTATGCGATCGAATGTTTAAAGTAAGTTTGTAAATTGATGGATCTGTTCTAACAGATAATCGAAATTATAGCAATGTATGTTCTGTTCTTGTTACTGCTGTTGAGTCCATATAACACATATAAGCATCTAGTGAAGGTCTCAATGAGAGACAAGATCTCTTTGCTTTACTTTGTATTTGAAAACATGCTAATAAAATGTTTCCAGATGCCGTTTAATCATACATCAAGTACAGAAGTGTTCTTTTCTTTTTATACATTTTGCGTTATTTAGTTAGTAATAAATTATCAATGAGTCATCTGCTTACTTACTGAACAATCGGATATTGTAAAATTATATAAGAATAATAATTTTGGGTTTAAGTTTAGACAAAATTACAAAACCAGTTTAACGTTTGTGAACCTTGCCATCTAAATCTGTTTGCAAGTGTATTATATAATAAGACGAGTATACTCCACTGGAAAGGCCATATTTAGCATATCCATTCCATGCAGACACGAAGAGAAACAAAGCGGGGGAACCCTAATATCAGCGACGGAAACACGCAATTCAATTTAACATCGTTTTCCAAAATACTCCACTGCTTTTCCTAATATTAATAAGCTTTAGGTACTTCGCTTTCCGTGGTTGTTCGCTAATTTACCTTCTATATAAAGCTACCGTTTCCCGATTCGTCTTACTGAAAACCGAGGGCCAGCGTATATTGTGTATAATCACAAGGATCAATAAGATTTTTTCTTCTATAATTATAGAGTTGAGTCAAGGCAAGTATAACGTTGCTTTGGTTATATTGTGCGTGCGAAGGAATTATGGATTTGACCCTTTTCCATAGTAGTCGATGTCGGTACTTCGCCCATAGCGTTGACTGGAATGAAAAAGGGGAATTTCTTTTTTTCGACAACCCGGGAGTAATTAATATGTCGTCCATTATGGGACATAAAAGCTTCTGTTCGTTATATGTATTTCATGCACGTCACGCACGTAATGCTTGCGAGCGCTACAGGCTACACCTCATTATTAGCGGCCTGGGGTAGAAGAAGGATATGTGTGTCACTTTTGTTGCGGAACGTGATGTGAAACTGGAAAAAAGTATATAATTGTGATCGGGATTGCATCGTCTTTCTCCGTTCTACAGCTCCAGTACATAAAAACCATACAGTCTTAGCCAATAGAACGGAGCGCTTGTAGATTTTCGCAAATGTATAAAAGGCACTCGTTTTAATATTAGAATCACTCGAATCCTCTGGGAAACCAAATAAAATCCAGATGCAGATACGCATTTCACTTGCGTAGAAGGTGCTAAATCAGGCACTAGCAAAAATTCCAAGCGTAAGAAAACGAAGTCATCAAGAAAATGCTTTCTTAAGAAGTATTAGATTTAGATTAGAGAAAGAATTGTTCTTTCTAAGCCTTCTATTGAATTTGTGGCCTCCATCCTCAAGATATTAAAAAAAGACCTATCTTTTTCTAAATGCTATGCATCAGCGACCATATTACCGCATTATATACGATGGTGTTTTAAAACTCGGAGTTCTTGAAAAATTGGACGCCGTATATTACTAGGAAAACTCGCGATCCGCAAAGCAATTTTGCGTCCTCCCCGCCTTCGGGTAACAGCTTAACGCCGCTTAAGATACAATATTAAATGCAAATGCAACCGATTTCGAACGGTATAACGACATAACGGCGTAGCAGCGTTCGTGCTGCTGCTGAGAGACAGCAAATGCAATACGTACGGCCCCTTTGCGACCTCCTTCTCGTCCTCGCAACAGAGTTTCCTGGGTCTGGAGCTACGGCTCGCATTCGGGAATATATCACGATCGCTATAGGTAGTTATTGTTCCCCCAACCAGCACTACCGCGCTAGCGTACGTGTTTGTGTCGTTGCTGGCGCGGTGATTTGCGATCTCGAAACGTCGGGAGAAACCAGGGAACCGTAATTGAAGCGAATACATTGGAATAAATATAATATGACGGATGTTTATGTCTTCCATTTAGTAGGATGGAGACGAGTATTAAGGAACGTAAGCGACTGGAGAAGAAGCAGTATTTTAGCAACGCTTCGCGAAATTTAAGGTACGAGTTATGTGGAGTTGCTCGTTTATCTTGCATTGAAAATGCACACAAACACGTAAGCGACGTACATACGTATGTACTCAGTAAATATCGCTAATACTACTTGGAAATATGCTACGTTTAGGAGAGCATCCAAAGCACTTCGCGTATTTGTCGTAAAGCGCCTCTCTCCTAAAGGGTGCCTCTTGGATCTGGATGAAAAGACAATAGATGAGATGGATAAATATTGACTAAACGATAATGTTTTAAAAATACTTGAATTAATTCAAAGGTTTCAAATAAATATAAAATAGGTTCTGCCGATGTTTCGCTCTCACTCTTATGGAACTTCAGGACTGTTACTGCACACCGGCTGGGGACATTTTATGTAGAGGTTGTTACGGATCAATGAACCGTGGTGGTTGTTAGGATGCTTTATCAGTTGGGATCCCCAGGTATGATGTACGGAGAAGCCATCGCCGCGGGTTAAATTCTTGGGACGTATTAAGATTTCTGTAGATTCTGTAGATTTACTATAGTACTGAGGATGTCGAAACAAGGTGCCGTTAAATTCGGTTTCCAGTTTATTTTCAGTTAACGGATCCAGTTATACGCGACAACCACGCACAATGCTCGTACTCAGTAACACGAGTGCTGACCGATCACTTAGTTTTATCAACTATGGAATCCGGTAGATACCAGGCGCTTCCTGATGATTGCGATCTTTGATGAGAAAGCGGCCTGAGAGTTTGAAATTGGGTTTAATGATAGTTCCTGAAGAGGATCTTGCTGATGTAATAGGTTGAATGTGGAATAGATACACTTGTTTACGCAAATTAGGATTAGATGACGAGAGTTGCTGTGGAGAAGGGGTTGATGTGGCGATTAATGACGGCTTGATTTGGGTACAGCGTCGAGGCAAGACTCTCGCAAAGGTATTACATGTTTCAATTGAAGAACTATAGGGAATAGTTTAAAATGCAGTAATTCGGCCAAATTTGAAGAAATTCAGAAATATTTAATTCGAGTAACGAGGTATTTTCAAGTTTCTCATAAAACTTAGTATTCTGAAAAACGCACCGTGGAAACCTTATTCTGTTTGCTATACAGGAAGGTTATAGTACAAGCAAATATCGGAGTAACGCTGGTGACGCCGTAGATAGGAACATGTCTGTTGGCTAGCGCTTCCCCTCTTTACATTGCTTTCGCCGTAACTGATGCCATTAATACCATAAGCTGTATTGGCATCACCTTCAGTTAATTCAAAGTGCTTAAATAATTATTCAGCGAAATAGAAAATAAAATGAATGGCTATTAATTGTCAATTTGACAATGATCTGAGGATTTGCTCGAAAGAACAACTTCATGGTAGTTCGCCGTCTATTCATCCGAAGAACTTCTCAGAAGTTATTCATCAATAAAACGAGTTTAACAAACTTGCAACAAGTGGTGCGGTAATAATTAAGTCGCCTTTAGCGGAAAGAGGAGTATACACACATGTCGCCCGAGAATATTTGCGATGTTTACGAAACAATTAGACCACCGCCATAGCACGCCGCTTCTTTATGTTAACGGCCCGTTTAATATGACGTTAATTTGATTATACGACGACGCGGGCAGATGCGTGCGTCACAGTGAAAGTGGCAAGTCGGAAAATTACTCACGCAACTGGAATTCGGCGAACGCCGCATAGCGTTCGAGCCATAAACTTCCCATTTAAAGTCCAATTCAATTTAGGCGGTAGTGTACAGCGTACGTATAGATATGGCAAAGTGAATCGTGTAAATTGTCGTTAAATTAATAAATAACGCTTGCGGGTATCGAGCGAACCGCTAAATGCTCAGGTTCAGAACCGGGATGACATACCGCGTAAACTAGAGGATTTTCACGTATTTAGACCGCTGAAAATATACTCGAATCTAACGTTGAACGGGTACTGATTAAACTTTATAAGTATTGCTGGTGCGTTGCGGATAGTTAGGTAAATATAAGGAAGCTTTTCATAGAATTAAGCTCTATACCGTTACTAAACACCAATCTCGTCAATAACACCGTACATTTGCCGGCTGTACACAAATATGCGATTATAACGTATTTGTTCTTAATGTATATGTTTTTCGCTGCTTTATGTCTCGCAGGTACATAAAGTAGCGCTGTGGTTACGTGTGCGCTGTGATTGCCTAACTGACCAAACAAGCGACAAAAATATCTTTCGTTGAACCAAGCCATCACCATGATCGATAAGAAAACCACGTAAAGCATACGAAAACACCAAGTCAGTGTTATGCAGAAGCATTTATACCAGCTTCGCTGAAGAGAGCAGAGTTTATGGTATCTTTCAACAAAGAAGATGTGAGAGTACTGGCAGGTCAGGCAACCCTGAGATAAAAAAAGTCTTTCCGTTTTAAACAAACCTCGAGAATCCCAACTAATTCTTGAAGGCGTTCCCGACACTATTTTTAGGTGCCCTACCAAGCAATATTAGATTTTTCTTTCGTTCAATTCTATTGCCAAGGTCGAGGCTAGTGATGAAATTGTCGGTTATGTTCCTTCCTGGTTTTCGAATATCTCTGCCATATCTGAAAACACTCGTTTTCCATAATTACGCCCACGTTGCTCATCTCTTTGATCTTATTGATGGAACCACTCATGGCAAAAGCAATGTGAGGACAGAAAACACTAGACGAAGAACGTATTCCCGTCTACCCGGCATCAGCAACGCTACTCCGTGTGTAAACTACTATTTGCCTTTCGGCTTTTGTTGCCAATTTCCAAATTAACAAGCATATGGTCAATAAACAGTTACCAAGTACTGAGTTCTATATACTTCAGTGCTTACTACCGACTTTTCACGAATTACTGCTGTACTATTAGCCGCATTGTTTCCTTCCTTAAGTACACCAGTGAAAAGATTAATGTCGGTTTCATTATCATGTAGTGCTGGTTTGAGCAAGCTGGTGGTAATAAGCGCCGCCGACAATTTTAACTCGACACCATAAAAAGTGCCAGGGATGCTAAGAACTATTCCTAGCATACCTCCATGCTTGCGACCGTGTAAAGTTCATGCGGGGTGAAATGGGGGAGGCGGTAGAGGAAATGGGGAAACTACTTCGGCACAAGAGGCAATTATCGTCGACTACCATACACAATATAAGTGAAGGATGGTTCGGGGTGAAACCGCTCGCTTTCGAAGCGTTCAACATCGACCGATTTTCCGACCAGGAAGGAAAGCAGCTTTACCTATTAATCTACACTAACGACTGTAGAAATTGTATCTTATCACTGTTGGTCGTTATTTTAATAAGATACCACTTAGGATAATCGTGGGCAATAGTCGTTTATTTTTATTAGTCTCGTTAAAGTGGGCGTTAAACCGGCATTAAATGAGCATCAAGAGCAATTTTCTTCGACAAATATGATGATAATGAATTGAGTATGCTTTAATTTTGGTTACAAAGTATGTATTGTAAGTGGATATACAAATGTTAGGATTATTATTATTGTAGTCGGGCTTCAGATGGCACAGATGACATTGCAAGTCAGTGATAGAATTTTATAGGCGACATCTAATGAAGCAATACCCCTATAATTATTGCATTAAGCTTTTCACTTTTCCTATAAATTGCACTCACTGCATCCTTCTAAGTACTAATGATTTCTTCCCCTTTCCAAATTTGTTTGATTAGATTGTCTAGACAATTTACCAAATATTGCCTACCTTCCTTCAAGAGGCCAGGATTAATCTTACTTTCCCATGAATTCTTAGTGTTTTTCAGTCTTTTTACAATTTTCATTATTTCCAGATCGGCTGCAATAGGATTTTGTATTCTGCGCTCTATTCTATAATATATTCTGCAGTAGCCTTCCTTATCATTTGGCTGTACAACTTTCTACGTATATCGCCAATTAGTTCGCCATGTTTATCTACATTAAACCGTCTGCTATTTCATCCTCCTTTACTTTTTCATAGAAATTTCTGATATTATTCTTAATGAGATAATCTTCCATATTCTGCAGTTTCCCTTCTTACCATTCTCGTTTCTCTCTTCTACAGATTGCTTTTGAAAGTTTTCTTGATTATTCGTAAGATAATTTATTTCCATTTGTGCTTTCATTTATCATTTCGACACTTACTTCGTTTCTATTTTCCAGTATCATCTCATAATTCGAATCAAATCGTTCTTTATGTTTTGTCTATTTTGGGGGTCCGAGAAAGGATATTATAATACGTTTTAATTCCGTTACTTGAAACAAACTTTGTTTGAAGGTAGATTATTTACGGTCATCTTTAGATAAAGGCAATAAGTGTTTCCAGACGAATAATCTTTTATTATTCTTGCCGAAGCGAACCAGATATAGAATTTCTAAGTGCTTTCTCGGAGAAGTAATGCACGTTCAACGCTAGAGATGTATCTTTTTCCCATTTTCTTGGCGAAACAAAGCTTTCATCCATAAGCTTCCAATCATATCGCATTTCCATTAATTTTTTCGTTCTTTGAGCATCCGTTCCACTGATTACCGCTTCGGTGAGGATTCGCTATACGCCCGCGGTGATTAATAATGCCCGAGTTTCACGTTACTTTATAAAACTCAATGACAAATTACGAGTAAAATGTGTTTGTGTAGGTATCCGTATAGTTTACGGTACTGAATCTGCTTCATCATGGTCTAGTCGCTTCTAATGTGAGAGCGTTGTAATATCGCCTAATTATAACCGCACACCGCCACAGGGTTAAATAAATAGCAATCGCGAACCGGAGATGAATATTTGAAATTTTGATAAATTTCCTCACCTAGTCGTCCCATTAATCAGCTACGCCGCAACTAGATGTCGCATTAATCGTTACGATGGCGCGCTTTTTTGAAGCACAAACATTAATTATCATTTAGCTAAGTTTTGTGTGCGCTATCGGGAAGCGTCATCAATTACTGGCGAAGGTTGACGTCACGTAAAATAGAGATTTCCATATTTAGACGGGCGGGTCTGGGGGTAAATAGTGAAATAAATTTAATATCTGTCGCGGAATGTTGCAGGTGTTGGTGAAACGCGTTAATTTGTCCAAAACAAGCTCTGGCGTGGTTGTATTACAAATACGCCGAAGCTATATTCAGCGGGTTTACCTGGTGCGTGGATGGAAGATAACCCGAAAATTCTATTCCTTAATTCCAAAAACCTCTCAGAATTCTAAAGTCATGCAGGCTCTACCTGCTGATGAGATTGCGAATTAAACATGGCAACAATTTCAATTTCAATGGCTGTCTTATAAACACCAAAGACCCCGAGAAATGCTCGATCGAACAAAATTTGAATCACCGCGCAACAAATAACGTTTAAAACATTTTTCTCAAAATTAACAAGAATGCACTCTCAACTAGAGAATTCAGAACAAATTGAAACTTTCGGCCAAACTTTCGGCAATATTGCATTTCCGAATAGGTCCAAAAACGTTTTAACACAGTAAAACTCCCCTCTTAATTTTCCGCAATTTTTAGATGTTGCTAAATAACTGGGCAATAATTGGAAAGAAGATAAGGTTGTGTATCAAAATACATCATTTTTAGGTTGCTTTTATAATCTTGGACTTATGGTCTTTGAGTTAATACATCATTATTGTGAGGGTCAAGCTGGTATTATTGAGAAAATGGCTAATATATTTTAAAATTTCATTTGAAATAGTCAAAAAATTCCTTCCCTTCCACTTCTTGAAGACAGGCAACCAATTCTTTTGAAATACACACTGATGAATGGCCGTATCAATTTCTTCTCCTCAGACGAAAATCTCGTATCTCGCAAGTTTATAAAACACCCAGACGTCGCACATTACCAAATCAGTTGAGTGCGTTATCGCCATGCAACATAATACTTCCACTAAAAGCCTCAGACAAACGTTTTTCGATGTACCATTTAAGTGAAACTGTTTTTGTTCATCTAAAAAACACCGGGTACTTAACTTTTCTCGTAGCGCGCTGCTTCTTTGCCATTGCCGATGCTTTTTTGTTTTTACGAGTACATATACGGATGTCTTGAGAGGTAAACACGTCGAAAAAGGAATATGTTCGTCACCTGTCGCAATTTTAGACAAATTTGGCCTGCACTATTCTTTAAAAGAATTAAAGTTTCTTGACAAATTCTCACACGCCCTCGTTCTTGAAAGTCAGAACGCTAGTGCGACACAAAAGAATTTTTTTTTTAATTGCCGGTGTTTGTGTATAATTTCTTTAACATTTGAGGATCCAAACTTAATTTAATGTTATTTTCTTAGCAGCAACAATATTTCGTTCTGTGGTGGCCTTCCTCCTAACTGGTGATGGGCAAAACTTCTGGTGGTCCAATTCATTCGTGTGTTATCATTATTATTATTATTATATCAACATGATTGTTCTATAAAATTGTGTCAAACTATACCATGGTTTTGGAAGGATTCAACGTTATTTGTTACGTAAAACAACATTTCATAATACGCATAATCGTACCAACAACCCAATAATTGCCTCAAATCGTTAAGAAAGGTATTCACTGTCGAAAACATCCCCGGAAAATCATTGCTAGAGGTTTTAAAGAGAGCCAGAAACCAGAAAGAATCATGAATAGCTTCATAGCGCATTCCTATAATAAATGTTACTAACTTGTTGCCACCAGACATGCACAGCATGGAAGGGAATCAATCAAAAACCATCCTTACAAACATTTTGATCGTTCCATCATAATACAAAAAATGGAACTAAATCCATGCCAGCTTACATATTTTAACCGGACCTTCCGCGTCGACGGAGATTTGTCGCGCGGTTTGAATCGAGAATAAGGAGCTTTTAGAGTGGAATTCCGAACGTTTACGTTCCATGAGTTTTCTGCCGAGTCATTCGACCCTGTGCATGCGCTTGATTGATTCCGCTCGATATGCGAGAGGATATGGAGTAGAAATTTATAGAAGTTTAATATACAACCCTGTCACGGCTTTTTCCACACACATATCGTTCATAAATTTTACGAGATCGCGGAATTTATGCCGCGGCGTCGTGCACATTCCCTCAAGATTCGATCGTATCAAACGCTGCTGGATCTTGACATCTCTTTGAGATAAACTTGGTTGTATGTTTGTGTGTGCTTTCTCCCCTTTGAAATATAGGTAATAATTTCCTCAAATAAAAGCCGGTAGTTCAGTTCTTATCCACATGTATATAAGGGTTCTCAACGTAATTACTGGGAAAGTATAGCCGAACATGATATTATACAAATTGGGCACATCAAAAGTTCTTGCTAACTATGGAAAAAAATACCATTTCAGTATTGAGTAACATCATTAGTAAACAATGAGAATGTTGTAAACTGTAACGTTATAACGTTGAAATTGTTATCTAATTAAAATTATTTTTTTGTTAATGGTGGCGTGATCAATGTTACAAAATTGTTTAGATAGAGCAATGAATCGTTTGGCTTCGTCAGCTAGCTTTTTGCGTGTGGCAAATGAAACTTACTCTTAAAAGAAAACAATATAGAACTCTATTGCAATAAATAAATAAAATAACGGCTAACAAACAATAATTATAGGGCAACTTTTAAACAACTGTACGAAGCCCTCTCACGTCTAACTTGCTAACTAACAAAGGAATGTAGTTAACATTTTTCCAGCGACATAATCTCTTAAAACTGAATAGTATTGTGAACGTGTGACTTCGAATATGGTTCTTTGATTTAATAAAAATTCAACTTATAAACAGCAATGCAGAATCTCATTTAGAAAACCTGAAAATTCTCTAAAACGAAACATTGTGTTAATTGGCTGGCGCGACATGGTTTATGCCCAACGAAGATCGGACAAAGTTTACAGATCTTACTGTTACGAGAGTATACCCGAACGATCTCCCATATCACCTGGAAGTCGACGGAAGTCAGTAATAATTCCCTGATCAAGAAGGCAGTACTGGCAGAGAACCGTATAGCATTTTTCGTGAAGGAAAGAACTCCTTTTCGATCATTTATGTTATATTTATTTTTCGTAGCTGATGATGCCTTCTTACTGCTGTTAGTTAAAACATTTTGGGAAACAATAAACTATCCAGAGAACACAGACACTTCTGCAATGAAATCTCGAGAATGCTTGCATATTACTGCTGGGTGTTTTACGTGATAAAGTGATCGGCAATGCTAAACATTTAGTCGTAGAATGCCGGACTGTACAAGTTTTTGGAGCCTAATAAAAACAATGTTCGATCGACGCGAAGGCCCCTTTGTAAATGTTTTTTCTCCTGTTCCTTTGAACGCTGGGCCTATCCATGTGCCTTTGCCTGTGAGTCACTTGGTCGACCCCGAGTATAAGAATTTTGTCTATGTTCGCCCCGTTGTTTCATTATTTTGAAAATGACTCAACGGCGCAAGTCAAGACCAATAATAGTAATGACAAGAATAACAATAATTTCGTTAGAATTAATGCACATTAACGCTTAATGAAACTTACTTTCATTAGTCAGATTTAGTTTTCATCTCACTTCCAGTGTTTTAGCCTAGCAACCGTCAAACTTCATTGTTGTTATATTTTTATGTTGGGGTTTTATAGTCAAATGGAAATCGATAGGAAAATTCATATTTAGAACGCATCGCAGAAAAAAAATTGCAAAAATTGCACATTGAGGAAATTTGCCGTTGACTAGTCTTTTCTAGGACAAAAATTATTTCTTGGTTTTTATTTTTAATTTTTATCTTATCGGTTAGATATCGATTATCAATTTTTTTTAACACCAATTCTTCATTTTAATGAACAAAGATAAGACTACTACCAATCTTTAGTAACAGTAATGCTTGATATTAAATTGTGTTATTCAAATTACAATTTTAAATAAACTTTTACTAAATTCTCCCTGTTTGTTCAGACGTAATATTTATCAAATTTATTTCGACGTTTCAAACGCAATTATAACGCGGTAGATTCTAATTATAGGGTTCGATCATGTGCACGCATAGAACGAATTTTATATCCGCCACAAATGCTTAATATGCGAAACATATATTTTTCGAATATCAACGGAAATATATGCCAGCGAAACACCCCACGGGGAAAACATTTCGCTACAATTCGGCCAATCGCTACATGTATGGATCTTCCTACCATATTTTAAACGGGCGAATATGGACGCGCAATAGCAGTTTGCATTATTCGGGTCTTCTATTGGCATACTACCATCATTATCAGAGGAGTAATAAGTTTTGCGTTTACAATATTTTACGGAACGAATAGCGGCGTGTTTGATTAAAATTTGTATAATTGACACGCTGGACCAGCGGTGCAACGCGCATTTATTGAAATATTCATTTTAATTTGAAGTAACATGAAAATTTATGTATTCATGGTGCTTCAAAATGATTAACGTAAGTTAGACTGTTCGGCAAAAGTGTTTACCGCATTACATATATGCAAATCCTAAGAATACACCGGAAAGCCAAAGAATTGCTAAGACGAACATTTATATAGTTAATCATCACAATTCTACTATATGTTACCTAATAATCCGTATTTTAACACAACATAAGACCAATTCTAACTTGCAAACTTAAAACCATTCTTAAAAAGCAGCAGATTAGAAAGAACGCCTAACTATAAACGCCAGACACTAGATGAATATTATTTTAGAAGTTAGATACTAGGAAGTTACACCATGCAAAAGAAATACCCATCGTCTAATTCCACTTCTCTCGCTATACTAGATTAGCTGCGGCATTAACCGCTAGTCGGGTCTTTCTTTTCCTTTTCCGCGATGACCGACACAATGCGTCGAGTGAAGCGAACGTATCCAGTGCCGTGCATATATTTACATGCCGCGGTAATAAAAATTCAAATATCTAATTGAAAATAAGTCCGTTGCATTATCACCGAGATAAAAATCCCGTTGTTTTATTCCGAGTAGCCGCTCGTCGGAGCTTGCAAAGAAGAAAAAAACAAGAATGTAGAGGAAAGAAAAGCGGAGACATTAAGTTTTAACTAGACGAGACCGTAGAGGTTTGTGCGCCGTCACTGTTTACCATATATTAGCATAATAACTGCTACCAACACCAAAGAACGCGCTGGCGGACTCGCATACTCCGAGCAGAATTACTCATTGTTTGAATGTACCTATGCAATGCGACTATGCAGCTGACGCGAGCTTAGCATCAGACGGTCGGGGTGAAACAAGCAGTGACGATAAGAGTGTTGCGATTGTCTCATTTCGAGTCATCCACCTGACACGGCTAAAGCTGACAGACAGACGCTGCCATATTCGCGTTTAACCTCGAAAGAGACGCGCACTTAGGCTAATGAAGTAAAGCGGCGTATTACCTAAATATGCAGTTGGAATTAGCGACGCTACGCTGAGGTTACTGAGCGAAAACAATGTAACGTATAACATAATTTGGAATTCGTAACTTAATACGTGCTTATTTTCGTGAACGGTCATGTTATCGCGCGGAAGCGCGAGCTAAGACTAAATGGCGTGAACGAAGATGTTTGGAATTGAGAAAAGAAATTTTTTCTTTCTGTTTACTTGATGTTGATCTGCGATTACTATCACATAAAATATCTCAAAGATATTTCTATATAGGGTCGCATAACACCTAGTCTTGCAGTAAGCCATACAGTAGACGGCGATTCGAATTAATCAGGTGACACTCCGCACCACACAAGTTTAGTTAATTAATCCGGGGCAACTGCTTCAAGCATTCATCGATCCTTATTTTCATTTGTCAAAGAATTTGTGCGGTGCGGAGTGCGCCGATACTCTCGTTATCCACATCGGTACTATTTACCCTGTAGTACAAATACTTTATTATGCAATTCTTTGGTTCTTTCTTGTCTTGCCCATCTAGCGCCAGTTTATAGACCTTGTGTTGACGCTTGCGATCGCAACCGTATTCAGCAGGTACAAAACGCATGTTTGAGATACATCTGTGACATGTATAAATTTTAGCATATAAGTCATAAGCTTAGGAAAATAGCCTGGCTGAACATAGGAAGCAGCGATAGATTGTATTATTATCTTGCGCGATCACAGAATATTGTTTTCGTTATTTTTGTTTTGTTTTATTTGTTTTATTTTAATTTATCTCAGGTTATGATTTATTATCCTCCTGGTTTGTATTTGTATTTAGTATGTTTTTTCGTGGGAAATAAACACGTATTACTATTAAATATAATCGTTCAAATCATTCTATTACTCAATCATGTACTCCTATATATATGTCTTTCTCGAGCTTCAGAACTGCGCATTCCTTTTCAACCCAAGGAATCGCTCCAATTTAATCCCAGCACTTCCTGCGGAAACACCTGGGCGAAAGAACAAAAATCTGATGAATTAATTTTTCGTACAAATTGAAAGCATTAAACACTAAAGCTCCGGTATTTACCGCTAGGGGGGCGCCAAATGATTAAACACGACTGCTTACCAACGCATTACATCCCGCCAGACGTACCGTACGCCTTTATTGCGCGCCATTTGTTAGCGTAATGTGAATGTATTAAGAGCTACGTCTCAGATTTTCAACGTTCTCTCGTTTTCCAAGCATTCGGCGGTAATCCATGCACGTCGGATTTGGTGTCTAAGTGTTGCTGAAAGAATTTTGCCGTGTTACGAACTTGAGATGGTTATTACATTCACTTCTAAGTTCAATAATAATAATGATAATAATGGTAACTTTATTTCAACAAGCATTACAAGAAAAAAAAATAAAATGAAAGCTAGCAATTCTCGAAGTGGCTGACCCGTTTGTGCAATTTTGATAGATACATAGATGGCGATCTATGTATGTACCTCTAGTGATAATAAAACGAAATCGAAATAACTGTGTCAGCGGGTAAACGGTGAACCTTAACGAAAACAAAGAAAGAGAAAAGGAAGACGGAAAAATAAACAAAAGAGACGAGCAGATAATCCATAACTGATGCGATAAAGCCGGCGGAAATGGTGCATGATTTTGCGCTGTTTGCCGCGGAAGCTTTTAACGAAATTAAGTCTCTTTGTATAATGCCTAAAGTGCATTGTTAGGAATATGCAAACGAACTCTGGTGATCTGCTTCTTACTTCGACATCTGGTTTCCGTTTTAGGTTTGTTAAGTTAATTACGAGGTAATTGCGCTGCTCGTGCTAACACTCAACCACCGCCATCCGACAAATATAAATTGTATCTGGCAGTCGAAAGTAAATGCTGAAGTTATAACAGCAGGTATATTGAAAATAAGTGTCAAAGTTTGAACAAGGATAAATTGAAATTAGTTGGACTTATTCGCCGATATATTTTGGTACAACATTGTTGGTAGTAATTTAAGATCTTCATCTTTTTCCTTGGGCCATGTTGATGTTGTTGAATTTGGCCAACCTATTCCCTATTATGGCGTGAAAAATGTAGTGGTCTAGTTTGTTAGGACTATAGCTTACGACGATACCTCTCCAGGTATCAAGTTCAGATTTTGATGAAATTTAGTAGGGATGTATAAAAACTATTTATAATCATTCATAACAATGATTTATGATAGTTCTGTAAGTGTTATTAGAACTGTGTTATTGCATGCAATGTTGCACATTCTGCTATTTACTACCTTCTAAAGCTGCTGGTGAACTTTGAGTTGCAGCACAACAAATGTCAACGTGTTTCCGTTTCTGAATGTTGCACAGCACGGTTGATTCCTCATTTGTAATCTAAAAACTTACTTTTTAAAACTTGTAAAGAATGCTGCACGAACGCTAGATTTAGTACAATGTACTAGAATGGACTAATTTTTTGCGTTTCGAATTGACGACAACAGCAAACATTTTTAGAATCTTACAAAAAGTGTTACCTTTCTGGATGATAATACTCACACACATGTAGCCTGAACGATACAAGACCTACTTGTTTGTATACACGGTGGAGCCCTAGGATAACCACCCCCTTGCTTTGACTTACTTCTGTTCGATTTCCATGGGCTTGGCCCGTTAGACCAATCGCTAAAAGGACGGGACTTCTATTTGGATGCATCACCGATAGATTTTTGGTGTTAGGAAACGGTATTATAAATAACCGAGGGATTTTCGCCAATAACAATTTTAAAAGTGAACTCTAAATTGGGTTCATCAGCTTCATCATGAAGAAATCTCATAAATGTATAATTGTCAGTCAGCCAACGAGTGCTGGGCCTAGAAAAATTATAATGAAAAAGAAATGTCATGCTCTTATTGGAAGTTTGGTGCCAAATTCCGAGAACTTCAAAATGATTATTCACAAAAATTGTTTTAGTTTTCTCTGGTTTTACATTAAGGATTAAAGTGGCATCGTTAAGTATGTTGGCCATACGACTTGTTGCAGTACAACTTGTAAGTTTTAGAGTGGAGTTGTCGGATACAATTTGAATGAAGTTAAAATAAGTCGATATGTATAGAAAGCTCTGAAACTAAAACATCCCTCCAACTTGAAAACAACAGACATATTGATAACGGTAAAGGTATATACATACG
Source organism: Oryctes borbonicus (assembly GCA_902654985.2). Lineage (NCBI taxonomy): Eukaryota > Metazoa > Arthropoda > Insecta > Coleoptera > Scarabaeidae > Oryctes > Oryctes borbonicus. The sequence goes on from LR736875.1 coordinate 927,617, forward strand.
TCAGAATAGAAGCGGTTCAAATTTCGAACGTTCCATTTCGCTAACATTTATACGAACGGGCTCTTTTATAAGTTATCCTTATCGGGGAGAAATGAAATTCCCTCATATATGAGGCGAAGTAAAATATTGCGGCGGCGCATGGGTTAGAATTTATACGAACGCGAAGTTAGTAGTAAACAGCGACGGTATGTATCGGACCGAGATAGAGATATGATCTTCTACCGATGGAGCCGGTCATCTTTATCATAACCGACGACCGCCCTCCCGTGCTGGCCACCGCCTCGGGTTATTAAGTGAGTGGAAATAGATGTGTATTTCGCGAATGATCGCTCCGAAATTCCGGTCTGTCTACGATGATACCTACAGGCATTCTTCTATCTTGCGAGCTTGATAAATAATGTCGGCGTTCTCGTTTTCTTTCGAGATTTTTCCCGCCGGTTTTCCTCTCGTAATTCCGATTCTATTCTATTGTTCCTTCGTAAATTCGCAGATCCCGCGCTTAGCAAGAAATGGCTATTATCTTTTCTTTGTTTCTGGAGTTGCTGTAAAAAAAATGTTGGAAAAATTAAAGTAAGTATAAAAATATGAACAACAATTTGTATAACATTAGAAACAAAGACGATACCTAATACCAATTACTGTAATTATTGTAATAGTTTGGCGGGTTATATTAAACAAATTGTGTGACTTTTTAATGAATTTTGATAACTAGCAATATAATAATAATAATAACCATTATAAATTTAGTTCTTTTATCGGGATAAACAAATCTTAAAATTAATAAGATAGTAACTTCAATTAAAATTTTTCTCTAATTACTAAAATCTACAGCGGAAGAGATAAAAATTAGAAGTTTTACAGACTATTTGCATTTTTAGAACTAGAGTTTAATTAAATGAAGTATCTTTCAAAGAAATACAGTAAAGTATATTTAGCTATCCTAATTATCCTAAACAAACTATTACTTGGTGAACAGTGTCTACACTGGAGGTATCCTGGAAAGTTTGTCTGCTCAGGATTAAAGTTAATCAAAGTTTTTTTTTTCAATATACCCTCTCTAAATTCGTTTCCAGCTTCAATTTTGAACTCTATGCTTTATATTCCAATGAGCGCACAAATACTACATAGGAGTGTCCAATCGATAAATTATCCAAATCCATTCATATAATGTCTGCCTTAGTTAGTAGTTAGCGGGAGTTTTGTTCTCTCTAAATTTGAGCGGGTGTTTGGAGACGTATTTAATTAAACGAAGTATTGGTTTAACACAAATATTTATACCTAAAGTGAATCAATAACGCGATTGACGCACGCCGACGTTGCCAGCGAAATTTATCAATTACATTAACGGGTGATTTGTCTGCCGTTCTGGCGGTTAAGAATTAATTACAAACGTACCTAAATGTACATCTCATTTTAGGGTTAGCATTTAATTACGATTCGACGCGATCAATTGAGTAAATTGTATTTTGGACGTGTGTAAAGACACTAAGGTATGCTTCAAATCATGGTGATGTTATTACAGGCATGAAGTACATTAGCTGATGTGTTTAATTAAGTATAAGTGTAATTAGGGTGCGAAGCATTCGTTACAGAGAAATGATACCCAAACATTTTTCCACACAGCATGTTCAAATTAAAAGTTATTCGGCGAGATCCCCTTATTTTTTTTGTGTTATGCAAGAAAACTATTTGATGGATTTTCGGAATATTGCACATTTGTGGAAACGAAACAAACTAAACCAGTTGTAAACCTTCAGGAACAGTTCAGGTGGGTGACATAAGTACTACCCCCTGCTTTTAGCATGTACCTTTAATATACTAAAAGAAAAAAAATAGATACAAATGCAGTAGAATTGACGTCATTACTCGTATATACCTGCCCAAAACTAAAATCTGTGATAAATCTTCCAAGTCTAATGGAAAACACAAAAACAAAAGAAAGAAAAGAAAACAGGACAAGATATTATTGTCTTTCGAACATCGCAGAAGCGCACGTTTCGATTTCTTCCATTATTCTAGCCAGTGACGAAATTAGTGAACTTCTTCAGGAAGGTACCTGAAGGACTAAGTTGCACGGTTATGCCAAGATAGAGGGTTAGTGGGCTTCGGTATTTTTCTTACAACCAATATTTGATATGCATTTACGTAATTTATCCCCGACCATATAGTTTTGAACCGGATACGAGCTTCCTTTTAAATATGCATGGGCTACCGGGCAATCCACGCTCTAACCACCGTTGTATACCTCGTATGCGGCGATGCGCCGCCGCTTTTATCTGTTCATATTCAAAATAATATCGGCAGATTTATTGCGCGCCATTCGAAAACGTGTATTTTATCGCAATGGAAAGCAGAACAAATTTGAAATACTACCCAGATCGCACTAATCAAATATCAGCATATGCGGATGATATATTACGCGTGCATAATAAATACATCAGTTCCATCGGTGGTCGTATAAGATAAATGTAAAAAATATTGTTCCGTGTTCCCGGTATTGGTGGCGCCTGAAACTCACGCCCCAAGCCACCGCCCCGAATATTGCGGTGAAATAAATGAAATATGAAACAATAGATGAAATTTTTCACGTACAGCAACGACAAAAAAAAAATAACATGAGTAAACGAGCAGCGATAAAGGTACGCTTGTTTTTACGATCAATAAAACCGAAATTCATGTCGATTTATTTAATTAGAGCACGAAATCGGAGTAATTCGTGGAAAAAACATTTCCCTCTATTTCGAGTAGGTCGAACGGGGCAGTGCGAGAATTCGCGCCTGGATGTGAAACAGCGACGCCGTAAATACAAAAGCTTTCGCGTGTTCCTGATAACCGAAGTTTTCCAAAATTAATTATTTAATTTAGTTTGCAAATCTATCGAAACAAAAGGATTGTTAATGCACCATCGCCTATCTGCTAAAAAATATGGTGGTTAAAATTGAGTAATCCGATGTTCATTTTCAGGAATGCTTGATGCTAAATTCCTGTTGCTTTTTTGAAATAGCATTGGAAGGAATTGATAAAAGCCAAGTTTCAAAAAACGGAAAATACCTTTCTGTTACGCTTAAAAACAACTAGTCATCGTTTTAGAAACGTCCTTGTTTTCAATGAAACAGATCTTAGTGGGCGGGCTAGTTAAGTATGAGGATCCCTTCCGCTCGATAACACCCCGAAGCTCGGAGAGGCTCGTTCTTGCTTCAAAAGCACCTCGTTAGTTCCAAAAATAAGGAGGTAGAAATAAATTAGCGGGATAGAGATCTGCTTACTAATGAACAAATTTTGAGTGGAAAACGATGGTTGGGTTTTTCGGGAAGGCAGGCGCATCCCCGACATATATCCAATTTTCCTCGCAGAACGGTGCTGAATAAATACAAACAGGAAAGATGCTTCCACTCCAGAACCACTTGGATAAGAAAGTAATAGGCAGAGACGGATTTTGGCTAGTAGCCCAAGGTGTTTTTGAATGAGGCGGCCCACTTGGCAGTCAAGACAATAAAAATAGTTAAGTTAAAAGTTAAAAAATGTATTGCAATGTTATAAACATCAGGAATTTATTTTTAAAATAAATTAATTTTTGCGGTCGTTGGTCCGGGGTTATCCCTTAGGCACTCTTTCGGCACCTTAAATAAAAATAAATAGGCAATATAATTGAAGCAGACTTTGTACATTATAACACTTAAATTTGCTTAGAAAGTTAATCACTTAACCAAGTACGTTTTCACGCAACAGCGATATGAAGTAAATGTGAAGATTTTTGTAGCGTCTCACCAAATATCTTGACCAATTACGATACATATTTCGAATATATAGTATTTTATATCTTTTCAATTAAATTTCTTTCGAGTAAACTTTCTTTTCTTTAAAAGTACCAGATTACAATCTGCAACATACCGTGTGAGTTCGCGACCTGACGTCAAGCAACTAGATAAAATGTTAAATGTTGAATTATTCTCTTAGCAGGACGATTATGGACACCATATTTATCACGTAGCGCATGAAACACTTTGTTTTGGTAATAAATTTTAACAATTCCCGCACGTTTCGGAACAATTCAGTCGCCAAAGATAGGACGCCCTTGTTGGAAGATCAGTTACATGATTCTACTTACAAAGTCAAGAAACGAAATATGTAATGAACTCGGGAACAATGGTAATACTCCAGCATTGTCTCAGAGATTCAATTTAATTTAACTTGAATTCGTCATACACCTCCACTCTCCATATTCACGGAACTAACTCAGATTTTTCTTAATTTAACTTATATTCTTAGAGCGAGAATCACCATCAAACACAATACAAGCTTCGTAAGCTGCTTTATGTATTTGGCGAGATTTGCTGCTTATCTACAAGTGTAGCTGGCAATATAGATTCTGTATGGTGAATTTGAGAGAAAAATTGGTTAAAAAGAGTGACAATACTACTTGTAAGTAAAACGGCTTGATGATCAAGTGGTAAGAAAGCCTACTCCTGACCGTGACACTGGCATCTCAGCCAAGATTAAACGGCCAAGCACGAAATGTTCCTCAGCTTACAATAAGGTTTAAAGCTTATATATCCCGTTGAACCGCCACCACACGTAAATTAAAAAAAGATATATATACCGTTAGCTAAGTGTTCCTAAAAAAATTAACATTCCGTCCCTGGTAGGAAAGGTAGAGGCCAGGCCTACTTTGTAAAGCAGCATCAGAGTCGACCTCCGTGTTCCTGCTGAGCTAGGCTGAACAAGCGAAACGACGAGGCCTCTCTCTGTCGTTCCGTCCCGTTTTAATATTGAAATTTCATTAATTTAGGAATTTAATTCTGCGTAATTAAGTTTCTAGTGAAAATTGACGATGTGCTCCGAAAGCGGGATTCTTAAAATATTAAACTGAATTCCCCGAATTTACGGCATTAACAGCAAACGACGTTTCGCAAATTGTCATCCGTTTTAGACGGTGAGCGACGTCCGCTGCGTGCCTGTCGCTTTCCGAAGACGAAAACCGTCGACTTATGTATAAAATTAGACGTTTGGCGCGTAATTTTTACCACCTCCGCCCACCTTTCTATCACCCACTAACTTCAAAGTTCAAGCACCAGGGTATTTGCTTTTAATTTTCGTCGTCGTACGCACGAGAACCCCTGCTTCCAGTTCCGAAATATAAATGGATTAATGCGTAGAGCAAATAATATGAGTAGGAGGATAAGAAGTCAAATAAACAAGGAATATTTTGCGTCGGCACCGGAATTGTATTTCATTCGTTTGTATATTTGTTGCTTCAAGATGAATGTGAACGTCCTCGCTTAAGACATGGGATATAAAAGAAAAATAAAGGCGAAAAGGAATAATTGCCAAGAGAGGTAATGTGATGTTATTTTTTGAGAGAGGAAGCATTAAATGAGGTGAATGAAGTGAATGACATCCATTAGCAACTTACATGAATCTACAGACGCCCTTGTGTTGCGTAGGTATTAGGTACCCACGAAAAAATGGAAAAATAGGTATTTGAAAGAAGTACGATATGTATTTAGACTCCAATGTCGAGCAAGTAATCCGTTCGACTTCAAAATGCATAAACGAAAAAAATGATGGATTATCTTAGTATTGAGATATGAACTTTTCAGCTTCTCATATAATACGTACAAAATAAATCTATATAAAAACAAACAGTTTCATACTGTACATATGGTGCTTAGTTTTTGTTGTACTGGACGACAGTTTGCATTCTTAAATGTTCCTTTTTCATACTTCGACTAAATAAATAGGATTATAGATAGAAATTCAGCGGTAACATTAAATACAAAAGCTACATCTTTTAAACAGCAACTTTTGCTTTTTATCATCTGCAGTTTTTACTTTAGAAGAATGCTGGAAAAATTATTATCGTCCATTAGCAGCCGACAAGGCAACAGTAAATAACGACTGGGTTATTAGTAATAAATATTCCAGAGCAATCCGTTTTTAAAATGAGCGGTACGGAATTTGGTCACTGGTTTGGATCATTCCTTCCTATCATTTCGTTCCCAAACTGATGATTTAGCCAATTACGAGGAATTATTGTGGAATATTGTTGGAAGTATAATTTTTGACTCTAACCATTTATTGCCAAAACTTTTGCCCTAATTTATAATCAAGCTTCTTCTGTATTGCTATAGCTTCTCCTATGCTTCAGTTATTTATTATTACTGGTCGAAGTCTCTAATACCGTACATTACCTACCTACCTTCGTTCTGTTTTAGCGTATCGTTTCTTTTGTTCCAAACTGTACACCTGTTAATTACACCTATAACTTATCCAGATCCGCAATATGTGCCCGCCATTTTATTATCTGTCTCTGCGCGCGAAGGAAACGGAAGATGGGGAAGGAAAAAACCCTATCGCTTGTATCTTCTCTCCTTCCTTCTTTTTTTATCGAGGTCTTTAGTGTTCATTAAATTAAGCTATAAATAGTATAATGCAGAAACAAGGAAATAATCTCAATAAATGGGTCCCGGCTACCCTCAACGCTGAAGTTTTTAGTGGGCAATATATTTTATTTGTACGCGCTCGAGCGCGTATACCGAAGTATTAAAAAAAAAAGGTGCCTCGCGCCGCGACGCCGACTCTGTCGCCCCGGAATTTTTACAATCATGACTGTTTAACTTCTGTCGCATCCGCTTAAGCCGCGCTTCCATAAGCACACACGTTTTTTATGTTACTTTTATGTTATTACTTGTGTTAAAGTTTTTTTAAAGCGCTGCCAGAAGTGACAAAATGGCCTCTTAAAGTCGGTATTCCCATGTTGCCCGGCGTGTAGAATTATGGAAATGAATTGTTTCGAATTCGGCCTATAATGTTCATGGCAGTCGCCTATTATCTTTTATCCTTTCTAACGTTTCACTCTAGAATTTGAAATAAAACTAAAGCAACGTAAAACTAGCCACTTGGTGAGCTTTTGTTATCGGTAATGGTTGCAGTTTTCGGTCGTCCTGAATATTCATCGACAAACAAATTGGTATGACAATGTTTAAAACTTTTCAAATTACCCTCGTGTGACCGTGTATAATTACACAGATGTTTGTTCAAACGTGACATAGTACTATAACTACATGTTCTTGTTTATTTATTCAGCTTCGATTGGTAATCTGCATTAAATAATTTCCAATTTAAAATATAATGCGAGGCAAGGTAATCAATTCACTTTTTTTTATAGTTCAACTAACAGCACCGTGAGCATTGATAGATTCGATTTACACTTTCAATGTACGTAATTTAATATTCAATGATAATGATGCCCAATCAAACGAAATACTTGCTCCATCCCACTTTTTTCTGTGATTGTTGGCGTAAGACATATTTAGAATTCCAATTCGATTCGTTGGTAAAGAGGTGCGAAGAAAAAATACAAGATATAGGACATCGAGAAACCATCTATGAGGAATTAAATAAGCAATAACGACCTCGATTAAATAAACCAATTCTGTTTGTTTTTTCTATGTTACATTAAAGGTGCACGTAGATATATACGAATTGGAATCGTATATTTGATAAACAAGACCGTCTATAAAAGAAGAAATCTCTAATTTTAATAGGCTTTTATACATAGTACCGGAAGAAATTACTTAAACAGAAAAACAAATACCGTTGGGCAAAATTTGCGTTTTATCATGCTAGGTCTCGTGGAATAGAAATAAAAGAAACAGTATTACTTTTGACTTGTTCGCGGAAATGTTCTATAACCTAGTATTTTAAATTTTACATATTTACACTTCAGCATAAAAAATATATCTATCACCGTTGAGTCACATCAAAGATTCCAAACTTTTGCAACGATATACGGAAATTTTTAAATTAAATTAACGACCTATCTGGTTGAATTCGCGCAAAAGCACGTTTGAACTCTCCTTTGTCTAGCGTGAGTTACGATTAGGCTGGCGCACAAAATGATTTTTAATGAATTTTCTTTATAATTGGCATTTCTAGAATGCAATAATACCACTTCAAACGCATGAACTCACATATACGTAACACACACAAAGATACCACCGCATGGAAAGCAGTGGCAAGAGTATGTGGCATAAACATCAAATGAAGAGCTAAGCTAGCAATAGTCCCAGTTCGAGTAAACAATTCGATGAGCTTCGTTTGTATTTTCGGCGTTCACAAAAAGGGAGATCGGTAAACAAATATTCCATGAAGGAGGCAATTAACGTTACATTTATTGGCTCGTTAAGTAGAAACGTAATGGATTTCTATGTGACAGCGATATACCAATAGAAGAATGGGTATTCGGATCTAGGTTTCTGTTGAGAATTAAGCAGAGAAATTTAATCATCGTTGGTGTAAACCTTTTCGACTTTGAAGTGAAGATTTACGTCTACCTGAAAATATATACAAGAATAATCTATCTTCAACTCTGTATAAAATGTAATCGAAGAGAGAGAACTCACGTGTTCACGAGTATTTACCATTATTTAATCAAGATCCAGAATGCACTAAATAACATTATAAATGGAAATAATAATAATAATGAAGGCATCACAAAATTATAAAAAATACAATTGAAAAAAGAACCGACAAAAAATGTTTTGATATAGTGTGTTGGTGGTTGGCGTTTGTAGTAGTAGTTAGGTCATTTGTGTTAACATGCTAAAAGTAGACGCATAACATGGCACCTTGTTATGAGGAACGTTCAAGCATGCAGTGGAGAATAAGAAGGGCAACCAACTTTGATGTTAAGATGCTTTTGTAGGTACCGAACGCTATGGAGCTCCCGCCGACGATTTAGTGAGTCCATTTGATGTCTACAAAGTAGATCATGATAAGATATATCTCAATCTGAACAAGTTTCACTGACTTTCCACGACAGAAAACGAGAGAACCCAATTTACTGACGACAAAAAGAGTTTCTAGTAGCTGGAAAGTGAGAAATTCCAGCATTCTAGAACCGGACAAGCAAATAATTTCTGTATAATTAGAAGAGAACAAAGCTGAATCAAAAGTTCCGCCGAGAACTATATCTTGAAAATCTATCTGAAATTACACGTGAATTATAGTTACTGTTTCATCACATTGCATAGTGATACCCCACACTCTAGCTCACGTTCTTGCCGCTTACGAGATTGTTGGAGCCTTTCGAGAAAAATTTTAAGCAAATGATAAATTAATTCAATCAAATGTCAAAACCGATAAGAGCTAAACCTCAATTTGACAGTTTCACTCACCGTCACTGTTAATGGCGGTGCCACTGCTCCAAGGAGAAAGTATAAAATGTATGATATAGTGGATTATGGTGTGATTACTATGATTGCTCACAATTGAATAAAAGGCCAAAAGCAAAATGTGATGTGTTTCAAGACCGATTTGCTACTGCTTCAGTTTAATCCAATGGCTGGGGGTCCAAACATGTAACCAGCTCCAGCTGAGAATCTCCACAAAAAATTACGGAGACCGTTCCGGTTTTTTTGGGATCGTCAAGGAATAATTTCCGTCTCTTGCAAAGTGCATTCTATCAGTATTGGGCCGCTTGAAAACCAAATTACAAGAAAAACGTCGACGATTGGCCCGCAAAAAAAGTCCTTTTCCATCACGACAGTGCACTAATTCATTCCTCTGTAGTTGTGGTGGCGAAAATTTTGGAGTTGGGATTACAACTGGCCGCGCCTTGGTAGCTTAATTAAATAAAAATATAGAAAGAAAATGTGTGGATAACTGGATGAGTGCGGACTGCAGCGTTTTCTCACTTCCCTGGTAGGCAGTGAAGGCTCTAACTCACAGTTCTTCTAGCGGCGACGCTAGCGCTGTTTCGCTTTAAGACACCGGGACCGGGACCGTACCTTTATACGTTACCACTATGGTCGAATATCACGTCATTGATATGATCTTCACCGCGGCTTTTCTAACCAGAACGGCGAAAATGTCTCTCTCTCTACGAGATAATAAGGATTTCTTGCTCTTTACTTGACCTCTTGGGCAGTTAGGATTTGATATTTATAGTCTTGGCCGCTGGAGTAAGACATTTCATTATAATAATCTTGCACTTTTACATGTAAAATATTAAGAGAATGTGAACTCATTATAAAAAAGTAATATACATACATTTAATATAAATACATTAAAGAAAATAAATAAATATTAATTGAAGTTTTAATTTTGTGTGACTCGTTACATCTCCTATTCCCTAATATGAGAAATGGTTGGCAGTGAAGAGATTGTATTCCAATTCCTGTTTTTGGGAATTGGATTATTCCTGTTTATTTAGAAGGTATCAATAAGCTGGAGTAGCGCTGAGCGAACGATGTCATTCTACCTTAGAAAGTAGAAATGATTATCCCGAAAAATTAAACACTTTTTATTTTTGCATAGGATTTTCAAACAGCCCTCGTAAAGATCAGGTGAAATGAATATTTGAATTCTATATAATTCTCTCCTAATAACCCGAACAAATTAAATCAAGCGTTCATAAGGAAGGTATTGCCATATTTATAGCTCTCAAAGTTGGTAATGAGATATCACGAGAATGTAAACACTTTCAAATGAAAAGTACGTTTATTTTTTCTGTTAGATGTTACTGGAAAGGTAATAATAAGAGACTAGTATCATATCGACAAATTTCAAATTTATGATCAAAACTACGTGATAATTGTAAACTTCATCTACATCTCCACCACCAATAAATATTTATTATGTACATAAAGACCTTCACAAAATTAAATTCTCTGCGTCCATCTTTCAAGTTTTTCGATGCTTCAAATAATCATCGGAGATTTCTAAATTGATCTGTTCGAATTTCAAGCACGAAAACTAAGTAGTGAATTATATCAAATAGAATTGACGAATTAAGATAAGTAAATAAATCCACGAATTTGTTTATACATGGCACGTGTCCTTCTCTACTCTCATCTGAATGTTCTGATCAAGTTCTTCGCTGAGTAAACATATGTTTATAGATGACGCGCGCTAAGATCTGGCATGTTTTCCTAACAAATAATTATCGTATCGCACCGGCGAGCTCCTAGTATTACATGTCCGCATTACAGTGGGAGCCATAATTCAACTTGTTACTCCATACTTATTATATGTATCCTCCTATGGATGTAAGTGAATAAATAATGCGAGGTTAAACAACTTTGCGTCCTTACGAAGTTATACGTTCGTTGAAATTTTAACGATGCGTATTTGGAAGTTGGGAGAGCAAAAGCCTGGCTAACATTTCAAGAGTCTAATTTGAAATTTATAGGAGGCGCTGCGTAATGTTGACGTTCCTATCGTTCTGGTTGTGGTGGAAAGCGTTTTATGCGAAAACGCTAGGAACGAGATCGAAAAGCGATAAAACGCTTTGATTATCGACCTTAGTGACAGCAGTATAAAATACTTTAGATACTTCTTCACAATTCACTCGAACGGCGAAGCGATTCCGCGTGTTGTACGTGTTTAAAAAAAGCTTCGAGGAGATGAATTTATATGCCCAGATGTCGACGAAGTTTAAATACTCTCTGCACTTCATTTTTACTCTGGCGAGTCTGTTGGGTATTTTGTTTTCGCTTCGTTTGTAAGTGGGACATCTTTTTTAAATGCATATATCGACTTCCATCGCCGAATACTAAGAAATCGATTTTTCCTTAATTACTTTTACTAGTAATAGACCACCATAATTAATAATAATTCATAATTTTTTACCATAAAAGTCCTAAAATAAGGTGCCTGCGTAGCATTAGAATTCCGCACGCTTTCGGTGAACTGAAGCGTTCTAAAAGGAGCATGATTCTCAATCTGTAACGATTTTTGAGATATACATTGCAGAAGCAGGGGTTAGAACTGAAAATGGTTAGAGGAAAGACAGCAGCTTTCATCGATACTTCAAAGTTAGTCGAATTCGGTCACAACACATACTTTGCAACATCTCTAAAAATCCGGGAAAAAATGTTTTCGATCCTGATTACAACACATCTTGGATACCGGAGATGACAAAGTTCTTAACTACGGCTCGTCTTATAGTATTATGAACGACATTCAACGACTGTTTATTGCAAATTCACCTGCTTTAATGCAGATTTTTGCTTTAGATATTAACTATTTAAATATCACACTGATACGCAGTATCAATCTTTATTTCCAGTGACCCTTCTATCGCAAATCTGGTAGCGTCGAGTGTGCGATAATGTAAACTGTAGTAGCGAGAGTTCGAAAAAGTTGAACGAGAGTCGATTTTGGGCTCCTTCGACATATATAATCAACAAATCCGAAATGTTTTATATCTCAGATAGAGAAAGATACGTTTATATTCACAAAAAAAAGAAGGAAACTTTAAATATCTGCGCCTCTTTTATATTATTAGCAGCAGTAGAATGAAATTTATAGGTAAAAAGCAAATAATTTTCGATGTTTATTTAAATCATTCGGACGGTAGTATTACTAGTACGGCGTTGAAGAATGCGTTGAAGAAATGTTTAGAAAACAAACCGCTATTTTACAGTATTCAAGTTTATCCGATTTATCTTTATTTATTTTCTAGTTTAATGTTTATTTAAAATATCGGATATAAAGCGTTCGCCAAAATAAACGATATACAATACATTATACACATTTTCATCGCGGGCATTTAGTGAAAGTGTACATTGTGCATGTTATAAACCGTCTAAGGTATTTTAGTTAATTTATTTCTGGTAAATTTTATTTATACAGCGACTGCCATAAAATAGATTGCGTATGGTGGTGATTTTTCTGGCCGTCTAAGTTACACGATGTGTAAGAGATGTCGTTGAACTGATGCAATAAAAAAGAATGAACAGGGAATTTCAGAAAGCCCTAATTCGTTGGTATAAATACGTGCGAAGAAACGATGCTTTTGGTATCATGGTATTTATCTACTAGCTAGGGAGCTGGTGTATGGTTTCATCGTCGTTCACAGCAACATGTAATGAACTATATTACATGTTACTATGTGGTTTAGAAAAAATTTTGAACTTAAGCAGCGCTGACTTTTTAAATAAATTTTGAAATTGAAGCGTAAATTATGTCATAAGAATTTGAATTTTGACACGATTATCAAACGTAATGTTGATCTGTTTTCGCAGTTTCTATAAATTTAATAATTCGTTGAAATTTTAGTGCTCCTTTAATTAAACACTTAAAAATGAGATTATGTGAACAACGAACTCAATATGGAAATTTACACGTAAAAAAAATTACCCCTTGGAAAAGAAGAACGTAAGCCGTTTTGGGAATTAAAATCAAAATCTAACATCGAATAAATGTAGGAAAGGTTGGCAGATTACTTCCTCAAAGTTTCCCAACGTTAGCTGGAGAATTCATAGGAACAAATCAAGTAATTAATCCTCCGGAATATACGAAGACGGGCTAGTAAAGTTTGCTTGATCTCACGACAGTGCGGAATCAAACAAGCAAATTTCAAACTGCGAAATTCCCCCGTCGGTCGCTAGACTTCGAACATCTTACTAACTCTGCGAAATAGCGACGTCGTCCTCCAACTTTACGCGATCCCAATGTAATTACTGGCTTCATTTCGCCCGTCCTAACGACGGCACTAGATCGAGCGGAAAACGTTTTAAATTTTGGCGCCTACAGAAACGTCAGAACGGGCCGACCCAGCCCTAGGGCCCATAACTAAATTAAAGCGAACGAGCTGGTCTCACATTAATTCTACCGGCGAGTCGCAGAAGAGACGCGTATCTTTGATACTGCGTCTCATTTCGGAATATGGAAAGCGGCAAGGGGAGACGTAATGGATGTACCTGCTTATACGGCGACATATAAACGACAGACGGTTTTAATCAAGTGTCGTGCGCTCGCAGTGACAAAACAACTGCCATCTTTTCGCTTTCCATTCCGCAAACGAACGCCTTCTATGCCGGGGTTCTTAATGGCGGATTCTCATGTCAAGTGATGGATCGTCAAAGCGTGTGATTTCGGGAAATTGCTGAAATCCACCTGAACAATGGACGTCGTTCCGGTTATTGATTGGGAAAGACAATTTTCTTTAGAGTTGCTTTCGAATTAAACGTTGATCGTGTTGGTATTTGTATGCAAGTCAAGCAACACTATGTATCGGCACACTCCGTACCACACAAGGTTAATTAATTCAGAACAGCTGTTTCGAGGATGCGCGGATGCTTGTTTTCAACCGTATGTGAGAAAAGAGCTCTTGTCATGAATAACTGTTTTATCTATTCATCAAAATTTCGTTCCTTTTTATGTAAATAGTCTTCTAAGCGCCTAATTCTCGGTACGTTCTTTGCCAATTTCAGGTTTTCTAATATAATTTTATGCCCAGTTACGTTTATGTGTTGCGCTATGCTTGACGATTCAATTCTACCGTATCTATAAGGCCTAATGTGCTCACTAAATCTGGTGTCTATCGTTCTTTTCGTTTGACTGGTTTACATGGTCAGATTTTCATTGAACTGTATCATATATTGTTCTTGCTGGAATGCGAGGTGATTTTTAACCGTATCCCTTTTTTGCTTCTTCTAGAACTATCATTTTCAAAATTAAACTAATAATAATGGATAAGATAAAATAGGTAATAGATCTCGACAGAGAATACTAAACCAAGTACATATGCGCATGTACAGCGCCTCAAGTTTTAAGACTCTCGTTTTCCCATCATTTCCGATCAACACTAACAGATACTTTATTTTGTTTCAAGTAAGTAGAATCAGGAATTCAATCAGGCGAAACGATCGGAAGCTCCAACCGGCGGAAAACGCATCCTCCTCATCAACAGACAACCTCGAAACCAATAATTCACTCCAGCGTATAGTTTTTCATTTACTTTACCATCGAAGAGGTAGCCCACGCTTCTTCCACATTCGCTAGATCGTCGCTAAAACGCTCGGGTAATTTGCAGGTCGTGTATTTCATTTATGACGTGAGAGAGCTTTTCCCAGTTCGCAATAAGGCACGTGTGCATAAATAAGACGGTTGCGTGTACCTGGGCGATTCTTGCCAATCTCTCTTCCGGAATACCGTACCGCGATGGGGATTTTACGTCCGGCAATGAAAACTAGACGCGTAAAATACACAATAAACGTTCAGCGCGAAGCTCATGCCGCATCGCGTTATTGCCACATCCGTGAATCAGTCTATACGGTATTATGCAGCGTACTACTACGGCTCTTCCGCTTCTTGAATTCAATCGCTCGGAAATTAAATACACGTCCAGTGGCTATGCCGCTTGGGAAAACGTGTTTCTCGGTTTTGTTTCGTCTGTTTTGGGCAGTTAGTTTGGTATGCGAAGGGAAATATGCTATGTCTTTAAGTTACGTTAAATTTCGGCTTCAGCAAAAAAGGGAGATGAAAGGTGCTCATAAGGATTGAAGTATTAATTCTAATATCTGTTGGTTTAAATCAAAATGAACAATCTCGAATATCGAGCAGCTATAAAATTCTTAACAGCACAAAAAAAAAATTCCTGAAAGAATGTTGGTTATATACCACCGGTGGGTATGCCTAGTGCCCAGCCATGATGACTGCATTTTGCAGTCGATAGTGTTGTCATCTCGGGACCCATTAAAACCATCAAAGGGCTGAATTTCTTTTACAGCGCATCCACAATTTTCTTTGCAAGTGTGTTTGGCTTCGTTGCGTCGGAATTAATTTCGTTGGTTCCAGTTTTTCTGTAGTATTTAGAAATATTTCCCATGAAAGATTTTGCCATTCATTCAGGGTCGATTTGCTTTAATGATTCTCCACACGGTCACAGTAATTTTGCGCAAATTTTTTGAAGTAGGAGCACCTTATTAACAATATATTATCAGCAAAGGTGATAGGTGTGTGTGTGTTTTTTTTTTTCCAATGTTGAATTAGGTAATGTGATCCAATTCTACTAATTTTATCAAACAAGGCACATCATTATTTGAGATACTTTTCTATCAAAGTAATAAATGAACTAAATAGAGCGATCACCATTTATTACGGATGACCGAATGTAATTTCCAAGTTGTGATGTTTATTGCCACCACGGTGTTGGATATATATATTACATCGACTATATGACGTAATTTATGTAAATGAGCGTACATGGAAAGGTAGATTAGCGCCAATTTTTCAAACGCTAGCCATATTTACGGATTGTGCAATACCGCAAAATATGTATAATGAAAACGAAGTAATTTCATGATAATGGGCGATAGCTAAAACTAAGAGTAATGGCCGTTGAAAATATATATGTTTTTTCTCCCATCGTCCCCGCATACTATTTGCAATGCAAATAGAGTTCCAAACGCAATAATAAATCGTTCATTCCTTGGGACGAAAGCAGAAAAGGGTAATACCCACGGATACCCTTTTTTCCCGTACGAAATCCCCCCGCGAAGGCAATATATCATCCGCTTTGATAATGCATGATGTATTTGTATAATCTCGTAATAAATGCCGCGATATACTTTCGAGGAATATATTAATTTTTTCCCGAATACCATCCTCCGGCGCATAAATCTACTTAATGACAGAATTTCTCATAGGAATCTTCTTTCGTTCATCGTGGAAAACTTCAAGGGCGAAAGAGGATGGAAAGGGAAGAAGATGTGCAATCTCTTACGTCATTCAAACGTTGCTCCCTTGTCTTGGTCGTCGCTCTAATAGGGCGGTGGATATTTTATCGCCTTTGACCTATTTGTTCGCCGGGAAAAAGTTCTCGTTCTTCCCCTTTTTACTCGGAGAATTTATCCCACCGGACAGCTGTCGGTACGCAAGAACCCTTTATTGTTGTCAATCACGTTGCGGGGGACTGTGGAAAAGGGGGGTAAAATACAAACAGTTTGATTGGAATGCAAACAGGTCTGATTGTTCGATTGTGGGTCACCGTTTTATTCCCAGGATGTTAAATCACTCAATATGTTTTTTAATGCTAACAGTTATTATTACTTCTTACTCAAGCTTAAATTTTGCAATAATAAGATTTAATGATAATCTCATAGATGTAGAATAGAACAACATAAATAAACTATTTCTGAAATTAATGTAATGCATTTGCCGTCCATCGACGAAATGTGGAAATCTAAGATTTTTGCAAATTTCAAACCTCGACAAAAATTCGAACCTGATAACTTCCATTCTCCGGAGAAGTATGCTAATCACTACATCATAGGCTGTTTGTCAGGACTTTTAGTACTTTTTTAATACGCCTGTCCGGAGAATGGGAGATTAAAGACCAAATACTAAGGCTGAAAGTATCTTGTTACTAGATTGCTCAAGTAAACGTCGGAATAATGTTCAAAATTTAATATCAACGAATAAAAAGGTTAAAAAAATATCTTTACAGTCCCTTATTTGATAAAGAAAATCGTAGCACTGTGTCAGTTCAATCTTTGGCAAATTGAAAGTCTCTAGCTAGTAAAAATAAAAAAATACAACACCGTAAAGGCTAATGACTTCGTTTAGGCCATTTTGTTATTCGTTTTAATTTCTTCTTGTCGCGCGTCTTACAAACAAAGAAGCATTTGACATAATAGGGGTTTATCTTGACTGCAACTGTCGTTGTGCAGCCGACACAACAGTACCAAAGCTTTTCTTCAGCTAGTGCATGAGCTTCGAACAACAGAAAATGTTCTTTTCCCTACACACCACTGTGAAGAAAGTGTTATTAACGTTTCGGCCCATGTAGAGTTGTCATTGCCTACTATTAGAATTACGTATAAAATTCCATTGTTGAGCGAGCCATAAGCTGTGTGGAATTGAATTGGCGTTGAATATCTTGTATTTCCACATGCCTCACAAATCTTTCCGCGCAGTCTTGATTTAGGATTTACCAACGTTTTCTCAAAAAAAAAAAAAACTGGCTTCTGTTCAAGACAAACAAACAAGCACAGAAATACAAGCGACGATTTGGTGAACACCACTAACAACATGACTGCTTAACGTATGCGCCTAAACATTTTAATTCCAGAGCTTCGTATCTGGATAATCTGCAGCAGCAGTGGATACATAGATTTTATATCCGTACGTTTACGTTCCAACGTTTTCCCGATGTAATAAAAATTTTTAAGGAGCAACCTTACTTATTATTCATGCAAGATCAGATCCATTCACATTATTTAGGCACGTATTAGCATCTGATCTTCTTTAAGAGCGTTTTCAATTCGAGATGATTTATTGTATGTATATATAAACGGTGCGTAATCGTTAGGGAAAATTAGATGATAAAAAAGGTCTCACCGCTCTTATTATTCATCTCTTCCGAGTAAATTGCGTTACATTAACGAGAGTCAGCGTTCGAAGATTGTTTATCCTGTCCGGTGATACTTTCAAACATTGCTCTTTTATTATTTTTCGAAACGAAACACTTCAGGCGTCGGAAAGAATAACGAAAGATGGAGAGAACCGAAGGCAAGTCATCATTCTTTCCTCGCCGAGGGATGCCTTCGCTTTTAACGTAAACGATATTAGCGAAACGCTCTGACGTAAGCGAAAAGGCAACTCATTTAGCGCGAAAGCATAACTTATTATCGAAATAGCAATTAAATCGTCTCGAACACCTCATTAACGATCCCCGCTGTAGACAAATATGCGACGGGGGCCGGGGTGGACGCGCCGACTGAAATATTAAAAAGGCAAATTTATTTCGTAGCAGACTATGCAGTGGGCGCGCAATTTCGATTTAATTAAATTTCCATTCACCCACCGTATTTCCGCGAAAACGAATCTTTGACGTGTTGTGTGCTTGTTTTTATACGAGCACGAAGTGTTTGCCCTTTTCGAGAGTACATAGTAAGATAGTTGTAATGGTGTTCACTGAAATTACCAACTTCTATTTACCTCTGCACAATAGTTTTCCTTTAGAACAGAGAATATTGTGTAAGTTTCATGGTTCACGTACATTAAATTCCCATATTTGCATTATTAATATTCTCGCTAGGCTGCTTTGTGCAACGAAATAATGGAGGAAAATGAAAAGGAGTGGATTGTAGGCACTTTGTTCCCAATATGCATCAACGAAATTAGTTTCGTAATAGTTATAGAGCTGCTGTTGGATTGTCGGATCCTCGAAGAAAATACAACGATTATCATAAGGTAAGCAATATATTTCAACTTATTATACAACAAACGTTAATAGAAACTGGAGTGCTTGAACAATTCTTTATGCCCAACACTGTTTGTGTTTCGGTGGTATAAATACACCAACCATTCGCCCAATATTTCGGATTAAATTGCAGTTGTTCGCTCCTTAATACTTCCGGCATTTTGGGCCGTATCCTAAATACTTGATTTTCTAGATAACCTCAAAGCGAAAAGTCTGCTGGTTTCGAATCAGGAGGTCTTGATTGACGTTAATTTTCAAAATATCTGCTTATAGCACGATCAGCCGACAAATCTTTAATTTATCGGTAAATGTAACAGATCCTGTTATTACATCGCCATTCTGTATTGCCTGGACCAGTAGTGAAACAAGCTTGGTTGTTGGTGCGAATGTTCATTTTAACGTTAATTCATCAACCTTAAAACAGAATGGTACGAATAGCATACGTTGAAAAACGTAAACAAGCGTCAGCTACGGAAAGAGGGGGATTTGAAATATCGTTCTATCAGCGAAATAGTGATTTTTGTGTTTGCATCGATGATTGACCTGATACAGCGAATCTTAGATACTATTTCACATTAATAATTACAATATAATAGGCGTAGAGAAATAGTATTAGAACTTGCCTATTAACTGCCATAACTACATAAAATGAACATCTTTAAAAGCGATAGCATATAATGAGAGGAAAAAAACTATTGAGATTCATTAGGGACTATGTTTTCAACATACATTCTCTAATACAGATAAGATAAAACCATCTACGAAGCGAATACACCAAATTCACTCGGCAATTCCGTAGAGGCCACATAAATTTCGTTATATCCTCGGGATAATCGATCGTATTCGCTCAACAAAAATTCCATCCCCTTCCACGTTTTTCTCCGATGACGTACCTACGAGATAAAGCCTAGCGTGTGACAGCGGTTTGACGCGTTAGGCACGTGGCGAAAGAGCAGAAACGGAAGCCGGAGAAAAAAACCGAACGCTATTCATAAACGGTATTAGATGGGAGTGACATTTCTAGCGAAAAAATTACGTTATTGATGACGTACTATTGTGCGTCTTCGGACTTAAGCAGCAGTCATTATTCTCCTCCGCTAACCCAATTCTTATATCGCCCTTCTTTTAACGAAATTATGATAATGCGATTTTGACAAGACGGTCGGAATTTCGGAGAATCAGACATCAAACGTTGTAATAAATTTGTTAAAGTTGATGGCATTATATATTATATATACTCGTAAAATACATTAAATACCTTTAATTCAGATAAATAATGTTAAATAAATAATTCACACTGTTACCCGAGAATAAATACATAATTAGAAACAACGTATATGGGACAAACACAACAAAGAATGTGATAATAATTGGACTAGCACAGACATATTAAAATTCTACGTTGAAGTATTCGTCGAGGGTGTAAATTACATATTCTATTAATCTTGGGATCTTGGAAAGCCTGTCTTCTCAGCCCGACGTGGAAAATTTTCCAAGTCTCGGGAGATATACTGCATTTGCAGTTTCAGTAGAATATTCCCAATTGTTATTCCGCTAACGGCCTTCAGATCTTTGAATTAGAACCGCCGCGTATGTTTAAGTACGCATTGGAACGTGCGTCGTCTTACCAAGTTCTAGCGAGCACCATTTCATGACGCCGTTGAGCTTCTTGCAATTGAACTTGTAATCTTGATTTCTGACATCGTAAATTTGACGTCGAATTGGGTTTTGCGTTTTATTTATAATCTTGATCTCGTGAACGAAGATTGTTCCTTTTTCTTTGGTATTAAACTCGTCTATTTTCACTTCTCTAATTTATTTAATGAACTATTCAGCTATTACCGATAGATGTTGATGGATCATTTCGACAACAATTTCACTAAGTCGTCGTCATCGTAACATCATAATTACTTCAGACGCTCAGCAGTTTATCACTTATTTCATTAAAATATGCGACATCTATTAATTTTAATAAAAAGATTGTTACAATAATGGAATTTCTTATTGTATTTATGTACCTTTTTCGTTCAGTATGTGTCGATCTCCAGACTTCACCATATAAAAATTACTTTCGAATTAATTTAATATAACATTTCCTTTTACCACTTCCATAATCAAAACTCTAGATGTAATCAACTTATAAGACTGTCTACCTAGACACTAACGTTAAGAAATTAACAAACCAAAGGGGATACGAATGGAAGATTCTATAAAAGAACCTTCGAACCGCTGACGTAAAAGAGAAACTTCGTAGTCTACCCTCAGAAGTTATTAATTAGATAAAGTTAGACGAAGAAAAGTTTCCCGCAGTAGGAGAGTTATAATTATTCCATCGGTACGTATTTTTTCTATGCTGGCGCAACTATTAATCCCCTTTACCTCTCCGCGTAATAACATTTTAACTCGCAGCATTCCCCGGGTAGGTGGGACATTTTAATCTTTCAAACGAACAGGAAGTAGCAGGTGCCATGTAAATTAATTAGAAGTCTTGAATTTCATCGCAATAATCGAATTAGTGCCACGTCGTAATACAATTTCTTCTGTTGCTTCAGAATGGCGTTTCATTTTAGCGTAGTTTCCGTTTAGTTTTTTAATTTACTCCCGTCCGTTGTTGAAGCTAGTTAGTAGATGACGTGGAACGATTACGAGCGACACGATCCTCAAGCAGGCAAGTACACGATGCGATGGCGATGATTGCGTCTTTGCATGTCCGAAGCTCGTTGCTGTCTAGCGCAAGGATGGCTCGATGTGCCAAGAAAAAGATCAAGATGCAATTCTTACAACGAGAATCTGGATTTCAACAATGTATTACGTTGTTTTTGTTGCTGTTATTATAAGTTTTCATGTCGGAGATCCTAACAATAATTTCTCCTATAACATCTTTCTTTTTGAGTTTCCGCATCGTTACGGGAAACACGTACAATTTAGAACTTAACCTAGTACCCACTTGTATTCATCAGTAAGTATAATGAGTCTTAAAAACAGTAATAGCCTGCATGTGACGCATGTACATAAATAACTGGTTTTTAATAAATGAATGTACCACAGGTTTGAAGGAATTTTGTCTGATCCTTTGCCTTATCCTCCCAGTGCTTAAATTTATTCAACCTTCCGATGTTCTCAAAATAGGAGATTTGATATTCTGGAATTCTCTTATGTTTGATTAAATTTTAGTCTCTTTTAGAGTAATTATTTAATTTGAAAAGATAACATTTGATACTTAGGCTTCTGGTTAAAAACAAAGAGACACTATTGAATTTTGGTAGCTGCCCATATAAAACTGTCCACCCCAATTTACCCTCTTAAGGTTTGGTTTTCCAAAATTCTTTAAATATGTTTTATTTAGTCTAGTTGGGAACCTGTACATTAGTCTTAAGGACAGATAATATGACTCGCTAACATATGTCTTAAGGGTAGCAAGGACTTTAAAAGTAACATAACTGCTCCTCTAAACACACATTGTTCCAGGTACAAGGCATCGTACAAATGAAAATATTGTAAGGATGTGCGTTACCCTTCTAATTACTTTCCAAATACGGTTGTAATTTACGTACTTTCGTCTCTCTAACAATCCTTGGCAAGTAATAACACTGTTTAATTAATTCCTAGTTTAACGATCAATTAGTAATAGGCGATACTAATATATGTAGAAGCTGTAAGTTATATTGCTTTAACATTAATAGCCCACGAGATACCCGTTATGCTCGAGATACAGCCGCTTATTTGTTATTCTAATTATTCCCTCCGTAATTACTACGAGGCAGTATTTTCTTTTCGACGAACGTTAATGTATACAATTGTAAGGTTCTAAGTTGAAGTTAATTTCAATTTCAAACGCGGCAAGGTACCATTTGTCGTGATTTATGTCGGCAATTTAAAGTCAATTTTCATCTAACCTCATGCTATTTTATACTCATGTCACATCCAATATTCCGCTCTAGATGGGATTAAGAGCATTAAAATGGTGTATACGTAATACTAGCGTAAATAGTAGGAATTAGTGAATATTAATGACTTCCCTGAATATTGAATAATACGGAAATGTTCTAAACGCTTTCCGAAGCTTAGGCGTGCATTTCACCCATTCTAGCGTTAATATAGTTTGGTTAATAATCGCGACTTCTTTTGAGTCGTCCAGTAGATATCAAAACAGTTTTAAAACTTGCTCCCAATAAACCTACATAGACCTAAACAAAAATATGTTATCGCATTTCGTATACCAAAGCCAGAGCGAATATAGTGCGCCCGTTATGTTATACGAATTTGGAGTAAAAAACCTGCAGACAAGAAGAGAGGGGAATCTCGTATTGAACAATTATTGCGTTTAACGAGGGAACGAAAGAGAAATCGGAGAATGAGAGAGCATGGTTCGCCTAACGCAACCGTAGCGGAGGTCACATAAAAATTTCCTATTCCAGGGCGTAGAGCACTTCACAATAGCCGTCTGCGAGAAGGCAAAAAGAAATAATCGTACCAACTACAACAGAAATTGTTTATTCAGGCACCGCACGTATCACTATTTTATTATTTGATCCATAAGAATTTAATTAAACGTCCGCCACATTGCAGGGGCTCCAATAACTGTTCGTGTACCGTGCGCCATGCAAATCGGACGAGAATAACATTAAGGGTAGGGTTTTGACGGCTTTTCCGTATGCTACAAACCAAACAGAAATTCCTTTTCTCTAACAATGCAAAATTGTCTACGTGCGCATGTGCACACATTCTAATTAAAAGTGGTTATAAAAAGTGCTAGAACTTCCACGAGTGTCTAGTACCAGAAGATAAATGTAAACAAGAAAAGAAAATAGAATTAGCGCTAATTATCCGCACTTGTTTGGACCTCATCTATTGTTCTGATCCTTATGCCGCCAAATACGCTTTGATATTGATAAGACGGGATGAATTCTAGAAGAAATAATAGATCTCCTTTACGAGTATGTCTTTAGCAGTGGAATAAATGGACTAATAAAAATGAAAGATGAAAAATCTGGGGATCTTGATGGCAACCTCAGCAGATTAACTTGAATAGTTAATATAAAAGAACCGATTTCTCCTTGAAGCTGCTGTTAATAGAATCATTAAGGTGGAACAAAGCTTCTTCTAAGAAGAAAGATTCTCCAAGATTGTTATCGTTATTCGTGGGATTTTCAAACCGATTACACCTTGGTACTCTCACTATGATTAATTGGCTCGAGTTCTTATGCATACTTTTCAATGTTTTCTTCTAGCAAACAAACATATGACAATTTCCTATGAAACCCTTCTAATTTACTTTTCTATTTTTTATTTTTTTATTGGTTTTTTATTTACTATAAGTTACGCATACAACCCAAACAAACGAATGCCCTCCATATATAGAAAACCAAAGGCTCTTACTTCTAAGTATGCGTGCGACACACACTAAGCTCTTATGTGTGCGGCTAATGTTGGTCTATTTCCTCATCCCTTAATGCGGACTCGAAGGGACCATAACGGTTCTTTCAGCGGAGACGTGATATCTAAACGATGCCGGTTATCAATTGCGATCTTCCCCATTACTGTCCTTAATTTAATCGAAAGAAATCCAGCTATCTCATCCTGATGTTTCAACGAATCACGAGACCGGGGAAACACTATAAGTTTATTTCGTTCGGTCACAAAACCTTCCCCGATCTTAATCTGATTGAATATAAACGCCATTGGAGGTGATTAAAATGAATGTGAATTGTTTTTGCGGCGACTGGGGGAAAAGGTTTTGTACGCCTATACAAGCTGTCTTACGATCAGCGGTCTAGATCCATATATGGAAGAGTATTCATTGGAAAATCTTGAAAACCTGGTAAAAAAGGATATAATTGATATTAATTTATACCTTCGAATGGGTTAAAAAAATAATCAGAAGAAAATACAGCGTTGTGTGCACGAACGACAGACCGAATGACACCCCTTGTTTGAATAAACAACCGTTCAGAACAAGGGCACGGTACTCTAGTATAGCTCTTGTCTTAACTTACAAAAGTTTTTAGATATGTGAGAAGAAATGGCAACAAACCTGGGAAAAGTAGGTCTATTATTTTACCGAATCCTTTGTTTTTCACTTACCTATAAAGTAATAAACGGGAACAAGCTTCTGTACAGCATTGTTAAAGAACTAAGGTGAATGTTAACTTACTAGCATTGCAAATAACAATAAAAATAATTTTAAAACTTTTGAGATACGTTATATAACCGGCACCTCCACCAAAACAGTTACGGTGCGTATGTACTGAGCAATACACAGTTGCTTGCATTAAAATTAACATTAGGTATTTTCATTCCCTTCATTTCGGTTTAAAATAGTCCTTGTGTTTATTGCTAATTTTCTCAACATTATTTGAGCTCTGATAATGAAGCATTTTGATGCGAAATATAGGCAAAAAAATAAGAATGTAATTAATTAAATGAATGGAATGAATTAATTGGCAATAGGTTGCTGCATTCCCCAATTCCTTTATCCAATTGTACTGAGCAAATATTGTGAAAAATTTCCACTCTGTCGTAGGAAATAATTCTGTAGCTGGCGGGGAAAGCGATCGATTAATAATTTAATAATTTATTCCGACGACATATGTTATTACATTTTATCGTAGAGGACACCATCCTGTAGATATACAGTAAGGTAGCTGGATCAAGCGAACAGGCGAATCGACGGATAGACAGGAAACAGCGGCTAAATCCCAGGATATGCATCCACGCTCGCTATCCGGACAACCGACGGGCGATATAAATAGGATTCTCGGCGTATGTGCCATTTGTGACAAACGCCCGTATATATATCCAGGGTCGCATCTACCGCGTTACCTCGATTTGGGGCGAGCCTTGTCGCCTTACTTTCAAATTATGTTAATCGAGTTTTACGGCAGAACGGAACAATGACGCAAAAGTTTCACGATAAGAGATCAGAAGATAAGAACGCTTTTTTTTAGTGGTTAGGTTTTATAGAGGGTTGCATGCGATGCAATTTTCTAGGTACCGTAATTGTTAAAAGTATTTCCACGAAGCGGCTCTGTGATTCTTGGTACTCTGACTGAAATATTTTATGCAAATATAATCCTTTAATTTTACTTGAAATTTTCGTTATTTGGTAAACGAAATTAATAATTGCGTAAACTTTAGAATAATGTTGCAATACTTATAGTCCTAATTGGACTTATATCACCTTACAGGAGGCATACGTAGAATCTGCTGCAAGAAAGTATATGAATACTTATCAAACATAAAAAAATTTAGCTTCCTTTATGAAGTTATCCAATGATACTGGAAAATTTCCTTATACTTCGCAAGGCTCTGCGGTTATTCCTGCTTGTAAACAAGGTGGTCCCATTTTCAGTGAAAATTATACCAATTTCCATATTACATTTTGTTAAAGATGTGGGAATTGCCGCTAATCAAATTTATTCTTGTGTAAACAAATATAATCTGATTGTCTCAACGTTTAAACAGTAATGGTTACAGTTTGTCGGAATATAAATTAGCGATTACTGAATTTGTTAGGAGCGAAACTATGAAGCCTTTTAGAGAAACGGATCGTGTGAAGACCCTTCCTAAATCTGGCGCACGAGAGATTGCAGCTAATGAGGGCAAGAATCAGACGTGTTGTTAGAAATCACAAAGAAAACACATTCTTCCGCAGGTCAGTTGTCTTTAAATCATTAGTTAGTTCAGTACATCGTATATTCAACGAAAGCAAGTTTCGCCCTACAAACCTTTTCTACTTCAAGAATTATTTTTCGAAATCGCGGCCAAGATCCCAAAGAATGTTCCGTGTGATGTTTTCTCACGGGCTAATTTAAAACAGAGAGGTTACTTCAACCGTCCGGAAAATATTACGAGTTATGGAAGGAATCACATTGCTACCTCGCAATACACTCGAAAATTGAACTCATGAGTTCAGTGGCGGGCCGTATTACTGTATGAAACATGGACAACTCAAAAACATTTTATTTCGTATGGAGCAGAAGTTATGCACAGGAAGGAACCGCAAATATGATAGGCTATCTTAATGCGCTTCGAGCTTTCTACTACATTACATGGTTCTTCAAAGCCAATTTCCAAATGATGCAATTTACGATAAAAGATTTGATCGAATACGCTTTTGCTAATTGGTTCATATTCTGTTTTGATATTGTTGGAGAATTGCGCTCCCAGTATTCATCTGTCTTATTTAATTAATGAAACATTTTTATTTAATGAATGTATCCGTTTATACAAAAACCGTTGTTTTTCAGGTCTATCGTACAAAGCTTTTGTGTATGTATCCGTTTTGTCCTGCTTGTCAAACATAAAAGATAAACGTGCAATCAAAGAACTTCAATTAAATATTTTTTATTTCCCATCTTGATATCGGTTTTATTTACTGTTTTGTTACAAAGCGAACGACAATGCATTGGTATTAAATTAAAATTTCATAAAAACATGTATTCTCTCGTCCTTTATGGTCGATAATAAAAACGGTAGCGCTCTCGAGGGACAAAACGTATATGTATATAAATTTAAGGACCGCGCATAACACCAAGATGGCGGGTCGAGAGGATATTGTTAGAGTTTTATGCGCAATAAAATTTAGAACTTGTGGTTATTATTGGGTGTGTGTATGTTAAAAAAATATTTTTATATTTCGAAGTTTATGTACAGATGGCGGTATAATTGCATAATGAAAACGTAACATTTTTAAACTTCACTGAGAAGTTATTAGCCACACATCAGCCATTTCTCAAACCAATCATATTCGATTTGCGAAGATATGAAACTTATGTTCAAATGGATGAGTCGAATGAGGTGATGCCGGAACAGCAAAGTTAGTGACTTTCAAAAAATGCGGAATAAAAAGTATGAGAATAGTTGACAGACTTCGCCAACCATTTCAACCAGAGAGCGCTGTATATGCAGTTTCAAGTACTTAATTTTGCCAGTTAACCATGTTTTATTTTCAATAATGAATAGATCGATGCTGTGCAGTCTGAAGGTCTTATAGGCCAAGTAATAGGACCTGCACGACTAATCCAATTCTCTGGAAACCTTATGTCCAAATGTCGCCTGACGTAGCAAATGAGGTATGCAGGAGTTCTGCTTGCGGACTACCCTTGTTTGGGGATACCCACTTGAATACAAATTCTTCCTGAGCTGTTCGTTAGAATATCTTCTATTATAATTTGAACGTTTTCTACTTGAGTTCTACTTGTCCAGTTGCACATTCAGGTATTATGTTGTTGCTGAAAAGAATTCTGATGTCGCAGTTTGTTGAAGAGGAGTTGGGAAGGAAGAAGGAGTTGTCTGATGTGGAAACCCTTGACTATATTCTTTACCAGCAGCTGTACTGTATGCAAAATGGAGTATGGTGAAAAAAATAGTGTAATACCTTCTGGCAAAGGGGTGTCTAATGATTTTTATGAGCTACTTTGTGTTACTTGCTCGATTGCACCCGAAGAGTCCTTTCTGTAGAACAAAGATATCATTCGATGCGCAGATTCGCCCCATAATTGAATGCTGTTAGCCCGTTTGAGGGTGAAAGAGTATGTGATATATTATTAGTGCTGCTTCTTTATTGGCAATTGTGCGAATTTTGCCTATGGCATGCAATGCAGAAGAAGAGAGAGTATCTTCTTATTTCGCCTACAATTAGATGTAAAGGCTAATTGAGTAATAAAGTGGCTACAGTTTTTGTGGAACTCGTCTGCCGTAGTACAAACGCATTGGTTCACGTTTTTTGGATTTGGTATTTCTTAGCTCTTCGACTTGTGACTTGTGGCCTAAATATTATCAAATTTTTCACCATCTCGTGCTCCACAACCATAATCATAAACGTATGGTCGTAGGATAAGGTTATTTTAAAATTAAACTCGAGGTTTGTTGTCAATATTATAACAGCACCTTCATTTTCGTTCTTTTAGTGGAGGAAAATAATTTTATGCGAAAATTTACAGGAGTGGTACCCCATAAACGTTTATTTTCATATCTGTACGCTCAGTACTATTGCCGTCATCCCTACCAGAAGCATTCAGCGAAGTAAAATTTTCCACAGGGCAGTTACCGTAAAGCTCCACCTAATGTTTTTCTCCTCCTTTCCACTTTAGCCGTCGCGTACCTTCCCCGCTATATTACCAGAAAGTCATGTCAGGCGAAGAACTGACGTAGAGGACGTAAACGTGAAAACGACTCAGGTAGATACATCTTTCGCACTAGATTCGAGTAGAATGAAAATGGAGGGGGCGGCTACCTCGAACGAATTAACGCAAAACGTAAATACACACCTCGCTGGAAAATCTATATTAAATTTCGTTGCTCCTCGGCGACGGAAGCGACGGCTTTTTAATTGGAGATTAAATCTTGCGAGTAGGAATGTATAGAAGGAAGGATGCCGAGGGGGAACGGAATGTTCGCTAAAGTTATAAATAATGAACATTCTAACTTCAGCCGATGCAATGCGAAATGATTTCGGTGAGCGCGCCGCCGAAGAGATTAAAGTTCCGATCCCCGATTGACAGTGATTAATGAATATTATGGACCTTTGGGTTGGCTCGTCATGATGATATTACAATTAGCAAAAAAAAAATGGATACCCAACGCTCGCGAAAATAACTAAGTCTCGCTTCAGGCGAATGGATGCGTTTTATATGTCAACCGATAGTTGGCAATTACTTTAGCTTTAACGCTACAGAGTGTTTAGCAAAATCATTCGATTTAATTCTTATAAGCTAACGTATATGTTTACTTTCGTCTTGTGCAGCAGTTGAGTTTGGTACGTCACATTAGTGTCGGATAGGTACGTGGTAACAACTGTGGACGCTACTTGGTCTTACCACCGACTGCGAAATTCGTGCTATTTTTTTTTCTACGGCAAAAAATAAAAGTGTGACTGAAATTCTTCGCAAAGCGTACGATGAAGGCCCTATGCCAAGGGCAACGATTTCTTGTTGATGTAAACCATTCACTGAAGGAAGAACAACGTTATTGTAAGATTTCAACCTAATTAGTTTTTATTCTCCAAGAATGTGCGAACTGGGCAATGCCAAAAAAAAAAAACATTTTCCCTTACGTAAATATCATTTATAAGAAACAAATTATATCTAAATCTTTCTTCTCAAATGAAGATCCCTTACACAATCGAACAAATTAATCATTTCTCTAAGCAAAACCGAGCAATTTATTAAAATTTTTATCCAAAATCTCCAGGTTTGCGGTGGATATTACTGACGCGGATATAATTATAATATAGAGCCGGTGCATTAGCCCACTTTCCGGCCCAGTAGCCGCCTACATACTTTATCGCGGCGAAGATACGATTCCGTATCGGGATATCCAGGGCGTAATGTGGAATATCAATTTTCATTCGCCACCCTCCCCACCTGTCTAAAGATGAAATATTACCCTAAACCGCTAATCTTTATCAATAGAGTGATTCGTTACTTCCACCGCGCGGAATATCCAGCTTAAGAATATACAATTTCATTATTTTTCCACGTCGAATTCAAGCTTAAAAAATTAAAATCGATCAATCAGATGATGGGGCTGAAGGTTGTAGAGGGTTGATTTATTGAGTGGGTTTTGTTTAGTTGATTATATTTTGGAAATGTATATTATTGAATCTAGCCGTTAGGTGCTTAAAAACTAATTGTTCACCATTTTTATGTCCCCATGTTCAACAAATAAACCCACTAAGTACGTTATTACAAGGATTGATTTAAATGGGGTTCGATAGTTTCGTTCATTTTTTATCTTTCGATATTGGAAATGACTGAGTGAAGTAAACTAGATCAGAAACTAAATAAAAGTGTCGCCACTCAAGTCTAATTAAGTAATTCCGGACAGCCGCTTCGAGGATGCGTCGATCTGCATTTTCAAGCGTTGACCGAATTCTATTCGCATTTCTAGTCTGTTGTGGTTAAAGAAAGCTGACTTCTACAAAGTTTCACGTAAATATAGCACTTATGTGGTTCGTTCTGTATTTGACAATAGTTTACCGGAAGAATGTTTGAAAGACACTCTCGATTCCTAAGAACCTTAGATTTATCTAATTAATTTGGAAAAATCCTCTTGATTTTGCTATGTATTGGATTAAGATCTTTACATACCTGCAGCCACTAGGAACTCGATACGTGTTCACAAAGATCTCTTTGTTAAACTACAACATATAGTATCGTGTAGTATTCCCGTTTATAATATAAATAATATATTAACTGTTTGTTGTAACACACAAGTTTAATTTATTATATAGTAATATAATAATTAGTCCGGGACGCCCGTTTCGAGGACACGAATGGTCCTCATCATCAACCGGTGACCGAATGATCGAATATGTTAACTGTTTTATTTCCTTGTATTTTGCATTTTTCATCGTAATTTCTTTCCATTATTCACAACATTCCCATCTCATCATTTACAATACATTTGTGAAGTTTGCGTTCTACCACGCGATCTCGAATTGAATCCATGACGATTTCTGGGAAGTCAAACGAAGAAAAGATAATTTTATAAAGTAGATTCGACCAGAATCCGAGAGAAAGAAAAGCTCATTTAATAATTCACTTTCAACAATAACGAAAAGGCACAATGCTCGGCGCATAAGAAATGGAATATAATGCGTCTATTAAATAATATAAGATTCGCCGACAAGAACATTTCTTCTTGCGAAACGGCTTTATTGTGACTGGATTTTAAAGTATTGTATTTTAACTTTTTTTCGCTTTTCTCCTTCGGCTAACAAAGCGAAACAAACTCGGCGAAAATCTCCCCCAAGGTTTGTTCTTCTCTTTTCTTTACGGAACGTTTTAAGCGCACATATATATATATATATATACACCGACCCCCGGCTTCAAAAATTAAACTTCGGATAAATATAGAGACGCACATGCGTATACCTACAGGATAAACCTCGGAGGAAATTCAGGTACTTCTTTTTTGTTCCGCGCGCGAGATAATAGAGAGGCTCCTACCTTCGAGATATTGGTGGAGAAGTTTTTCACACGTGAGGTTGCTTGCTTCTTTGAAAAAGAAGGAGCTACCAACCTATCATATGAAAATCAATACCTACTAAAGCTGCAAGCGTGTGGGTATCATCTTTCCCGCGAGCTATCTGGTAAAAAAGAAACCTGCGTGGGGGACTGAAACTGAAGAGAAGGGAATGTTATTAGCGGAGATGTTGGCAAAAATTTTGTTTTTTTCCTTTGCAAAAAACTGTGGTGCAGTGGTAAGTAGAAATTGGGAATAAATTGACCATCATAACCAATAACGTTTTGTAGTCTCATGTTCATCGAAAAATGACCAAGCAACTACTATAATCGAGTTCTTTTTGGGATGTGATATGGGTGAGATTTACGTCTTTCATTACCATCTACTCGTTCCGCACTGAAAGCCCACGCATGCGGATAGATTCCTCAATGGAATCTCAGACGCGACTTCCATATCTGAACCCAATGCGCTTCCTAAAGAACTGAACCACACCTACCCGAACTCCGCAGTAACTATTCTAGGAAAGAGGTTAAAGCTACCACTAACCGCTTCATTAACCCTTCCTTCATTTAATCCTAATTTCCGTAAGTAAGCGTGTCTGTCCTATATTCAAGATGTTACCGATCGCATCAACAAGATCCTCTTCAGGAACAACATAAAACCCTCCTCAGGAACAACACAAGAACCATCTTCAAACCCAATTTTAAACTCTCAGACTACGTTCATATCAAAGAAAGTGACGTTTGTGATACTTTAACTTTAACCTTTTTCTCACATCATTTGGTCGCACGGTTGACAATGAGAATCCACAATTCCCAAAACAATTGTTCCGAATTAAGTATGGTGGGGAGTGCCTCGATAGTTTGCAAATGCTAATGGTGATGTTATAGCCCATCAAATAATTTTATGATGATAGATTCTTGTCTCTGGAAGTTTTGTAAAGGATCAAAACCGTCGAAAAAATCCACAGACGGTTGATGACGTGGAAAAGTATACGGTAAGTAGAAATATTTCCTTGAAAAACTCTGTTTTTTTTTACAATCTCTGTCGAGTATATCATCAATCTGCGCTGAAAATAATTAGAAATGTTAGCGCTTACGAAAACTATGCTTGTTAACATCCTAAATTAATTGAACATGACGCGAAAGCCTATTATCCGTTATTCAATTTAGAGCGGCTTATGTAAACAAGGTGTAGCTGTGCTCGTCTCTACATATCATTAACTCATTGGTTTCGACCGCACTACTACAATGGCCCGCCGGTATTGGATAGCTAAATTGAGCGTATTGAGATTACGTACGATCGGAATATCAAATCAGATCGTAGATAATTTTCTTTCAATGCGGCATTGATGTTTAACTTCAAAGAACTAATTAAGCCACAGCCAAATGTGAATACCACCAACCAATCAGCTATGTCAACTAATAGGATTACCCATTATTTCTCAAGTATTAGATACCGATAGGCCCTGCTATTTAAGAGCTGCTTAACTGAATGACTATTACTGGGGTGCATGTATCTATTCGGATAAGAGCAATGAAAGCCGATATGACGATATCTCAACAAATCTCCTTAATCCGGAGTTACGTGATTGACTTTCTTAGATGGAAAAACAAATGAGATAACAAAGTGTCTACATAGTCGCTTTAGTGTCAGTATCATTTATTGTTGCTAAAGAAATATGTTTGCGTGGTTTATTGTGTAATTTGTAACTAAGCGAAAGCAATTTAAAGTGATGTAAATATTAGTGATGCTAGCAACATGGCAATCCTTTTACCAGCAACATAAAAACTTCATACTAGCCGAAACCTATCAGTATACATCCTTCCAAAGCCGACAACTTTAGTATTTGCCCCACAATTTCATCCTCAAACACTTAACCACCGCCATCATTCCATACCTGCCAGTTTCCCCTCGTATAATCCCCATTTTAGTGCGGGAAACATAAGTCGACGATAAGATAGAATGATTGCCCTGGGACTCTGCGGTCAGATAAGTGAGACGCGCATCCTTGCCACGACGCGGAACAAACCTTCGGCGGTCGTCCCCATTCACGAAAGCTAAACGCGATGGAATAAGCAAATAGGGACACGTATACAGAGCCACAGCGCCGTGTCATACGCGAGGAAGGATATGAGATATGGCACACTTTTTCTCCATTCTTCCGCGAAACTTAAATGGTTTCGCTCGAACATCCGATAAAATAAATTATATTTCGCAAATTGAATCTTGCATGTATATAATAAGAGCGGGCCAAAGAAGGTATGATATGTATGCGATGAGGGGTTGAGGGAGCGCTACTGAAGCCGGAACGTTATAATGCTTACATATCTCTCGAGAAGATCTTTCCCCGGCGACTTAACGTTTTTTCCCGTGTCCCGAGCGGTTTTCTTTTTTGCCTTGCCGAACCAGAATAACGTATTTATTATGTACAGATAGGATTTTACATTCTGCCATATATCTAAACTATTAATGCTAAACTGTCAAAATAAATTAGATTGTGCCTTTTTCTGCGCAGAGACCATAAATATAGATTAAACTGGATGCAGACCCAATTGCTTTCCTGGGAATCGAACCATCGGGTATCAGGCTTAAGTTTAACGATTCTTTCATGTAAAGCTATAATGGTAATTTCTTTAAATTCTGCAAAAGAAGAAGCCACCAATTTAGGTGAAGAAAGTGAAGAGTGTCGATAGCTGAATACTTCGATTGTAGTACTTATTACCTACTGTTATAGCGTTTTATTGTAACTGAATTTTTGTATTGACGAACTTATATTATTGTCTATAAGATAGAGTATTTACTTACTTACATACAACATTCAACATAACTGGGAAATTCATTTATTTGTTTGGTTTAGAGAAAACAAAGGAAAGTAGATTGCCATGTTGCGTGTTAGGCACATTTTTTTGTGGTGATGACTTAACGGGGTATATAATCTTCTTAAAATTTGTCATAACAACAGGAGCCTTTGTGTGTAAATTGTACGTGTAAAGTGTTCCATAGCTTTGTTACTATCACTCTCTCGCGGTAAGGAGTGAAGCAGAGTTAATTGCCCCCCAACTGTGAATGCGGTTCGGTAGTTTACCGGCTCCACTAAGAAAATTCTGCCCAGTCAGACGCAAACCCTCTTACCATTAAAGG
Organism: Oryctes borbonicus; assembly: GCA_902654985.2. Lineage (NCBI taxonomy): Eukaryota > Metazoa > Arthropoda > Insecta > Coleoptera > Scarabaeidae > Oryctes > Oryctes borbonicus. The sequence continues at coordinate 962,727 of LR736875.1, forward strand.
CAAGATTACCCGAAATAGGAAGTGTTGCTCGTATGAAATCTACAAATTTTCCAGGAATTATTTAAAATCTGTTATTTGAAATTGGAAAGGTTCCCTTGTAAATAGGTATTGATCATCGTACTAAATAAGAGAGTAAAGCGACATAATTATGTTCATGGTCTGTATGCGTATAAGTCGAAATCTAAATTAAAAGCATTTCAAGCCATCCCTTCCTCAATATTTTCGAAAGTTTGAATTGCTTCCACGTGCGCGTTATCAGCGATCCTCGTATAAGACTTTGGCGGATTCGAAAGTCTCATTAAGTCGGATCGCATCCTTCGCCGCCGGCTTTCGCCATCTAGTGTATTAAACCGGAACTAGATAAGTGTGGGTACGCATTGATGCGTAAAACGCTCCACGCGCGCGAGATGAAAACGGAAAAAATAACGGAGAGTATTAAAGCACCCTTCGTAATCCGGTCTATTGTTTGAAACTCGTATGAAAATAATAATAATAACAGTTGAGAACAGGGCTCTGTTATTTTCTCTTTACTTGCGCGAAATTCGAAACGAAAGATAACTAATATCGGCGAGAATTCTCGAGGTAAAGAGTTGGGAGTATGCAACTGTTATCGTTCGTTCCGGTGTTTTCTCTTCTGCCCTAAGCCTATTTTTATTTATTATAAGAAACCTTATTCTAATAACTCAGTCAATTTCCGAAAGAGCTGTGCTATCCTCTGGCCAAATCTCCGAAACTGAACCACGAAGTAATTTATTAATTCTAGCTTCTTCGCACCTTAAAAAATTGTACGCTTTTCCGCAGCAACTTCGTAGTTTCCGTAGCCAAGGGTATCTACATACATTCAAGGTGTCATCGTTCGCATCACCGAGATCCCCTTCAGGAACAACATCCTCAAAACCAATTTTTTAGACTCTCAGATTACTTTCCCGTCAAAGATCGCAATCATCTGGGAACCCCAGGTGTCTACCAAATTCGATGTTTGTGTGGCGAAACTTACTTTTCGTTTGTATTAGTGAGGTATTTGAGTTATCCGAGTTTGGGTTAACGGAGGTTTACAGTAACTTCCTTTAACTCCAGGAGTCTACCTGGGAACATTTGATGGCAAACACTTTCAGAACTAAAGGAACGTTAAATAACACGACCTTGATGTTGCGAGTGTTAAAATGCGAAATAAAATAAGCAACAGCGAGAAAGTGTCAAATGGTGCACTTGTCAAGCTAAAGATATTTGCTCCCGTACTTTTAATGTGAAAAACTGTAATGGCGAATATTTCTTTAAATTCATTACCATATCCTTTATTCGTAGATTTCGAACACTGCATAGTGATTCAATACACATTATTTTAATGAAAATTATGTTAAAAAACTCGACATGATCCCATCACAATTCCAACCAAAGTACGAATACACCAAAATAATAGCTTAGAGGTACGATTTAATCCAGAGAATAGACTGAGTGTCGATCGGCGATGTTATTTGCATATCATATACATACTTCGGAAACGAAATAATGCTCTCTATCATTATCGATCAGAATATTTAACGATGGAGGTTACCGTTTGCTTCCAGCATTAGCATTATACGAACGAAATCGGTAGGTAGATGCAACGCCGGCAACAGCGTACTCGCACGGCGGCGTTATATAAAGGGGAATAAATTAGTCGGCTTCTTCCGTCGAATGGCCGATCTATATGGTAGAATACCCAGACATAAACTGGTAAAAATTATTGCGACGGCAGCGCATCGCTTAGATACACAATTAAATTAATTTTTCACGCGGTGGCAGCCCCATGCCAACAGAATAATCGTCCGCTATCGCCGTCAGATAATAAATCACCGATTGGAATGGAAATTTCGTTGCGGAATATTTTGCAGTGAGCCCGCTTTAAATATGCATTTTCTCATGCGAAATTCTACTTGCACACGAAAGGTTCTCAAGATATGTTTGGAAATATATCATTTCTCATTAAATCACTCATAAATTTTACAAGCAATTGGAGTGAGATACAATCTTAATTCCTTCTTTTCAGTGAGTGAGTCATATCGGGCGGAATAAACCGAGTCAGTGTATAAAGGGGATTCTTTTGAAGATAACATTTTATAGGCCTACTACTAAGTGGAAACTCGATATTAATAAGCTTCCTTCATTCAAACGGTATCGTAGAGAACACTTTCAGCAGAAGTTTTCGTGCTTCCCTGATTCAATTGGTGATTGGTATGTCTTTGCAAGTTAATTTCTAAAGCTGCGAATCATTGCTTTACATAGAGACGCGCTCTGAAGTTATCTGGTAGGCCACTCCCTGTTCTAGGGTAAGGATTACTCAAGAGTAGTGAAGGAAGGAAAACTAATTTTGAAACAGTACCCTATATTCGAAAATTAAATCAAACGTCAGTAAATGATTCCTGAAGACAAAGAAAAAGTAGTTGGATTAATTTTTATAATAATTCTACTTGTTTGCAAATCTGCCATACAATTAAGAAATTTAATAATTTCCTTCGCGGAACATGGGTTTAAATATAAATATTGATAAATATTGATTCCACCAATAGCGCAGCATTAGCAAATCCGGTCGTTTAAACGATGCTCTAAACATCTTTTGAGTTGCAATCATGTCGGATTCACAGAGTGTCCTTCAAGCACTTAGACACAGGAAGTTGTTTGGCAGGATGCACCCGCTAATGTTAGAGATGACGGTGCCGTTTCCTCTCGCGAAATCAACGGTAAATAGAAAAAGCATTTGTTGCGGATGAAATTGGAAGAAAGATGGCAATCATCAAATAGACAGAAAGCAACACAGTATGTTAAAATGCACCATCTATCAACTTTGCATGCTGGAATAGCAGTGTGGCTCGATTTGTCTATACCACAATCGCTAGATTGAACTTTGGAAATGATATCTTGCACTTGTGCGAAATTAATACCGTAGATAATCCGGACTGTGTAGGCTGATCTAAATCACCTTATTCAGGAATGCCAAAGGTACGACCCGCAGCGACGCAAGTTAATCGAAAGTCTGACAAAGTTGAAGGTACCATTTTCAGCAGCGATCGTGTCTACTTTAAGGTGTAACGACATCAAAGTATATACAGCAGTAATAGAGTTCTTCCGAGACTGTAAGATTTCAATCTAATTAGTATTTATTTACTCTCCGGGAATGTGACTGCCTCAGGGAGGAGATAATCCCCTAACGTCAGATACACGTCAGTGTGTTGTATTCCTCGATTCTAGCAGCAGGAACCAAATTCAATTCCAAGAAGTTCCTTAAAGTCTCATTAACCGCGTAAACTAAAGAACACAAATTACATTCGAAAAACAGAGACGTGGAAAATCGGCCTGCACCTTCGATTTCCATATATCGAATAACTGTATCAATACATGAAACTAAAAAGTGCTAATTGGAAATTTTGCCCTGTTAAGTTGTCATTCCAGCACCTACAGCTCAAAAATACAACGATAGATTTATGCAGCCGCATTAAAATGATTTAATTATAGCGTAACTCCGCCGAACTTCCTCCCATAATAACCGCCGTTAATGCTTTAATCCGCGTAATTACAAGCCCTTTTATAAGAGATTGCGCGGGCTACTAGCTATTTTTTTTTCACTTTGATTAATAGTTGGAAAAGTTGCTTAAATTTCCGCAAGGAACTTACCTACCTCCGACTGTGAATAGAAATGAATAGAAAAATTTCCATTTCTCTCGCGAGCGAAACGTTCGCCTGGTACGAACAACTTTTCCACAAATTTAAGTTCCAAAGAATAGCGCAATCTTAAATAAAACATATAACGTAAGTAAGTTTCTCAAGTAGTTCGGTCTTGCATTAAAATATATGTCGGGCGAGAAAGAAACACTCATTTTTTAAATTTCCGACGAGAAAGTTTAAGCGAACGTAGATAGAGAATCTTAAAAGTTGAGCATTTGACGCAATTTATAATTAAGAGGGATATTTTCAGTAACTTAAGCCGTTTCGTTTAGCGTAGGAGACTGTAATTTCAGAAATACCCTAGCAAGAAAAGGTTATAGCTTTGAACTAGTTTAATTTCAACCTATTTTTAAATAAACGTTTAAGGACTGCATTACTTACAGGAGAATAAGTACAGAGAATATAACAATACTTTTCTGTAACACTGAAAAAATGAATTCAAGAAATGGTGTTTGTTGATTTCGTTTTGTTCAAGTAACAAAAAAAAATTATTGTATTAAGTAATATTTTTACAACGGATTCTTGATAAAGTGAAAAATAATTGTTTATTGTTACTCCAGAGAAAGTAAAAAGCTAGCCAAAAATACTGGCTTTTATTAATTTTGTCTGAACTCTACCAGTGTTCATAAATATTGCGTATACCAATCTTTAAACAAGTTGTAAATATGAATCCTAGCTCGAATAGGTGCCTTAACCTAGGGCGTATATGAAATAGTTTCAAAGATCGAGCTCGAGCAGTTCAGAGATGAGAAAGTAGGAAACCGTGTATCGTATAATATCAGCGGTAAGTTTACTTGCATGCGGTCGATCCCGTCGAAGCTCAATATCAACTTCCATGTATGTATGTTACGTATATACATATATCGTGCGGGATAGAAGCGCTTCTACCACAACTTGCACGGCAACCTCACTCTTCCCCTTTCTCGCTGTGTGTGTGTATAAAAGAATCCAATCTCGCGAAATTTACAATCCGAAGGAGGAAACGCTGCACTTCTATTAACATAACCTGATCTACTTTTTCATATTTCCTATTTCCCGTTTTTCGTTCTCCGTGCAGGAACCTCGTTCTCATCTCCTCCCTTCACTTTTTCTGTTTGTTTCTTCGCCGAATTCTCTTCGTGGTGCCTTTGTTTCGATATGGGCCGCTCGAGCATGCGTATATTCGATGCGATGATAAATTCTTCGGGGTGCAAGTATAAAAAGTTATGACTCGAGGAGATACGCGAGAAGTGTATTTTTCCGGTACGGAGGACGCGAATATAACGTTTTTCGCTACGAACTGCACGCTTTCGAGATATTATAAAGATATTTTAAACCTTTATATATACGGCGAGAGCGTCGCTTTCTCAGAATGTCTTTTGGCGTATAGGTAAATAAAGAACAAAGGAGGCGGTAAATTACAAAGTACGCTGCTGTGTGCGCGCACTTTTCAGCTTTTAAGTATTATTTTACGATTCGCCGTGGAATTGTTGTCTTCTTTAAGGTCTTATATCTGTTTTTATCGTATTTTGGGATATCTACTTGTTATTGTATACGTTTTATAGAACGAATCACCTACGTTAATGGGTTTGTTTAACGTTAATTTACTTTGTATCTATTCGCAGCGAATATAAATGAAATACAAACAACAAGCGAAAGTAAGTAAAGTACTTAATTGGTTGACATTTTATTGCATTTAATCTTGAGACAATAAGTCATTCAATTGGCTTGAAAGAGCAGGTTACTAATCTGAAAATTAAGAAACTGTGTGAGCGATTAGTCCATCTCTAAATATATTAATAAGCAAGTTTTAACCTGAATCTTAATGAAAGGGGATTTAAACTGATGGAAACAACCCAATTTCCCATTTTGTTAATAGCTTTCTAATCATACAGCGTGTAAACCTAATGGATGGATGGGTAGAACGTAATGCCGAATTTAAATAAACTTTTATTTGAATTAGGTGAACAATTAATTGAAAACTCAACTGAAGGAACTATTCAATTGCCGTAGCTGAACTGCTATATTTGACTTCGTCTACTTTTAACAAGCGAATCAGTCTGTCCGGGATAAATGAACTGAAGTTCGTTTAAAGTAAATGAACTCCGTCCGTTTGCCACAAATGAACTCTTATTCACAAATTACATTTCTAGGGAACAAATTGGTATATTTAATTCGTTTGAACTGGTTTATTTACAGCAGACACTCATGCGAACAGTTCATACGGTATTTTTTTTCTTATAAACATTTTGTTTCTTTCTTTCTATTTAAGTATGTTCTTCTTTTCTGAATTCAACGTGATAACATAATACCATATACATCTGTTTTTTTTTTTTTATATTAAAAACAAATATTCATTGAAGATAATTTGCAAAATTTAATTCGTCTAAATAATTTCAACGTCAGTATGAAATGAGCATTACTTTCATTCATGTAACCTGTAATACGATTCTTAACATTTCTGGGGAAATGTCTCTAATGAATTCATCCAGAAATTTTTTCATAAACATTTTAACATTAGTCCGTTTACGTTTTATTTAGGCATGTCCTATCGTTCTCAACGCTGGGGGAAGAGTTTTTTTGTGATAATTTTATAAGAAATGTCAATCAATATACAGCGGTGAACTAATATAAGCACATTTAAAATAAATACCTTCATTAAAATCAATAATTAAAACCAATTCTGTTATGTGAAAATAAACAAATATAAAGAACATGGGGGTCCCGTTACAAAGTTTTGTTCACGTGTTGAACTGACCGAATTAACCAGGTAATATGGCATTTATTAAATACCAGGTAAAAATCTTTGGGGTGTTTTAAAGATACTTACCTTAGCGCTTCATACATTTACATACACAACGGGAAACCTTAAACATAATAAATAACAGTCTCCAAAAAAGGATTTACCTAAGCCAAATGACAGAGGCGTTTAACGTGAAGCGTGTGCATTTTCGTGACAGACTAAGTATATTCCTGGAGGAGAAACACATTCGTTTGCACTTCTGGAACAAGTCAGACAGGCGTCGAGGAGAAAGACGCGCAAAAATGGTACATCCATTATATTCACTTTACCGCTGCGTAATTCATCTCTGATATTGTCGTGCAGAAACAATGTCCCCGTCTCGTCAGCGTAAACGTAGAAGTTTCCGCAGTATGTCGGTGCAGAGGCGAAATATGGGAAAAGGGAAGCAGACAGACGGAAGACTATTCCTCTTACCCCTCCTACTCTCGCCAAAACGTTCGATGAAAAGAGCAATTATGATATTGCAACAGATGCAGCGGTATATGTCTAGGCGGCGCCCTGCGGCAGATGCTACAGCGTTCCGTTGACCCACTTTTTTCATATTAGGTATGAGGTGGAGAACAGGCACGGCGCTGAATACAAAGCGAGTAACAAATACGAAAAATGCGTATCATGGAAAGGGGACGCATTTTGCATAAGCGGTGTAATCTTTGAATGTATTGAAATATGTAGAATAAAGAGAAAAGAGGTTTAATCTGAGAATTAATTCCTGGAAAATATAATATACGAAATTGAATCTCACTCTTAAGTAATTAAAAAAAGTAAAAAAAAGGAAAACTTAGGCCTAAAAAATATGTCGCTTCGTGCTGAAATATCAAATCAATACGCTCACCAACTTCAATCGAAAAGTTACGTTTGACTAAAACATATTTTCAAAATAGCTGATATAAAGCCTTTATTTCTATTCTTCTTTCACTTCTTCGTTACCAGTTTGTCTTAATGTATCGGAGGCACACTCCTCTTTATCAGCAGCTTACTCGTAAACCCATTTTCAGACATTAGGTCGCTTTTAAGTAGACCTGACCACATATGTACTTATACCCTATATCTAATATGGGATTCAGCAGAGAAAGAGCAACAAAACTGAGAAGATTTCGGGATAAGAAAAGCAGAAATCTACGTAAGATTGCATGAAATGAATTTGCAACTCCGACAAGCGCTTATATTAGAAATCACAGGGTAAGACGGACGCTCGATGCAGAACAACCTTCTTCAAGCATTAAACAAAGATTCAGCTACGAGAAAGAAACCGTAACGCACATATACATACTTTTAGCAGGGTATGCAAACTTCGTTGGAGAACGAGCGTTACTGCCACGACAGCTTGATCCTTCCTCTTCATGCCTGTATAGCAGCGTCAATCTTTTTTCAAATTATTTATTATTATTACGGACCCCTTTCTTAGGCAACCATTGGAAATTCAGAAAACAGAAAGTTTATTCCTGAAACTAAAGCAGGGGGCCGAAAATTTCATTTTGAACAAGGACGGGTGATCTGGGCCAATTCACCTTTCCAGCACTGTCATTATAGTTGTAGATGGGAATTACTTGTTTTCGGCCGAAAAATCAATTCTCGAATGAACTGATATTTTTTAAATAACACACGAATTTTCCGTTACAAAGTAGCAAGTTAGGAAATCTTCATAATTATGTCAGTACAGGAGGTAATTCTCCGTCAATTTCAATGTTAATATTGTACACGACAAATAAATAAGGCCAATTGCGGCATTCTATAGCGATTGTCCGGACGTTATTACCCGCAAAACATTTTCCAATCCATTTCTTCGTGGTTGTATTTCCGGAGCGCAGCGGCAACGCTTTGTGGCATAGATCAGTTCCGTAGAGTATTCCGCACGATTGTCCATGCAATTTCGACGTAACTAGAACCACTCGACCAGTAACACGGATTGAAAAAGATACGGACGCGGCGAACGTCAATATTTCAGGATATAATTACCTAAATATTTGGAATACTCCCCTAAACATCAAAACGCGCTCAGAACGACAGAATCAGCTGTGCATATACCAATTAATTTTGCAATAACGAGGGGCTTTTGTATCGTCTATGAGTTATGAGGATTCTTTGTGATTTTAGCTCTGTGCGGTAACCAAACCGATAGTGGAATATTCTCTATTACTAATTTTGTTTATTCATGATAATTTATTGTTATGTATACAGAGCTTTTATCATATCATATTTAATTTTGACATTGAAATTGATAGAATACATAATTACGTCCGTTCAAATTGCATTCCCTCATTATTAATTAATGGAATTAATTAAGGTTAACCGATCATACTACTGCTAATAATAGGTAATTAGGCAACCAAAAAGAATGGGGTTGCTGCTACTTGGTAATTATAAAGAAGTTCCTTCACTCTAGGGGAACAGGTAAAAAATGTTGTCACTCGCACAACAGTTGTCTGACTGGTAATAATATGTTGCCAACGCAACAATTGCATGCACAATATTTCTTTGAGTATTGATCAATAATATTGGTTGAAAATGAGGGTCGACGTATTTAATTAAACGTAATTAATTAAACTTGTGTGGTACGGTGTGTGCCAATACTTTTCGTGTTATTTGAATATTGATGGTTATTTTTTTGGGATGCAGGTCGTTTGTTAAAGGAAGAAAAGTTTTTTGCACTTCTTTTTTATTTTATTTCTGCTAAGTTTCGTTGCACGTATCACGTATCACCTTCATATATATCAAAAATATGAAACGTATAGTGCACTTTAAAAACATAAAATTACTATCAATATTCAAGGTCAAGAAAAATAGTATTACACGTACGTACTTACTCATATACAAATACCCCGTTTACTTTATCCAAGAAAGATATTCTTGTTTTAAGAAAGTACTTTTCTGTGTGTAATTTAACAGGTACGTTTAAAATATACGAGTATTTACGAAAGATGTCCTGGTCTTCCTCACATCCATGCAAGTTGAACCTGTTAGAGTTTATAGAGTTTGCTAATATCACAATATCTCCTTAAATTCCACGATGGTATCTTATCAGTTTCGGCGAGACGGAAGGATCTGGGAAGAACATAGTGCTGCGAAGTCCTCCTATTCCCTAATCACCGTCCATTATCAGGACGAAGTTAATACATTTCTGACTTCTGGATTCCTCGCTAGAACCGCTGTCGTATAGTCGTACTACTTGGAATATCTTTGTTTAGCATCCTACCATTACACGTATATATAGTCCGTACTTTGTATTTGTCTACTGTATTCCCCTAGCGCAGATAGCTTTATCTCTTACCGCTGGTGGAGGATTTGTATTCGTGACAGCCCGAGTTTGTGTATGGGTGAGTATCCGTCTTTGTCTTGTGCCTACCGACTATGTGTGCGCTTCTGGCAGTTGGCGAAGAGAGGCAAACGACATCGCGATGTGACGTCGTCTGTGAAACTTCCAATTTATAGGCGAAATGATTTGTTGCAAGCAGATATACTTTATGATTCTTAGGAGTGCGCAATATTTCACAATTTTTAGGTGTGTAATTTGATGCTTTATTACAATGTACAGTCTCCGGCAGATTTTCGTAATTCTGTACAATTAAAACATGAAAGTTAAAGATTAGAACCAGATATTTAAGAAGGAAGCTCGGTATTAAATCGCGGCCGACGGACATCCCGTCTTTTAGTTTTGCTATTAAACACAAAATATCTGCATCACTCCCACTATTAGTGGCAGTACAAACAGAATCATCATTACTTGACAAGCTGAAGCAAGAAATTGTAGAAAAACGGTCGAGTTTGAAAAGGGAAAGTTTTGTTTCTCCAAGAAAACCGATGGTCCCCCACGTCAGTACTCGTCTAGGCAAAAATGTAGTAATTGAGATTCAAATTGTTGGACCAACCACTTCATTCATCAGATCTGGTCCTCAGCCACTTCTTTCTTTCCTAGGCTTGAAGTTACGCAGACAAAGCTTAAAGGATAGCGGTTTTCGTCGACTGAACGAAATGCCAACTACTATTTAGACGGATTAAGCTGATGCAAACTTCACTGGTAAAAGACTTACAAGGGGACTATGTTGAAGAATTTGGACTATGTGGAATTTACCAAAAATTTATATTAGGCTCTTTACAAACTATTCTCATGTTTACCCAGGCATAACAGTAATTGAGTTGTCAGTTGTTCGGTATTTGTCTGAGTATCTCTCTCTGATTCTGAACTGCAACTTACTGGATAATTTCTGGCAATTGGTAGGTTTTGGTGGTTGTATTAGCGCAATCTCGTTTGTTAAACATATTTTTTTAAATAAAAATTTACTTATTGACGTCCGGCAAACTGCTCTTCGTAGTCTATACGTGTTTCCCATGTTTTGCAACATAGAAATGCCAAAAATATCAAATGTTTATAGTTTTCGTAACAACCGACATGCATATATCATAGAAAATGGCAACGAGGCTGCTCTAAAATATAAATTATCCCATCTCGCGATTGATGGGAACACACGATAGGGAACGAACGCCATCTAGATAAAGCTCCGGATGCCGTTGATAAATTGTGAGTAAAGACGTAGTAATATTATCTCTGCTGCTCGGGGATCAGATGTTCGCTGAATGGCAAGATAGATATTTCATAGCTACAATGCGCGGACTAAGTGGTTTTCTATAAGATACGCCGCGTCATGTGTATATTGCTGTCACTCGTCGAGCGATGCGGTTTTCTCCATCTTGGATGCTTCCCGACGTCTGTAAAACGTCGGATAAATCAAATATCCACCTAAAAGTCCCCATTGTAGAATTTTGGTGACGTAATCTGAATTACGATGAATTGATTCTGGTACGACAGTAACAATGTAGTAGATGAGGGCGTCGAATTCTATTTTTAACTTATGTAAGCGAATCTAGCTGTTGAGTGCAACATATTTTGAAACATATTATTATATGTATGTGTTTCGATTTTCTAAGCACCCTGAGTTGTTTCCATTGGCCAAAAGAGAGCATTACTTCTTCAGTGCTTCATGAAAGTGTTGTCAATAGCTTGAATGCATGCACATATATTTCCAAAATATACTGTAAATATTATCCGACCCTCTACCAGGATTAATATAGCTTTTCCGAATTGAACAGAAGAGGCATAGAACGTGGATAATGTCAACGCTAATTTATATATAATCTGCCACGGAAAGTCACCGATGACCGAAATACATATAACCCGTTCAGCTTGAATAAACAATAGCTTCGAAAGGTCACCGCGACAATATTCTCCAATTCTAGACAGCATTCGACAATCGCAGAGCTACGCTATCCATTTCCTGGGAAATAACATAGATCGGAAATTCAAATTCAAGTTGGGAATGAGAAGACGGTCATCACTTCGTTCAGCTGTTTAGAAATCACAAGAATCTAGTTGAAAAATTTAAATCTGGTAATCGTTTCAATGCCAGGAAAACCAAACGAAAAAGAGATCACTGGTTAATGAATTTCTTTCAAACAGCTGGTGAATTGATTAACACGGTAGCCAATATTGTGTATATCATTATCATTATCTATAACAGAAGACATAGCGTAGGTTTTAATTTTAGGCGTGTACGTACAGCACTTGTATATAATTTTCTTGCTTCTTTAGTATATTAACGATACAGGTTAAAAGCAGGGGTGGTGCTTATGTCACCGATCTGATCTGCTCCTTAAGTTTTAGGATTTCGACTGTTTCGTTGATTTTTGCTTTATATATTTGTCTTTATTAATTAATAACGTGCTGCGTAAAGACATGTTATTATCATTATTGTTTGCTTTCAAACTAATAGCCACACTATCCAAAAGGTCGGATTTTTACTTGTTATTTCAATCAAAATCTTTAACTTTCAATTTAAATGATATGCAAACTGCACGATTAACAAAGGCTAATCCATTTGCGGAAGTTTCCGACGCTCCGAGTTCAATTTATGTGTATAATAGACGCATTGCACATAAACAGCCGCCGAAATTGTTTACGGCCCTAACACATACGAACATCGTGCATAATTACCGTTTGTTTTAATTACACGTTGTATCTAATTTGCATTATGTTTAATTAAATTTGATAGATTCTGCGACCGTCTCATTAACTACGTCAAATAGAATTAATATTTATGCGATCGGTCCATAAATAACGAATGCAAATTTTAATTATGTACACTTTAATTGCAGACAGCTACACAACACCCGGAATTATTTCCGATGAAATTAATGTTTTGATATTATTCCCGGAACGCAGTTTTCAATGAACACGTATACATCCAGCTTGTGTTATTCGAACAAAAGAACCGTAGATTATTTGCAGAATCACAAACGTCGAAAATCGATAGCTATTTGTGCTTGGTACGCGGATTTCACGGAAATTATTCCTCAAATAAATATTAGCCCAGCGTACACTATAAAGTGATTCGAGTATAAAAGATAGGAAGTGGCTGCCGTCACCACTACCAATGTAGTATTCGTACGCCCGCTTTAAAGTTATCTTACTTTAGTTCTGTTTAAAATAACTATCAATTATGACGTTGTAGAAGCTACAAAATCCTGCATAACCAATAGCTAAATACATATATTCAAAAATTTCACAGGTTTCCAAAATTTTTAAGGAAGCTTCAATAAACCGGCCAAGAACGTTCAACGCCCCAATTTTTACTTACTATTCACAACGGAAATGTCGGCAACTGCCAAAAATGAAAGTTTACCAAAGGGTCTCTTGTCATAGCAACACACAACAACAATAAATCACTGTTTGTACTGCATATAGACCACTGTAGAATTACAAATAAATTACTGCAATGAATACCGCAGCACCTATAACCTTATCCTAACATTCTGCACTTCTAGAATAGAAATGTAATACGTTTCTTCTCTCGTTTCAGGTAAGTACATCCGTTGCTGCTGCAGTTTTGGCGTTACGGCGATCAAGCGACGATACCGAAGGTTTAAAGGTGCAAGTTTAACAATGCAACTACGGCCATGCAGGCGTTCTTCGTATCTGAAACGGCATTCTTGAAAGATGAAATCCGATTTAGATATTTTCGGGGCAATGGTACGAGGGGAAGTTCGAGAGTCGGGACAAGGGAAAGCACATATACTCGAAGTAGCAATTTCCAACGCGCATAAAGGAATTTTCAACTACATTGCGATGGCGTAGTTCGTTCTTTCGCCGCTGCAATTCCTGCTTCCATTATTAAAATGAATTCGACGACGTTTACACTTACCGTTTGTTGTGCATTCGGGGGAACTTTTAATGCTCTTAATTTTAAGCTACTCGGATGGGGGTTTTCGTTTCCTTTCTCTCTCTCATCTAGCCATTTTTATTTCGTTGTTCTTTTGTTTCGCGCTGCTGTTTTTAATTTGCTTCGTATTTTGCTGACGTCGCTCTTGTTATCCCTATCATTTCGTGCTTCTGGTCGGAGGAAATTAAGTACTTGTATACGTGCAGAAATTTCCCTCAATTTTACTTCGTTCGTTTTCGAAGTGCCGCTGCCATCATTTTAGACGTACTTTTAACTCTGATAACCGTAATGCGTAGCTGTAAAATGGATGGACTAATCAACATTGTTTCAACGAGAACGTTTCAACAGAAAAGGTAAAATATTTAAACAAAAAACAATAAACGAACAAAATAAAACAGAATATACAGTTCAGGGATGTAGTAATTCATTACGTACAGGAACTCTTTTATGTTAGCGAGAAATAAAATATTCCGCAACTTCTTCGTCTGTTGCTGATGCTGTAGATTAAATTACTATTAACTGATATCATTACAAGAGCCCTGAGATAGTTTTGTTTCATGATGTTTCCTAAAAATATTTTAAGATGTCGATTAGAGGGCAAATTATTAAAGAAAGCAGGCTATTAGTTCTCTAGATTGTAAAAACCGCATTATTCACATCAAAAATATTATATCCCTATTCGTCGTCCTATCTATCGAACCCCCATTATTAAAAATTTCAGTTAGTTTACCTTCTGTTTCATGTGGACACTAAGAGGCATTCTTCCGGGAGAGTTTCTTGAAAATACAATTTTATCTGGCGTTCTCTAAAATGGAAACCACCGGCGATATTCCTCAACAGCAAGCATTCCCAATACGGAAGCTATAAATAAATCCAGTATTTGCATATGCTAGTAATAGCCTCCAGTATTTCTTATATAGTTCCTGCGTATTTGCTAACATGTTCTATCTCAGCATCGTGCCGAGATCGTGGTAAGATATTTTGTGCCAAATAGAGCCGATCAAGATGTACCTACTTGAAAATGTACTTTGCCAAGTTAAACAACAACCTAGTAGAAATATAAGCCCTGAAGTAGCTAGCAAGTTAGCTAGCCACTTCAAAAATATGTTAATTCAGAATATAAGCTCTACACACTCTGTGGCAGCAAACAACGAAAAAAAAAATTTTATATTGTGCATCCGTTCCATAGTATAGTGGTTCTATGATGCTGACATTGACAAAGACTTGAAAGTTGCAACAAACACAATGTGTGAAGCACTTCGTTATGATTTAAAAACAAATTAAAATCGGATAACAAAGTTTGAGGTTTTTTTGAATTATTTTTACGTTCAGAATCCACTCCAGTACTTTTGTGCATTCCTCCCAACACACCCTATATAGCGATAATTACTGCTTCTACAATTAATAAGCTTTTCGAGACCTTTCCTATATGTGCTTTTAATACATTAATGGAACACTACGCTAAAAGGGATCAATATTCATATGTTGGTACAAGCCCGTGGCGTGGTCACTGCCTTTCGCAGGCTCAAGCAGAAATCGTCACTGACCAACTGCCAGCTCTCGAACAAACATTACTCGCTTGATATTAATTAGTACAGACAAACACCGCATGACATTGTTTTGTTTGCCGCGGGCTCGTAATAAATCGTATACTTGTGTAACGTTAAATAGGCTTTTAGTTTACTGCTTTTATGGAAAGATAGTCGCTTATAGTAAAAGACTTTTTTGGTTAAATATAGGATAAAAACGAATAAGTATTGGCAGCCATTTCAGTTTTTTCGAAGGTTTATACCGAAATTTTAAAAAGAGCTATAAGTAGATAAACGTACAAATCGATTTGTCTATGCGAAAGATAAACATTGTTTGGTTACATATCGAGCGATCCAAAGCAAATCGTGGTAGAAATTTTTTACTTAACAGATCATTTTTTATACTAGCTTTGCAAAAGCCTTTAATGGCGTACAAATAATTTTATGTGCTGCTTTTTTACCCCGCATTTTTTTGCGATAATCGTAACATTTCATCGGTTCACCACTTTAATTAAGTGCCGTTTTTTTTAAGAAATTTTCCATTCAAAATGAATTGGTTTTTTTTTTAAGACCTTGTTAAAAGCTTTGCGTTGCTTAGAAACTAGCCACCTATTTACCATTCTACATTGGTTTCAGTCTGCAGCCGTTATCAGCAACAATTTTTTACTTTATTATTTTATTTTTTTGTTAAAATTCACACACCAAGAAAGGCAGATTAACACTCTTTTTCGTCTAGGAGTTCACAGGACTTTACAAGACTTAACCTCGGTACATAAGAGCATCTACAAAGGATGAAAACAAAGGAAACACGTTCGTACAACCATGTGTACCTTGCGAAGAGCACAATATAGATTAATGGTTGAAAGGATTGTCATTTGACTATACTATAAGAATACCGAGACATTTTGGGAAACAAACTGCCAAAACTACTTGAAATGTTGAGCTTAGAAGTGCGACAGAAGATGTGATTTCAACGTGATGATTGACCAGCGCACTATTCTGTGGTAGCACGTGACGTACTTGATCGTGATTTCAATGGTGTCGTCAGCATAAAAATGATATGATAAATCGTTCAGACAGTGTGTAATTTCGAGTTATAAAATGCGTAAAGATGTTAACCCAAAATCGAACCCTCAGGAACGCCACTGCGAACAGCCAAATTATTGGATACCTTATTAGACTGTACAACCTCCTGAAAGATGAGCGACTCGCCCTCATACTGAATCCAAGGAATTTCATGATGACGATGAGTTCAAACACAGAAAAGATCCAGGAGCGCTTAACAAGCAAGTTTCAGGCATATTACGAATAACGGGTTGAAAGAATTCCGAATGGAATGGAATTGAATAATGTCAGGATCTGGGTCTGGATCAGAGGAACATGAAGCAACAAAGAAGTCATTTACGGGGACCACATCGCATAGGCGTGACGGGAGTGAAGTACAACGATTATGGGGAAAAGTCCTTCCATATAGTTTCACACGTCGAAGCTCGCATAAATTTTCCACGGCTTCCTAATCAAAAGTAATACCCGCAGTACAGCAAAACAACGTTCGACATGTGCCCTCTCGTCCGCGACGCGACACCAAGCACGCACGGCTCGTTTCCGGAGATTTACATGAAAGGGTAAATCCATCCGATTGTAATTTATGACATCTGAACAATTATACAACAAATTCCCCCGCTCGTAAAACATCTAGCGCTCTGGCGCACCTCCACCACATATAATACGTAGATATAAACGGATGCGACGCCGGAGTATTTTGTTTATGAGATCGGACATTTCAAATCGGCGTAAAACGGGCGCAATAATTCACGTTTAATTTAAGCTGCCTCCTCGCCATAAAATAATCCACTTAATTCGGAACTAAATGCATTTGCCAATTTCAGATTATGGTTTACGTTAGGTATGCGTACGTTGCTTTCGAAACGATAAATGCATTGGAGCGAATTAATCTCGCTACCAATTGATTCGACCCTGGGTCTCAAAATGTAATATAACTTTGCGGCTTGCTCCGGCTACACGTTCGTAAACGTGCATCCTGTACAATATAGGGACTATTAAACGGGAAGAAATGGCATTTGGTAAAACGGAAAGCATGGATTTAATTCGATTCGCATAAAATGAATAAACGGAGCTCTAAAATAAAGACAAGCGCCAGAATTTTTAGAAAAAAAGCTCGTCAATTTTTGCTTGATATGAATTTATCTTTATTTTGACGTTTTTTTTTTTTTAATAATGGAAAAGGGATTCCTATTTTTCCCTTTTCTTCTTTCTCATTATCTAGATGGTACCCTATTGCTGTCTTATAACCTTCCCGCTCCATTGATCGGTAAAAAGTCTTACATACCCCTTCAGTCAGTGCGCAGTAACAGCCCTGTAGATGTCCTATAAGAGTGAGGACGAAACGTTGGCAGAAGCTAAGACAACGACGGAAACCAAGACTATGGTGTTGTTGTTAATCGTGGACGCCTACATAACAGATTACATAACTTTCCATTTGTCATTTTATTTCAAGAATAATATATTTACAATAATTGTTAATCTTGGTCATTGGAGGGTTAATCAAGAAAACTACAAAGATAGTAAGGTCAAATATTAAAATAATTTTCTTGTTAGTTTCTGAAGTACATCTATTTAAATAGGGGATAGTCATTCCGAATGTCCCCATGTAGATCCTGTTTTCGCAGTAAATAACAACGTCCAGCTCGCTCAATCGAATAATTACAGGAGCTTAAAGAACTAGAGCTAACCGCTCGTTACTTTGCGGACGACGGAAACAGTTCAGTGACTGCCATCGTGGAAAACCGGTCTCTTTACAGTATCCATTCGTTCTATCGCCACGCTAATGCTTGGGGCAGCGGACGATTCGAGCCAAATAACCTCGGTAACAATTGATCAAGTCAATTGTATCCTCTTAAAAGTGGCGATATGGGATAATAGCCGCCGTACTAGCGCGTCTCTTTCTCTGGATCTCCATCGCTGCGCCACATCTCTGCACCGAAGCGAAATAAATAAAAACGAAAAACCAGGAAATCCGGTTGTACGCCTCGACGTTAAACAGAGACGGGAAACAGTCGTAAAGTTCCCCATTGCAGAATTGCAGCGCTCGGGATAATTAAGCATAAGACCTCTGGAGTAGGAATACTTCTGTAATCATTTGTCATAACAATTAAGTAAAAAAGATTTTCAATACATTTTTTTAGACTACAGAAATTTCAGTTACACGGAGCGATATATCCGAAGAATGATGGAATTTCGTTTTCGCTAACAATTACTGCGTAACGAACGCAGCGTAGGCAAAGCCGTTATCATGACGCAAAATCGACCTATTCTTGACCAACTCTAGTCTCACTTGAACAACTTTGGTACACAAACGCTGTAAGCCATCAAGGTAGGAGGCACTGTCGACAATTCCACACTGCTGCACAAACCATTTATGAATCAGCCCGGAATGTCGAAAAAGGAAGTTACCATTGTCTTGATTTGAGACCGTAGCTTTTGTTGAACGCTTCCCTCTCTCTCTATTCATTACTTAGTCTGTCTTCTGGTTTGGGAGTCGTACTGGAATACCCAATCTTCGTCTCGCGTGACATGGTTTCTATCCAAACTCGCCATTCCTTTTTGGATGCGTTCAACGAAATCCTGGCAAGCCTATAAACGCAACTCATGGCTGTGAGTTTAGTTCACAACTTCCGCGTCTATACTTGGTCCTACAGATAACATCCGAATGGTTAGTCAATTATCGGAAGTCACTGGCACTTGCAAACGTTTGATGTTTTGATCTGTGTGCACTGTGACTTGTGCTTCTTTCTTTTTCGTCATCCTTCACAGATTCTTGTGACAGATGCTCACTGCCGTAAATATTTTAAAATTCAGTTAAAATTTGGGACGGTCCTTCTCTCGATTTCACTAAGAATTTAATAACAACCTTTTGCTCCATTTTATTTATCGCACATTTTGCCGAGAACCACTACCCAGTCAACTTTGAAACTGTCTACGACATGTGTTCTTTGCAAGAATTCTCGATTCTTAACTGCCACATCTCGTATTAGATTGGATGTCACAGTTTAATCGTGGTAGCTCAGAATCTTCTTGGCAGTTAATAAAATGCGAATGATTTCTAAAACACCACACGCATATTTGATGGGTGCTGTGCAATTCTTTCCTATCGGGTTCCCTTTCAATGAAATAAATTCAGTGGCACAATCCTAAGATTTAAAAAAGAAGTTTAAATATATCCATAACAAACAATTAGTAATGTATACATACGTAATGAATCTACAACCTCACCAAATTTTATTCAAGTTGGAAGTAGTCCATGATAAATTAGGAACAAGAAAATTGACATCGATTTAATTGGCTCAATCTCATCTTCTTACTTTTCCTCTTTTCTCAATTTACTTTACTCTTCTTTTTTCTTCGTTCGTTTTCCAAATCCACGTCAGAAGTTATACATAATTTGTCATCGGCAATAAAACTCCCAACAAATTAGATTCCGTAATTAAAACGTGAACTTCCGCTATCCGCAATCGCGACGGCCACGACGACACCGCCCCATCCCTCGGATTTATACGAAAAGTGAAGAGACGAAAGATTTTACGCGAACGCCGTCGTCACCGTCAGAGGAGGAGGATGCCTTTAGTCTCTCGGCCGTAATGAGCCGTTATCGCGCGAATATATCTATCCTTTCAAATTTGAAAACTTCTGATTCCGGAATTACAACCGCGGGGATGCTATTGTAAAAATATGTTCGCCGACTTGAGCGCAAAGTTTTATGAACTAACGTAATAATAACCAGAGCAGATAACTTTACCGGGTTTCTAGAGTAATCCCTGTATTCCATTACCATACCGGCGAGAGATAAGAGTTTGAAACAAAGACGGGAAACTTTTGATAGGTTCAGACGTAAGTAAAACGAAATTGTGGTAATAGTGTGATGTACATTTCCGATTTGAAGTGTCCCAATGCAAGTTTTAATTATCTGCTTGCGCGGTAGTTCGTCCAATTTGATCGATTTATTAGATCTTCTACTATTCACTGCTTCTAAAATTTTTGAGAAGGAATCTAATAAAATATTACCAGAAACTCAGTCTGGCTTCAGACCAGGATGCAGTAGTGAAACCATTGTAAGTAATTTTTTGAATTTGTACTTGACTTTAGTTAAAAACCAGAAAACATATGTAATAATTTAGTGCACCCATTAAAAAAAATTAACGCTTCGAAGTTAGAACTGAAACAAATCGGCAACATCATTCATAACTGTAAAGTTGGACTCCGTGAATTAATAAATACCAAGGGAGAATTGGGACAAGTAACCAAGCGGGAGATTGGACGCGTTCCGATTCTCCTATATGGTACTGTCAGCATCGTGATGATATAGAATTAGAAGTGAGGGCAAAAATGCATACACTACCACTAGACAGCCAATGGAAAAGTGAAAATACCCCGTTAAAACCGTAGCTTTCGGAATAAAGTACGTTCGAAGCTCCAATTGATAAAGCAAGCACAAGAACACAAGAAATGGTTAAAAGGATTGTTACATCAGATGTGATAAAACCGTTGCTTAAGGCTGAAGTTTATGAAAAGAAACACCAGGAAAAACTTTGGTACTGGCAGATACTCCCATCAAAGGTAGAGCTCTTGGCTAATTTTGTAATTCCCTTATTTAGTCTTTTCAATTGTAAAGATTTCGTTCGATCAATGATAAACAGTAAGTAGCATGTTCCGACATTCCAAGCATTTGTTCCAACCTTCCTTTCGCAACCATTTATTAAAAAAATACAAACTGTAACTTTACGGGCATGTTTTTTATGTTATACAGACAAGAACAGAACATAAAAAGTGTCAGTCACTCTGCTGCCTCTGTTTAAATTCTGTTGTTTCGTTTTCGGCTATCATAATGGATTTAAGCTTTCTCTTTAGTTGTGATGGATCAATTCATAAAACCCAATTCTTCCGTTAGTGAAGTGACCAACAAATTATTACCAATATTATTAACAAGCTTGAGTTAAATTGTCACTAATAATTACATTTTATAGCAAGAATTATGAGATTAGTTTAGACGCGCTCGCTTTTTGATTATTATCATAATTGACACCAGCGCTTATAGTGCTTGGAATCTAAGAGGTATTGTAGCAGCGGCCTTGAGTTTTAAAGTAGAGTGATCGTCCTTTTGCTTCTGCACGGTTAGAAATGTTCTGTTAAGAAAATAGTGCCAAAGTTGCATTGTTGGCGTTGTCGTAAAGTGCAATAACAGCTTCAGTGATATTTTACTAAGAGAGAGCGTTATCTTTGCTAACCATGCCGAGGTTAATATTCAATTAAAGTATATATTTGGACCTCTCACACAGCGCAGACTTTTTCAATAATTCCCGATCGAGCCGCAGATTTTCATCTGTAATCCCCGCACGATTACACCATGATGAACTTATTTAGCATTACACAATTAGTTCTCACAGTAACAGCTTCCGTAACGATACTAACAATAAGTATTTGGGGCTTTGTTTCCTCTTGGAAAATTGCGACTTCGTATCTCTACTATATATCCTCTTATTCCCATACGTACTTTATTTGTCGATTCTGATAATGCTTCTTCAATAAAGCCCCCCTTAATGTGTATATCTGTTACAAAAATATTAACTCGGACCGCAGCAGTTTGTCTAAACCTAATAACACACAGGGTCTCTCCTTCGGAAAGGCGATAAAAATCTGTTAGTGGGAAAAATATCAGGTTACGCGAAGCCATATGCTCCGTTCGATCGAGTAAATTCTCCCTTCTCTCTATAATTCAGAGGCAATTAGGGAGAGGTCATTTTTCTTAGTTTGCCACAGGGTAACAACTTCGGCCGTACCCACATATAACAATGCTGTTGTAGAATAAGTTTTCGGCTGCCTCACTCCTCCACATCATCAGCATATATGGTAATTTATTTACCCTCTCGTGTATTGAGAAATATAATGATGGGGTTGAGATTTCAGGAAAAACCTATCGGCCGGTAGATCTATGACCGTTTATCAGATATAGGTAGTGATACTAGTCTGCGATTATGCGTCCAATTTCTATGCCTAAAAAGGCGGGCGGCAGCGAAATGGAATGCAAATATTATGTAAATTAATATATCGATTATTCCGTGTCCATTCAATGGAAAGATATTAATAGAGGTTCAGCCGGCTAGAGGATTTGGGTGTAATGTAGTGAACAGGATCATTACGCTGCTGCGGTTTATTCTGTATAATTAATACCCTTTGGTTGAAAACACAGTGTAATAATTAATCTACACAAACGAAGGCCAAGCTGGAATAGAAAATCCAAAACGCAAGGCTGACGGAGAAATATATTTTAGTGTATTTTATTTTCGATCAAATGTATTAGTTCTACTGGCTACAAACATTTCTTTGTTTTCACTCATATTAATCCATCTCTCGATTTCTTCTAAACAAAAACACAGAACAGAATCAACCTTCCTCTACAAATGGTAGCGAACTACTGCACATTCGTGGCTTATACTTTCTTTCGATCTTTTTACTTTTACTGACAACCAATGGAAAGCATTCGTTCGCACTGCTAGCCATTCGAACAACAATTAATTCATTGCAAACGATCGTCTACACTCGACGAATGGATACAAATAAACTTCCGATAAAGCGAACGAATGGTAACGTAGCGTTGGTCAGATCTATTCCCGGCTTTACAACAATTACTTTGCACGTCAATACATAACTAGTTGGCTTCGTTCAATGCTGTCAGAACACGATAACTAAAGTTACGGAGTTACCGTCTTACTGAGAGTCAAGGAATTAAATCGTCCATGAAGACAACTATATGTAATTATATATCCAGCGCTTCTGCGATTTAAAACGCCAAAATTATGCCGTTTCAATAGCTTTTGTATATAAAGAGACGAAATAATTAATTAAGTGCTAAGTCTGGTTAGTAAATTGCAGATCGGGCTAACTCTTGCCAAATTAGGTAGCTAATATTTTCCTGCAAATTACCCCATACGAAATCCGCATCCACTTAAGTAACTGCAGCACATAAAGGTTTCATGTTTGGTCTGGCTTCTGCATATATTCTGCACGTTAAAATTTTGACCTGATCTGCATTTCGTGAATGCTACAATAATAAATGTGTATCGATTTATTTAATGCATAATCTACATGGCTTCAAAACCGTACTACCTAGTCGATTGAAAATTGATCTCGGAGAAGTTGGCCACGTTTGCATTGGTGCAGTACTGCACACCAAAAATTGCTTCAATTTCTGGTTTTCAGTAGTAATGACGTTATCGCTAATTTCTTTCAACCGCTACTTACGATTGTTTTTTTATCTTGGTAGGTTTTATTGTTAATTGTTTAAATGGTATCATCAAAATGATAATACTTCACAACAAATCTTTTGACAGAAAAGTTTAGGGAATGGGAAACCTAAATTCTATCAAAGCGAAGATAGATGCTACTAAGGAACATCCAATTTGTTTGATGCCAAATATTAGATTTAAATATCAGCCAGTCTATAATCAGTAGAATTGAGAGAAAATTTAGACAAACTTGATATTTTGTATAGATGTGAACGAGACTCTTCAATCAATTAATTACAGCAAGTTTCTCAGCGATCAGTATTATGTAGTAAAAATGAAAAATGAAGATGAACTTGATCGCATGAATGCAGGATTTATGCAACTGTAATCCATGCTTCATGAGCCAAGTTCTTAGCCTTATTTTGCCTAAATGGAACAGTAAATCGACACAGTTGCAGGCATAGGCAGGGAAAGTTGACAGTAGAATCATTGTACCTTTCTTCGTTGACGAAATTCTCACGAAACAGCCACAGCTTGTTCTTTTAAGGGATAAACTTCCTCCCTCAAAAGATGATCCTGACTTGACAAATGACGATATTTGATGTTAACGAAATGGTACACCTTCGCACTTTGGACATCTTGTTCGAGAATGTTTAAACAACTACGCCCCTTTCCTTTTGTTTTGTTGTGATTTGTGGTTTAAATCCAGAAAGTATTTGCACGATTCTCTACGAATTTAAATAACTTGTACTAAGTAAATAGTCCAAAGAAATTCCATATTTGGGCATAGTCCGGAAAAATTGTTATCTATCCCAGTAAAACCAAGTGTATCTGATGTACTAATACACGATTGGCCGCTGTTTATGTCATCTCATACCTGGTCGAGCGTAGGGTGTGACGTTAGCCAAAGGAATTAAACCTTTACTGTAAGAGGAGCGAAGGATATGAAACCTTTCCCTAGCCGAATTTCGGAACTTTACACGTAAAATGCGAAATAAAGGGAAGCACACTTCGGATAAAAACTTCGCGAACTTGTTTTTAATAAGGCGCGAGCAGGGCCAAAAAAAAGGAACGCGGCGTCGAGATTAATTAAAGTTGAACAGTTCGTATTGTTAGAGCTTTCCCGGACGAAAATTTCAAATCCCTTTAGAATGTTAATCGTTCAACTCTATAATTAGATCGCGTAATTAATATTTTGCGCATCCCCGCCCTAGTACCCTCTTTGAGTCTACCGGAGTAGGTAGAGGCACCTTCGGACACTCGATCATGTCGAATTATAATCAATGTGTGAATTAATGGAGTGAGGTTGTTTTGTGCCGCTTTTGGTAGCTTTAAAGGAGAAAATATAAAGGTGGACTGAAGGAACAGGTTATTGACTAGAAAATAAAAGCTTTGATTTTTCAGCAGGTTGATTGTTGACGATTTTTAGATTACAATCTCTTCATTTATATCTAGAACATATTACCAAAAATCCTTCAGAAGTTCGTATTTCATCTAACTTAACGTACCCAGGCAATGGTGGCGACTTATGCAGTACGACACCAATCTGGACTTCACCTATGTGGAGTTCAATGCTTGTAATACTGTTTGACCGTCTAAATAGGTAGCAACACTGCTGCTTCGTCTTAGAATACTGTGAATTAAGCTAGCACCTTAGGTATTCTTCTTCTTCTCAATACAATACAATACAGCATTGTTTCGGACTAATTAGGTAAAGGGGAACAGATTCCTCTAGTTTTTTCCATATCTGGAATTCCTTCGGTCTCATTCTTCCCTCGTTCTAGGTGAAACTTCGTCCTTTTTTAGACAATATAATTTACTCTGTCTTTTCTATTAAACTATAAAACTTTTTATCCGTTCTTACTCATAACCCGAATTCATCTTCAGCAGTTTCTTTATTATTCCCTCCAGTATCGTCATCGTACTAGCTACGCGAGATTAACATGTAGAGGGCGCTGTTCGCTATCACTCGCGGCGCAACACGAAACAAAGGAGCAGTTGTATGATTATACGCGCGGAATTATATTAAATTGAATATGATTTACTTCGTTCCGAATAACGAGATTTAGGGGAGAAATTTGTTTGCGATGGCAGGTACCTTTGGGTAGCCTTTGAATAGAGCGTACCGTTGAGACTTATTTGATTAAAGGCTAATTAATTACGTTTAATATCGACTCCGTCGCTCGAACGGCAGAATAGATATGGTATACGTTTGCTAAATTCAGATTGATTGCATTGTCTAGAATTGCGGTGCAGTAATCGGATTCTATAATTAGAAGGCCTTTGATGGTGAATTTTCTTCGTGATTTACAATAGTAGAATCAAAATGCACATTTGCAAGATACTAAATCTGCGGTTTGAAGTATACGTATTGATGTGAGCCAGGAATGAAGTACAACACAAGCGATTTCAAATCTCAAATGAATATTTCAACGTCATTTTGAATTAAACATCTTCAATCCTACAACCACTCAAGAGGGAGAGAGGGAGAGAGAGAAAGAGAGCAATGAAGACTGCGATAAGACCGCTGACACCTCAGACACATAATTTAGCTGTTAATTCCTCCGGGCATTAATACATTTTCGACTTACCGAAGAAGTTTATAAAGTAAACGATCTGACACTCGAGATTTATATCTGGCATAACGTCTCTCTTTTCTCGTGAAAGTTTCGAGGACGTTCGTAGGCGGCGCAGGCGGTCCGGAAGATCCTCCATTGGGCCACGTCGAAACGCTGAAATATTATGCTTTAAACCCAAAAGCGTCATAATTGCGCGTTCGGAATTTTTAACTAAGTTTATTAAAACTTCTGTTTTCCTTTTTCGCATCTTTTTTTTCGGCGCATACCGCGATCGAGAGATGTGTAATCAAAATTCAGGCGGCGTACTCGAACAGTTGCTCGAGGCGTGCTAAATCCATCCAACAAAAGTTCCGCAAACAATAACGGGAATACGGAATAAAAAAGAAGTAGAGAGGCAAAAAATACGACGAAAAAATAATTTAATAATTCTTCTTGGATACTCGTATGTAAATAGAGCGTGATAAAAAAACATTATGTAAACCAGGTGTTTCACTTGTTAAACTCGTTTTTGGCCATCGAAAATTTTTATTCTAAATTTAATACGTTCATCTCCTCCTAAAAATATAAATTAGTAATTTTATATTTGTTAAAAACCACGACGTAGTTTGTGGAAAGAGAAATACTAACCAAGACGTTAAAAAAGGGAGAGAAACACAGGATTCAGCTGACTTAGGGTCATGTAGTTCTGTGAAAGCAAGAAAGCAAGATTAAAACCAACGTAGAAGACAATTACCATTGATTGAACGCAGACGAAATTATGGGTGCATTAAGGCAAAGCATAGTTCACGTCATTTTTGATGCTTTGTATACAGATCGTCCAACAAAGCCATATTTATGGCTATATTTATGGATACAATAACGGAAGTAGCTGTCAGCGGTATTAACAACATTCTCAAAGATGTGAGGAAACAGGAGAGAGCTTTGCTCTTTGTGAGTGACGCTGCAGCTTATCATTCAGAGACACAAAAGTATCCTTTTCCTCCCACAACGTTTCATCCTTTCAACTTTCTTCGCCTTTCCAAAAATCCACTGCGAAATCTATTTACGTCTTTTTCATTGTCGATTCGACTCATTGATTCATCAAAACAATTAAAGTTCCGCAAATAAAACCCGAACGAAAAAACAAAGGAAAAAAAGAACCGAGGAACGTCTGTGACGGAGCAAATCCAACGTAGCTCGTCGTTACGCCGTTCACACACATAAATAAAGTTCGATAATTTAACAGTTCGTTTCGCAAACGTCGGATCGATTTAGTAGCCAACTTATTCGGACAGCTCTCGTCCGTAGTTGATTGGCTCGGATCGCGGGAGTCAGGGTTCGCGTGAGACGCGCCCGATTTTACGACACCTGCACCGCGCGTCCGAAGCGATAGTTTATCAACTCTAGTCTTCCGTATTATTTGTTCTTTAAGTATAGCTTGTAATTATTATTTCTGGGAACCTCTCCAAGTTTAACAAAAAGTATATCCAAATCCAAAAGAATATTTAGTATTTACAGATATTTCAATGCAAAGATTACAGATAAATGCAAAGTATTGAAAAAAATGCTTCTTCTGTACTGCTGTACGTTGTGTCAATGCTGTGAGAAATCATTCTTCTCGGCCTTTATTGCGATTATCTTTAACATCCGAGTATAGATGCGCTAGATGAACCTTATTTACATTTCTTTCGTTGAATTGTCCTTTTTCATTCACATTCATTCATTTTCTTTGATTTACATGTTTATAAGTAATATAAGCATTTTTGGTACCAAGTTTCCCTCCTCATCTTCAAGAAGTGCTGTAAAAATTAAGGTTTCTTTCTGTTTTGTTTTTTACTTTGCAGAACTCTCTCGCGCTTTATATTATACCATGTAAACACTAAATTGCTACCACCATCACGAGTATCTGAGAAGATTTGGTCGCTTCTGGTACCGCTACCACAATGGTACGTGGACGCTAACGCCACCGCGGCTATTAGAGGAAATTATTTATTTACACTCAACATTTCTTGCTTTTGCCGATTCGTTCATACTGGTTTTAGTGCCATTATTTGAAAAAATTGATAAAATAGTAGTTGTGAAGTCACAACTTTATACTATGACTACTTAATTACTCGAGAAGCACACGACCCGAGAATGCTTCCTGCTACGAAACAACTAAAAGGATCTCATTAATTATTTAAAATAAACATTTCAAAAGTAATTCGTCATTTTCTCCTCAATTTTATTTAGTTTGCAATCAGCCCTGTTACAATCTGCAGCACAGATATTGGCACATTACTCTATTTTCCCCAATTAACTGTTCCCACGCTTAATTCTTTCTCTAAAATCGATTCAAATACTCCACAAATAAGAGAAAATAGTAAAGTAGAGAGATTAATTCAACTTTAATGCAGTTCTATATTAACAGTTGCTGAGGCTGTCATATATCACGAACAATAACGTTAATTGTTTTCATAAAGCGCACGACCAGAAACCCATAATCGCGTTTACACTTTTATAGAGCCGCACGACTATCGCGGGAACTCGGCGCAAAGAAGACCGAGAACGTGCGGAAAAAGCGAGAGAGCACCGACGGACCAACGATGAACGAACAATTAAGCGGCGGCAATGGTGCATTCGATTAAAGATTTAATGAAAACTGACTGAAATATGACGTGCGAACTGGCGTCATTCTGTGCTGCGTTACATTGAAAATTTCTAGTTTTCGCGAATGGAATTTAGTCGGATGTAATTTTTCTTTTTCAATATACGCACGTTTTGGAACTAGCAACTTTTGTGGGTTATAAATTTCGTATGTTGGCTTGCAAAAATTCAGCTTGAAATCAAAATGAATGACCTAACATTTCTTTGCTGAAACATTTCTGTAAATTGCATAACCCTATTTTTACCTTATACTGTGTGTCCAAGGGACTACGCTTATAGACTTTGTATATCTCACCTTTACAGAAGGAAATTAGGTTTCATGTCTGATTTCTCCAGCGCTCCTCAAGGCCACGCGTTAATGCTATTCTGGATGAATGAAAGAAAATGAATGCCTTTAATTTTAAACTGAGCAGCTTTCTTCTCCAGCAGTAATCAGGCGTGTGTGGGTGTATTCAGATTGATTCACGTTCCTTAATCTCTTTCTACTTTGTTTTTTTTTTATTATTCGAATGAAACAGCTTTTGTGCGAATGGTATAATAATCGGTAGTATGTACCTATTCCAGTATCTCTCCGCATTCATAGTTTCT
The DNA here is from genome assembly GCA_902654985.2 of Oryctes borbonicus. Lineage (NCBI taxonomy): Eukaryota > Metazoa > Arthropoda > Insecta > Coleoptera > Scarabaeidae > Oryctes > Oryctes borbonicus. The sequence goes on from LR736875.1 coordinate 992,043, forward strand.
CCTCACAGAAGTACGGCCGTTTATAATTATTCCACCCCGGACCGTAATGCTACCTCCTCCATATGCATCCCGTGCAGCAATAAGTTCCTCGGGGTAACGTTCACCTTACCTTCTCCACACTAGGATTCGCTCATCTCAATGATGTAATCTTGACCCATCTGATCTTCATAGCAGATACTCTTCAGCCCATCGTCTTCTTAATCAATAGACAATCCGAAAGATAAACCGGATACGAAGAAATGGCGAGAAGTTATAGAAGATGGACAGTAGACCCCAGATTCAAAGAATACATCAATGTTACCACTACGGAAGAATAGAATCCTCAACCGTAACCCAACACAAACAAAACGGGGTAGAATATTAAATTATATTAAAGAACAGCAAATTAATAAAAGAACATGACCTCGCCGCGAGAATTAGACGTTACATTAGATATTTACTTGAAAAAGAATAAAAAACTGTTAAATCGGTGGGAAGAACTTAGTCAGTCGGCGTTGATAGATTTATTAAGGTAAAACGAACGCATGGTTTATATGTTACAGACAAGCACTTTTTCCGAAGTTAAAAAAGAATTAAATGGAATTAAGGTGAAAATTTGCTTAATCTATGATCATGTATAATGGCACAAGATTTAACCGATTGAAATTAGTGTTGATTTTAATACGACATCTTAAAAATGTATGTATACCAAACGACCGACGAGCGTTAATTATACTATACGGTAATAAATTATTCTTTACGGTGGTAGCATGTTAAATGGCGATAAATTACGCAACTATATAAATAAGGGAAGTATAACATCTCATAACATCAAATCACAGTAGGTTACAGAATAGTAAATTTCATCAAGGTCGTAATTAAATCAGCAATTCTGGTTAAATTTATGGCAAAGAAAGCATATGCTTATTTGTGATGTTCTTCCAACAGGTGTATAAAATAACTTCAGCTTTTACTATACATGTGCGCAGGCATACAATACGCAGTCTAATTCGCCATTTCTTTAGAAGACGTATTTTTTAATAAAATAAAAAAAAATAAAAAATCAGTTGTTAAAATTATGAAGGCTAGTACCGTCATCTGTTCTATTTAACTTATGTATTTGTTACAATAGGGTCTTCTATTTAAAATAATAGAATTGTTCTCATTTCCGCTGAAGTCGGTAATGAAAACTTATTAACATGGTCGTACAAGTTATTAGCTGGCTTTTATTATCTATTCTTTATGGTACCAACACTACAAAATGTAATTTTGTTGAAAATTTTTCTTTTGTCTTGAAAATTATTAACAATAGAAGTTGTTATTTATGATCAGACAAATAAATAAAGATATCATACAGAATGTTCCCAAAACCTTCTTTGGGCGACCATCTTATTCAAAATAGGTTATTATTTAGCCAATAGTAAATAGTGTCACTCGTTTAAAAAATACTATAAGTTTTGCATATTCAAAAATGTATTACATCAGAACCTGTTGTCCCACCTTGCCCCCTTTCAGTTTACAGTTAAGGTTTCACATGTAGATCTAAATTTAAAACTGGGTGACATTCCCTCGAGGATCGTAAGTTAAATAGATAACGAGGGGATCCTTCGGCACCCCACTGTCTGGCTACCATCCACGAGCGACAAGTGATTACATTGTCGATTTTAAACCGTTTGTCGAACTCTTCTAATTCTTTTTTATTGCCGACGAGGGGAAATCTTCTTACCCACTCTATACCTATCTTCCTTCTCCAACATTTTCCGAGGCCAATTTTCCTCTTCCGTCGCATCCATCCCTTTTTATAACGAAATAAAAATGTTTTTATCGTCAGCGCTGTAACGGTACATTTCATCGTGAGTGTACCGGCATAGCCTACTCCGCCCCTGGCAATAAGAGGAAGAAGTCGCCGAGCGCCGATGTTGGTGGGTAATTTATTGTCGTGCAACCTCCGAGTCGTTTCGTTTCTGCGAGGGACCCTCCGAAATAAGCAGATAAATTCTGCGATAGGCAATAGTATAATAGTCGGGTTGTACATCAGAGGGTAACTGGAAATAATGACTACCAATTATATTGATCTTTCAGAGAAGATTAGATTCTTGTTTGGCGAGAAAATAAAAGAAAATGATGAGGGAGTGAAACGTGTTGGGCTATGAACCTTTGGAATTTTTATTAAGTTTTTATTGATGCCTTCTTTATAGATACAATCTTAATAGAAGCTTATACCTTGTTGCTGCCTATATGTTACAAAGGGAAATGTGAATTTTGCCGTGAGTGGTATTTATAAGCATGGAGAGCAGATCTCCGTTCGAAAGTCTGGACAGATGTTTCTCTTTATCGAACCCCATCTTTGTATCTTTTCAGAGATATCACCGCCTTAAGTTCTATTCTGTTAAATGTAAGCTTGTTGGCAGTTAAATGTCGAGAAGGTTACGTCATCATTTATTGGTCGTGTCTCCCTCCAGCCACGTTGGTCCAGTTTTGTGATCTACTCCTTAATTGTACCGCGCATTGCATCCTTAGTTATATCTAGAACTGCATCAGGCCCTGTGCTCGCTACCTGCACACCTTGTACGCCTTGTATCTTGGCATCTACACCAAAGTCAACCTTTGGTGTTTATACAGTTTCGTATGCACTTCCTTACTATTCTGAAGACTAACTTATTAGATGCTTATATCTTTATATTTAAAATGTTCAACTTGTGTTTTCCAAAAAGGGATACGTTTAAGTATGGCTTCTATAACAGCCGTTGGAGAGTCCTACCGCTCCAGTTATATAAAGGTGTTTCAATTTTTGATAGCTTTCATGTATCGTGCCTCTGTCTAACCTTAATGTACTAAATTAAGGAGCCTGAAGATATCATTGGTCTTACCATCGCAATCGCTTCGCAAATGAGTACCTTCCTATATTTGTCGGTCATGTTTTCAAGATGCAAACTCCATATCCTGCAGAGTTCGACCATACAATGAAATTTACCAACAAACAGAGATAATCCCATAATAATGGTACAATGCAGTAATCAGATAATTTCGATATTATACAGCAAACTTTATTGTTTTAGTATTTATAAGCATTGTGCGCCACGTTGTTATTACTTAAAAATCAATGATTATAACCAGACATAAGCGAAGAGCAAAAATCTATACATACATCCACCATACTGAGAACCTATATAAGTGTCCATTAAAAATGATTTATCGCTCATTAAGGAATCGTAATATACGCCTGTATGTAAACACCTATCCACTGCACATGCTGCAGTATCGCTAATAAGCTTCAAAACGAATGTTGTCGATAAAACGTTGTAAACAATTTCAAGGCGCTATTCAAGAAGGCTACGTCATTACGTCTACAGCAGATGTAACTTTGTACGCCTTACAGCAATCCGGCACCTTATATGCGTCACTCATATTTATTTGTCAAATAAATAACCATTAGACGAACCATTTGATGTGTTCAGATTTAAATAAAATTGCGCTGCCGCGTTTGTTTTAACAGCATCCGCAAGGTACATATGCTACGCTACGAGATTCTAGGAACTATGGTAGGTATAAGTCATCTTTTACGAAGCAACCGGGTTCAGATTCTTATCTAACTGCATCGTGGATGGTCGTACCATCCAGATCTAAATTTACACAATAAAAAAACATCGGGGTAACAAGAAAAGACCTGAAGCATACACCGCTTGCGCTTGTCGAAAAAAAAACCGTTAATTATTGTTTTAACTTGATTTAAGACCTTGTTAACGGAATCGTAACCTTTGTTCATGTGTCGTTTGTTAACATGAAGATGAAGTACAATCGCATGTACTAAGAATGACCCTGGGTTGCGTCGGTACAGCGTGAGCGAAAATTACGCAGATACATTAATTTTTAGTGCTATACGAAAATTTTTTGGTGTCAAATTGTCATATTCACTGCATCAAATCTTCTACGATTCGGGATTCGAGATTGTATTGGAAGATTGTGCGGGCCACCGAAACAGTTGTACATTATCTTATGCTGCTGTGCGCATTCATTTGTTTGGTAAATGATCATTTAGCCACTCTCTCATTAGTGCAGAACGATGGGAAGGAGCAGAAACTAATTGGATAACTAATTATATCTGTATCTAGCCGACATTATCTATCCACTTATTCTAGAAAGTGTTCTGTGCTGGTTTCCTAAGACAAGGTTGACTGCCGTACATAAACGATACTAAAATAACAATTAGTAATATTGATTTGTTCTACTCTGAGAGTAAGATTGATATTAGTTTATACAAGTGCAAAAATTATTTGTGCCAGAATCTGAGAAAAGTGCTGTGCAAATCACTTGTGCTCGATGATTTTCAATTAAGTTTCAATCAACGTGGCAGAACTAATTTCAGCAGCCAACACTACATCTAGTGCTCCATCATTAATCTCGTTCCTCTTCGGTCTTTCATATCTTTTAGAGATCCTTTCCTCTTACGTTCTCCTAGTTTGAAGAACGGTGCCGCTAGTTGTCTGCTTCGATGTATTTTGCTTGCGATGAGGGAGCACCAATTGCTTTTGTTGTGGTGTATAAAAGACTTGCCTATTTGTCAGATAGCTCACTGCGTGCATTATGCATTGTTAGGACCACCACTAAATCCCATGGCAATAGCAGATTACAGTCGAAGACGTTCTCATTTCGTAGTATGCATTGCTCCTCGCTACCGCCTTCTCATGCAAGCGGAAAAGTTGTAAAGCGCTGCATAACGTGTAAGCGAAGCGGCGCCGAATGACGGTTGTGGTAAATCGTAATGCGCGTTCTCCAACCAAACCAAAGTTTTGGTACTGCGATAAAGGCATGTGGGATTTGTATCTCGGTGATGATTCTTTGTCTAGTGCTAGAGTAAGGTGCTCCTCTGTCTAGTGTCCGTTTCATCTTGTGATTTTTAATGTAGGTGTTTGCACCCGCCAACTCTACCTTTACAAAGGTCGAATTCCAAATCTTTTTAAATTAGAAAAAATATGGAGCTTTCTAAAAGGTAAATGACTAGAAGAGTATTATTACTTCTGCATTGCCAGATTATCAGCTTCTACCACTGCGCATTGCTTTTCCGGCAAGATCGCTGAAAATTTCATAATTGTCCAATGTTAAAATAAAAGAAAAATCCCAGACATTTATATGGCTTCAGCTGTACAAAACAGAAAAGAAAAGATTTAGAAAAAGTACCGAAAGGCATGTAAGGTCTTGTTGCTCTTATTCACTTCAACAGAGGTCTGTTTTCAGTCCAGGACATCCGTATACCCGTACAAATGCATCAGTTTCAAGCTCCAACTTCTTCATATACGCCGTAACGTTGTTACATGTGTTTATATTTAGTTAATTATGTTTTACGGGCTCACGTTTTACCGCGTACAGCGATAAACAGGCGCGCTAGTTGAATCAGTTTATTAGTTCAGATAAAACGTGCAACGCGGCGCGGTGAATACAACATACAACGGCTACAGTCTTTACCTGCTTTGGATGGATGCATAGAGGTGTAGAGCCGTTCCGAGATTTCTCTGTGCAATAATTGTTACGCGGGTAATGTTATACTCTTGGTGCTTCATTGAAGCTATTCGTTAGACGCTCTAACACGTACGATGTTGGGGTGATGCGCTGTTATTTAGTAGTTCACAAGCTGGAACTTCTATTCACTTCAACCCCGTGCATGTATGTATATCTCACAGAGCGAATCTGTACGCTTTGTATTTTGGTCTGGCGTACTTGGCGAAGTCATTATGTGCATTGAGGAAGCATATCTGTATCAATTTGGAAAATGTTCTAGCGCAATCAAAGAAGTTATGTAGGTACATATCTTTGATAAATCTGGTCTTTAGATAGAGACAAAAATAAATTGCTTGATTCTGTTACTTTCTTCATTTCCTCTTCATGTCTATGTATATGACACCACCCAGAGATTATTCATCAACACAGGAATGCGTTCTTCTAGGAAACCTCTAAAAATTGAATGGTAACGCGCACAAATTACTTACCTAATGACGTACACATTCAGTAGGTGTGAACTTCATCCATAAATCCTTTTCGCATCATTTGACCTATACATACTGTTAAACTGCGTCCGCTACGGAGCCATAATCATCTTCCGGAAAGTTTGCACACCTACAGATATGTATCCCGTCTTTGCTTACCTTCGCAAATGGACGGAACCGTAGAAAGGTAGGTATCTGGTTATGACATATTTAAATTAGCACGGAACTTTAGCGGCTCGATGACAACGGAAAAAAGAAGATAAATGACCGCGCTCATTCGCTGGCATTCCGTCGGCATACAAAAGAGAACGTTTTTATTACGCTGATTGAATTCGTAAGGGGGAAAAATGAGGCCACCATAACGTCTGGCACTGTTCCCTTCCGTTTAGCAGATGGAATGAAGTCTGTATTTTTTCTGTTTTACATATGCTACGCTTTCTTTTCTTTATAAATGATGACAGAAGTGCCTGGAGGCAATTATTGCGAAAAATGTGACAGGAACGTGACTTTGAATTGGGATCCAAAAAGAGCAGGCTAGTTCACTGTACACTACAAAAAAAAAAAGTGTCACTAATTTCCGCGCGACTTGTGCACATGACAGAAGAAGATAGTTACTCTTCCACTATTCTACCGCCTTGCCTCCGACTTTAATTCGTAATTAATACCACTGACATTTTATTCAGAAACCCTTTCATCTTATGAAATCTATTCATCGTCCGCTCCTCAGCAATTCTACTTTACGGCGATAAAAATCCATTCTATAAGAGGATTGGTAACTAAAAATATAAATATCTTTTATAATAAAAATAAAAAGAAAACTTAAGGTGTATCAAAGTGTTGGGAATTGGGCATTCGGTAAAAAATTCAAAAATTAGCACCTTTTTCCTTTATCATTTTCTAAACATTTGAACTATTCTTCTTGATTTGAGCTTCGAAGCTGCGTACTTTTTTCTTTAATTCGCCGTTAAAACAATGCAATAAATCGGCAAAATATGATCCCGTAATTATAGCCTCCTTTTCTTAAACGATCCCAAAAAATTTTACCCACAAACACGCAATGGTTTGCTGCCTAACATTAAGTGACACTCACTTGGCTTCACGACTCCAACCCCAATAATTTCTTCGTGCGTAAGAACCACTTTACGCCTTCTTGTTTTCCTTTATTATTACGGAACGAGTATTTTTCGGCGAAGGGCGCGTAATCCCGTTAGGAAATTGCTACATATTTGTTTTTAACCACGGTACCTACCCAAATTAATTTGTAATGTGGAAAGTATTGATTTTCCTTCGTTTTTCCTTCGGGCATCCTCCTTTTTTACTTTTTCCTCTCTTGCTGAACATGCTCCGAGATTCGACTGGTATTTTTCAGCATGTTCCGCCTATGTACACCGCGACACACTTTCCTTTAAGCAAGCGCAAAGTACCATCGTGTAAAAATAATACGATAAAATCACTTCGCAAAGAACCGGCGCTTTTTTTGCCGTGGTTGTGTTCGTCTTTTTTCAACGATGCCGAGATGCCATCTACGACGCCCACGGATTATATATTTGTATACGTGTAATTTTTTTTATTTCGCCAAACCGCAAGGCAAACAAAAATTAAATTCAATGCGAGAGTTATTTTTTTATAATGAAATTATTTAAATATCAATTAAATTTTCAAAAGGAAACATTCTGGATTTTCCTTACTAACTTACAAACGAACGTATTGGTATAGGTCTGGGCGTAGAGGGTATTTTCATGAAAAGACTAGCCTAGTGGATTAATCATCCACGATATTATTGTAAAAGAAGTAAAACGAACACTAGAGCGTAGTAGTAGTACTAGAGCGTCAACCGATGAGTAGGTTATTTTGGTTGTTAGAATTAAAATGCACTAATTCATTGTGGATCTTCTTGTTAAATCAGAGAGATAAAATCTTTGTAGGACTTTTGTATACAGACACTCTTCAAGTCTGCTGCTTGTAGTATATCTGTTCAGTTTAGGTATTTATCCTTTGTATTATTGTTTAGGTTTTTGTAGTATTTGTTTCGTAAGATACTTTTGATCCTTTTGATCTAGAAATGGTTTGTGAAACTATTAGACGAATAAAGTTCTTTGCTATTTTAGACATGCACATGCAATGTGAATTATTGGAAATATTATACTGTTTGCGCAATTCTTTAGCAATTAGTTATAGGGAGTAATATCTCATCAGCGTTACCCAGTTGCAAGCTAACTAGTTTGAATAATCATTAAACTTTGTCGGAAGGAATAGGATCAGGGATAGATTTCGTAAAATGCAGCCAACGTCAGTCGGTAAATACCAGCAAAATGTTGCAGCACGTATTCATCTAATTTACCCACAAACCCGCAAATTTTGCAAAATAATTTCACTAACTTACTTTAATTCGTCGAAGGTAAAACGAATCTTCCGTACAACTAGGAGGCGTTCCTTTCCACGGAGATGCAAACAAGATGAAACCGAGTATCGATCCGGTGCCAAGTATTAAACCTCGGCAGAGAGTTCTAAATCTAATGTTTTTCTTTCGTGTTGAGTCAAACTTCGTGTCAATATTGACATTTTACCGAATTGGCTGGAGTGCCGGTGATGTATAGGAGAGTGTTGATTTTGCTAAATTTTTCTGTATAATTAAGTACCACAGACTATCTTAAAAAAGCAACAAGCTCAATATACAGGAGGTTTAATTAGTACATTTAATGGCAGACTAAATCTTTGTTACTTGCTGTGAAAGCTGAATTCCTGAACATACTGGGATATAATTTTATTGTGTGCAAGACGTCTCTAAGTTTTTTTTTTATTATGACAGGCACTTGCCGGTGCAAGGCAGTTCAAGTTAAGTAATTTCTTTCAAGGAGTCTATACATTTATGATATATCTAGGATAATTTCTTTGTGAAACGATTGCTTTCAATTAAGCATATCGTAAATTAAACTTAAACGTAAGTTATAACTTCCTCTTTAATTTAAAAATGTACCCTGCATGAAATATGATTTTAATAAGTTAATAAGTTATCTGAGCGCAAGCTTCAGATTCAAGCCTACGTAATCAATCCCTTGTTGAGAATGGAGATATTTATATTACGCTTTCATTTTGAATTCGTCCTCCCACGCATTTTTCTAATTGCACGTCACTGTTACGGAGCGTGATTTAAACGCCGACATTTATTACTACTACAACTGGCAAAGAATCCATTGCATCAAAGAAACGCTAGGATCTTCTCGACTCTATTGTTCAACGCAGTCGGCCGGAGAACAAAACAACATCGAATTAGGGTCTAATTTCGAGTAATGTCTTGCGGCGGTGTACAGTTGATGACACATATTACTATCGTAGCGCTCTACTTCCGTTTCCGGCAGTTTCCCCTCGGCATATGTCCGTCCCCGGAACGATGCGACACGACGGGGTCTCGCAAACCGCATGTCGCACGCGCCCGACGCTTGATATATTATTGCGTTTATTGTTGGCGTCCGTCCGTTCGCCGCACAGCGCCCCCTGCATCCACTTCTGCCGCCCTCCTCTACGTCATGTAGGCAAATTCGTCTCGTAAACAACGGGCGGCAAACGCTCGAATGAACCGCTGCGCCGCCATTAGGGCCTTCCCGTACTGGAAATTAGATTGGTAACGACAACTCGTAAACATTAACGGCCGAGATCTGCTACAGATGGCGGAGTAAATGCGTATTAAGAAGCCGACCTCTTGAAGGACAATATTAAGTTCTATTTTATCCAGGTTGGTTGAGATACCAATACTAAACGGTTAAAGCCGTAGGATCAAGATAAAAAAGTATTTGCCCAGATCTTTAAAAGGAGCACCCAGTATTGTTCCAAAAGATCAGTTACTGAGCATCAGCTAGTGTTAAAGATGTAGAATATGAAATCAGCATGTCTGATAAATAATCATATTTTTCAAACTCGAAACTAAGATACTTATTATATATTTATTACATCAACCCAATTAGGAGAAAAATAATTTTCTTTCAACTTCGCCCGCTTAAAAAAGAAAAATGTACTTATACACAAGAGAACCGGAATAAGGCTTGTGGAATCGTATATTTTGTTAATTTGTATCCTTTTTATGTCCTCTATTCCAATAAAATATTTATGCTTCAAGTATCTTAGTGACGTGCAAAAAGTTTTAACAAGTAGACCCTTTCTAAACAAAGACAAACTTCTGCGTTGCTTAAATAAGACACTAGCTGAGAAAAGACGTCCCCGTTTCGACGATCTGCTTCGTGAGAAAGAAAAGTTCGTTTTCTCTCAAAAGAAAAGTTTTCGCGTGTACATATGTACAGTATATTGATTATCTTTACCCATGTTGAATGTCGGTATTGATCCATACAGAAAGCTTTAGGAGCAAATAAACGTATAATCGCCTGTTTATGTTTTCCATAAGCATATTTCTGTAGCCTCAAATGACGAAATAGTTTCTCAAAAATATTGTCGTCTTGTCGAATACATTTCTGTTTTAGGGATAACGTAATTTGGGAATAATTTCACGTATCTTCACAATTGTTATTCTTTCTATATGAAAGATGAGCGTGAGTTTTCTTAATGTGCATTCGATTGTTTCATTTTGTTCTTGTCGATAAGGAACGTATATATGTATTACTTACAAGGGAACACCAGAAATCCGAGAATTCTGGAGACTGAAAAAAGGCTTGCTGTAAGGATAGCACAATTTGCGGAAACTATAGCATATTTATTTTAACCGCCAACTCACTAACTTACACATCTAGTAACTTTTCTTATTTTTCTGTTGCAGTACTATTTTGAAAATATTAGTTTATATTGGACTCGCTTGGGTAATCCTGGTGGTGATCGTACGTACCTAGTCTTGAACGCTCTGCTGGGGTTTCGTCGTTTGTCCTAATACGCTTAAGATTTGTAATTCACAAGCTTGTTCCTACCATCATCGGTGTGATCCTCGGAGATCCTCTGAATCGGAATAAAACGTGAAGCCATTTGCTTTGGCTTGTTTCCATATGACAATGTTTCCAATTTTAAAACTGCGTTTCCTTGTGTTTCTTCTTTTGTCTGCGTACTCGTTCCGGATTGTTCTCTTTGTTTTATTCTTTTGCAGAATATCGTCTTTTTTAGTGATAATCATCAGAAGTAAATTGTTTATTTTTCTTACTGAAAAGGATTAATTTTGTAATGATTTTATCAACCAAGTGCAAGTCTAAAGTCATTCTAGCGGTTGTATATTTAAAAAAAGAAATCTTGCCATCGATAGGTAGATCCCTAAGATTATTATACGAAGTCCTCATACAAGATCACAACAATTAAGGATGCAGACAAGTACAAATACTTTTTTCGGTTTCCCTAATATTCCCGATCAATTTAAACAAACAGCTGAGGAAACGGACGTGAAATTCAAAGAAATCCGCCGCTCCGTCAAGAATAATCGCCTTTCTGGTGGCAGGAGAGGTATGTAGTACCATTGTCTACCCGCGTGGATAATAACTCAACGGCAAATGCGTGATCGCGCGCCATAAATTCGCCGAACCGTTTGATTTCTTCCGCACTTTTCAACCCCTTCTTCCCCTACCGCATTTCCGTCCTCGCAACTCGTAATAAATCGATCAGAGATGAGAAAGAAAACAATCATTCCGATAATGGAAAATTACTTAATTCCGAAAGGAACAATAAACACACCGAATTGGCATTCATCACGCTATCATCGTGAGCTACTCTTTTCTTCGTTTTTTTTTCTTTGTTTGGAAAGCAAAGAGAAGGCGCTTTTTCCTCGTTACGCTTCGTTTGTGAAGTAAGAGAGAAGTAAACATTCAATCTCTTTTTTGTCTTTGTTTATTCAGTAAATACGGGGAAAAAGTGTATTTACTACTGCGTGACACAGGCTTGCAGCTGGATGGCGCAAAAAAATATTTTCCGTTATGTTTTATACTTTTCTTCAAACCTGCACGGATCGAGACTTGTTCCTCTTCTTGTTGCTCCTTGTTTACTGTACCTAAATTATGTTTAGTTTTGCAGGTGTGTTTATTTTTACAATTCGAGTACTTCATCGATGATATATTTAAGTATCTCCTGCTCTTGGCGGATAAATAAACAAAGGAGACTATTAACCCCATATTACGTACTGTAGTAAACGGCTCACACGTCCTATCACAGCGTGTGTGCAACGCCACATATTTAAAATTGACCTTGGTGCAATAAGGAGATAAGAAGCAAGATATATATTTTACATGAGACACTAACAAGTAGATCATTTTTCCGTTCATATTCTTTTCGTTGAAGCATTTTCTAACGTTGATGATGCTGTTTCTGCATTTTCACTGTTACGATGCATAAAAATGCGTTTTTTTTTTTTTAGGATCATTTTTTCACATTATGCACTCATATGTTATAACCTACACGTGCCAAGATCTGCAATTAATCGCTGCATAATAGACCATGTCTCGAGTGCAGTAAGGGGATAAAAGTAGTTCTATAATAAAGAAACAAATAATAGATTACAAGGTGCAAGAACGGGAGATGTCACGTAACACATCGTCCCTGCAGTCTAGCAGAAGGGGTTTCAATTTGTATCAATAGCAGATATCCCATATTTGCACCAGGTTTCACATTTTTGCCAATATCAAACTTTTCAAAAGAATTAACCTTATCACTTTCTTGCACCAAGGTCTTCAATTTCTCGACTTCAAAATAAAATACAAAGACAATTTTATTGTAGAGTAAGTGGAAAACAAATTGTACGAAAACCTTTAGCACCGAAAGAGTATTCAAATAAATTTTATAGACGATGCTGTAATTTTTTATAAACTGTGCTGTAATTCTTTATAAAAGGTTTTGTACAATCATTTTACTCAATCTCCGGTCAATCTAGGTGCAATTATAACAAAGAAATCTTTTAAGCCGATGTTAGTTTCAGTTAATTTATAACGAAGCCTTGATAGAAAACTCAAACAGAGAGAAATTGGTATATCGCAGCTGTTAGGTCTTATTTGAGCAGTTTTTCTACAACTACAGTCTAGCTTTTCTTTAATGAATTGTAAAATATATTAAAGTGTAAATAAGTGTACTTTAAACGTTCTCATTAGGATGATACAAAAGAAACGACTTCGTATATTGTGCTAATTGTACAAGGCAGCGTCTAGGAGATCATCAGCGCCACTACCGCATATCTTCTTGGCATTTCACGTGGTCCATCTATGGAGTATAAGGGTCCACCTAGTGGCCGAAAGCTCGTTTCCTATTAGAAAATTCCTTCATTTAGCCAAATATCTTTGGGGCATAGAAATAAGGAAATTATGATTAGTTCTTATTTGATACAAAAGCCTTAAGTACTGTTTTTTTACCAGACCTCCAAATTGTAGAAGTTCTCATATTCGTATTGCAACCACTTTTTTACCAAAATAAATTTGTTACAAAATAATGACATTCAAACTCAAAATTCTCAACAACCATTGAAGATACCCTAAAATGAGCGTAATCCCTGCATTCAGCAGGTCAATCTGCATACGGAACTCCGCAAAGGTTGCTCAAAAACTGTAAGAGAATTCTATTCTATTCTATTCATATTTAATATACTTGAAAAGAATTACAAGAACCGTCATAATATCATGAAAATTTAGTCCAACAACGGGAACCCCTCAGATACAAGCGATTACTTCATTTGACCGTATTTGACTGAAATTCGCATTAAGACAGAACGCAATTTCGAATTTAATATGCTCGAGGTTTATCTCGCTCCGCCCGTCGTCAGAGACAAATTCTACTGGGCTAAACGAATTAAGTCAATTTGTCGGTTTTTCTGCCAATTTCGTCCTCCGTTCCTCTCGCCATAACACCATCGGCAACATCTTACGCCCGCTTTTTATTATAATTTTATTTACATTTTAATTAGACTGTATTAAGGCTTTTCTTAATGGTCTCTTTCTTTCCTGAGGAAATGAGCCCGAAAAAAATAGGGCTAAGATCAAACACCAGATTGTTTGATGTAAGGCGATTAGTTCAACTCGACTTTGATGTTATATAATACTACATGCGATTATTAGAGATGCAACTTCAATTTCGTTGCACCAACGGTTTGAGAAACGCTTGTTTCTAACGATCAAATGCTTGTTTTCAGATTTCATGTAGTTTCGACGGCTGGAACTAGGAGTGTAAGATAGATAACTTCGAAATTGTGTCAAAATTCAAGAAATTCTACTCCTATGTATGATTTTGCGCCGTATAGCAGGGGCCATTTACTCATGAAACACCCCCTTGTGTTGATTGTGCTAAAATGAAAGCAATCAGACAAAATTGACACTTTCTTCTTGTGCTAATACGTGTGTCATGAATTTCCTCTTAGCATTTACTGAAATAACAGGAGCTAAGTCCACTCGTACAGTGTTTACTAAGCTGACTCGCGTGGCGTACACTGATGAAAACCAAAGAAGGATCTCTCGTTACCAAATACCGTATTTAACACTTGTAGCTGCAACGTGTGTTGGTATATTACATTTCACATGTGTAAAAGTATTTTTACGTTTGCACGTGGGCTTGTATAATTTCTTTAAATAACATTAAACCCTTTATTTAAATCAGTATCAAAGAATATTGTTTTAACTATAAATAAACGACATTCTTAGTTTAAATAAAACTTACCTTTGTAACTAATATATTGTATTGTTAATTTTAATTGAAGAAAGCTGTTCATATATTATATATGTTTAATATATTTTTTATTACTATATTATATATATTATATTTGTGTACTCTATTGTAGCAAAAATATATTATGCTGGAATATATTTATATTTAATTTTGCAATATACTTCACTGCATTAACGGAATATTAAAGCATAATAATACACATATGCATGTTAGGATATTTTCGACAATTTTGGTTAAATCCTTTTATCAAGTTTGTTAAAGGCTAATGCAATAATTTATTTGTTAATGTTAATTACGCGCAGTTGCCATTACTGTATTTTTTGCATGTGAGTACGCATGGACTGATGGTAAAAAACGTTGATTTTGATTAAAACTCGAATAGCATGCACTAAATTAGGAAATATTACTAACGACTACTGTGTTAATATTTTATATCGTGGAAAATATGATTTACCGGATTTAATTATTTCATTAATTTTTGCGATCGAATACGCCCGGCCCTTTTTGATAAATGAATACACGATCTCTATTTACACGTTCGTTGTTATCCAAATTAAAAACCCGTCAACATAATGCGCTTCGTAACAAAATACACTACGCGTAATAATTACATCTACACTAATGCCCCGTCCAACTAGATATGATTGATGATAATTTGCCGGATATGTAATCGGTTTTTATGTAGTTTCCACTTTAGTTTTAAAGCCACGTAAATATATAAAGATATAGTAAATATAGGATGTTACCTAGTTTGTTTTTCCCATTAAAATTAAATCTCGAAGAGCTAACATTACTGATTGTTATTTACAGGTTATATACGTTACATTCAAGTCGTTATTTATTAATGTAAATCAATAAATGTTCTGCAATAGCAAGTATAAAATAATATTGCTAAATTCATAGCAGATTAACAAAAATAGTATCAACATGTAAGAACAAGTATGGCGCATTCGTATTGCCTCAATACTGGGCATACACATGCACGGAATATCGCGTCCATAGTGAAGAAGATGCTGAACTTTCCTCAAAAGGACACGACGAAGGGATGACATATATGCAAATACACTTTTAAACCTTTCCAAGTAACTACTTCACCGAGTGAAACTGACCTAACTGTTCCTGATCCGACCTGATCAAGCAGCTCGTTTATTGTAAACTGATCTGATTTATGAGAAGTAATGCACTTAACGTAACCTACCTTATTTTTTTCTTATTGTTGCATATAACGACCGCGTAACGTCAAATCTTGTTGTTATCACGAGACGTTTTTCCATAAAATGTGCGGTATGTAGATAACAAAGATGCGAAAAACTTAACAACAACAGTCAAAATATAAAATGAACACGAACGTAACCTCAATAAACAAACTGATATTTCTCCACCCGGATAATTCATTTTACTCTAAATCGCTGAGTGCTTGAGGGGGGAACGGGGCTGGCAAACAGCAGATCACATCGGAGCAAAGTGATCAAAAGTGATCTGAGTGCTTGTAACAGAGGCGTTTTGAAGCAATTTTAAAGCAAAATCAAATTATTTTGATTTTGCTTCAAAATTCTGTAAAACTAGCAGAAAGAAACCGCTTCTCTTTCTCAAAATATAGAAGTAAATTGTAATTATCTCTCCTCTTTCTGACCTGCAACTGTTTGAATAGTTAGAGCATCCGCATCCCAGCGAATTTCGGACGGAATCCGTTTAAATCTTAATGGACGTTGTCTCAAATTTTACGACCGTACTGTAAGTGCATCTTTTTTTATTAAATTAGCAACAGGAAGCGTTTGTTATAAACTTTCACCGAGTTATCCCGTCTAAAATGCGCTTTACCTCTTTATCTCCACATCCCTCGTCCTTTCAACCAGTTACATCAACGTTGACAGTCCTTTCTCCTCGTTTGCCTTGTCGGCGAATAAAGCGAAGGCTAATCAATTTTGAATGAAATCCTCAAGCAACACGAAAACTCTCCGTTGGAATACTTGTATTGTACGTAGGCTCGCTACACAAACAATTCTTGGAAAATAATGTAGACCAATGCAATACGATAAGCAATCGTTTAGGTTGGCCTTCAGAAATACATTTGTAAAATATTAACGAAATTCTTCAAACATTTAGGGGTGGTGCATTTTTAATTGCAGCTAGTGTAATTACGTATAAAACCTCAGTAAATTAAATTTATGATAAAATAGACACTTTTCTTTCCTTACGTTTGGTCTGTGTTTATTCGATCCTTTCTACTCCTTCTTACGCGGCAGAAACGCATTAGGCTACACAGATAAACAGAATCTCCTATAGCGTCTTTTAGGCTGGAAATGATGTTGATAGCATCGTTTGTAATTAAACAGGAAGTGTGATTTAATGAAGTTTCAAAGAGGTGAGACGTTATTTTTAACTGTTTCCTCTGCGTTTAGTAGCTTGATTCGTAAATAATATGTTTTCTGTCCGTTTCCTATATTTACCTATTCGTTCCTGCAAGACAGATATTTAGGTTTTACTGGTTTAGAGAAATGATTGTCAAAATATTATTAACAGAGATTCAAAAAATACTTTTTGTACCCATATCCCATAATCTTCTTTATCTTTTTCAGAAATTAAAGCTATACAATTAAAAACTTTAATGTGATAATGTTCACACCCTGATATTGGCGCCTCGGGGATTATCCGCTTTGTTTCAATTGATCTTAATTGTGGAGGTGGCTTAACATTTATAGCACTGTTAAATACATCTTTTATAATTTGTTCCTCAAATGTTGCAAAAACTAAAATTTGACACCCCTGGTTGTGTCAATAATAGATACTAAAGGTCAAATATCTCAAGTTTTTCTGTTTACGTAACATTCACATGATGTGAAACAATTAGCTGCGCTTCAGGTTTTACGGCGAGGATATGACACACAACAAAGCATGACCTCTACACATATAATTTACAATATATTCCTGAACCCACCTGCAACTAATTACACTTTATAACTTTGCCTTGTATATAAACCGGGGCGCACTCAACTTTTCATTAAACTTATTTCGCGGTCATTAAAAATTTACTAACAAGTTAAAGGAAAACTACACATTTAGCTCGGAAGTTAGCACGCGGGGCTTTCTCTACGTCACCCTCGCGAACATACAACCCCTCACTGGGATATTCTTGCGGGCGCTAGGGCCGACCGCGCCTCCCGCCCTTTACCCCGGTGTAAATTCTTAATGTCGCAAAAGCATAAACTGGGGGATGACCGGACCAGCCACCGCAATTCAACAATGGCGTACGGGTAACGTGCATTGTTGCCGAGTGACTTTTGCGTGGGTTATCCTTAACCACGGATTAGCGAGCACTTGATTAAATCCAAGTGGAGGGGAAATAGTTTCCTGCTTCAAAATGCTCAACGGTACATTTTGCGTTCGCAATAGACAGGGTGCTTTTTCTAGCTAACTAGGCATCTTGAAAAAAGAACCAAAACCAAAACAGAAACCAACCAGTACAATTTACGTTTATTTGTTGGGAAAGAGGCGCTTTATAATGAATTGACCGCGCATGTTAATACTTGCGCTATTCGACACCCCACACAATTTAATAATTCACATTTTCCACAACACCATTCGCAATAATTTATTATGCATGCGGTGACATTATTTTGGTGGAGCCGTCGGGCTCGCCGTAAATATCCGTAGCAGGTTCAGTAACTTCGGATCGCTGCCAACCGATACGCAATAAACAGCGCGCATTTGGCAAAGATTCATAATAATTAAGAATTCACGACGTTGAAGGTAAATTTTACGACGCTTTTGTCGTTGTTGAACATTAGAGATGTCTTTTTTTGGTAACTGTACCATAAGTTGTCATTTGACGATAACAATATTCGGTTTCATGGAATTTTTAACTTTTTACGAAAATAATGAAAGGAAGAAACATGATGAGATTTCAATTGTATTAATTGACGTGCTCTGTGAGAACTGGCATTGTCATGATGGAAGATAATGCCACGTTGTTGATTGTTTTGCCTCATTTCATCGACGATTTCTCGCAAACAAATTATTAAATAATCCATGGAGACTCCGTGTGAGATTAAACTGGTAAATGGGAAATTGGAATGAAAATGGTGCTTTGTTTCTCATAAAATTCTTTATTGTAAAATTAGGTCATCGGTTTCATCTTTAAAAACACATCTTTAGGCCAGAATTTATGTAGAAGTGTCAAATTTATTAGCGCTTTGATAAAATCTAATGCCTGAGGATGCACTTTTAAACACATACTCACCAGAGTTACATTTTTTTGATCTCGCTTCATTAGCAAAAGTTTAACTAAGCAATGGGAGACGTTGTTGTGTTAGGCTTTTGTGTTAGGCTTTTACTAAAATCGTAAAACTATCGCAAATAGCAACCCTGCCCATAAGCACATCATCGAAAGTACAGATATTGTTTAGGAAGGATTGCCTACGTTATTGGATCATACATTTAGTTCATTCATTGTTCATGTCACTTGCCAATGTTAATTCATCGATGAATTGTTCGTACACATTTCGGCAATTGAAAACTTAAATCATACAAAATCACGCAAACCGCTCCGGGACAGGTAGAGGAAGTTCACGCCGTAAACATCGATATTCAATATCCGCAATTCTCGTAAAATATTAATCAAGAATTGAACTAAGCTTACCTCCGCAGGATGAGTTCAATTCCGTCGGAATCTCGAATAACGTCATCTTTAATTTAAGATTTTATCGGGCGTATATGTCTCTGTAATTGTGGGGGAGCGTACGCGTTCACGCGGTTTTCGAGAGGCGCGTGCAAGACGATGATGGTAATTCAGGCATCCGAGCGAATCAATTGCGCTCTTCCACGTTAAGTAACTTCGACTCTGTTTTCTACCGTATTTTTGCTCGGAATCAATACGAAGCGATGAATACCGCAACCATTGCCGAATATATACGCGATATTCTGGTTTAATTCGGTGATGCGGTTATGTATTCGAATATAATTTCGAAACGCACGCAATTATTACCGAAATAATGTAATATGTTTTGTAGTGCGTGTATAACTAATATAATTGGTTGCATTTATTCTGTGTACCATTAAATTAATTTTGTAATAAACGGTTAGAGATGGATGATCGTGATTTTGGCCATTGCGAACTGTCTATGCAGTATAAACTATATACATAGGGTAGTTTGAAAGGTCAGTTTCCGTCCAAATGGTAATTGGTATTTTGTTCCGCCAAACAGGCGTTTGCGAATGTGATGCTCTTCTCATGCTATGAGAATCTTTGTCTTCCGAGCGAAACGGACACCTAGGAAACAGAAAAAAGACTTTTGGGTGTCAAACCTGGCGGTCTACCATCTTGAATCCCAACTAGTGGATTTTTCTCATGGCGATCATTGAAGACTGAAACACTGTGGTGTCTTGGCGAAACAAAACTTCCTTTTTTCATCGAAAGAAAGAGATAAAGATTCAGTGTGGCAAATGATGGTGCTGATTGCTTATGGCGCTAACAGCGCCTATCTCAGCCTTAACTCAGCGACAACTCGATATTCGATTTTTTTTCATTTTCATAATAAATATTGTTATTCTTTTTTTTTACGCTATATCCTCCGAAATAACGCACCGAACTAAACTAAAAAAATACATGCTACATCAATTAAAAAAAAAAACTTGGGGCTCTTCATAAAGAAAAGCATTCTTGTACAGTTGTAGGTATTCGTATAGGCGTTGTAATGAGTTCGATCGATTTAGTGTAACTTGTAACTGTAGGAAAAGAAATACTAAAAGAAACTTAAAAACAAGGAATCGACTTGCACAAAATAAGTTTCATCTTTAGTTTCCTAGAAGAAGCATAAGTTGTGCAAATGAGTGGCCAAAAGCCATTCTCAGCGAAGAGAAATGGGTAGCATTTAATTAAGCTTTTGAAATTGACAATACTATAGTTCGCATGCAAAAATGTCGATCTTTAACGGTTGAAACTAACTGCCAGCGACCCGGGTGTGCCTTGAATTACAGCCTTGCACAATTATTAAATTTAACCCTACGCGTCTGCAGCACCTCGGCGTTCGTATCGATCAGCAAACAGATTATCTAAATTGCTTACTTTGTAAACATTGTAATTGGAAAAGTTTATCCCGGCTTTACAATAACGCCGGGGCATACCCTTTAGCGCCATTCTATCGGTCTATGAAACGCGGCGGAAGATAATGAAGATTATGGAAATATGTACGGGCTACATCCGTCTGGACAGGAAATTACACTTTTTGTCCGTTTTTTTTTTCTCTATTTTATTGATTCGAATTGCATTGGAACTTAAAACGACACCAAAGCAGGCATACATACGCTGTTGTCAATATGCCCAGCCTGTTCAGAAACTAATAGCATAATTATCCTATAAGGATTGATATTGAAAATTTGCCGATTTCTTTGTGTCACTAAACTACACACATAAAAACATGTAGATTTTTGCGCAAGATTAAATAAATGCAAAAAGTCAAACCGGATGTCGACTGGACGTATGACCGACGTCCAAGCATCGGCGGTTGGCTGTGGCAAACCACAACTACCTACAAAAAATTAGTAACGGGTAGTTAATATCTTTTCAAGTAAATATATATTGGCGTTAATTCGTAGCCAGATGAGCCACGAACGAAAGGTATAAGAAATTATCTGGTATTGCACCACAGGGCTAACGTAAAGAGGTATCCTAGATGCTCCACAACGCAAGGGCGTTAATTACGGCGCAGATAGTGATTTAAGTGAGTGCTGCAAGTGCTTATCGTAAAATTGGTCTCCATCTTCGGGGAAGCCGCGAGCCAGAAGCACCATTACCACCTGAAATGCGTGAAATTGTTTTTCTACTCCGGTAGCGAGATGGCATCGGTTCCACGCCAAAGTACCGCACCCATCGAATTAAGTCGCATGTTTTCTTTTGTTTGCTTTTATACGATACCATATTTATTTTTTTCAGCCTACTCTCCGCGAGACTTAAAAGAACCTATTGGTTTTAGTAACTTTTATTGTTACAATATTGGTGAAATTTAGACATTGGTAGGAATAAGGTAAGGGAAAAAGTAGCCATTTATTAAATCGGTACCCATCTGAAGGTAAGCACATAGTGTGTCAATGTTGGTTTGCGTGCAGTATTTGTGGATCATTCACCTCAAAAAAAAAAGGTAAAAATGCCAATTTTTAGACCTTTCCGCGCTTTTATTTCTACTGCTAGGCTTATTCTAGGTGTCCTTTCAAAAAAACGCCACTTTCTTTGATTTGGGTATTCCTACGTTTTTCCAAATTAATATTCATTTTAATCTACTTTCAACCAACAAATTGATAACATCTTAATAATTGATTGTCTCCTTCTTTCGGTAAAAACGTGTTGATCAGCGCTTCGTTACATTCTCAGACACATCCTCTGAGAGAACTATTCAAAATAACGAATATTTTTTGAAAAAACTTTGAGATACGGTGACCTCATCGGAAAAATACACATTTCTCCAAAAATCCGGTGGTAGTAAAAATTACTCTTTACGCCGTAAAATCTTTAAAAGTACATCAAACATTATCTTTATTTCATATAATTTAATCAGCAATTTTATATCTAAAACTCAATGGAGCAAGACGGAGAAGATATTAATATTCGTACAGCAACCCGGTAAATTTCGCTTTGTTTCGCTATTTTTATGAAGTAGATTTAGACTCCCGCCATACATCATTAAACCGCGTAACTTCATAAATAACATCCATACCTTTTTCCGAGCACTCAACATCTTATTCTCTA
This sequence comes from Oryctes borbonicus, assembly GCA_902654985.2. Classification (NCBI taxonomy): domain Eukaryota; kingdom Metazoa; phylum Arthropoda; class Insecta; order Coleoptera; family Scarabaeidae; genus Oryctes; species Oryctes borbonicus. The sequence continues at coordinate 1,014,366 of LR736875.1, forward strand.
CTTCATCGCGTCAAGTGGCCCGGAAGTTATATACCCTAGTTATTGGCCGTAAATTTTAATCCGTTGAAATGGCAAAACTAGCCGCTTTAGCTGCAGTACACTACGTCGGTATGTACTCCGACAGCCTTTTCTCTAGTAGTTGATGGGAGAATGTAAAATGGGTAGTTTATAAAGCACAACTGGAATTATGAAAGATTAAAATTGGTTCTGTACGAGTAAACTTACGGTAAGTAAAGTTATGTGGATAGTAACGAAAACTTTTTATGTCTTGCGCTTTCAAACGTATCAGAAAGGCTTGTGCGATAAGATCATATATTCTTGTTAAAGTTATGATCGTTTATCTCGGTAGAATGACAAGAAACTTATGGGAACGTAAAAACTGTCAAACGTACAAGTCATTTTCTAATAGGTTTCAATTATGCGAGGATATCAAATTCGGCGACAGAGGTTCTCGAAGTTCTCGTAAAGGCGGTCTGGCGAAAGATATAAATTGTCAAGACGATTCCATCTTCCGTGTAGTTTCAGCACCTTTGGAGTTAGAAGAATCCAAGCAAATTTTTGTTCTCGGTGGTGTTCACATATTCCAAACTATTGCAGCTAGCTAGGTGAAAATAAACTTTGAGTGGATATAGTTCTAACGGAAGGGTACATTACCATTACATTTATTTTTCTCCCAAACGTCTCTTGAACTTTCAACTTAGATCTCGAATCTCATGCAATGCGCTTAGCCTAGCACGAATTATTACCGCTAATTTAGAGCCTCATACTATGAATTGAGCAAATGAAACTTTGCCCCATCCAAGTCCTTAGAATATTACTTTCACAATACACGTAAATATTCAACATTTTCTTAAGCTCTATACATCTAATAGCGGAATACTTTGGCACCTTATGTATTCCTTTTTTCAAACTCCAACTATTCTTCAACAATTGAGTAAACAAAAAAGAGAAACATCTTCGGAAATCGCTGCAAATGTCGTGCCGGCAAAAGAGTCGCTATCCTCCCTAATCGGCTTGCTATTTTTAGATGGAGAAAGCGAGCCCCCGGTATCAAATCGTCAGCGTTCTACCCACGTCGTGATCCGTTAATTCCTCGCCATGTGTCCGAAGTGACAGAGAGTAAGAGGGATTAGTGCGGTGCGCGTAAAGCAGGAGCACCAGCGTCAGCTATCCGGTAAACAAAAAGAAAACTTTCCCTTCTCGTTCCAACGGGCCAGCGCGAACTAGACTAATAGTGTAGTAAAACATATTGTTGCGAGCCTTCACTCTCTGACCTCGCGCCGTCTTGATTAAATTTGTTAGTTCTCCGACAGTTGGTGATTGATGCCCGGCATAAACAAACGCATACTTTACAGCTAAAGGAACAAGGAAGAATTTGCAGCGAGTACCCAGTGCTGGCAGATATTCTTATCAGTCAGTAGCCTTTATAGGTATCACATATCGAAATCTAAGCAAAAGAACTTTATGATCGCATATCGTACAGAGTCATCTCCATTATTACTAATGCTACAAAGTAGGTTAAATCAGCAAGTGCAGATAAAGGTGGAATTAAAAAAAATAACGGAATAACATATTATCACTTGTAAATTTTAGTATTTTTTTAAATTATAATTTAATTATGAAATGCAGAATACGTAATATACGCAATAGTGACGAAAATTGGAAACAATATTAAATGAGGAATCGATAAAACGTCGATCGCAAAACGGCAGGTTGCAACGAGAATATGCCACTAACTTACTTTGATGAATTATCGGCAAAATATAAAGCGTCTTCACTATGGACGCAGTATTCTAAGAAGTACACTTGAAATTCGACACAACATTAAGCTAGGCACGTATGGAAAGTTAAGAGCATTTCTCAAACGAAGCTCTGTCAGTTCCCGGGCAAAAAGGAAAATAAAGGCAGATATAAATAACGATCCTGATATAACTCATTAAACATGTTTTAAATGTCGCTGTCGATTTAAGTTGGTAATTCCGATAATATAGATCATATTTCATCTTGCCTAGATTACTGTAAGAAATTAGCGAATATCTCCCTTATTACTAATATCGAAGGAGGTCTTGCCAGGCATTCAGATTTCTTCGCACGAATCTCATGACTAATAATGAGCAACGCCGACGGTGTCACTCGCCGCGTATTGTGTTTATTCGTTCACGTCATTTCGGTTCCCCTTCATTTCAGCCGTTCAAGCGGTGGATAGTAGGGAATTCGGCGAACTTAATAATAAAACACTTAGTGTTAACGAATATTCCATTATTTATTCAAGATTAACGAGCGTCCTTCATTCGCAATCACCGTTGCGCCGTTGAAGTTGTTGTCATCAAGAGGAACAGAGATACAGAGGAACCAGAGACAATGGGAAAATATTGACGGAATACCGTTTCGTCGAGTTAAAGAGCTGAAGCGAGGAAGGCAAGGGAGGAAAAATGCAAAAAGAACAGCAACAGCATCAGGCTGAATGGTATTCGCGTGACGTACTGTATTGTCCTCACAGTCGACGTTCGGTTTTTTTCTGCCTTCTTCGTTCATTCGGAGACGTTGCGTTTGTTTAGCGAAGCATGAACAGATAACGACGCAGCTTTTTGAGATGAGTGTTATCTTATTTGCCTTTTGCACCAAACCAAAATTTTCAAGTCTACTCCTATTATGCTCGCAGCGACCAAAGACATCTATGCTATCACCCGGCCACAATAATAGTAATAAATATTCTTGCTTGGATTGCAATAATAATGATTATTCTTTATATCTAAAGTATTAAGTAAAAAAATGCCAGTTACCAGCAGGCGTAGTAAGAAACTGCGTGTTCTAATTGGAAAATGTATTTATTTTTCGACGTAGTCCCTTTTTAGATGAATGCATTTTGTCCGACGTTTCTCTAACGAACGCATTCAATTTCCAAAGTTGAAGGATTTGGAAAGTATGCAAAATACTCATCTTGAGCAAAACGTTTTCCAGCAACAAATTTCTTCAGAATAGGGAATAGGCGGAAATAGGAGGGGGTCAAATCTGGCAAACAGTTGCCAAAGCGCTTTTTTGACCGCTGCATTTACCTGATGAACCGCGGCTCATCTATAGTAACAAGTCGGCGAATAAGTTGTGTTGGATCCGTTTTGAAACGGAACATTGTCGAGAAATTTTTAGTCGTCTTTGGTTTTGGTTGCTTGGTGGTTTAATTCCTGATGTAAAATATCAACAACAAATAGCCGATCCTACAATACATTTTCCATTTCAATTGAAACATACAAGAAGTGTACTTTAACCGTTTACTTTGGTGTTTGATGAATTAATAGATACAATTTATTTATTTAGGACTATCACATCTTAAAATTATCACTATATTACATATTATGTTCTGCTCCCGCTCTTCTAACTCCGAATTTCTAGTTGCCTATTCGTTCAATGTAACCCAGGAGGCGCTATAGTTGGTACAAGTTTGACCTGCCCCCGTGCCGGTTTATCTCGGATCCCTTTCCCTGTCGGCGCACAAGCGCTGCCTCGTACTTTCAATTAAAAACATCGTTAACACGACTGCTACACCACCGAGTCGATGACGTAACGCGTCTTTAGCCCGTTACCAGCAACCGCATTCCCAGATGTTTATCTAGTGTTCGTTTGATCTTACTTAATGGGATCTTACGGTTGAATTACTTTGATGATTTTCAATATGTTTGCGCGCATTTGAATGTGCGCAAAGGGTATTGTAGGGGGTAACAAGATCTTACGTGCGTGCACTAAAAGCTAATGTAGTTGGATGTGTTTTGGAGGAATCTGAGATGTGCACAAAGGATTTCCATTACATCAGCATGATAGTGCTTGGCAATAGTAATGTAGCGATAATCGGATATATTATCTGTTGTAACTACATAATAAGTTCTGTATCCGATAAACTTGAAAAAGCGATACTTAGTTGTCCTGCTGTCTTTTCTTAACACAAAATTGACCGTTTTTTATTATATTTTCCTTACAACTATAACAAGCTTAGAATTAATTTATATCTTATAACTTCGGAAAAATGTCAAAATATTGAACATTATCGTAGAAGCTATTAGGCGCAATGCACTGGATATATTTGCTTTATACTTCATGAAGTCGGTGCTGTGGTTGCTAAATCAGGCGAAAGACTTGTGTGAGGATGGGATTCAAAAGCACGTTGTACGATACGATAATTGCCTTAATATTGGTGAAAAACGGTACTTACTCAAAAAAACACGTCTCTATTAATAATAATTATAAATATGTGGAGTTGCTTGATATTTACCATTAATATTGTACATGTTTCAAACATTGAATTCCAGCTTCTAGAGTACCAGCTAATCCCCTATAGAGAGAGAACTGACATCAATTACAATTCAAACTTTTTGGAAATATATTAGGGCGAACATTCAAGATCAAGGGTCCCCGAATTATATTCCAGCCTAAACATGTAACGGCTTGATAAACTTCTTACCTTAAACGAACTGAAACGTATAATATCATCCTATTTATCCGCCGGGTCCCGAAAAGAGTTTTTATCCCTTTCAACAAGCCCCACGACATCCCTCCCCTAAATCAGCAATTGAGAACCCTTTCAACTTTACAAATATTGTGCGCTCAGTCGATCACAAAACACCTTAATCCGTACGATTTCCCATACAATTCCATTCCATTGAAAACTTCCCCAGTCGACAAATTCTAATTGGCAAAGTTAGTCATTAAGCTTCGACTTCCCGAATAATTTAAGTTCTACACTCTACCGACTAACGAGAGAAACATTTAAACAATGCTGAAGTGAATTATTGTTTCAGTCCCGATGGAGGACGTACAAGGCGTCCTTGGCAAGAAGAAAGGTCTTCCATGTGACATAACCCCGAGGGATCGGGACGACGCCGTCGCCATGGTTCTATGGTTTAAGGAAACTATTCTCGAGCCATTGTACAGGTAAGTTGAGCTCTCTATCTTCTACTCGTTTCACGACGCGGCGTGCGATCCTGCGTTGTTACTGCTATTAAATGTTGGTATTGAAGTAGCTTGAATCGGAGGGAATTCGAGACGGTAGGCATTTATCAAGCGGAAGTATCAACGTACATCTATCTATTTGTGCACATTGGAAATTCAGCTGCAGTTAAATCCATTATAAACTTGCACAATGTTGTGTATCTGTAGTACACGTAATAACGTGACATAACTAAACTAACGACTTAGGACATTTTTGTTTATATTAAAGCATAAGTAAACGTTGCGATAATTTAATTTGTTGAAATAAAAAAACAGCAAAGCTTTTATTAGTTTAAATACTAGTGTTATATCTGCTTTAATTAAATGCTACAATAATTTAAAAACCCGGCAGCAATTATATTGATGTTATTGGGCAATATTTTCATATATCGAGGATGTACAACGAAAAGTGACCAATTCCGCAGAATCTTAAAAATGCGAAAACATGACCAAGTTATCCATATGGATGATGTCTTTGTCTGGTACAAATGTCCAACTGAATAGTTACCGATGTTAATACACAGGCAACATTACACCAAATGAAGTCCCAAGCAGCTCAAATTATGCAAGCAAGACAGACCAACTGGATTTAGTCACTTTTATCTATTGCGATGTTCACATGTTTTCTTTTGTATAATTAGGTTATGTTATAGCTTAGCCGGCGTGATTATGCTGCGTTTCGTTTATTGTATTCAAGATGATTTATTATTTATTATTATACGCCTTAAGATAATGAATAGATCCAAGGTAATCGTAAGCTTGATTTTGAGGGTGACGTTACCAGAATAAGTGGTATTGTAGGAGAATTTTTTGCATCGAATTCAGTTTGTCTTTTTTTACTCAAAAAAAGACAAGTTTGTAACCTGCACAAACTATCATACTACTCGTAATGAAGAGAAAACTAAACTGGAAGGAAAATATACACAGCTCCCAAAACAAAAAGAAGATGCAAATTTTGCTAAGGCGTCAGACAAGAGAAAGCTCTACAACGATAAAACATTTGTAACGGCATCGTTCGACCTACAAAGCGTAGTATAGATTCCTTGTCGAGATGTTTCACAATAAACCTTATTGAAGCCCTTTGCCTTCACTATATTTCTAATATTGACATAATTCTTTCGTGACGACAGTAGCCTTCTGCTAAGAGGTGAACAATGTTTCAACCGGTAATCAGGTCATCGTAATGGCCAAAGTGCATCTTGTTTAGATCTGATCTAATTTGAATCACCAATAAATGCCTTGGAGATTAAATATATGAGACGGACAGCAGGAGTCAAACCATGAACAAATGAAAAAATTAGAAGAATCATGAAACAAACATAAATAATAAAGAAAAACAGAGAGCAAACAATTGATCTGGTTTGGATATATAGTGAAGATGGAACAAAATAGACTAGTTGCAAGAATAACAGAGGCAGGAATAGAGAGAAAGAAAAGAAGAGGAGGATCAAGTAAGATATAGATGGGGAGAACAAAGGAGATCGGTTTAAGGAGAGAACGAAGCAAGATGTAAGAGGAATGGTCAAAGATGGACGCCACGTAATTTGCTAAATGCACCAAGTTACGAAAACGCAAAGATTGGACATAATTAAGGACAGAAGTTAAATAAACACTTATCAATGGGCATCAAACTACATTTGAAGATGTTTCTTGAGTCACTCTGTGTATTACGAAGGTTTAATAAAACTGCAATGGCTGAATATACTACGAACTTTGAATAAGTTACGAAAGCTTAATGAAACTGCAACGGTAGAAAATATTACGAACGCCGAACCAATAACCAAAGCTGAGTAAATTCTATTCATACAGTTCTACACTTTCGTTTCTTTATCACGTTGCTTCAGTTTGTCAATCTAGATTTAGATTGACAAACTGATTGATTCGGCAAGCAAACAAACCCAAAAACAATATACAACGATCTTTATTTCTGTCCCAAAATTAATTTTAAAAATTGAAGACAACATGTATAACAACAGCAAGGAATATTGTTGAGTCAGGGTACAGATAAACAAAAATATAAATAAAATTGAAAGACAGTAAAGTTTCAACAAAAAGAAAATAATATCTTGAGTAAATAACAACGTTTTTGTTCGGCCAAGAAAATTAAAAAAAAAACTAGTGTACCTTCTTAACTTGTATGTAGCAGATGGACGTTTCCAAAAGTAGGTAACTGAAATTTCGCTTGAAACTCCTTCGAATATTGCGTGCCTCTCCCAAGTGACCTCAGATAACCATGTAAATTGTAAATCGAAAATAAACCAAGAACCGAGAATAAATCCAGAAATAGGACTAAAAATAAAACCCATAAAAAAGGAAGGAAATTAGCCAAATGAAAATTAGGTATTAAATTCCTTTCTTCGTTTCCACAATAAAAGTACTTAACGATGGAAATTTCAAACTACAAACATACAAAACGATACTCAAAAAATACAAAGGGGGTTCCCAATAATTCAAATATAAACAAAAGGACCTCCTCTAAATTTGAGTTTATAAAACCAGTCCACGTGCTTCCGCACTATGATACTTGATCCCACAATGGAAATGGATTTGGCCACGAAAAATGTCTACATTAATTAATACAACAACCACTAAATTATCCTAGATGAATTAGTATATTAGAATTAATTACACCAATCTTTTTCGTCGAAATAATATGAATTATCATTATAGGAATGTTTGCGTGAAGGCAGTTGAGTTGGTTTTGCAATTATTATAATGTAAATAATAAGCTAATATTACCATTCATATTTCACGGTACTTCATTTCTAAATTCCCCACTATGAACGAAAATGTGTTATTATATAATTTACCATTTCCTGGAAAATAGAAATACTTGAAATTCAGCATCAATCCGAGGAAAAAACTTTCGAAAGTCGAAAAGATATATTGGTCATAAAGAGCGAATGCAGGGCACATACATTTCCCGCACAAAATCACGACCATTGCAAGACGGAAGTTAATAATTAACTATCTCGAACACAAGAGATATTGTATCAGGATCGGGAATAGTACGTGAGAGACTAGAATCGACGAAACTCTCCGAAACAAATTCTTCTCCGGCTTGTTGTAAATGAAAAAGAGAAGAGACGAGGAAGCGGTTGAATGGCGACGGAGACGGCAACACAACCGAGAGAGACGAGAGAAGTTCAAGAAAGACCAACAACGGTGCATAAAGCACGCCGCTGCAAGATATCTGCGGAAGTATCCGCTTAATTCGGACGTAAAACAAAATGAACTATTAATTTATCTGTACGGCAGACATTGCGGGGATAAAGCATCCTTCTTAGAAAGTTCATAACATCTTATCTGCATTCAGGATCTATAATAATCCGGTTGAACTCGGTGCTCGGAACTTTAAATTACGCCGCTGAGGAAATATTGGTTTCGCAGCGCCATTAAATGGAGGAAAGCATTTCGAACGCCCTTGGCAACGTGCATCCTCCTTTGTTGATCATATGAATCAATGGTCTGACAATTTTCGCTTGATGTCTTAAACAAAAGATTACTTTTGACGTAGAAACTGATAGATGGATTTTGATGGATTTCTGGAAAACTAAATCCACTGCAACGCTGTGTTTATGGAGTCGATTGTAATTCCGAAACGTTTTATAAATATAAGCTACCGGCTCTATGAGGTGATTTCCTAGACTATAGTCGGCCAGCAGCGCCGATTTAGTCCAGGGTAAATGTTACGTTTCTTAAATTAGAGTGATTGGATACAATATTAAGAACTCCAGGTAGTTAATTTCGACGTTTACTGGAGTTTTTTTGAGTTGTGTGTTTTTCTGCAAATAACATACGGATTAACTGGACGCGTCCTACATAAAATATATTTTTGCAAATGCTGCTATGATGTGTATGATGGAAGGATACTAGTGCAGAAGTTTACAACAATATTGGACATTTTTTTAATTTACCAAGTGCACGTAAAAAAAATTGTGTCAAGAGCTGCGTTTTGCAAGTTCGTCCGCATATATCGGTATTTGGCAAATAAATAAAACTATTTTTCGCTAAAGGAAAACTTTTGGACTTTATGTCCTACCAGTTCTATCAGCATTCTCCGATGTTCTTTATATAAAAAAAAGCTTTCGCTTGGTTGTCCATCCTTCTTGTGGTAAGTTCTTTCACCGCAACTCTTTTGTTGTAATACAACGTTGAAAAAGTGATTTCAATGTTAATACCATCCTTGATCTTGCTAATAATAACAGAGAACATTTCGCATGCGTCGCTCCCAACATACACTACATGTAATATTTACCATTTTAGTAAAGATTTCAGAAATAACTCGACGAGATGAGGAAATTTAGCGGATGATCTTTCTAAAATTAGCACCGGATCCAGCCGACAGATAAATTACGAAGCGCGAATAGTATTCAAACGTAGCTGTTAAATCTCTTGTCTCCTAACTTGATTTAAGTCTCCCATTAAAACCGCCGCTGCCACCCATCTTTCCCCGTTTCAAATTCAGCTTTCGAGCTTTTATATGGGGATGAATATTCATTACGACTAAATCCAAGATGTCTCCGAACCTTTGCCATCTATACATCCGCTGCGCCGTGTGTATAAAGGTACAGGTGAAGAATCTCGAAGAAGGAGTTTTAGGGTAAGCGCGAGATGGAATTTTTCATCTTCGCGGGTAAATTGTCGGAGAGGTCGTATTACGTTTATCAACCGTGAATTTTACGGCCGGCGAGTCTTTTCGCAATTAGCGGTTTATTAGGTCGGGTTAAGATTGTTATTATGTTCGAGTCGAAGGGGTTGTCTCTTATAAATATTCAAATTCATCCTGCTCATTATGCGAAATGAATATTTTAGAGAGATGCGAGATTGTCTGAAGTGATTCGGAAAACAATCTCTTCATTTACGCCAAGTTTTTGTACTAATTTAGTTCCGCATTATTATTTATTCGCATTTCAAATGGGCCTACTGTGAATGGTGAAGAAAGAAACGGTCTCAAAGATAGATGGATATCGTCAGAAGGTATACGTATCGTGAGTAAAATTTACAATAAATTTCGACAAGAAGGGTATGTTTGTGATCGTCCTTGGAGTGATCGTCTTTTAACCAAGGTATTATTGTCATGATACTACACAACATCCTGCTCAAGAATTTAATATACATACGTTGTACAACAACCTCGTCCTGCTATTATGTCCACATATTTACATGAATTTCAGATTGTTAACCGCAATAAAAGATAAACGTAAATAAATCCAAAGCCAGTTAGGGTAAACAGAAAAATCATAACATTGTCGGCCTGTATAATAGTCGCATTATCCTTTTCATTCCGCCGCTCATAAAACGCGTATCACCCAAATGAGGAAAAATTACTCTGTCCGTATAAAAAAAGTTTACCGAAAAACATAAAACAAACAAAGCACGACCTGTTAGTGAGGCCATGAATATTTTTTGCCTGCTTAAGCGGTTGTTAAATTTTTTCCTTTAGCTCCGTAGCAATAAAAGAAACGGAAGGACGGCGGTATTGAAGTTCTGCCCGCTTTTTCGCAAACGCCAGGGAAAGAATGGCAAATTTCGCCTATTCGCAAACTCGCGCCGAGCCCCAAACATTATAACTTGTAAAATGCGAGAGGCGCGCACGACGTTTGATCCCTTTCCCAACCAAGGGGACCCCATTCTCGCTCCGTATTAGTTATAATCCTGTGGAGAGTGCAACTTTTCTCATATTACCCCAGATTTTAGTCGCGTCTCGTTCCCCCTTCTTTGTTCTCCCTCAAAATAACCGCGTCCGGATGGTGCGACGATGCTCCTTTTTCCAACAGCCTCGATCTTTGTCCTCGTCGCAGCAGTCGTTCGATTCGTCTCTTCCCTTCTTTATTCTGCGGACTAATAACACGAACGCCTACTGTATTTTCAGGTGGCCATTTCCCACAATACTTTGGCGCGTTGAGGGAAGCCGAAATTAACTTAGCGCGCGCCAATAGTAAATATTTGCCGTAATCAAAACCACTTAAGCCTGCCTTTATCGTTGTAATTGTTTTGCGTAAGGCGCAAACAAGAACCGGATTCGAAATGTTGTAGGCGTGTTATGTTTGGTGTTGTTCTGGGAAAATTTGAAAGAACGGAGAAGACAGTAAACGAACTGGAAATTGTTTTAAAATAACAAAGTATCGCTGTAAACAATTACTGACAGCTTCGTTCAATTTTTTAAGTGTATAAGGGACACTGTAGTCTAAAACAACAGTCTTTTTTGTAGAGGTGTTACTCAGTCATGGTGCTGGTGGCAATAATTTCTAAATGATTTATCGTTTGGCAGAAGCAGATGCAGTATTGTAAATGAATATAGAAGGTTTCGGAATATATATAGAATCATAACCCTGTCCTTTCTTCTTTCAGCTTTGACGTGAGAGGACGACAATTCAACCAGGCGAAGTTGTGGTCGTCCCCTACGGTGTTCGGACCCCGGGCATACTTCAGGGCTACTACATCCCCCGCGACCTTGTCCATCGACAGCATTCATCTATCCGATGAGGGCATCTACCGGTGTAGGGTGGATTTTAAGAATTCGCCTACACGGAACAGCAAAGTTAATTTTACAGTAATTGGTAAGTATTTCATTTTAATGCTGTAATTATATACAGCGCAATTTTAAATAATTTTCCTGGGCAGTATAACAGTAATTTAATACCGTTTGCTAACATCAAAAGACGCTTAAAACCGTTTAGATGTCAAGAAAACAATAGTTGAAACAGAATTGAAGAGGAGCTTATACCAGGGAATTCGTCAAAAGGGATTTTGAACATAACCTATAAAGAGAAAGAGGAGGACTGCATACTGTCCGTATTTGACATGTAAAGCGAGCTCCACCTCCACGTTTTCATAAATTATGCGCCTCTGTTTCTACTCCTACTTAAAATGATTCATACGCGACATGGAACTGGACTGCTCGCACCGTTGTTTTACTTCATTGTAGCAGACGTTATTTTGCAATATTATATGCGTTTGCTATTAAAATGAAGCTTTTGTTACTCAACATTGTGCATCTGCGCACTTAAGTTTTTAAATTTTGTCCACCTAAATTCCTAAAGTCTCCATCAAGCAGTCGCAGATGTCCCAACAATCCTTCTGGAGATAGCATCCATATAAGGATTTATCCAACGACATATATTCTACCAACTTGAATTTAAAAAACGCCATTTAAAATTAGGAAACTAAGTGGTTTGATGTCACTTATAGCGCCAAATAAAGTTTGGAAATCCCATGTCAAGCATTACTAGACTGTAAAAACCATTCGAAATTAATAAATTAACCGCTATCGACCTTAGCTACCAGCTGAAACGCTCTAATTAGCGTCGAATGATGATACTCCGATGCGGCGAGGAGACGGGGAGCTTTAATTTAAATGTAAAACACGTCGCCGTCGTTATTTTTGAAAAGCGCCCTCTAGGGAGGCTTCGCGATTCTAGGAAAATCCAATCTGCTCATCTGAAGAGACTTATTTCGCTCATCCTTCCGCGCTTGATGTCGTCTTTGTTCCGCCGCGACGGTCGTCTCCGTCTTTACCTGTCTAACGGGTTACGTTTACAATGTACGAAAGAGATTCAATTTAGTGTCTTCGCGCGCAGTCGAGCTAATTATCGTTTTTGACATACGATACGGGCGGTATGGTTTTACCTTTCCGAATAGATGGTTTCACCCCTGTTTCCGAGCTTTCGTTTATTATGTGTTATTTACGTTGTGTAACGTTGTGCTCAAGTATGAGATGGCACGCTTCTTGTGGCTCGTAATAAACAATCTACTATTCTAGTACACCATTTATCAGAGGCCAATCAGAGGTGATCGTATGTCATGTTATTATGTGGCCATACAAGAATAACATCATCAACATAAAAATCGTAAAAGAAATCGCAGAAAAGCTGCGCGTGTTCGGTCAAAGCAAGAGGGTATTTGTTATTAATTTTACTAATATTATACCTACAGTTACGGCGATCTAAATAAATTCATCGTGACAATGTCCTCTGTGTGACTAGAACAGTTGGAGGAAGTATGGCAGTATAAGTAACATTTTGCTGCTTCGTATCAGTCTACCAATCCAACGTCTACCGAAAATCATCACGACGCTTTTGCTGTCGATAATAAGTCGAATACAAGCAACTCCAATTGATCTTAAATCCGCTTGAATCTTCTCCATGGTCTCAGTTCAAAGAAAGAAAGGAGGGGATGTTTGTTCTTATTATTAAAAATAAATCAGCAATCCAGACATGCACTTGTAACCTGTGCAGATAATATAATTTACAAGTTGTTTTGCAGTTACAAAATTAAATTAAAAGAAATCAGCTTCCACTTTGTCTAAACCACATAAATATCAACGCCGACGAAATTATACACATAAATTACAACTGCACAATTTACAAATTTAGATAGTAAATTAGAATGTGAAGCATAAACATCGTGAGATAAAGGTAGAATGCTCAACTAAGCAAAAATCACTTCTTGGCCTCTGATGAAATCAGAGAAATGATTTTATCCTTCTTCCGATAGAAAACTCAACACGACGACGCAATCGTATATGGTGCAAAACTAGAAAGCGAAAGAATGGCGTGCGTTTTTATCAGGATTTACACATATTTTCACCCGAGCACGTCAAATGCTACCAGATCTAATAATTTTGCTTGCGAGTGCCAGCCGAGAAAGCTCACGCAAGTGTACCTGTCAGAAACAGAGATTCTTATTAGATTGCCGGCATAAAATGTTGCTGAAAATACACGAATTCTGCCTTTTACCTTTATCGCAGTGCTTATTTCGCAAACAGATTCAGAACGTTAGTGGATAATAATGTAAACAATATGCAGGCTGTTTGAAGTTATCAACAACACTATTGCTAACTCTGTTGTATTTTCGAACTGAGTTGGATTATTTGTATTAAATGTGCAGAGTTTTCTTTTGCTAATTGCGATGTTGTAATTGCAAAACAGTTGCAAGTCGCATTTCTATTGTTCCTTTTCTCTCTGTTTATTTTTATATATATTTTATACATACAATTGTACATACAAATAGAAATAAATCTGCACATACATTTGATAAATTAATCTTTTTTTAATTTAATGAAGTTGAGCTGTTGATTAAAATGTAAAGGAACGGTATGTACCTCATTTTCTTATGGCCCCTGGATAGAGTACGTTAGAAATTGTCTTTCATTCAACCAGAGGAGCCGGGCGCTCATTGTTATTGTATCACGTAAAATAAAAAGCTCTTTTGTATTGTTCCGGAACCGCATAGCGTAAGCTTTGACGCAGCGATGTGAAGAAAAAGGACCGACTGAATAACGGAAGGGAGAATTATTACCGTCGTATTAGTTTTCATGTGAAACGAAAATAAAGTATGACGAAAATAAACATGACAGACGTTTACGCTGGCGGAGCAAAATATTTACTTTACGATTTCCAGCGGTAGCAGCGGCGGTAGTGGCAGCGGCAGCGGGAGCAGCACGGTCGCGCTATTACGCTCTACTAGCGCTTGGAAAGACGGCAGCTAGACTGCCAGATCCGCAACGACCGTTTCGACGTATCATTGTTTACGTAACTGGGGGGAAAATGTACGAAAACTGTTCGATTCCTGCAGGAATGAAACGTCTACAATGACAATTTGTTTTCTTGCCTCATTGATATTGTCGGTTTCGGATACCGTTTCGTATATAAAAGAATCCGGTGGTTCGATAAAACGTCGCCGATTGGAAGATCCGCGCCAATAACTATTCCGTAACTGAAGATATGACATCATTTTCGCAAAGAGCGGAGAGGTATCGACCACGGTTGATGTCTATTATCGGCGGTGCGGTGCGGCGAATTTATTATATGTAATACGAAGGTTTTCGTGAAATCGCCACAATACGGTCGGCGCCATAAAATGAGGTGTTACAGAGAAGTGGAATTTCAGCTTCGGTTAGACACACATACGCTACACTGCATGATGATTTTTATCTTCAATGAGCGGCTGACAAGTCACGTTTATATTAGGGTTTTGAAAGCTTTGAAGCTTACTGCTGTAATAAATAGTGCTTGGAGCGATCTACCTCAGACTTATTTAAAAAATCTCACCGATTAGCCAAAGTTGTTGAGACGAATGGAGATAACAAACTTTTGTATTTTAGTTCTTGTGTTTACGTTGTTATTGTTCTTCTAGTAGCTACAATTTTCTTATTAGGCTTCTACACTTAGTCATCTTAACAAATTAATATATGTGATCATTCTCTTCTGCATTTATAGCCTATTTAGGCTCCATATTCTTATTAACAATCTTCCTGGATTTTCCACACTTCTCGGATATTTCCTTCACAATATCAATTATCCCAAATAAGAACCGGCGAACATATTAAATGAAATTCCTTTGTTGCCATTTACATCTAAAGGAAAAAATAATACGCGGGACCAAAATAAAAAAGTTTGATAATATTAAACCTCGACAGAAACAATGAGGCAATAACCGAAAGAATTCCCGTTTTCAGAAGTCGTGCATCAACAGAATAGGACACAAGCAAGGAACGCAGCGGGCCGACTTATATATATCGACCATTTCCCTTGCGGTCCCTAGGCCCGTCCCGCCGTCCCTTAACCCGCAATTTCCACCGCTATCATCCCTCCCTTCTCAAATTCTGGTCTCTGTTAGGTCGGTCCAATCGAACAAAGCACTTCTTTTTTATTTCGCGACCGTTGGTTGTTGAGTTACCTTTCTACATGGCAAAGAAAGAGAAGCTGATGGGTCGACGCCCACTTTAACGCTTATAACTTACGGGTAGATTGCTTGCGCGACCGATTGGTGTAAAATATTATATGGACATGTAAATATATTTACGAAACGGGAGCTGTATATTGTCTTCACACTCCTCCGGAAATGCTTGAACATAAAGAGGAATAAATTTTTATACGACGTATTAGCATGTTTCTATTTTTTGTTGTTTCGAGGGATTGCAGTAAGCGTTTTGAGTGGAATATTAGATACGTTTTATCCTATGAGATAAAGCGTCAAGATGATCTCCAGCATTATCCATACGTATATTTTCTGAAACGGTGCATAATCTTTGCTATCATTATTAAATAAAAGAACGTGAACTTAGGCAAAAAAGTCAACTGGTTAGTCTTATTTATTACATAAATTAAGCCTAAACGAAGTGAATCTTCCCAATCTGATACCGAGGCCAAACAGAATCCACAAAAAATTAATTTTTCCGGAACGAAAATGAAGAAAAAGTGATATACAGTACTTGAGTGTGGGTGATGAAGTGTTCGTCGTCGTTGAGACGTCCAATTTTTCACGTCCATTAAAATATCATTAGGAAATTATGGCCTCCAATTAGGGGAACGGTTGCCGGGGTATCGTCGTTCCCATTCCTTACCTCTGTCCACTTCCCGTGGGACCCACTCAACGGTGTAACTAATTTGAGTTATGAAAGGAGAGGCTTTCGGCTTTTAAAACGATAGGCTCCAACGGCGATTAATTCAAGTAGATTAAAGAACGCTTGAAAAAATATTTGTTTCCGATAATCGACCCGGCTAGGAAACGAAGGAGGGTTCGGGTGAAGATGAACACTTAATTTTTCTTTGCTTTCGTTAGTGGTGTTTAATTGATCGAGAAAAATTAGGGCTGTAGAAGATTAGGTAAGCGGTTTACTGCTTTTTTATTGTAGATAAATGCTTTTACTGTGTACAGATGAGGTAATAGTGTTTGGTTTGGTAGCACTTTTAATTCAGCATAACCAAAAAACAAAATTATCTCAGAAATCACAATATGTATCTGAATCTAATATCTGGACAGAGCAGAGGACTTTTGAAATTTTATTGTTATAGTACTAATTAAATTAATAAACGTTTACTACGAGCAGCAGCATTCAATTTGTTTGGCCTGTTAAATTCAACAGCTTTAGTTAGCTTCATAGTAGAAACTGACGTTTGTTTCTTATAAATCCTGCGAAACAATCCTTCCAGTAAATTTAATTTTAGTTTTTCTGCTAAGCCAAACGCCAATTTACTGCATTGAAGAGATGTCACTCTGTAAAATTTTTAGTTTCTAGTGTATAATGGTGAATCCATGTCTCATCTGCAGTCATCTAACGCCGCAGAAACTCATTCGCATTGCACCTAAAAATGTCCAAACATTGTTTAGAAATCATCAAAGGTGCATGGTCCCCATAAACTGCATGCAACTTCTTATTGATTTATGCACAAGTTTTCCCATCCAAAAAGTCGCATAACCGGCTAATATTGTTCTTTTTCCATGATTCCACAAATACATAAACTTGTTCAGTTTCAACAGCCCTCAACGCAACACTACTCCATGAATCTCTTCGAAATTTTGACAAACGTCAATTAAAAAATAGTGCTCACGATAGTCGATAATGCAGATTTTGAAACAATTCACCATTTGTCTACAAACACAGATACTTTTCATACCATCCCCGTAGTTTTGTGAATGTTTTGTCTTTACACCTTTATTTTTCTTGTTCCTCCATGCCAACAGCTTGCTTTTGTAATCTCATCTATATTTGAATTTTAGACTCACAACAGGATAAGGTAACACTCATCCCATAACCAAGAATGTTTAATGCCTAGCGCGCGAGCTCGTATATTTCCCAGAAACAATTTGGTATAAGATATGTACGTAATTATGTACTATGCCTTTGCCGCACTAAAATTGCCAAAGATCTTGTCTTGAAACTTGATACACTTGTACATGGAAATGCTAAGAATTACAGTGCATATTGTAGATAATTCTCCATACACAAACCACTGGTTGGTAGTTTCAGCTCAGCTAGCAGATTTCTGTAATAGCAGATGCGCTCCCTCTCCGTCTCTCCTTAGCTTCACATTTATGTATTTCGAGCGGTACATACTGGCTGGATATAATCTCGCGACCTCTAACTGCAATGCATGAATTTCCGTTTAAATCCCCAGATCTCGAGCGTTCATTTAAGTTTCTTAATAATACCGCGCTTTTCCTAGATTAAGTAGGAGGAAATGCACGAAGAATAGCTTCGATTTTAACAATGATGTAAGTTTTCCATTCTCTCAATTTTACTTTTGTTTCTATTTATTACTTAACAATATATAGGAGAGATATTGTGTCAATCAAAAATAGCTTCTATTTCGAACTTAACATCGGTTTTTCTACAGCTATCAAGTTTATTGTACATTGCTTTGAATGTAGCAAACTAGCCAAAATTATGTGAGACAAATATATCAAATTTCTCTCTATTCATTAGATATCGCGGTAGGAGCTGTGTTGCGTTCACGGTGCCCTACATCCTGAAAATTGATAATTGGGCACTTAAAAAAATTTTGTTGTTGGACCAAGACATAAATCTTTTATTTGCAACTTTTTCGAGGAAATATTATCTGAAGATAAGAAATTGAAGTGCTAAAATTGCAAAAATTGATCATTACCAAGAACTTCTTCAGTATTACAACTCTTCATGAAAAACGAAAAACGGCAAAAATAAATTCTTCCTTACAACAATATTAATTAGTGTATAGCTCACCGGGGGCGTCTTGTCAAGCCTTAAAACAAAAGCAATTACGTCCATTCTTAATATTTCCATTGTGCAAAATATGCCACGTCGACCGTCAGTCACCACAGTAAAAGTGAGTTAATTAATTTGAAACGCGAGATTATTTTTTAACAGCTCAAGGATGCAGGAATAATGCCGCGCGCGCGAAGACAGGTCTCTTCTGGAGGTTAATTAAATCCGATGGCGCTTAAAAATGAAAACGGACGGGCGCTGACGCCGACGACATGACGATGATGAAAAGCTCGCCGGTCGTCTTAAGTTGGACACATCTCAGCTCCCCGAATCAAAGCGGCGATGATCCGAGCCATGGTCGTGGAACACGATGCAACGACGACACCGCCGACCGCAGGCAGGAGCGTACCAATCCCGTAGGGAGCATACGGCATTGCTTATTCCATTCAGGAAATTCGGTTCGCATGCCGCAGTGCTGTTAGTATCTTCTTCTGTGCGCGGAAAGTTTATTAACGTCCCACCAGGTACAGTTTTCCACATAAACATTTCGGTTTAAATTGTTTGAGAGGATGCGCCGACTAAAATAGTACGTGCAACACGAGAGGATGGCGCGCGTACAAAGGTATATGTGTTCTTGGGAGTTAGAATTTATCGCAAAATGCAAGGATTAGACACTCAAAGAAAAGGAAAATTGGAAATACTTTGAGTTGGTGTAGGTTGATTCGCTGAAAAACATTTTCAGACGTCAGAAAAAAAATGTTTTTGGAATCTAAATTCTAATATGCAACTTGCAGGTTACAAGTTACTCTCCTGACACAACTTTCTATTTTCTTAATTTTCTATATTTCTGTAACTTTGGCCCTCAGTATTGACGATAACAATGCAGTTCTTCATGCAAATATTCATGACGGCAGTTTTATCGAGAGTTGCTTGACGTAAATGATATATTGTCTTAAGGATGCTGGCCGTTTCATATTTAATCACTACCATCACATGATGAAGTAATTTGGAACGAGGTGATGTCCAAAGACAAGCACTTTTCTTTTTCAACCAACTCGAAGACCTTCGTAGGTGTAAAGCTTTTCTCATTTCTTTTCATTTCTATTTAACTAAATGGAAGAATCATACCTTAATGACTCATTTGTTCAATTCACCCGTATACACGACTTCGTCGTGATAGATCGACTAAACACACAACTACTATATATAGCTCATTATATCGTTTACAACATTTTTCAAGCGCCTTCTACAATGTCAGGTTAATTAAATACGTATTTCGGCCCTCCCACTTCTCGCGACCCCTTCACTTGTTTATGCGGCATAACGCAATCAAATCGCCATGATTTATGTTCTTTTATATCGTCGGCTCATTCCACAGACCCATCGCAGCCTCTCGTTATTAAAGGATTCTTAATAAATGAGGTCAATTATAAG
This sequence comes from Oryctes borbonicus, assembly GCA_902654985.2. Taxonomy (NCBI): domain Eukaryota; kingdom Metazoa; phylum Arthropoda; class Insecta; order Coleoptera; family Scarabaeidae; genus Oryctes; species Oryctes borbonicus. The sequence continues at coordinate 1,034,251 of LR736875.1, forward strand.
GTAATTTTTTAGCATGCAGTCACGCAACGGCACGGGCCCCGGGTTCATTTGTTATGCAAAGAACATGATAAAATTGATTAATAGCGCGGCGTTTTTGAACGGCGGAGAAAACAGCAAAAAAATGAAATCGTTCGCGAAAAAAATACCGGGCTGAGTGGAGAAGTCTCTCTTTCTCGAGGAGTCGGGCAGTGTTCAGTCTACCTTTTAGACCTGTCAGATGCCGTTTTATTGATAAGGCGTATACGCGAGCCTCACGTTAAAGCTCGTGTGCAAAATGCGTTACGATAATTATGAGAACATGAACTTTCTGGTCAAAATATTATCTCCTGCCAAAATAACGTTGGCCTGCTATTGTTCTTTTTCGCTCTGCAGGACGGTGGAATGGAAATGATGGATTAGGTTCCTTTGTTATTCAGGATTTAGCTTATTGATCGCCTTCTTTACATGGTGAGGGTTATATTCTACCTGCGCAACGTACAAAGAAGTCGGTACTGCTGTCGGATCTGCCTAAATAAAAAGATAAAATGTTTCGTGCAATTCTTCATTTTTATTTGTATATAGTAGGCAAAAACTATCAAACATCTGTTGCATCAAGCATCTACTGTTAAATATGTGAGATGATAATAAATAAAGAGGATTCGCGAGACTCAACGGACAAAGCGTGGAACCTCTGAAAAAGCTTTCGAGAATTCAGAACTGTACTTGTAATTGTATAACTGGAACAATGAAATCCCTTCAACAACTACTATGGATATCATGCTACTTCCTTCATGATTATTAAGGTTCGCAAAGCCGTTACCAAACCACAGGCGTTTAAAGAGTCGGGTGACATTTCGGTAATATCGTGCGCTGCACGAATAAAAACATTTATGCCTATACCTCGTATTTTAGCAGTAAGTACAAGAGAAGTAATTCTCCAATATTATTGCCTGGTGACCAATATTCCAAAGTTTACTTCAAAATATCCAAACTTCAAACTCGACTGATGTGCAATAAAATTATTGTATGCAACATTCCATTTAATAAATACAGTTTCGCAAGTTTTGGGACAAGTATAACCTCGACTGGAGATCGCTATCTGAATCAACGTTGCAAGATCATTTACCACATGTATTGTGAAAGAATACTAGCAAACCTTTTCTTTGATGTGGGCAGTGCCGTAACAATCTCGAGGGTCACATATGACAAAGCGTGGTCTTAAATGGCGAAGGATGCAGAAGTAGGGAAGAAAATCGAAGACTTAGATCTGATATAAATAGCGGTTAGGAATCTGTTCATGTTTTGGCACTTGTAGAGAACCAGCGATGCAAAATATGTGCACGTACCGCTTGGACGGTACACCACACTATTTCAAACAGAAATACGTGCTGTACAAGTCTACGCTTGTGAGCGGCTCAATTTGAATTCTCTTCAACGGTTAAGTGAATTGAAAAGCACCAGTATCTTATCACATAACCTGTAAATTGGTAAGAGAAACGTTGCAAGAAAACGTTTTGAAATGATCTTTACAGGACCAAAACCAGGTGTCTGTTACAATAAAAGTTAAACCTAATCCAATAGGTTTCCTGGGTCGCTGTGTTAAGTATGATCAACAGGGTCAAAGAAATAAAAAAGTTCAGATATGGTGCAGACTTTTCCGAGGACGCTGTATATTCGTAGGTTTCATATCTTTACCTTTAGCATTTGAAGAAACGCAAATTTGTTTACAACTGCTTAAGCTTTAAGGAAATTAAGTTTCGCAAGTCTTACACCGTACGTTTTTGATATCAACCTACACATGATATTATTGTTCGACGAATTTGCAGCTGTATATTCCTAGTTGCCACCTGGCAAGGAATCCTTTGTATATTTATGCAAAGTTCTCAGAATTTCTGCTCAAAGTTCCTTACTTATGTACAAATTTAAATAGTTAATAAGACGTTGCCGACTTCCTCCATATTATTTAGCCGCCGCCTTAGTAACAGCCCACCTTTGTCCTATATACTCTGCAAACTTCCAGCATCAGAAATATTTACCGTCATATTATACGTAAGCTGCTGCATTTATTACGTAAACATCGCAGGATGTGTGGTGTTTTTCTTATGTTACACGCCAACTATTTAATCTACTAGTGCTGCGCTCCCACGTTTCGCTATACTTTCACCTTTTTGTTCTTGTCAAAGCGCAAATCCAGCCGTCCAGGATGGGAGAAAAAAAAAGAAACAACGTTCCATTGGCCCGAGAGGAAAGGGCCGTCGGAATTTGCATACGAAAGTAATTTTATTTCCAAATTTATTTTATTTTTGGTCCCTTTTAACTGGAAATATATCCGCAGGTATAGGACGGCGTGTCTAATACCCTCGTTTCAGATACTTTCGACGTCGTGTTGATTAATCCAGATGGCGCTTTTTGTTCGCCTATCGGCCTATCCGTCTCATCTCTTTTTTCCTCTGCCGTTTTACGTCTCTCTCGCACGGAAAACCTCAATTCCGTGATCCGCACGACACCTAAACGTAATCATGTAAATTAGATATGCAAATCTCTTTGGCTTGACGATGTAGCTCGCTTCGTTTTTGAATTTAAGATGTTTAACTTACAATTTGTCGCAAACTTCACGACGAATTGAGTTATGCTCGCCGACAATGTCGACGTCGCCGTCTTTGTCGTCTACGACGTCGGATTCTTTCGTTTGTGCAAACAGAATCGTCCTAATCAGGTTGGAGTGCTTTGCGGCGCTATGTGCGACAAACACCGAATACACGTGAAGATAGCGACGCAGACGCCTTATTCTAGAATGAACGGAGCGGAGCTAAGTCGAATGGGATTGTACCCGTTGCTTCAAGTCGTTTCTGCATTATTACGAGTTATTATTCTTTCGGTTGGTCGACCATTTTGACATCTATGGGGCCATGTACGAAAACAGGGGAGGCACAAATGTAGACAAAGCATAACATATAAGATAGACGGTCCAATAAGAGTGCAACTTTTATTTTTATATTTATTTGTTAGTTCTTTAATAAAAGACTCATGCGGGATTTCACGTCACTGAAGTAGACTGTTTATGTTAACGATACAAAAGTTGTAGTTAGTACAACCACCACCTGCATCTGGCTTCTCAGCTGCAGGGGCACCATCACGCTGAAGTGACGCTGTGAAAACACTGAACATTTTGTTCTCTTCAAATTTAACAAAACAATTACTTGTTTCTGTATTAGGCTGAAAAATTTCCGAATCACCCTCGTATTTATTATTTTTTAAGTCTGGCGACTTTATAACTATAGACGTTATATACGACATCGATATTACGGATAATGGATTATTGCAATATGTGCCACAAGATCTCGTATATTATACCGCTCTTTCATTTCTTTTTTCTCTCTCTCTCTCTCGTAACAATTTATGCTTCGAAGCAAAGCTTATACGCGCACTAAAAATTCTATCTCGCGTCCATAAATCCTCGCGGAAAATTTTCATTAACGATACTACCCATCCGCATCGCAAGAAGGGTCGCAGGCAGGAACCAGTTACAAATTACCATGTAATGTAAACAGCAGGTGATGCCTGCCGACTACGATGCGTCGTGCGGCCGTATTTTCAACAAGTCGTTACATAAACCCTCTAGATAATAATTAAATTTTAATACTGTCCTAATACATGTTTCATGTTACAGTTCCCCCAGACAAACCCGTAATTTATGACGGAAAACGAAGAGATAGGACTATATTATCCGAACCTTATAACGAAGGCAGTGACGTCAACTTAATTTGCGAAGTTAGCGGAGGTAAGAAAGTTTTAATACGGTGCTGCACCCGTCCAATCCAGTCGTTATCCTATCACGAGACAAAAAAAACAACTAGCCTCTTGTATATCCGTCTGCGAAAGTGATTTTTTGCACCTCTCAACAATACGGGGATAATTTCGACAATAAACGGACCTTCAAAAAACAAAATTTTATTTTAAAAATCTACAAATTGTAGGCATATACAACATGATAAAAAATCAGGAATGCGCAGAGGTAGTTGTAGGACCTATCGTAACATGTACAATATTAATTCATAAATACTTTATACGGCTGAGAGTTCTTTGCAATTCCCTATTTTCGTACCGTATGGATACTTTTCTCCATTAAAGTTTTGTATACGTTTTAGAATTGCGTATTTGTGTACAACCTAGTATAGTATGTTTTCAGATTTAGAACGTACCTCATGCCGGTAGCTCTCGATGGATGAAAACTCTGCCCTCACCGTATTTATTTTAACATATCTTATGAGTATGAGATAGTAAACCTCTATCAATCAATAAGATTAAAAATTGTCTAAAAAAAAATCCTAGATAAAAGCAGTATGAGCATTATAACACAGAAGAATACGATCCAACATGTATTATATTCATCTCTCAGATTTCGAAAAGTACTTGCACAAATGAAGTTCTTCGTTTCCGTGTCAGGATGGCCGAGTGGTCTAAGGCGCCAGACTCAAGGTGATCCTTGCCCGCGTAGTACGGGTTTTACGAGCGTTCTGGTCCTCTTTGAGGGCGTGGGTTCGAATCCCACTTCTGACAATCCTTTTTTCTCCGTTTTATTTCATTACTTAAAAAAATATATATTATGTTGATAGAAACAATATTTTTAAACAATCGTTTGAGCAAAAGATGTCGTTCTAATATGTTACTCTAATTTTAACAAGTACTCACCTTTCTAACCACACCAAAAAGAAAAAGCTTTTTATAAATACAATAATTATACAGCACTTAAATTTTATTATTTTATTATATTTTCATTGTATCTTTGTAGTGCTTAAATTTATGTTTTTCAATTTTTCTCTTCCATAAATTAACGTAGGGAACGTAAATATTTCCGGGTTTAACAATAGCTAGGCAAAAATGGTTGTTTGCCATTCGTAAGTTTGTTTGAAATGAAAATAGGTAGTTATTTACTTTAATAATAAATTGCTTTCGTTATTTTATATAAAAAAATTATCACAAACAAATACATTTCCACAGGTAGCTTTTCTGTGTTTAACCGTTGGTGACCTTCTGTCGTAAGGGTGGCATCTTCTTGTAGTGAAGATGGGAATATGTTCTGAACACATTATATCTGTAGTAGTGCAAATTTAAAAATCGTGCAGTAAATTTTTGGAAGGAACTGTACCCCAAAATTGTGCGATTTACTCGCTAAAAAAATGGTATTGTTAACCATCTCAGTCTCCAGTACTTCATCGAAATCCGAATTTTCCTATTGCCGATGTTCTCTTGTAAGTGCATACAAAATAAAACTACTTGCAAGTGAATCGCTGCTAGCGTCAAGGTGATTGTATGATGATCTTGAGTCAGTAAATATTCAGTTAATAGCGCAGAACAAGGACGCCTCATGATGTACTTTTGCTAAGCTAAAAATGTCGAAACGTTATACCCAAATGACATATTTTCTTCTGCAGGTCGACCAAAACCCCGGGTGATATGGTACTTGGAAAATCACGTAATTGACGATTCCTTTGAGCACAGATCCGACGGCATGGTAGTCAATCACCTAACTTTTCCGAACGTTGGCCGCCAACATTTGAACGAAAGACTGATTTGTCAGGCCAGTAACACAAACCTAATACAACCATCGAGTAAACTAGTCGTACTTAACATCAACCGTAAGTATCTAGATCTGTTCTTTTCATTCTAATATACCGGATGTTTCATTTAAGAAAATATAATTTTGATTGGGGACCGTCCCTTAAATATATTTGGTGAAAAAATCATGTTTTTTTTTAATCTCCTCAACAAAGCAAAAATCTATGCAGGTGCCGATTTCACTAGCGTATCCGACTGTAACCTTTGCCTTGCACGTTCTACGCATAACCAAGCAATTTGCTAATAATAGGCTAACGCTGCAATGATTATTAAACAATGTTAATTGTAATATTCGCTTTTCCAATTTCGCCACTCTTTCATCTTCCTTTTCTTTGTCAAAATTGATACAACAAATCTCGCTTAATAATCAGGATAGAAAAAACGGATTCCAACGTGATCGTAATTACACTCTTCCACACGCAATCCGATCGTTACGCTTATCGCACGCGCCTAACCGAATCTGTAATTGATGCAATCGGCAAAATTAACGAATGTACGCGGTGAGATGACGCACGACGACGCGACGGTCAAAAGAAGGGTCGACGTGGTGCCGTTATTGACCAGGAACGGAGCGGGGATGAGAGTCCTGTCGTCCCTAATAAAGAATAACAACTTCCAATATCGCTAATCCTCCGCAGATTACTAATAACAACTCTCGTTCCAATGGGCCAGTAAATCTTCAGATTATCACTGGTTCGCACTCGCGTACAGTAGTAATTCAGGCGTGCCAATTTCTCTCCCCCAATATTGTTATATCTGTCCCTGTCGCACGCTAGATTTCCGAGCGAGGGATTTATACACTGACGGTCGGAAATATGTTGACGTTGAAATTGCAATTTTTAAGGTAGGGTGAGAATAGTTGTTTATGACGTATCCAGCATCTACGAACCGTGTTTGCAACGAATTGTACGAAAGCAACAGTTATCAAATTTTTTGAAATTATGGACCTTTTAAACAGATTTTCTTTTAGTTCTCTTCTTTATAACTCAAACTCTTTAATGTTTACTGAAGATTGAACTGTACAGGGTATGCCACGATGAGCGTCGCTTAACAGTATATAGGAAAACGAGTAAAAGAGTTATTTGAAAATTTATAGACGCAATACGTATCCTTAAAAACTAGCAAAAATATTTTGAGCTGCCGGTATCTCTATCTTATACCGAAAGTAGCCGTCACCTTCTCTATTTTAAATAGAACCATTCTTTTGTCAGATTTCCTTTTTTAGATACTTAACACATAATCCAAATTTGACATAAACATAGTACGGATCTATTTAAAAAAGAGAAGTTGACGTCTATTTCCGGTATAAGACAGAGCAACCGGCAGTCGAAGATATTTTGGCCAAGTTAGCTTTTTGGGAATAACTCGCGTTGTCTTGGTGTACTGATTAACTTTGATAAATTCACTCAATTAATATTAGGCATCTAAGCAAATCTTCACTGTCCAAATGATCGTGAATATCGCTGTACATTGACAAACTTCGATGTTTGCCTCGTGTATACGGTCTAACTCCCTCAAAACATCGTAAATAACCTGCTTAAGCGATCATCGAAAGCTGTACGTGGGAGTGTATCAACGATTTCACTTTACCCCTCACGCTATAATAACAGGCGCACACTTACGAAGAAGGCAACGCAGTGGTGAAATTCCCGACCTCGGGAAGTGTTTCAGAACATTTCCAAAGGCTTTCCGCTCGCGGAGGAACGAGACGGAGACGGCAACAACGACACAACAAGAGGAGGGAGAACTTTATTGAATATCGAGGGGGGAATCGTCTTCGCCAACGTCGGAAATCACCTCCCCATTGTTGGTCGGGCGTTTGTCGTCGTAGCCGAGCCTCCGCACAAATTTACTGATTCCCTATCGAAATAAGGCGGATGAAAATGGGGAGAAGACTCGAAGAAGCGAGCGACGCTCGATCACTTCGAATTGGTAGAATGACTGGCGGGATGTCAAATTGTCGATTCTTTCTTCGAGAGAGGGATCCTTCGCAAACGTATAAATCGAAACAGTAACGGTTGCCTGACAAGTATTATTATTTCATTTTGAATTTATTGTCCGAAATTGGTTTAATATGACATTTTGTATTACCTTCCCGTTTGCGAAACTACATCGCCCAAGTTAAAATAACTCGACGCTTTTTTCCAAAAGCGCTGATCGCAGTTAAGGATTATGGTGTATGACAAGAGATGGGAGAAGGAAAACGGGGAAGAATGACTAGGCGAGGGAGAAACAGCAGCACGTAAAAGGGCTGTTATTTGCGAACGTTTCTTTGACGATGATGAAGGAAAAAGAAATCTTTCCAAAGGAAGTTTCCGGTTATTACTGGCAACATGTTGGCATTATTGCTGCTATATTTCTCTGGCACGTCTAGTCATTTTTATTACTACAGCAATTTCAGCGATTCAGAATTTGTTTAATGCTCTTGACGCATATTAAAATAAATATAAATTATTTTAATGTCCATAGAAGCAACGGAAGCGGCAAACAAACACATGTTGAGGTAAAATATATATAAAAGTATTTTACCTTTGCGTCAAGAGATATCGCTTATAATGCTGATGATAATATTTAAATTGATGATGGATGAAACCTTGTACTCTCCTAATTAGTTTGTCTTTGAATGTATTTTTCTTTTAATTTCGTAGATTCTGCGATCCAACGAGATTACGTGCAAAATTGCTTGCCATAACCGCAGAAACCTTTGGTGTGTATATTGTACGGCTTTGTTGCTACCACTAGCAAGAGCAGTGTACAAACGATGACCCTTCAAATTACCCTTAGATGGACAAGCTGTTATAACCTATTTCTTATTTTCCAATGTCACAACCAATAGTAGGGTGACCAACGGCAGATTCGTCTTTAGCCAACCATTGACAATTAACGAATTCCCTTCTCCAACCAGAAGTTGTTCCAAAATCGACTCTTCCAGTTATTTGGCGATGAAACCACTTAATCGTCTCGCATATCATTTCACCAGATTGTTACACGATTTCGGAGTTGCCCGCTGCCATTTTGTCATTGTGTCATTGTACATCTTTATATTAGTATTGCTTTCATTATCCTATAGATAAACGCAGAATACTTTTAAATGTACAAGAGAAAATATGATTGGCACTTAGTGCCTTCAGTGTGTGACTTCCCAATTAATAATTCATAATAAAAAATTCAAAAGAAATTATTCTGAATTCTACAAAACGTATCATTTTTTTTGCTTATAAAAACCTCTGTGGAATATGAGGTTCGATACCGCTGCTTCTCATCACTTCTTACCGCTAACACTGAAGCTCTATTAGATTTTAGCGGTCCGCGAAGATAAGTGGCCCGCTAGACATCTGTGACACATAAGAAAAGTGAGATCGCGATAGCGTCCAGCAGTCGAAGCGCTTGGCCGTTCAAGATAGGTCCTCTAGCGAGGTCAGCTCGAAATATATTTATTTATGGCTAATACCGAGGCGTATACCGGCCGGAAGAGAAAAAAGCCAGACGAAAAGAAAAAGGGAACAAAGAAGAAGGCGAATAGTGGGACGGGACATTATGTCACCTCCGTCGAGTACCCGGCGCGCTAGGGGTGCAGCGGCACATTAAATAAATGAAAAATGTTCCGCTCTAACCCGGCTCAAATCGGACGACGCGAAACACAAAAACTCGTTTCATCAGTCAGCATTTTCCACGGGCCGCCTGCGGTAAAATGTACACATATTTCAGAGTGGAATGGACGTTTTCTAAGGGTCGCGAAAATAAAGGAGTACGGACGTTAAAAAATACGAGAAAAACGGCTATTAGAAAAAAAAATGCCGTTATCACGTAATGCACATACCGTAGAAATATATTAAAGTAATTAATCAATCGAAACATTAATACCCATTGAATTACGGTGTTCGTGTTTGAAATATTTCCTTCCTTTTTGGAAAACAATGTCAGCTAAAGGGATTAGATGTGGTCTCTTTTTGTTGGAAGCTACCTTTTAGTGTTGCAAATTCTAAAGGACAGTATGGAGAAGAAAAGAATTTTTCTTGCATTGTTGAGTGAATTGAGTGAAGCTCAAACAGTTGCGTACCAGATTAGATTTATTAAGCGATAACCTATGCGCTTGTTACCTACCTCCTCTGCTATTAATTTTAAAACCGAACGTTCAAAAATGTTAAAAACGTAGCGTTTCTAAATTTTTTTTAACTCCACGACGATTAGTCTTTAGGTTCCTTTGCCATTTAGATAATATCCAATATCTAAATTCACCTCCTTTTAAAAACAAGTTAGTTTCCAAATTACAAACCTGTCAAACTAAGCGAATAATTTCCAATAGCTTATACTAAGTTTTTTTTTTCTTTTCTTTCTTGCGCAATAAAGTTCTAAAATCCAGTTTCGTCCGTTAAAACCTCTCACGCGGCACTCGAGAACTCGAACCAGTAGAATTTGTCGAATAAAAATTGAATTGCCATACTTGATCGTCGTCATTAAATTCAATATTCCATTGCTTTACGTTCAACATCGTCGGTTTCTCCCCGACCCCGTCGTACGCTTTCATGTTCCTTTTTGTACGCTGGGGATTCGTATGCAAATAAGACCGATATACCGCGGCAACCTCACCCAAAATTTTCTGTTCCCCGCTCCGAACTCCATCGACACAGTTAAATTAAAAACTTTCCGTTAATATATTTCATAAGTGAAACAAAAGGGGCGAACTACATTATTCAAGCATGCAATTTAGATGCTAAGCGGGAAACTTTCTCCCAAACAGGAAGAGAGATAGCCCCAGCTTGTTCCGGTGATACCTCGGCGCGTGTATACGTCGAAAGAATAAAAGGGCAAACGTAGGATGGAAAGGCGAGGCGAATACGAGAGGAAAAAACTTCTATAATTCGCAGCTTGTTTCGAACGGAACGTTTCGTGTGAAAGCGATTTCAGTGTGAATGAGGGAAGTTCCACGAGATCCCGTGAGGATTGGGACTCTCGGAATTTATTATTTTAAATTTCCGTTAACATACTGTACCAGAAAAATTCTAATTCGAAAGGAAAAAGAAGGTGTGTAAAATAGAAGTGGCGCGTTTGGAGAAAGAGGGTTTTGCTGTTTACACTGCTATTCGCGAGTTTTGTTATATTCTTCTAAAATTGCAATAATATCCGAATTCAATTTAATTCAATCGTCTCTTACCGCATCTCGTTCTTCGCCAATACCGTAAAAAATAAAATTTATCTTTCCTTTCTCGCGTTTTATATTAAGAGGACTTAGAATAGAAAGGAAAAAGACAAAACAGGGACGTTACTCCACGCTGTTAGCAACTGTAGCGAAATAACTAATCTCTCATCTGCATTCCGCGTGGTATTCTAGCATCTATTATATCCGATAGCATACGTTGCGTGTACCAAGAAAAGCACAATCCTCCTCGATAAAAAAAACCCACATTCTTCAACGCGCACATTGTATGTCGTCTCATATTTCTTTAGTGCATTTTTGCTTCAGTAACTTCCCAACATAGGACACAGAGACACAAATTTAAGCATATATAAAGAGGCTCATTGGACAGCGCTATTGTTAGTGGTAAATAGAAAGCCACAAGTCTACTCTAATTTCTCACATGAATACTTAAATATCAGGAGATTGTGATACAAAACACATAACTAATTACATTAATTTAGTAATATTTTGATATTATTAGCAGTTTATATTAGCAAATATGCACATAATATAAGGAGAATTTTCCTCTCGTTGATTACATCACTAGCGCTACTATAGACTTTCCATTTTGCTAACTCAAAAGTATTATGTTTTCTCTTCGTATTGTTACAGTAAAACCCCAAACGGTGAACATCCTAACGAAGGAGAAGTATGTATCAGCAGACAAACGGTACGAGGTCGAATGCAGGACGTCCGGATCGAGACCGGAGGCTATTATAACTTGGTGGAAAGGAAGTCGACCCGTAAAAAAATTAGCAAAGAACGTAAGTAATACGGTGTGTTGGCACATTGGTTATATCGAAAATATTTAACTGTAACGCAACTACATAAGCGGTTTTTGCTATTTGTTTATTTTCCACTATTTTTTTTTTCTTTGGGTTTTTAGGTCTTTGGTAAAGAAAGCACAAAGCTTCTTTTCCTTGCATTTATTTTACTTTGCTACGTTTCGTCATACTATTTTCGTCGACATTCTAAAGCAAATTTACAATAATGTTAACAAGTATTGAAGAGAATGTTTAAACATAGAAATTCTTATCAATTAATATTGCAGAAATTAGGGCTATATCGACCTCTACAGAATAAAAAACGAAATTTACGTTTAGGACTATGATTCTGAGACCAAACGACAATGGTCACCTCGGCCAAAGAAAACCCGTCAAGTCAAAAGTAACGTCAATTACTTACTGAGTTCACACTTCCAGGTAAAACAAAAAATGTTGTCGTGATATCCTAAGGTAGCAAAGGGAGTACCCGAGAAGAAATGTGTAAAAAAATGTCGCAGGACCGATTGAGTTCTTCACCATGATAACGCGAGGCCACTGCTTTAATCGTGCAGCATTTTTCGGCGAAAAGCAACGCGCCTGATTTGGCTCCCTTCGACTTTTTCTACATTCTAAAGATGTAAATTAAGTTGAAATGGTGAGAATTTGACACGATACAAAAGATTGGGGCTGCATCGCTGAAGATTTCCATGCATTGCATTCATGGCACAGGCGGTAGGATGTAATTCCAATCTATTTTTCGTTACTTTTTATTAGGTACCAGGTCATACAAGCGATTACAAGAAATGTAGGCTTACTTGAGAAGGGATGTCATTATTTTCTTGGATTTTATTTATAAGAACTGATATAAACCTATTTTTCAAAGAAACATTAACATAACAGTTCTGCAGTTATATTCTACAATACTTACTTAACCTAAACACATTCTCTTTAGAAAATATTGTTATATGCGTGGGTTTCAGCGGTTGTGCAACTATTCGGATGTTATGCATTCTTTAATCTGAAAATGTAAAGAAATACGCCGCCAAAAAGAGCACGGACAGCTTCAAAGAAAACCCCACTTCCTTTCAAGAGTACTACTCCAGTTCATGTACGTCTAAAGAGATCCCAGTGTGCCCTACTTATTTTTGATATCGTCATAAAACGGTTTTTACACTGAAGATCCCTTCCTAGATACCATCGCGTTCGTTTATACTCTTCTGCGTATACATCCTACTATTTCCATTTAAACTTTACTTGTGCCATACTACACTCTTCGCACACACGCACACGAACGAATAACCTCTACTTCGGTTTCAAAATAAACGAGGGCGCGGAAACTTTACGCGAAAGCTACTCGCTGTCGCCCCTTGCGCATCGCCTGAAACCCTGAGAAGCCAGGAGTATACTCACAGAAGAAGAAGAACCGCCGTATTTTGTTTATGTTTTCGAAAACTTGGAGCTTAACGAGTACTTCACTGTAAATATGTTTTTAGGTAGCGGCTACAAATGTTAGGAAGGAAAAATCTCTTGTGCAAATGAATCCTTCCGCATAAGTGATTTCCCGTTTGCTTCTGCTCTATCCTACGTCAGCGTTGTATTTAAGGTAATTAATTTTTAGTGAAAATCGCATTTCTCAATAGGAATGCGTGAATGCGTGCAATACGTTGCGGTAGAAGTCACAGAATTGATAACGCTGTCGACACGATAGTTGTTGATTAACCAAAGTGAAGGTATTCCACTGGAATTGCTACATTATTAAGTAGGTTTAACGCTTGGCGTATCATGTACTGTGGGAAGATTAAAGGCCAGGTTTGTATTAGTTGAGATATAGGTATAAGCAAGGTAAGGGAAGTTGTTGTCGTTACTTGGCAATGCCCGCGGCTACGGTACCATCCCTCAAATCCATATAATCTAAGCGAATTAATATTGCCTTTAAAGAGTTGACAGCAACGGACCAAACTCCAGGAGTGTATTGTTCACTCCATTTGATGAAGATTCTTTTCTCCCTTATTACTTGTTTTACCCATTGTTATTATCCCATCCGTCGCTAGAATCCCCTCACAGTCTTTTCTATGATTCTTGGCGCAATGGTAGAGCACACCAGGCGTCTTTAAGAGATGGTATCGTTTACAGCAAGGGACTGTATGCCTTCAGATGTGACAAATATGAGTAAAAATTTGCAATTAATCTCTTGAATCACATGCTGATCCATTGGCTGAATGAGAGTGGTACATGGTTCCTTTATCAGGGGCGCTATCCAAGATTAATAATGCTTTCGGAGGCAAATTCCTCATTCTTCATTTTAACTTTAGGTACAAAGAAATCATAAATACTCTAGGTTTACTTGCTTTTCCAATAACTAGCATGGTAATGAATCTGTCTTTGCTTACCTTGCAGCCAGGAAAATTTCATTTGGAAAGTCTTTCCTTTTTCGTCAGGATTGTGGGTCTGATGGAAGGCTAAGAATACTTGCTGGCTTATTTGAGAGAGAATGTTGCTATCATTTAATATCTCATTTATAGGAAACTAAGTATTATCAGTTTAAATATTTGTTGCTTTTAATGGTGCTATCGATTAAAAAATTATTAGTTACGTACATTCATTATAAAAATTCCGACAACTGAGAATTATTACTTCTTCTGCCCTTAGGAGAATGGAATGGTAAAAATATTAAATTGTATAATCACCCAGCAGCATCCGGTTCTTCACCTCTCGCACTTCGCAATTTGTCTGGTCGGAATGTTTTACTCTTCCGAAACAGAGATGGACGCCCCGAAATTGCGGATTACAATATTCGTAGCAAGTCAGGCGTAAAAATTAAATGTTCCTTTACATTTGGCATATTTTGACTGGCAGAGGCATTCACCACCGGCGACGGTGCCCTCGCTTTGAATCTAACACGCAAATTATGACCTTTATTCGCTTTCAATGGGTTGACCTCGCACAAAAGACCTTCGTTGCGTGGCAATTACGCTGAATGGTCCCTGGGAATAGAAGCGTAGTCGCTATCGCCCCTCGAAATCTTCTGTTTCTAACTTTGAAACAGATATACACCTTCTCCTAGCTATACGGGGAAGTTCGCCAAACCGGAAAGAAGTCACCATGTCAGCTTGATTAAAAAACTCCACTAAATTAAAAGCGTCCTAATGATAAAAGCGACAGAACTTCCTTCTTCTCTTCATCCTTCTTTCCCGCGGTGTTCTTATTCGCTCTTCTTTTGTAAGGAAAAATAAAAACTCCGTAGAACGCTTAACTTGCCTGGGATGTAGCGGCGACGTCGAAGTAAGAAGGTACTTTTGAAATTTTTGTTTTTTTCTTTTGTCCCGCTGTCGGCTGGATTTAGGATTAAGGGGTAGGATTACGCCAATCTTGATGCCGCGCGTGCGCCACCTTGTCGGTGAGCCTGTTATTTTGGAGAAAATCCTGTAGAAAACAATCCAGTTTCGAGTTCATCTTAATGTATGAAACGAAACTTGAGGCTGGTGTGTGCGATGAGAAATTTAACTTAAGAATACAATATTACCTTCAAGTCGACTTTTTTCCTTTTCGCAACATGCTATTTTTGTCGTTCCTGATATTAATAAATTAAATTTCTTATTTACACCCGAGAACACACATGAGCAAATACACGAAAAATTCACATCGTTCCTATTGTAGCTAAAATTATGAAAACAAATATCTTGTGGATGCAAGCATGTGTATGATAATAGATTGAACTCAGAGGGGTTCCAAGGTGTCAATCACCGATCAAATTGAAACTTGATAGATTTGCAGGACCCACCGAATATTGTAAAACGCCGGTTTCCGACTCGACGGAACCTCATGTTCAGATGTGAAATCTACTCCTGATGATTTTCAGATTTTTGCAATCTACCCAAATAATAAAACTAAATATGTAACACCAAATGCATCTTTTACAAATCTACCAAACTAACAACAAATAAGATTTTTTTTGCGTCCTTGTGGAATGGGGATTGCAGAAAAAGTGGCAAAATGGACGCACAAGTTTTCGTCCTAGAAATACCATTTATGTCTACGTACACACCAACTTGCTCATAACTACCCCGGGAAAAATTCATACAAGAAACTGAAACAATTTTAATAATCTGATAGGTTCGGACATTATAAAGAGGCAGGGTAAATCAGCTGAAAGCGTACAGCTGAACACATACATGTTATTAAGCGGATGGCTATTGTAACATCACACCCCCTTTTCAATTCATGATTTATGAATTTTATCTGATCTTTTTCTCTGTTTGTTTCCGTTTACGAAGTCCCTACGCTGTTCAACTTTAGAAGGAGGTAACAGCTCCACTGTGTGATGTGTAAACTAACCCGGGGACTAGCCGGGAGCCCCTGTATGCTAAGCCTTTTACTACCTTGCGATTCGTAGCATCATTATACACGTATGAATACATTTACCTCCAACGACATTATTCGCGAAAATGTGCAAACGACATTCCGTCACGCCAAGATTTTATGTTTATTAAACCGCCATAAAACGCGTCAGATGAGAGTGGCATACAGCTACAGTACTCAATGTAAATGTATCTATTAGAGGGTTTCGAAATACGGTAAATGTATATCATATTGAAGCATAAAAAGGGGTGAAAATGTAACTGCTTTGTACGAGTACGCTCCGGAGAAGGGATATCCGGTCGAAAATGAGGTGTAAGGCCGTTTTACATACACGTGAACGGTAAGCAGGTAGAAAGGTACATCTACCATTTTACGCATTGACGTTTTATACGTATATTCACGCCTTCCTTCGCTTCACTTTAATGCGTTCGTGAAGCGTTAACGAACGGATTTTACTACAAAGGAACGAATTCGGATATAACGTTATTTGGCGCAGAGATAATGTTACGCATTTTCTATCTTAAAAGCGTATAAAGAATGCGAAAAAGCCTTTTGTAAAGATATGGTAGGAAGAGAGGTAAATTCATTTCGTGAATAAAATTGTAAGTTTGGCAAATTGAGGGAAGTAATGTAAACGTTACACCGTCCGGTTTAAAGATTTTTTTGCAAACAGAAAAATCACTTTAAATAGGCACCAACATCTCTCCTTAATGAATACATGAGCTTTGGCGCGAAATTAAAACTGTCTGTTTAAGCTTGTTGCTTAAAAAATTAAAAGAAAATATTGGCACCTTATGTCAAATAAAATCATACTTTTGACTAAAATAATGATAAAGAGGAGCGAAAGCATTCGCCAACAGACATATTTCTGCCTGCTCGGCGCTACGGAGTGATTCCCTACCTTACACCGCCGCGTCTTAGTTTATGTCACTAATCTCCCATAGACAACAATAAAGATATTTCCTGACAGTGACAAAAAACCTAGATGCTTTTGCCGTGAGCTACTCCATTAATACTGTGAGCTATAGCCGTTTTTTTAGCTTTGGTAGTAGCAAATATCACTGCTACTTTGCATAAGATATACCATTCCATTCGTCTTACTATGTAAATTCATCATTCCATTTATTTTATTTCGTATATCTCATACATATTGTATTTATATCCAACTAAAGCATTGTATGTGTAGGAATTTAACATAAAAACATATTTAAATTCATATAATGTACGAAATTGTAACAGCTGCATACAACGCAAAAATCTATGTAAAATTGCATTAAATCAAACAATCGCAACTTCGGCAAGCGTTTATATTAGAAGACGTACGCTAGAGAACCAACATAATCAAGCATTAAGCAAAGATTCAGCGACGAGAAAGAAACCGTAACGCACGTATACATACTTTTCCCAGAATATCCAAACGTCCGACTTTGTCAAAGGTAGGTCGTCCTCTTGCGCAATATTTGTTTCCATTTCCAAACAAACATTTCGCCACACGTTGGAAATCGAAAATGACTATTTATATAAAGACATTGTTTCCGTATCCTGAATAATCGCAGCTCTATTTCCATCCACACCAACTTTCGACGGTCTAAAAACCAAAACCAAATATACATACGTGGCAACGGATGTCTCCAATAAATTCACAAAACCTGTAAACCACAGAACACATAAGAAAATGCCTAGAAAAAATAACCAAAAAATAATGCTAAGATAGCTTATTGTCTGTTTAACAACAATTTTCCTATTGGTGATAATTGGATGGACTTTCTGAGGATTTATTTCCGTTACAACTGAAACTGTCCTAACGTATCAATGCCCTAATGCGAGTTGACGAATTAACAATTAAAACGCCAATAAATAACTAAAATCACTAGACTCTACAAACGGTAAAGTACGCTTCGATACACAATAGTGGCACACATAAATAATATTATAGTTTCCCTCGGTCTGTAATAAAGGCAACTCCATTATTTATAAACCGGACGGTAACAACCGGTGAATTATAAATATAACAGTGGAAGGATTAGCTCCCTAGGTTAGAATGAATAAAATACGTTTGTAGCGAGTTATGTCGAAATTTTGGATTCGGGACGGATGACAGCTCGACAACATTCGGTTATTGATTTTCTGCCAATTCCTTCTTTAATGTGTTTCTGTTTAGACTTGCAAACAATAAAATAAATAGGTCCTTAAGTCAATACTTTGCAAATAGTGAACAGGACCTCCGAACATTGTTTTCTTGTTATACGAGCCGTAAAACTACATGATGTTGTCACATAATATAGTTTGTTAAGACTCGTAATATCATGATTTAAGAGTATTCGCCATGATCATGCTGCACAAACTATGATATTACCGCATCTGTGCTTAACGAAATTTTCAGCGTATTCTGGATCTAATGCTCCCACCCCAAGTTGAATGGATCTGCGCAAAAATTCGTGATGTGTATTTTTTACTACACTTTTTGTTGAGATTAAGCGGCTGAACCAATCTCTAATAGTTTTTGGAGAATTTCTCTGGTATTTCCGATATCCGAACTTTTCCGAGACTCTAACGGATCCCCCAATGCCTCAAGAACAGTCTTGTTCTGTGAGGAACATTACTTCTTTCAATTAATTTGTGAATCCGAAGACAGGTTTTGGATTACACCTTACCGAAAATTATTGAAATCCAAACAAGAAACAAAGAGCCCTTTTTACAACATTTGGAACTAATCAACCAACGATACACGTTAAAAAATATACTTTCCTACAAAGCAATGCTGAATGTAACAAAAAAAGCCTATATTAGGCAGTATCTTCTCCTCCCTTCGCCCATTATTCACCGCTAATAACGCCTAATTCTCAGTAATCTCGTAAATCTTTTAAGGCCGTGAAGGAACTGCTCGCCCTTGACGGTGTACTTACGAATTTCGACAAAATAAACTTTTTATTAATTAAAAATTAATGACTCCACTTTACAGGCGGTAAACTGTACCGGCGAAAGGGTGGACTTCCGCTCTGAACTTCCCACTTAAATCGTTCGGGTAAAGTTTAGATTATATAGCGGTGGGTAGTAATTAATTTTTTAAGTTTTTTTTTTTTTCGCTATCCTTAAATTTTAAACGTGTATGGTATCTTAAGTTAAAATTCAGATAATTTAGGATCTAGCCCATCCCGGCAAAGAATAACTACTGCATTTTATATTTTGTTCTAACGGTAAAAAGTTGCATTAAAATAACTTGAAAGCTCGTTTTCTGCTTTCTACCTCTTTTTCATAAAATCAAGGTACGTTATGCAATAGCATTTTCATGTTGATAGCTCCAGTAATAAACAAGGTCCCCATGTCGAGGATCGAAAATGGATAGGCCTGTATAAAATCTAGTTTTTGGAAAGCGATAAACCATAATACACTGAGTGAGAATCCGCGTATTACCATTAGATCATATCATCGTACGTAATTTATTACCTACAAGCAAATACAACCTAATCGTTATTAATGACACTCCCACGATTGCACATTTCACATAATGACGTAACTTATATCTCTTAATGCTTTAGTGCATAGAAAACTCCGCGAAAGGTGTAAATAATGACGCAACCTTCCCGATACTTTCAATTAAACGCAATCATAAATCATTCTAGCTCATTGTGTGTTCATTTTTACGTTACCCGCCTCGAATCTTGCTCTCCACCATTTTTGGCGCAGCGCCTACGCGTGTCGTACAACTGCATTTTCTCATGACAGCTTTATTTATTACAGTTCTCGGAGCAGAACAACAAGACCGTCAGCATCCTGACGTTCGACCCGGTCGTGGAGGATGATGGAAAGTACTTAACTTGTAGAGCAGAGAACCCGTCCATACCCGACAGTGCCCTGGAGGATAAGTTCCGACTCAACGTCTACTGTAAGTTACAAGCTGCCCGCACAATTGACGCCGCGCTATCAAAACATGTCCGGTGCTCTGCGCTGCTTCCCGTCTGCTGTCCGTTCCTCCCGCACTTATTCCTATGAGGTTAAATATTTAGTCCTTCGGATAGAGAAAGTCGTATATTTTGCCCGCCGTCCAATTACCGACGCGGTCGTTTTCCTTTGATGAATTTTGCAGGAATTTCTGGCAATATTGCGGACGGGACAAAGTTCCATGTTTGTTACATGTATACACGTGTTTGCGTCGATTCCATTGCAGTATCTGTACGGTAGTATTATTGTAATGTAATTGCGAATACCGTAGTAAATGTCTACGTTATATATACAATGGAATTTACATAAGGATTTAATTTTTCAGTGTAACAATACCATGAAATAAACTGGTATCTACAAAATTCCGCCAGCCGCAACACCTTTAATTAATATTTGATTTAGAATAAGATTTACAATTTCGACGAAACAGGCATTTCTGTCAACTCGAAAGAACACTCGAAAATCATAGCCACGAGAGAAAACATCAGATTTACGCTTCGATACCAGCTGATTGGAGACCGGAAGTCACCGCTGAACTGTGCTCTTCTGCTACAGCGAAAAGCCATTCGTAAGAAAGGAAAACCAACGTTAACGAAGCTAACAAGAAAGAAAGAGCTCAGAAAAAAAGAGCTTAGAAGAAATTGAAATTTAACAAACTCAAGAAACCACTCAAAGAAGAGTAAAATACCAATCCAGAGAAAGAAAACTAACAAAGAAAAGCGAGTAATCTTCAATTACTTATTGTGACTTAACTGATACAAAAAGAAACACCGAATGCCGCGCGAAAAATGAGCACGCAACTCTTGTGCGGATGTCGAAAGTGACGACGGAGATGCTCATTTGAGAGCTTTACTGTTCGAGTTCTGTTTTGTCCCCAAACTAGGGAATATCATTTTCCGTGAATGTTTGCTGATAACCGTCTCATTAGCCCGTCTATAATAAAAGAACTTTAGAAGAGATGCAGCAGCTGCTTGCCCAGAAAGGTTACTAGGCCTAAATCCGCTCAATTATTTTCTTTGGGAAAGGCTGAGAAGCCTTGTTTAGGGAGAAAATCCTGAAAACAAAGAACAATTTGTTGCTAGGATTACGGATGCCGCCGGAAATATTCGTGCTGATCCTGAGACTGCTAGCGGAGCTACTCCTCAGTTCTGAGAAGAGCTCAAATATGCATGCAGCAATTGAGTGGACAACTAACGCAATAAAGCAATTTCCTTTTAAGTGATTTTCAATGAGATTTTATCTGATGTTTATTCAGATTTCAAATTACGCAAGCTTAGTTACGATAGAATTTTCGACATGTGTTCATTAGACATTTTTGGCCTGAAATTGTGGGACGCTTCAGGGATTGATCTTTTATTTGAAAGCATAACGATACTAATACTTCAGGTTTTGTAATCGACTGTATTTCATCAAGCAAGTTTTGGTTTTCCCTAGCAAATACATTATGCATACACATCCATGTTTCGCTCTTTATTCGTACCGTTATTCCACTACGAAAACAAACGCGCAAATTCGAAGCCATTCATCATTAAAATTTATGTCCTGTGATTTATTAATAAATTAGATAGTTCGCATTTTGATTTGCGAGATCCGTAAATAATGAAATTAGTTACTGAGATTCGTTTTGAATAATTATCGTCAGTCTGGCGTTGTTTTGTTGCACTGTTCCGTTGCTCGAACAAACACTGCTAGCCTGCGTATCTACGTATTTACGAACCGGGTTGCTATTATTTTGAAACGGTAAATTATTTCGGCTGGGGAATTATTCACGTCGCGTATACCGGTTACATAATAAAACTTACATTATCGTTAAATTGTACTACAAATGGCAGAAATTTGTTTGTTGTATTTTAAAACGGCGCTATCGATTTTACCCAGGACGGCGGGGTGCGCGATTCTGGGTCTGGGAAATATCGTATTTCGCCGAACGGAGCGCGAGTTTATTGCTCGGAATGATAACGGTGTTCGAGTTAATTGCCGCAAAAATATTCAACTTCGTGAAATTAGTAAAGTCTGAGATCGTGGAAGAGCACTTGCTTGAATCGCTCGCAGTAACTTCGATGAAGACTTGAAAGGAGGTTTATTTAGCTAAACTTTAAATGTATACAAATCGTTGATATTTAACTTAGCCGCTAAAAAGTCTTCTTTCTTTTCTAATTTAAAAAAAGGAAAGATGTAGGAATCAAAAGAAGAATTGTTGGACTACTTCTTTTTCTTAGTGATTCACAGATGGTGCATCCCTCATGCGTCATAAACACTGAGTCGAGTCATTGAGTCAAGTTGAGTTTTGCAACATTTCTTCTTGTTGCCGGCTTTTATTCTATGTCTCCGCATGCTTCATTTACGATAGCAATTGATTTGAAATCCGACATCTCCTGCTGTTTCACTAATAATACTTTCATTGTTCACAATAATGTGTGCAGTCAGTACAATATTCTTGCTAGGAGTAGTAACGATTAAAACTTAGAAAAACTAAGAACCCTTTCACTGTACTCTTGAAAATACAACATTATCATAAAAAAAAAAACGTAATTCAGAGAGCCATGCCATTTTTTTTAAATATTTTTTATGTTGGAATTACAGATCAACATTGAACGTTCTATTGTCAGCACCATCGACAACCTCACCTACAAATTATCGAAATACCTTTCGCACCTTCTAAAACTCCACGCTGGACACAGCTACTCCTTCATCCAAAATTCCCAACATTTCGCCAAACGATTGAAGAAGTTAACAGTAGGTCGTTGTGATTCATTCCTTAGCTCTGATGTCGAATCCTTACCACCAAAGTTCCCATTCCGGATACAGTATCCATTATTAGAGCTCCTCATTTCCAATGACCAATCGGATGATTTGGTTGAAATTTGTCTTTCCTCTATCTATTTGCAGTTTCGTGGTAAATACTACGAACAAGTCTCCGCCGCCGCAATAGGATCTCCTCCGCCCCCTGTCGTTGCCAATGTCTTTATGGGAGCATACGAAGAACAAACCCCATTACCTCATAAAGTTAAGCTAAAGTGTTGGTACATGTACGCCAACAAAACATTTGCCATCCAACTTCACAATAAATTAAAGGTATTTAGCAAGATCAATTGGAAAACGCTGTTAACAACATGGAAACAAAGTTATCATTTTTTGAAGAACAAAATGACTGATATATGCAACTGATTACAGTAAATCTAATGAAATTCATAGAACGCAAATGTATTTTTATATTTCCTATCTGAAGTTAAAGCAGGCTTCTAGATGAGATTCCCTTTTCTGTAATTGCATAAGCCTAATACTACTAGCAAATTCCATTAGGAGTATAAACGCCCCAAATTTGGATAATGAGAGAATGCATCTGCGTTGGCATTGTGAATGCTTTCTCGTTCACCCCTTTTAACACCACCTCCAACCACGGTACACTTCAACGCTTCCACTCACCGCCCCAGTTCGCCACAGCGTCGAAATGACAATAGATGGTTGCAGCGCAGGTAAGCTTTTCATCAAGCTCTGCCGTTCTATCCGTTGCAAACGGGCGAGGCGCGCCTGCCGTAGACCGAAGTGTCGGAGGATTATTCAGCAAGCGGTATTAGACGAAAAGGTTGCTTCCGCAAGCGCGGTCTCGCGGTATCAAAGTATTAAGATGTCTGAGCGACAATATCTAACTACCTGAGTTGCGCATCAGCACAATGGTCGAAATTTAATTTAATAGGAATTCGCCGTCGACCGCTGTAAGATAAATTACACATTGAGATTTATTCATTTTTCGAGAATTGTTGTGATGAGCCAATATTCACTCTCCAGCCCTTGGACATATGTAGTACTATTACAAATAAGATAAAAATTAAGAATTTTATATTTTTTATTATTGATAAATTGTTTTGGTTATGTTTTTGAAAAGCGAGTTTTTATTTGTAACTGAGCTAGTAAGGATCCAAGAAGATCCACAAAGTAGAAAAATTTATTTTTATTTAATTCATTAATCAAGTAGTCATTACATATTTTGGCCATCAACGTGTCGGCCTACAGTCAGTATAAACTTTAATAAACAATAACAATTTATATCATCATACTCCTTCTTCCCACCAAGAAAAAAAGAAAAAGAAAAACGCACAACAAAGAAAGAAAATAGTTGAATAAAAATGTTTTTCCTTCTGTGTTCTAGATGTGCCAATTGTAACTTTGAAGATGGGCTCGAGTTTGAAT
The DNA here is from genome assembly GCA_902654985.2 of Oryctes borbonicus. Taxonomy (NCBI): domain Eukaryota; kingdom Metazoa; phylum Arthropoda; class Insecta; order Coleoptera; family Scarabaeidae; genus Oryctes; species Oryctes borbonicus. Next base: position 1,058,284 of record LR736875.1, read on the forward strand.
CCCGAAGACATCAAAGAAGGCGACGACGTTTACTTCGAATGTAACATCAGGGCCAATCCGAAGACTTACAAACTTTCCTGGTTTCATAATGTAAGTTTCGGGGAAATGCGACGGTACCGCGCGAAAGTTATAGGAAACTGTTCTTCCGCAATTTTATAAATACTTAGGTTTCCCTTTTACCGTTCTTTTATTTTTCTTTCCTTGCCCTTGCCACATCTTTTGTCCCAAATACATACCATCCACTTGCGTACAATTTGGATTCCCATTCCCGAGCAAATGAGCTTCATTAAATCGTAATCACTTGTTATTATCTTCTTATCTACGATTTTCCTCCGGAAAATCCGGAAACAATGTTGAGCTTCATTGTAAAAAGTTTCTTTCTCTTCTTACTTTCTCAACCAATCAGACAAATGTTCGTCTGCGGAATACCAAACAAAAGCAAATTGCGAGGGTAATTCCGTAATTAACGAGACAAATTGTTGTAACTCAAAAACGGTTTATTTCATCAACACAATACTTTCAAGACGTCAAGCGAGCATCTTCGCGATGGTGTCTGATCAATTGTTTGAGAACACTTTAAAATTACTCAGTTAACAATGGCGAGTCCGCTCGAGCATTGCACCGCAGAAGAACAATATACAGTAAATTCTTAGTCGCAGAGAATGTCAAAGGGAGTGAAATTCTCGGAAGAAATTGTTTGCATCGCTCGAACGTCTACAAATGGGCATAGCAGTTTAAAAGAGGCCTTGTAGGTCTCTCAGACGAGTCCGGTCGAAGTTGCGATCTCATTGAAAAACTGCATTCGTTATATGTGATACAAAATTTCGAACCCTAGTAGACAACAACCCCAGAATATTGTGACACTCTGTATAAGTGAATGGTTACCTTTTTAGCAGTTCAAATGGACCAATTATGGTCTAGCTTTATTAATTTTACCACGTATTTCGTAACCAATTTTGGCGGCAAAGGTCACCCCAAAAGCTCGCAGCGATAAAGGAAAAAACGAATTCTATTAAAATGTCCTTCCTTCTACCCTTTTATAAAAGAAAATCCTTTTATCGTTGCACGTCCTTTCCCTTACGGTCAAAGGAGCGAGCTGTGCGTGAAACTTCTGGAACAAAAACAACAGAAAAAGCACACAAAGCTCCCCACTCAGCCATCCCCAAAAACTATCGACCCGTCTACGAAATGCCTTTATTCAATTTTTTTTTTTATTATTTTGACAATATTCTAGTTCTTCTCTTTTTCTCTCACTGCACATTTAGGACGTTGAGATGCACCACAATGTATCGGCTGGCGTCATCTTGAGCGATCACAGCTTGGTACTGCAGAGTGTAACTAGGGCGACAGCGGGAGAGTTCACCTGCGTTGCGACCAACGTCGAGGGCAAGGGGGCGAGCAATCCGGTCACCCTCACCGTAAGATGTAAGTGCAAACTTCGATTTTAGAGGAGCGGCTAAAGGGAAAAAGTACGGGGGAAAAAAATTGAAAAAGGTATCGTAGTGTCAAGAAAAAGGAATAGAGTAATTAAATGGGAAACTTTCGCGATGGGGAATACTTTTGCTTTGACTTGATGTATATGTTGCCTTGTTTAGATGATTTTAAGTGAATGTGTGTTTTTTAGCTTTTGAAGTCTTCTTTATAATTTGTTCTATTCTTTACAGCAGAATATCTCAATAAGGATAGCTGTATCTTAGAAACTGCAATAGATCCCCAGTTATAGTGGGACACGCAATAGTTAGTTAAAGTATGGACGTAATGCTCAATAGAGGTGTCCCAAGGAAGTGGTGTCTTTGTATTAGTGTTTCATCTTTTATTTTCGAGAATTTTTTTTGAAATCAGCGCCAAAGAAATCTACTTATGTTTTATTGAAGTGGCAACAAGAAACTCCAATTTTGCTGAATCGCATCACACGATTTTATACAATTTGATTTTTTTCAGCGGAAAATCAAAAAATAGAGTAAAATACCACACCACAAACAGCACTATCTAATTGGCTTTTATTTAAAATATTATCTAAAATAAAAGATAAAGCAGTTATCAAAAAGCGCCACTTCCTTTCGCCACCTGTACATGACACTGCCTTACTAAGTAATACTACGTACTTGGCTTTAATTTTACGACGTCAAACTTGATAATTACTAATAGAGGCGGTATGCAAGTTCTGAACAATACAATTTCTTCAAAACTTTGTTAATTAAACATAGCCAGCGCAGTCGCTAGATAGCGGTGCGGTATCTTAACATGTTTTACAAACTTCGCGCGAAAGAAAACAGTAAGTAATTATAATTAAGACGCAAACATCTTTTCGAGGAATGAATCAATTTTTCAGACGTACAGTAATTTTAATTAGTTACCTAAGTAATACAATGGTGCAATGGTGATGCCCGAATACTGTCAGAACAAATTAGCACGCCCCTTCCTAACATGCGGAAATTATTTTTGTCTAGGAATCTTCACCCATTCCCAGCATTACTAATAAAAAGGAATTATATTCCGTTCTGTTATTTCATTACTTTTTTCGTCCTGCGCCAAAATCGCAAAATTTAATTCGAAGCTGTTAGTTAATTAGATATTCATTGAATATTTCAGCTGAGAACGACTGAAGCGTACGCTTTTACCTTTAAATTATGTCTTTTGTTCGGACTAGCGGAATTATTTGGAAAATATTTCAGAAAACATTGCGCAACAAAAGATGGGGGCGGTCTTTTGTATATCTCGAGAGAAGTAGAATGAAATAATGAAATTCACTGTAATTGTTTACCTTTTGCCTTTTACGGAAATATTATTGTTAAAAAACTATAGCAAATTACGAAGCCGGCATGGATACATATTTGGAATAAATAAGTTTAAATAACCCTGTCCAATTACCTTGCCCTCTGTTATAGAAACTACACTGCGAAATAAACGTATTCACTTCGATGATCATAGCACCCGTGGCAGTGTTTAGGAAAATCTAAATTCAATCGGAGATCAATACTGATAAGTGGACAATATCATGAATATTTAAGGAAGTTAATGAGCATTCTGTTTGCTCCCTGAAGCAAGTTCTTCACGTAGACAAACTTTCCTTCCAATTACAAATATAGATTCGCAGAACTTACCGCTTACTTTTTCCAACTTCCATTCAATCAGGGTAGATCCATTACTTACGTTTGCCCCCTGTTACCGCAACCGCGGGAAGTTCATAATAAGCGACGATTCCATCCTCAAGTCCGGGTTTACTACGCAAACTTTATTTGTTCTACGCTTTTTTCAGTGGCGTGTTATTTTTTTCCTCACACTCCAGTTGGTTGTTTTTTTTTTATTTCGTATTTCGTTTTTTTGATTAATTTTTTACGAGCGAAACTCCGCGGCGGTAAAGAGTTTTAAATTTCGGAAGTTTAAAAGTTAATTTGATTTTAAATGAACTACATTGGAACAGGCCAGCCCGAATCGAGGCTATTTGTTAAGTGCTCTAATTACGTTTACATGAACTTGTCCGCTGAAATATTTATAACGCGAATATTACGGGGCGCTTTCAGTGGAGGATAAGCGAATTTACGCTTCGGGTTGCATACCCCAGAGTTTACGGCCGCACACGGTAAATGCACGCGTCGTACACACAACGACGGGCATATTTTTGTTAAAACGGATGATACGAGCATTAAGGGAACGTACGCGGCCACGTATACATATGTATGCCCGCCCGAAACAGCGTTACTATATATACATCCGCCCTTGGTTGGTCGTTTATAACAAACGAGAACTAATGGAAGTAGGCTAGTTCAAGTCGCCAAGCTCGGCTTCATTACACAATCGCATATGCAACGGTTACGTTACAAAGTCACTAATGCCGGCAAAAAAGGAACTGTCCATATGGCGCTTCCTTCTAAGTAGCAAAAGCTGGAGTAGATAAGTTTCTGTTGTAATGCGTGAACTGGTACTGTTTCTGTATGTATCTTACTTACATAGAAAGATAATTGCAGGTACGATTTTGTAATAGAAATTCACGTAGTTATAGAGCATGGAGCCGTCGTTAAAGATTAATTTTCTTAAAATATTGGTGTATTTTATTTTTGGGGGAAATCCCTAAGTACAAAAGGGCAGGTTAAATTTGGACAAAAGATGACAGAAACTTTTGAAAGCCAAATGCTGACAGAATAGCTGCTTAGATGTTTCGTTTAAAGTGAAATATAGACCAATCTCCACATTATTAACAATAAAAAAGTTACTCAAAATTAATAGAGTTCAGCAAGTTTACATAAGAAATAATATTGTAGATGTAAACATCATAAGATCTAGCCTTTCTAGTTGAATTCGCAATCGACTTATGACGATATAGGTTTTTCAAATTAGAAGAGCGAATCCTGTAAACTTTGACAACATAACGTCATCTTCCATTTCGCGCACGTTTTCTATAACATCCGCGCCGTTCTATCAGTTTTTCTCTTATACACACTTCCTCGCAGGTATACCGCGGTGTTCGCTTGAATTGAATGCCTTCGTAGTTCGTTTCCAGGAAATTATGTAATTTCCATACTTGAAACACTGTCAGAGCGTCGATTTCAATGCATATCCTTTGGAAATTACGCCGGAATCTCCAGAGCGATCTAGTCTGAAGACGCAATCTTCCGTTTGAGGTAAAAATGTCATTTTCTTTTGCGCTCGTGTATGTGCAGAAGAGTACCTCGCGATAAACATTCAGTCACTAACGCGATAGTGACGGTATTCGCTAGGACGAGGCAGCTATCTTCCGAAGCAATATCTTCGAAATTCATTGTGATTTCGAAGAAAAACCATAAATCCCTCTCGATTTCTACGTGTGTTTCATCATCGTTCATAGCAATATATAATATAATTCATATCTTTGTAGTTTAGAAAAAATAATTTTATCTAAACCACATTTTTTTATGAATTTTGAATTTGCAAAAGAACAACTGTTATAAATTATATCATCGTGTCTGCCATTAATATATGTTGTTTTAAAGGCGCAAATGTATGGAAGGCAGACGTCTAGATTGCCGTCTTTTTTTAATAATAAAGACAAACATGAAATGAAAAACTACCAAATCATTTCATCATCCTTTTCGTTGACATTTTTATCTTCAGTATTCTCTAGGAAAATATAAAAAAGGCCGCAGACATAGAACAGACAAGTTACTGGTTGGACGTGTTCTGTTTTCAATTGAATACAAAATTTATTTGTTTCAATATAATTTTCTGTCACACTCCTAAAGTCCAAGTCCAGCAAAGACGTACTACGATTCAGGGTTTGGGTTAGATGACTGATAAGTCCAAAACCGCAAGCCACCAGTGGTGGAAAGATACACAAGATGATTAAGATAATACCAACATTTATAAAAAGAAAAAAAAAACAAAGGGGGTGATAAGAAAAGAACGGTCTAAAATTTTCAGATGAAATTATACCTAGAATAACATATAGAAAGGAAATATGACCAAAACATTTTCGTCGAGTTGGCTATCTTAAGTCCGTTTGAAAATATAAACGTGAAGGCTTTCTACAACCCATAATATTTTTAACGAATGGTTCCAATCAATCACCCTGTATAATTAATTTTGTTCCTTACTTATTCCCCGTGCCGTATGTATGTCACGCCGAGCCTGGCACATACTCCAAACTCCTTAAAAGTAAAAATTACTCACATTAACCGTATACCGCCGACGTAATGTTCGTGAGACGTTTTACTATGTGGCCTAATATAACATGGAGCATCTCCACCGCGAATATTACAGAAAGAAAGAGAGAAAGACAGAATAACTTTAATAAACGAATCTCTTGACGTGATCTCATTCTTGCCGCAATTGGATTTCTCAACGACCCGCCCGATAAATGAAAGGAGAGGCACTGTTTGCACGGCTGGCAACTAGGTTCTATTATACGAGGTCCGATCACTAAATCTCGAAAGAAAAGTAATATTCCCGCAAGTTCCATTCTAAATCAAATTTACAAGTTTCATTCCGGATTCGTTTGGTCTAGCGGTTCTAGTTCTTTATAGTAAAGATATGATGTGGAAGATGTAGGCAGTGGTTTCTGTAAACGAAGAGCGATGTAATCATTTAGATCATTTATCAATCACATTGTAATGGGAATTACTTCAATGTAATATAATTTTGCCACTGTATAAGTGAAGCAGCGTTAATGCAATCAAAGAAAACAACAACGCTACAAAGATGGCGTGCAAAAGAGCTTTGGAAAACTCTAGATGATGTACAAAATACATCAGAAAATGCCTAGAAACAATAACCGAAGAAAAATGGCATGCTTTTGCCGTAAATGATTCCATCCTATTTGTAGGATAACCTAGAACCTAGATAACATTGAGCATCACAAATAGTTGAGATTAAGGTATATGCTGCCTTTTTTCGTATTGAAAAATTGTAGAAAAGTTTTCATCGCGAATCATTTACCTTGAAAAACGATGGTGCATTTTCTTCTGCTGCATTTTATCTGGCCTTTACGTTTTAATTTGACCGCTTGCTAATTTGTCGGGATTAAAACTAGATGCTACAACCCCGGAGCTTAAGCACGGAACCGCGTATGTACCACTATCCATACACATCTCTTCATTCTTCTTTCTGCCCTTACAGATGCGCCGGTCTGCGTGCAAGATAAGGACGAATTGTACGGCGCCCTGAAGCAGGAGACCGTAACGCTAAGGTGCCAGGTGGACGCGAACCCGGCCATCGTGTCCTTCCATTGGACATTCAATAACTCCGGCGACCTGACCGAGGTTCCGGTCTCCAGGTTCACGAACGAACGTTACGCTTCGCGGCTGAACTACACACCTGTCTCGGACATGGACTATGGCACTCTGTCTTGCTGGGGACGGAACGAGGTGGGCCAGCAGCGGACGCCTTGCGTCTTCCAAGTGGTCGCGGCAGGTAAGTGGGTTATATACAAGCTTCAGAATAGCGTGTAATTACTTTTATACGGTGCGGCGTCGGATTGAGGACACACAGCTTTCGGCTCCGGTGAGATTTCGACGGGGAGGAAGCGAGAGTGTCATTTCGCGCTGAACGCGTATCGATTTGACACCACCTCCGCTGCTGCTGTGCGGCTGGTGTAACCGGTAATTACGGTGCGACAAATTCTGAACGTACCTACATAGTTTGGGTAAAGTTTAAGCATACTGTATAGGGATTTAAAATATACCAGGTGTTTGGAATTGCATCGGTCATTAAAGATAGAGATTTGGTTAAATGGGCAATGTTTTGCAGTTTCTTGTGCTGATTGAAGATCTGTTTGAGAGTATGATGTATTCATCCCTTTGGTGCTAACAACGTAGGCAAAGTCAGATATAATAGTTATCGCTGGCAAATAGGCATTGATCCGGCAGGTCTTAAAAAAAGGAACCAATATCGCTTATTCATTGAATACCACTATTCCCGTTATAAATTACCATCTATCTGTATATTATTCAAGAGGAATTATACCTAACGATATTACGTTCGACATCTTGTGATAATCTCGGCATAGATCTTCAGTGCAAAAGACTACCGGCATTGTGCCCCTCCAATAAAATCGAGTAAAATCACGTACAAAACTATAAACCGCTTCCACGGTAATTTTATAGCTTATTTATGTTTGGCCAACCGACGACGGAGGTTCCGGCCGTAAGTACGCGAGCAAACCGTCCGTGAGAGGACGCCGCGTTCGTTTTGAATTTTATTTCGATGCCGCAAATTCGAGTGGCCGACACGGTGGTAGGAAAACAACGGAAAATCTATGAAAATATATGCATGGCCTTATTGCGATTTATGTTTTCTTAGAAAATATTATTTTTGCCAGTTTATTGTCGGCATATAACCGTGATATATGTACGTTGCACATACAAATGCGTACAGCGGTTGGTCAGAGAAATAAGACAGTCGTGAGGATCTGAAGATATAAATTTATGAATATGCTAGGATTTGAAAATGTAGAATTTTTTAGTTGTCAATGTGTATTCTATACACGTGATAAACCGTACAGTGAAATTTTGGTAATAGACTAATGCCTATATACTTACACATTGCCTTCATTTAATCCCGAAATCCATGTGACCATGTAAGAACTTACAATGAATTTAGTATTTAGATGTTGACGTACAAAATCTATCGCATAAAATGTTGAAATGTTGTAACATTTGCTCGGGCTTGCTTTTAGCTCTTGGGGGCTTGCTTCAAGTCTGGCATTTCTTATGAAGCATTGAAGAAGAGTTTACATAAGACAAATCCACCAAATTATTTTACACGGAGTTTATAGGTTTTGTCGAAATTCGACGAAAAAATCTCGCATGGGTGTAACTCGCCACGTAGGAGATAGGCAGCGAGCGACGGCAGTACTGGCCAACGAAATATAACTTTCAATTTGGTAAACAACACATAAGTATCGGCACCCTCCGCACCACACAAGTTTAATTTATTATATAGTAATATAATAATTAGTCCGGGACGGCCGTTTCGAGGACACGAATGGTCCTCATCATCAACCGGTGACCGGCGACTACGCCACAGTCCTTGCTATCATTATTGAACTTTCAATTTATTTACGCTACTGCATATACTCGATCGACGTTTGGCTGACTAACACTCGCTAGCAAACTGCACCGAACGTCCTCACTCTACTAATAATGAATATGTGTAGTATTCAAATTTCAAGCCTTAGTAGCTGCTTGTAGTCAAAGACGAATCAACTTTCAATACAATGTTGTACAGCGGACGCAACTTTACAATTGCACAACATATAGAAGATTTCTAACATAATATTCGATGTTTCGAAAAGATGTAATTCAATTGGCGCACCACATTACCATCAATCTTTTGTTTCCTATTTCTGGCTACCGCTGTATATCGGAAGCAACCAATTCGTATATGAATATTTGTATTTTTCCCTCGGCTTCTCCCTTTTTTGTGAATTTCGAGGGTCTCTGACTTATAAATATCAAATGTCCCGTATAAATACACACTATGCATGTTCTTCGCCTACGTTTTATTGTTTTTTTTTCGTGTCCCTCTCGTTCGTACTATAACACCCGAAAAAATACACCGACGCACAGATCGCTTGGAAAAATATGATATTTAGACAAACGTATACATTCCGAAGCGATATTTTCTTTCCATAATGCGTTCCATTTCGCATTTTTTTTTTTTGTACCTACCGAACACCTCGTCAGAAGGAGTCAAAAGGAGGAGTAGAGGTAAGCACGCCGTGTAAGTATATTATTTACGATAACGCGAATAAGCTGGCGGAACATATGGCGGAGTTCTTCGGCGAAAATTCAATTTTGTAAATGGGACTTAACTCTTACTTGATAACATCTACACGAATGCTCCGGAAAGTTGGTAACTCCGAAACGTTCTTCGTTCTCTTTGCGAAACGACTGGAAAATGTGTTCACACTTATATGATCTCATGTGCACCGGGGGAATGGCGTTTTTTCATTAAAATGATTAAAATGGAAAACCTGCTGCGAAAGGGGGATGTGTTAAGCGAGAACAGTTCGTGGGACGTGTATGAATGTATTTCTCGCGATTTAATACAATAAACGATAGCCAAATACTATACGGCTAACATTATTTTTACTAAATTTATCATGTAGTCGAAATCTGTTTCGTTGCTTACTTTTCCTTTGGGTAAATGATAATTTGAGGTATATTACATACTCAACGATGATGCAAATCATTTTTGGAAAAAATCAACAACGAGAGACCGAAATACCCTACATCCCCCAAATTTTCTTAAAAGTTACTCCGCCTTCTACGAAAATGCAGGATATGACAACAAGCGGCTTTGTTTTGGAAAACAATAAGAAAAATACTAATACTAAGCAAATGAATGACGGTAGACGCTAGGAATTTTTCAAATTACGTTGGGAATTAGTACCGTAAAGTTGCGAACATTTACTGGAATAGTAACAAAAACTAATTGGAACGAAGGCTGAAATAAAGTTCTTAATTGTTCACATCATTACTGCATTTTTACCTACCCATTCGAATTGTTTTGTCTAAGATTTCCCAGCAGTATGCAGCGCTCACTCGAACATCTAAGGGAGGAAGGACATCTAATGAAAGATAAATGTCGTCCGACTAACTAAGACAAATACGTATTTATTCTAGCGAATTTTTAATACCGTCTGAATTAATAAGGTGCTCGTGAATAATTGAGCGGAAGTGGTCCGGAAAGGTTCGCGCAAAATTCTACATAATTAATGGTGCGAAAACTTCGGTTTGGTCGGCAGCTTTGCTCGTAAACACGCAAATGGCTACCGCTTAAGAATGCAAAAATTAAACCTTATATCGTCGAGGTAATAATTGTACATCTCGAACGGGAAATTACGAATAAATAAGTAAATACGGACTGTTAACACTATTGTTGTCTATTAAGACATGGGTTGTAATGAAATCTTTTAATTGAATTCATAGATGTGTGAATTCTTGGTGGACTCAGTGTTTGAAACATATCCAAAGTATTTATGCTTTGACATTCATGCTAATATTTCATGTGCTTTCGCTTAGATGCTCCGCAATCGAGACAACCAACAATAATCTCTCTCTTTCGGCATTCTTTTATTGAAGTTCTTCTCTAAAAGCGCCAGTACAAGTGTAATTCGTCCATCATTAGCTTGATCTTATACAACCACTTACCAATCCAGTCTAAAAGCTTGAAAGATGTTTTGACTCTATTATAGAATAGACACTGGATGGATTAGATTTGAAGCTGCATGCTTTGGTTTTGAAGGTTGTTACCACTTAAACAATTACATCCATATGTTTGCCGGATGATAAAAATGCTGTTGGCACGCCCTCAGAGTGAAGTTTTCTTTCTTTTCAACTTTCAACTGATATAAAGGAATGAATTATTGTTATTATTATTCACTCTTCCATATAGCACTAAAAATGCAATCGCAGATTTTGCTTCGCAGTCAGAAAATATGCCAATTAAAAAAAAAATTCAAGCGAATGTCGAATGTAAATTAAGTTATACCATCGATATCCTGATAACAGCAATTTTCTCAATGCAGCACGTGGCCCCGGGCACAATACTGAAATCACGAATGCGAAGGTAAAAGAGAATGCATTCCATCCAATTATTCCCTCGTTACAGTTAAAAAAGAATGGCGGAATGTAGCGCATCACCGATGCGTACATCATTTTCAGTAAAAACTGACGGATTAGCATTTTACGACGTGAAGGTGCAGTATACAAGAGTATATATGCTACATCTATCACTTTACGAGACCTGCTGTTAATGTCGGTATAGGCAATGCGGTAGTTTGAAATAAACTTGGTGGTGAAATGTTCCACCAACAACTAATAAAATTAGTGGCAACATTAAACATTGGGCTTGTGGTTCAGTGAAGTTGTTTCAATCAGTAAACACCTGAAACATCGTAACAATGAGAGATCCAAAGTAGTGAAATAACTGAGCAAACTATCAAAATGCGAATCCAATAAATAATATATAAACAACTGCAGCCCTTAACCGAAGAGAAATCTACAATTTTAATAAAATTGAAATACAAAAGTTACGTGTCATAGTTGATACTATCACACGCTCTGCTGAAGTCTAGCAAAACTGAAATAGTGGCCACACCTGTAACCAGGGAACTGATAAAATTGCCTGTTATGCATAACGGAGCGGTAGAACAATTGTCTAAAGGATGGATGGATTCAATACTTGGAAGTAAGAGTAGCATTTATATAACCAGACTTCTTCGAGAATAGAGAAAGTTGCGAAATCGCTAGTAGTGTTGCCAATGAATAACACTGCTTGTGGGGAACTTATTTTCTTGAGTACAAAAGATTTTTTCACACCAGCGTAAATCTAACGCCCTCCTTCCGAAAAAAAAGAGATTATTCCGACTGAAACAGACCCGCACGGAATAACAAAGTTAACGCGATATTTACAACGTATGGACTGTTTGGAAGGCCAATATATCCTCTCTCCTCCCCCCAATAAATCTCTCCGCACGCATTTATCTCTAAACATGGATGAAATTGGCGCGTTGGTCGAATTTCTCAGCGATAATAACGTCTATGGAGACCCAAATCCCGAATCCCAATCCAAGGCCTCCGTAATTACTAAACACGACGGCTCCAGCCGTAATTCCGTTTTAGTATGCGCGGCGGTGCGGCGATGGCGTGACGAAGTCAACAGAAATGAATCAATCGATCACAATTAAAGACGGCAAGACCGTAAGCGTGCTGTACGGGAGATACAAATCTTTTTTAGATCGGGACAAAGTTTTCTTTTTTCGGCTCTCAACGGGGGTTGCGTCTTGGTTCGTTTCTGGTCCCGTTCTGCCCGGTCAATTCGTGTTCCGAATCCTAACGTCTAATTTAATAGCGACGTGGAGCAGCCCTGGCTAGAAAGGAAAAGGTGGAGGTGCTCGCAGAAGCGATTGTAACGACGCAACGTGAGAACACGCATACGCGAAAAGCCACTTCCCATTGCTCTCAGGCACTGCTTCTCTTCTGTTTTTCCTTTCTTTTTTTTTCCTACGGAAAGAGGAGGAGGGAACCTTGGAAGAAATTATGCCGCTTCTCGTTTTACCTTTTGCGACTTTCACACGCTCCACGCTTCTTAAGGACTTTCAGTGTCTTAAGTGAAATGAATTGTTCTTGTACTGCTGGAATTGAAAGAGATTCAGTATTGAGCGATATTGTCTCTTAAAACAGAAACGCATTAACATAGGATTGGAGTATCTAGTAGTGGATATTGCATTGGGTCGATATTTCCAAATAATTTATCTAACCACTACGTACGAGGTATCCCAAAGAAGTCCAGCTTCCTTTACTACTTATTTTTCATTCTTGAGAAAAATGTTTTGAATAAAAGTTGTTTGGATCAAAATGGTGGAGTAGAGTAGAGGTAAAGATATTTTCGACTCTACAGAGTGTTTACAAAGTAGGTAGATACACGCTAACTTCATTACTTTTTCTGTTCATACCTGACCTTCTTCCCTTCGAAACGGGATATTGGAAGTGCTGTTTCAAAATCACAGATAATTGTTAGTGGTTCAAAAATTTTCAGTTTTTCGAAGATCTGATGGTAATTTATTCAGTGGGAGGTACCGATACATCTCCTTTAAGTCCGTGTATAGCAGCTAATTGTTAAAACAACAAGAATACAGTTTTAAATATGCCGTCAACCCATCAGTTTCATCCTGTTGCAAAAATCAATATTCCGTAGTTTACTGGGCCGGAATAAAGAAGTTGAAAATTGTTTTTGTACATTTTTGTTATCTTGAGGAAACTTGCCGAAAGCTATAAACGCTTACGCAACTTCGGTGTCATTATGTGAATCAATACTGAGCTGAAACAACAATCAGTTCAGTATTACTGCCGAAGATGATAGCTTAGCTAGTGAAGTGTTTCTGAAACAACTTGACAATGATATCAAAAAGCAATTCCCAGAACATAACGCACACCATCCTAACGGCGCGCTCGAACGATTTCATTGGCACTCAAGTAAAACCACCTGAGACAATATTTCCTACAAAAAGCAAAGTCGCGTCAGTTGTACAATGATGTGACAAGGGAGGATAAATACATAACACCACTGGAAACGACATAAGCGCGCTAGTGCTCGTGGAGACGCAAGCCGCTGTATGGAAAATACAGAGCTGCCTTACAAAACGAGACCGTTGACAGTAATTATCCCCCATTGGCTGCGCGAGGGTTACCTGTACAAGAAAACAGAGGAATTTCTCATTTCGATCCAGGACCAGATGATATCCACGAGATCATACCGGCGAAGAATTATGAAGCTATTGTTTGTATTAGCGAACAACAACAGAAATTAATATATTGACTTCCATCGGCGAGTGCAAAAAGTCGATTTCCATTTCCTAACGACGTAATTACTTTAATTAATAAAATAACAGTTTTCCCTTTTCGAAGGAATGTGATTCGTTCCACGAGACCGATTTTTTTGAATAACAGGGATTCTTTGTAAAAAAGTCTTTTTTTTAATAACAAGGTGCAGTAAGGCTGTTGTTTACGTTCATACGAAACCAAATAGAAAACCAGAACAAAATACAAAGTACAAAGTACAAAGCCCTCTAAACGCTAATGAATGTCGGACTGTCGCTGCTCTGAACATTATGCCGCTGCGCGTATTATTTCGTGCATATTAGTATCTTGCTTTGTCCAATTTGTATTCATAATTACTTTTCAAATAGTTCAGCGTAATGCCTGCCACCGTATGCATATGCGAGAACACAAGTGGTAACCGCGCGTTTGCAACTTTTAACTATTTACGTAATGTTATTAAGCTGAAACTTCCGCTAGATATGTAGTTTTGTTTAGTTAAACTGCTCGTCGCGTACAGCGCTTTACGTATATAAGGCCGCATTCTGCACCGGCTTAATACGCTGGTTTTTCGCTATGCGAGCACTTACGCAATATCAACCCGAAGATAATGAAGTGGAAGATCTTTCCGTATTGTACCTATTTTGTGTTTCACGGATTAAGTAAGTTAGCTCGCGGTACGAACTTAAAATGCACTGGTGTAATTGTACATATGGTGAAACGTAAACATTTTGGGAGGCAATGATAGCAAATTAATTTATTAACACATCTTTAAACAAAGCAAATTCAAACAATGGGTTAATTACATAAGGCTTTCGGATAATACGAGGTTTTTACAAGAACAATGAAACATTTCTCCACCCCAAAGGTGGTGTCTCCAAAATGTGGTTTTTCAAGACTTCAACAACCTCTTGAGCTGATAAAAATGACAATCCACGCATTTTTTGTTTGACAACCAGGTTAATGCGAACAATGATGCATTAATTCGATGGTTTTCTCCTTCAAATAATCAATTCATTGACGTGCTCTGTGGGGGTTAGTTTTGTCATAATGGAAGATAATGCGATGTTGTCTATTATTTTCCCGATAACTTCTGACAAACTTTTGCCAGTTCTACACTATTCAACATCAACTATTCATCGATCCTCCAAAGTTGAAAATGTAATTATTAAACTACGACCGTGCTTACTTGTGCTGAGAGTGTTCATTGAAAGCGGGCGGTATCTGTGAAGGGCAGCAAAATTTGTAAATCCGACTTTTTCTTATAAAGACCTACCAAATGAAAGGCTGACCAGAATTTGTGAAATGTATTTTTCAGTTATGTTTTCTTTGGACGCACCTCTTTTAACCCCAGTCGAGTCGATCCTGCCCACCACCTCCTCACGAATAACGAAATGTGCCATCACTACGCTTAAGGTGTTGACGATCGCATCAGCAAGCAAATATGCCGTCTATGCCAAGAAGATCTAGAGACGGCAGAACACATTTTATGTAATTGTGTTGCAGTCGCACTCGACAACATTTCAGTAAACTGTTCCTGACATCTATTGAACTGAGGGACGAAGATCCTAGAGTAATATTAAGGTTGGTTAAGAGCCTCCAACTTCTTTAACATATGGAAGGACATTTTGTTACAACAGATCTATAAAGGTCGCAGTTACCAAAGGATTCTGTGCCTCTGTCCAATATTGCTAATACTAAAACTATTATCTCGAAGCTTTTACTTGCGAAATATCGTATTTAACGTTCCGATAACCAACGAATTCGAATTCATCGCAATATCGTTCTCTTTGTACGACTGCTCGAACAACAATAAATTTCAACTCAAAGTTGATTCGATTTCCCCAAAACAGCTTTACGTGAAAGCTAATGTGATTTTGTAATACACCATCATATAACACAATCAACAATTCAATATGTGTGTACATCTATTTAAGTCCACGCTAAATTTATCTCTGCATTGCTTTATAACTGTAAATCATAGCCCACTAATCAATAGTTTTAGGTCACCTGCTTTAAATGTACATTTGGAGCATATCTAACCCTCCAGAACCAAATTAATTTGATTTATTCATCAAAGAAAGAATCCTTTAATATTATTTTATTTTCAGTACAAAAATTAATGATGATATATTCGGTATTCGACACCTTCCAGGGGTGCGCCTGTAAATGTGCACGGAACTTGATGGTTATTAAGAGACTCCTTTAAGAAGCAATAACGTTGTAATCGCGTATCCTCGAACATATCGCGTATACATAAGCTGTACTTGTGCATTATTGAAACGCAGGAAATTGTATTTATGGTCCTTTGTCTGCACCCTATAAGGCGTAATCTTAAAACTGCGCTACTATTTCGCGATAGAAATTCATAAACACGCAACCGTTCATAAGTCCTTACTTGCACTTTATATGCAACTCGGGATTTTATATAATTTGACACTTGTCCTCAAAATTGTTCCTAATTGCAGGGAATAATGTTGGCAATATCTGACATGAAGGATTACATTCTCTTCGCTGCTATAACAACGAAAATTTTGAATGGACAAGCCCATACGTTAAAATAATTCGTTCGACCTCCCCAGCACATAAAATTGGAACAATGATATCCAATACTTAATTAAATTCTCTGAAATCTCCGCATTTACATTTTGCTGCGAAAACATTGTTTCGTGGAACGGATGTGATTTTATATCTTGTCATAAAGTTGTTTGATATTCTCATGAACATTTAAAAATTGCGTCGATATTGTTTTCGTTCTTCAGCTGGATGAAATAAACAGGCGCGTTTCTTCGGTCGTTCCTTCAATTTGAATAAGCATTCGAAATATTTTTAAAAATCTTCATGTTCTTCACGATCTGTTCGACCGACATGTGTTTTGAAAAAGGCAAAGGCTATGAGGTAGCATCAATGTCTTACCTTCTTTTTTTTCGTGATTTTTTTGTTCTTTCCTATCTTCACCATCATCATCTGTATTTATGAAACTGTCTCTTCTAAATTATCTTCTTTCACTGGTCGATTAACGTGATTTGCAACAGCAATATTATTGGCTTCATTTAAAGAGATCATCTATGCTCCTCTACTAAGCAAAAGGGGCGTGTCTGACAATTTTATGGGAGATAACTTTTGTGCATACGCAGTATCTGTTAGCTCTCGGAAAAATCAGTTTTTCTCAACGCTAGTTGAAATGCAAACGATCTTCTTGCTTAAAAGAGCAAGGTAGCCGCCTCACCGCCAAAATTTATAACCATTAAATCAGCAAAAAAAAAATGTAACTGGACATTAAAGTTACATTGAAACCTACCCTTCGAAGAATTACAATTGTTTGTTATATTTATTGTAAATATCGAATTTTCAATAAAGGATGCTTTTAAATATTTCGCTCGCGTTCACATTAATTCGCACGCTACTATACATTCGTCCCATTCAGTTCTCGCTATCCCATCTCCGTTTTACTGGTCATTTTCATTTCGATGCATCCTTTTTCGCGAAATCCTACGAAATCCGATGATCATTAGTCTCCGTTAAACCGTCTCAGAAATTCAATACTCGCCCGACCCGCACAACAGATAGCGGGCGCAATTTGGAATTTCACATCGGAAACTAAAATGAACCCTCTCGTCCAAGGTGCGGTAGAGTAATGGAACCGGCTCCTCCGTATATATTCGGCTGTTGTATGTTCGATCTGAATGCGCCAGAACGTTACGGATGGGTATACGGATGCGGCAACGAACACAAATTGGGATGATATCGGATTGCGTCTGTTTGGATGGTTTTAAAACATTAATCACGCTCTAAACAAATTTTCTGCTTAGAGTAAGGGGCGTGCGGTAAACGTAACGAATCCAATTGAATTTATCAACGGCGGAGGGGCACTGTGTTCCACGAAGAAAACTAATTTTTGGAATGGAGTAGGAAATGTTTTGGGAGTTCCCTAATAGCAGAAGTCAAAATGGAACTACTTTTTTATACTTGGAAATGATCTTTTCTTTTTAAACTACGCGGTGTACCAAACACCACCAAGTATTAAGATAAACTCATCACAATTTTAAAGTTAAAAGGTATCTCCACTCGAAGTGTATCGAAAAATGAAAAATATCCCTAATTGTAAGCGCGATCTAACTTACAGCGTACTAACCGCTCAAATTTGCAAATTACAGGACGCCCGTTCCCTCTGCTCAATTGCACGATGATGAATCAGACCTCCGATTCGCTGCAGGTCGAATGTACGGACAACTTCGACGGCGGCCTGCCACAAACCTTCCTGATGGAGATCCTCGAGATGCCGACGCTACGCTCTAAACTAAACGTGACCAGCGACAGGACGCCGCCGCATTTCTACGCGGAAGGACTGGAACCGGGAGCCAGTTACCGCATTATGTTGTATTCGGTAAACGCCAAGGGCAGGAGCGATCCGACCGTCATAGATGCAGTCACGTTTAAGGGCGTGGCCAAATATACAGGTCAGTTGATCAAGTTATGGATTGCTCAGGATGACGTGAGGTGAATGTTTATAGTATAGATGAAGTGAGCCGTCGAAGACTTTGCCGAGAGCCTTTTACCATTTAACCTTACTTTTAGCGTGTCACACGTAAATTGATTGCTATGTGTGTAGCTTCGGTTGATCCCGGGATATTTTTAAAGAGACTCAGCCAAGTTACACGTTATCTTAAAGTACATTTAAGCTGTATTTACATAGAGTGGTGGAAATTTATCATAAGGGTGGGATTATTGTGCCAAAGTTTGCATAATGCAGAATAATACGAGCACTTAGATGCAGGTTTATGCAGCCAACTAATGAGAGGTAGCAGTAAACATGCAATTGAATGCGGAAACACTTCACTAAAACCCTTACCGCATTATACCTCACTCGCACTGGACGCATATTTAAATAATCAACCTGTCATCAGGAGAAATAGCTATCAACTTTGCAACATTTCTAATGTACATTCTTTCATAGAATAGAATAAGAAAGTAGGTGATGGATTCCTTGTTTGTTGATCACCGTGTATAGCCGGAAGTATTCTTACTGGCAGATACACTTTTACAATTGCGGGTTGGAATATTCTGTAGGTATGTTCCTTTTACGAATTTCAAAGAATTAAAAGAACAATATGTAGTAAGCTGACCGTTAAAAATAAGAAGATATTTCGCAATTTTACGCAACCCAGTGTGAACATAGCTTTATACAAGAGTTTGTTCTATGTACATTTTGCCTATCGTAGGATAGGTGAAATCGAATAATTCGTTTTGAAACATTTTTTTTTCTAAAAGAAGTTTGATTTCAGTTTTTGCCTTATGCTTTTCGCCCCTTTTAAAACAAGATTAAAGCTTCTTGTTGGCACCCACTAAATAGAACGTGTTTTCCCAGAATTTCAGTTAACCTAGCTTCAGAACTATTCGAGATATTTCCAAAACATGATATTCTCCGTGCTGAATAATTTGATGTTTGATCTTACGCATTGTCATATATCATTCTTTGGTTAGATTTTCACGACATCCATTTAACACTGTGCTTTTCACAGTTTTGTAACTCGCTCCACAGGGAGCATGTTAGAGAATGTTCTAGCAAAGGTCGAAGCTTTTTTGGTTGGTGTTTAAGCATATCGGTTAGAGAAGTTGGAGGCTCTTAATAAACCTTAAGATGACTCTAGGATCTTGGACCCTCTCAGAAACAGTTTATTGAAATATTGTTGTCGAGTGCGACTGATGGGAAAACAATTACATAAAATGTGTTCTGCCGTCTCTAGATCTTCTAGACGTCATATTTGATCCTCAGCTTTTCCTAGATTGAATAGGTAATATTTTAGGGCTGCATGACCTGTCAGAAATCCCGCCCAATTATCTAAGTTTCCTTTTGCTGAACGATAGCACTATTTTTGCTGTCTTAGGCGAGCCTGATATAAATGCTTTCGCCTGTTTTTGTCCTGGAACGTTACCCCGGTACGGGGTCTTTTGATCGTCCTCCCATACTTTTGTTACTTGTTTTATGTGGCTCTCTTGTAGGCCACAGAAGGGGCTAGAACCAATGAAGGGCATGCTGGCTGCTTCCATAGCTAGCTTGTCTGCCTTTTCATTGACTTCGATCCCTTGATGACTTTGGACCCATCGCAGGGTAACGTGGTTTTCATGTCCCAGTTTCCTTAAATTGTGTAAACATTCGTAAATCAGACCAGATTCGTATGAATAGGCTTTGATAGCCTTTAGAACTCGGTAATTTTATTTTTGGAAATATCAGGCGGTATTTCCATAGAATGGATTCTTGTAGAACATAGGGAAATTCTGCATTAAAGAACGGTGCAAATTTATCCAAGCGAAACGGCAAGCTTTTCGCAAAAAAATTCCTAGTTTTTCTACAATAAATATCCTTCAAGGCAACGATTTCTCAACTCAACGTTTTCCTATTAAGGTACAAGCGTAACACTTTTCTACCCTATACATATATTTTATCAGCTACTGGCATCCAATTCGAATCCAATCGATTGGTTCCATTACTCTCCAGTTACAAGTACGGTGCAAGTCATATGCACCTGTGTCTCAAAAGGATATGAGCAAGCTTACACGTTTGCTACTTATATGTGGAACAGTTTTATTTTTATACACACTTCACATGTTAATTGAATGAAAACCTAAACAGCATTTACTATTAACATGTATATACAACGGAATAAACATACATATGCAGCAATCAATCTGGGTATATTATAAAATGATATCTAGTGGTTAGCGTGAACGGGAGTCGTAGGTTCAAATCCTAGTGATGCGTAATGAGATTCTTATTTCATTAATTAACTTGAAATACATTGGTAGAACCAAAGAGAATATCGAAGGTCTCATCAAAACAGGTTTGTGTGTTGTCCTCTTGTTTCTCTTTCAATGTCCTGCTTGTGTTTGGCTGCAGACATTTCCTTTTTCATTGCGCTTTGGGAAGTATCTGGCGTAGGAGCATCTGGGTCATAATTTCCATCTAATCTCGATGAAAATGTTAAGGAGGTTTTTGGTTTCTTTTTCCTGTTTTCTTGTTTATGATTCCTTCTGTTACATAGCTGGTTAAGAAAAAAGTTACTTTTAGCGTGCCATCCTTTTTTATGCGAAATCGGCGCAGATGTATGGGAAGTAGCAGCCCCCTATGCTCTGGTGCACTTTTCTGGCCACCGAACGCACTTGCCTTTAACAAAACCATATTCTACAGAACGCAAATGTAATCAAATATAATAATTGGGTACAGTATCCAAATGCAGCTGTTTTACGTTTAACTGTAAATATCTGTTTTACTTTCGATTTTAAACGAAGAATTTTTACTACATTATCTGCAAATTTTGACCTCCTACCATTTACAGAATAAGGACATTTCAATAATTCCAGAAAATTGAGACGCTTGTATGTGTATGTTGAACGAATAGTGTATTTGATGAAAAAGGAATGTGTATTGTTAAAGGCACTAAATCTCACTTGTAATCTATTCTTACTTGGGAATGTTTCCACGTTACAAACAACAGAGCAGTAAATGCATATATATATAACATTTAACTAGTAAACCATACGCTTTTAACGATCTCGGACGTTATATGAGGAATAAGCCCGTAGCCGTATGGTAGAATCAAAGCTCCATTTCGCTCCTAACAAAGACCATTGTCTCCGGCATCTTTATCTCGTCAGTAGCAGAGATCTAATATGAGGGTCTATTTCGAGTTGCTTGTATAAATTTCGCGTATGATTGCTTCTATATTAAGCGTAGTAGCGGTGCAATGACATTTCGAGTGTACGGCGATCGTTTTGCCGGAAAGCTGCTGTATAGATATGCTCGGCGTATCCAGCAGAAATTGCACATTACCGAAATATCCTACAGCGTAAGCGGCATAACTTCAGCGAGCGACTTATTCATCGAAGCGTAAGCATATTCGTCTATAGTCGGAGCTGAGCAACGTTTAGAAGATACGTTTTTCCGTCAACATATTTTATGGCTATATAAAAGCATCTCTAGTAGAGGCAAATTTGCACTTTTGCAAAAATCGCCCACGTTTTCCGCTGAGAAAAATAGGTTATATCGTTGGCGTTACAGTCCTCCAACTCCTACGCGACAAAAATCAGTAATGTTAGGGCCAAGTGTACCTGAATAATACGATAGCATATGACACTATGTAGAGTTGTATCATCTGCAAATACTGCCTGAGGGACTCCAATGTTATTTAAGGCAGATATCGCTTACGGGCCATACCATCGTTTCCTAAAGGTTGCGATCGGTTGAAACATCGAATTCGCGATGTCTACCACGTCCAAGCTTTATGTTAAACATTTCTGATAAAAGGCGTCTTCTAAGATTAGATTCTTTATCAAGAACATCCGTTAAATCTACGGCCATTTCCGACACCTCGCTGTGCTGTTGCATCCTAATTTTAATTTTTTTGCGGTGTTTAACAACCCCTACAATTTATCTTGTAAACGACATTGCTGTTCGGCACCATCCTTCACCTTCTTAAAATATGACCGGAAAAGGAACGAAAAAGAAGAGGAAGCAGATATCGCATACACAGCAAAGCAAACCGCCGCCTCTATCAGGAAAAAGCTTCCAGCCTTATTAATCAATCTCAGTAAGCCGAGAACCGTTCGAACGGAACGCTTGACCTCCCGAGATTTTTATGTATGCCTTCATGTCAACTAAAAATTCGCGTCCGCTCATTTCCATATCTGCTTCGGTTTCATGTATAATTCATCCGTACAACCCGAAAGGTCCGATCGTTTTCCCGCGTTCGCCTTTTCAATTTCGACCGCGAGATGGCACGGTCACGTATATATATGAAGTTCGTATTTTAATACGTGCACGGGTATATCGGTGGAGAAGAGCGCCTTCTCGAGCGCTCATATACGCAAATAACGTCGAGCAATAACTGGACGGTCGATAGTTTCCGGTGTAATTTTCCCTCCAGAAACAGGTTCCGGCCCGACGACAAATCTTTGCCTTTACGCCGCAATTTGAAAGTACAATTTACGGGGACGGGATTTTTCCCTAGCACGCTCGTTTTATACCCTAAAACCACTTTGTGTTATCTTTATTCTTGTCGGAACGTCGGAGCGGGAGCGGCGTTCATTTCGAGTGCTCCGATACAAGCGGCTATGGGAGGAATTTGCTCGGATTTCCTCTCGTGCTTTTCTTTTTGACTTTCCGCTTTCTTATTTCTTCTTCGCGCAGTTCGATGTGTATATGACGCCGGAGCATATTGTGCTCCGATATACAGATGGAGCGAAACTATTGGTCTCGGATTTGTGTGCGAGTTCCCGGAGATAGAGACCTATGTGCACTAACGTCCTCGGAAATCGGGCCAAGGGAAAAGGTTTTACAATGTGTACTGTAATAAATTTTGTTGCATTCAACGATCATAATCTTAACATATATTTGTCGTTAAGCACAGGTGCAACTTAAATAACCGAAGTATTGCGAACAAGAAATACCCAATTGCATTTGCACCCAATTATTGTAATTTATTAAATGACAATGTTGAAATGCTTCGTTAATGAATAGATCCAGCATAATAACTTTGAATGAAGAAGGTTATCCCAGCAAACGAATTACCGAAAAATTAAATATAGCCGCATCCACAATAAAATATACCATTCGCCGATTTGGAAAACCGTAACCATCTAGGTCCATCGCGAATAACTATCCCAGCAGATGATCGTCTACTGCAATTAATAAGTAAAAAGAATCGCAGAAAACTGCACCAGCAGACTTCAGTTGCCACGGTCAAACGCCAGCTAGCAAGCACAGACGGCTGGCGCAACATTGGCTCCCGATCACGAATAGCTTGCCTCGACGTTGGCGTCGATGTCAGCATTACGTGGAAGTGTGAACATTTTCCACTTTTGGCCGAACGTTGGCCCGCAATGTTCTCGCATACTTACCTGATGTTTGCGCGACATATGTACTTTTGTCGTGCATCAATCTTTAACGAACATTCCCTGAAAGTTGGCCCGGTATTGTCTGCCGACCTGTCGCATGTTTACAACCCTGATCTTCAACCGAGGTTGAATCGATCGATTTGATCGCTTGATTAGTTTTGCTGGCCTAGAGCCAATCGATACCCAACGTAGAAAAGTATCATTGGAGCGTCACGGAGTTAAACAAAATTCCCCAACAAGAATGGAACAACATCCCAAGTGAGTTGTTCAAGCAGTTCTCAATTCAAAGGGGTGGATTTTTCAATGAGAGAAGTATTTAAGAATTTCCCTAATAACGGATAATAGAAAATCAAGTTTAGAGCAATAAATTTATTTTTTGGTTTTTTAAACTTTTATTACTTGACCAAACTTCCATGGATGGTAGTGTATATACACGTATCCATACAACGGAAATATTGGCGTATTATAAGGTCGTTAATTCTGCTCAATCATTCGGATTTTTGTATACATAATTATCCTGGCTTTTGCAAGTTTGATTCATTTAAATAGAATATTGAAATAAGAAAAATATTATTCGTACAACTACAGGTAGACATCGTCGCAAAATATCGTAGATATATAATAAAAATTCATTCAAACCTCGTTAGTTCTTTTTTACAATCTCCTCGGGTGAATATGGATGAGAAGGCACAGGTCCTTACAAGTTGTCCAAATGGATTCGAATTATTTGGAAATAATTGTCTCTAATCGTTTGAATTATATACGTCCCTATCAATATTGAAGACGACAACCTGGGAATTCTCCGAAAAGAAAAGGAAATTTAACGCACCAAGATTTCTCCTTGATACTACTTTCACAACCTTTATTACATCGGTGAACGTGCTGGGAGTTCACAGAGATGAAAATTTGAGGTGATCAGCCTATGTTAAGGAACTCTGCTTTAAGTTAGCTCGAATATACTACGCTACCTCTAATATCAGGAAGTCTTGCAGCTACGCAGTTTTAAAAACTTTTTATTATTTAAACTTTTACTCCAGAATGGCGTATGGTGTGATGCGTTGGGGTATGAGTTCTTCTTATCCGAGCGTGTGTTCTTGCTGCAGAACACATTCTTTTTTTTCAAGAAACGAACACAATTTGTTGCCAGCCTGTCATCGTACTGTAGGCTTTAAAAAAATATCTAAATTTCATGGGATGTCAATTGATATATAAACAGACTGATTGAAAATATCTGCAAGTCTTCTGTTGCAAGAAAGTCTTTTATCACAAGCGATGTAGATGCGCTTTGAAAGAAAAAAAAAATAGATTTTGCAAAAAGTAGTACATTATTTCTTGATTTTTCCAACTGCAGGAACTTTTAATCATAATATACTTCTACCTTAACATTACCGTCGCTAGAGCTATTAAGTTCCTATATTTCTTTGTTCTCCTCTCATTAATGAATAAACCCGCCTTCTAGTCAGCAACACGGCCACAATAAAAACTAATATCATGTTGGACGAAGTTTTTCCCTTAATATTTAATAATACCCGCCTCTCAACAGCCGTTGTTGCTGGAACAGAATTTCTGGCGTGAACATATAACGGCACGTACCCACGATAAATTATTTATGCCAAAGGATGCTCGTTAAATCCGCCGCACCAATTCGAAATACATTTGTAGCATTTTAATTGTATATTTTCCGTTTCTGCATCCACCATTTTGCGAACGTTTAGTTCCGGAGTATTCTGCCGGAAGGACGCAAAAAGTTTAATTTGAATGTATAAGGGTGCCACATGCGAGCGAGGTTATGTATCGGTTAGTATTTAAAACTATGTTGGTCACATACTTCCGTGAGTGGGGAGGGAAATATATATATGTGGGGTAATTTTTAATGGGCGGTATTTGCGACATCCGCTACTCAGCGCAAGATAGATAAAAACAGTTCAACCTACTTCTGATTCAGGTTATTTTTTTATTTTAACAAATGGAAACATTGTATCCTTTTTCAAAATTCGATTGATACAAAAAAAAAACCCGTTCATTAAGAAAATGAACAAAAAGATTACAAAAGAAGCAGGAAGAGAAACTAAGACCTAATTCGAACTTTAAAAAGATAAATTCTGAAGACGAAATAATTCTATCGAAATTAATGCATTCCTTTGGTGACTTCAGAACATAACTGTCGACAGACTATGAAAAATTTGTTTGGTGGTTTTGCCCACTCGCAGTAGATCTCCTTATTTAGCCTTCGGGGCTTGATATTCCTGTTGAGAGCCCATTTCTTATCACCAGTCTCGTCTTCTAAGCTACAATTTCCGACTTTGTTGATTACATAACTTTGAACAACAAGATCTTGAGGAACCGACGTTGAGCACGTTCAATTGGAGCTTGGTGGGACATATAAAAAGGATACCAAACAATACAATTTAGAGAGTAATGATCCAAAATAATGATATTTTAGAGCTCGTTGAAATATTTAGACGTTCTTATAAGGAAAGTATTTTTGGTAATTTCGGTTGTATTTAAATTAATGTTATATTTGCCATCTGTCTATAATCTGTCTCAGCCCAGTTAACTAGGTACTAACGTAGGTTTCCTGCTGGCGCCCAATTTAAACTCACGACCGAAAAGGAGTAGCCACCAAAACACTACAAAGTGGAGGTGTATGGGTTCGTTTTTCTCGTGAAGAACATAAAATATCATCTGTTCCTCCTCTATGCGCATTAATCACTACTACTTATGTGTGTCGTTCTGCAGTTAGACACTTTGCGTACGTTGAGTTTGAGTGGCCTGTGCAATTAAACGAAAACGGAAATAAGATAAAATCAAGCAGTTAAAGTGAGTAACCTTACTAACAAATTACCCAGCTTCTAAATTTTATATTTAAAGAGTTTCCACTCTTTAAATATAAATTTGTCAGAGAGCGATTAAATACAGACCTATACGAAATGGTTTATGTGCTGACTCTTGACAGATATATCTTTAAATTAATATACATAACTTCCGTAGGCTCCGTAAACATTGCGTAAAATATTCGTTGCGAAGTGTGAATCATATCAAGGTTTGCGTTTAAGCGTTTAAATTTAAAACTAATTCGAACGATGACGACTTACATCCTCAATTACAACAATATTCCGTGTTATTCCTATCCAATACAGCGTGCAACGGCACCTAATCTATCCGATTCGATCACCGATATTCGGTACGAAATCCTAACATCGGACAGCAGGTTTATGTTACATCCAAGTGCCCGTACGAGCGTACATCTGCGTTAAACTGTCACCGAGACAATCTCCGGGTTAACGCATATGAAATGTATTCATATGGCTACGGAAAGCGTCGAGTGGATGATGTATTCAACGTATAGTGCTGATTGGCAACTGTACGTAGACACAGGGTATACGCGCGCAAACAGGATAGGGCGACATAAATACCGTTATTGGTGTAATATCGGATAGATTTCAGTTTAATATATTCGCACAGCGACGCGAGTATTACCGCGATCTATCTGGGGTTAATGAGTCGATAAGTTCGCACGCGATGCGGTGTAATGAGATGCCGAGGTGAATGTGACTCATCATATTACATTTCGCGACACCATAGAATGACGTGAATGGGAGTGACAAACTTAGTAAATCAAAAACCAAACAGGAAATTGTCTTTTAAAAAGTTTCTTCCCGTTAATAAAGCATAGATATATACGGAATATTTAGATTGCGCCAAAATTTACGCAAACCAGTTAAAAAATACGATACGATAGGCACAGCCAGGTCCGTAACAAGTCTTACTACAGGGTCGTAGTTAGTATCAAATTATTTCTTTATTCCTTATAATCGTTCTAAAGTAAACGATTATAGCGAATAAAGAGGTTTCATATTTTAACAGTTCCTAAATTATTTGATATTAAAATGCAAATGGATTCCCGTATCGAAGATTTTTTTAGTTTTCTCATAAGTTATGTTATCGCAGAATATTTTCTTTTGCATTATTTAGGTGGAGTAACTTGCCTTTCCTCATTATTTCCCTTGTTTGGCCGGAATCTTTAATTTATCCGGAGCTAGAGTACATCGTTTAGTAATTTTTAACATATAACGTAACATTGTGGCTTCATTTTTGTGATAGCAATATACGTCTTCCACTTGTGCTATGTATTTTGTTCTATATCCAAGTCAATGATAATTAATTCCTCAAAGAGCAGTTTTATTCGCGGATGAAAATGTAACTGGATATTACAACATGTGCGCTAGAAGCTATATCGGAAGATAATTTGGTTTTAACCCCAGATTTTAAAATACGACCGAATTTAATGACATCCTAAAACTTCAGCGTAGTATCGATGACTAATGAGGCTGTTTCGTCGTTGGAAAAATGTCGTATCATAAATAATGGGGATCTACATTTCACACTAATTCAGTTATTCCATGAAAATCATGTCTCATGCTAAACGCGTTTGCAATATACAGGTTGTCAGCGAGCATGTTATTATCTGTACTAAACTTACTTAAAAAAAAAGGTTGCTATTTATACATTGCCTACTTTGACCGTAGGTTGTTTCCATAAATGACACAAAGTATACGAATTAGTAAATACATATGGAAACTTTACATCTCACTGTACCTTTCCTATAATTCGCAAATATTTTTTACAATAAGATACCATTTTCGATGTTTAACAGAGTAATGAATCGCATGATTGAAAAATACAATAAAAACACTTCTTAGTTGGATGTTCAACTATTTGAAGGAATTACATCTTGGCCGTGGCAGTCATAATAAAGGAGAAATGAAAATACGTTACTAATACGTCGAACTAACCTAAATAATTTTTTTTTCTATTGAAATACACAATAAAATGTAAAAGGCGATCTCCATAGTGAACTGCATGGAATGGAAGCTCCCTCATCTAATTCTAATTTTGGTCAGGATCAACATAAAAACCATCATCAAATCTAATTTCAAAACTCTCATACTACTTTCCCATCAAACACCGCAATCATATAAAAGCCTCTGGTATCCACCAAATACAATTTAATTGGCTACCTTCACTATTTTGGTAGAAAAATTTGTAAATTTATAGAAATCTTCAAACATCCCAACAATTTAAATCCCAACTGATTCTAGTTACCGCCACGGTCAACCGTTCCACTCCATTGACCCATAACAAGCCCCATATAAATCCCTCCGGAACGAATAGGCTTCGGTCACTGTGCAGTAACAGCGCTGGAGATGCCTCGTAGGAGTGACCCGAAACGTCGGTAGAAGCTACGACAACGACGCGGTTGCAACCCGAAAACCAAGTGTTGTTGACGACGACGGAAGCCTACGCAGCAGATTGAATTTATAATTTGTGAAAGATAACCATTATTAATAATTTTTTTATTTGTTATTTTTAGTTAGTACTAATGTTAGGCTAGTGTTTTGATTTTCTGCGGCAAACATGTAAGTTTGAATATTTTCCAGGTGGTGTAGGTCTCTAATATAATTCGGGAAGGATGTTGTTTTTAATTGTAATTAAACTTTCAATTGTAATTAATGTTAAAAGTTAATAAAACTAATTTGAGCATTATTTCGCATTATTGAATGATATCTATTAAATTGATGGAAAATATAAACTATATTATCAGTCCGTAAGCAGAAAATTCCATTAGGTGAGGCATTCCTGCTAATTCTTAAGGTAGTCAAAATTTAGATTCAAAGAATGTAGCAACTTTGATGTTAATAACAATGTTCTGGAGCGATAATAATAATAAAGTTTTGCATGTAGTGCCAAGTTTTACTCCATCGAAAGGTAAACAATATTTTCGTTTCTTGTTTACAATGGTTGCCCTAGCCAAGATGCAATCCATCGGAAAAATCGAATTTTATGATTGCATTTGCATTTCCTCTGCTTTATAAAGAAGCATTTCGGTCAAATTTAACGCAATTATCTAAATTTATTTCGTCTTTTTATAGTACACAACTGGCAGAGCTCGGATAGTACGTATTACAAATATGATTCTGTATTGTGTGCATTTCGCTTGTTCACTGCATCCAATTTTCTGCATAATATTGTACAGACAAGCTGCCGCTTGAACTACACTCACACGATTACTCCACACAAATTAATTTCTTGCTTATTTCGTTCAATACATTTCACTGTTTGCTAATGCCTTTGTTGCCGATTAATTGTTTGAAACTAAGTGCATAGTATACGTTTGACACACGATCGTATTTTGAACCAGGCGAAATGATCCTTTCATAGCAAACCGTTGGTCCTTTTTTGTACGCAGGTTCTTCGGCGAGCATGGCCGTTAGTCCTTTGATATTGGGCCTGATGGGTACGGCGGGCATCCTAACCATAACGGTCTGTCTGGTACTGGCCGCCTTATGTCGGAGACACTATTCAAGGCCCTGTCACCGTCCAGATAATGGTAGCAAACACGTACCACTCGAGGTGATTCCTGCGGACGATTTGATGCTAGATGGTTCCATTACCGGCGTAAGGAGCCCCACGCGGACAGATCCCACATTAACGGAGCCATTAAGGAATGGATCGTCGCAGGAGGGCAGCGATCCGGATATCATTCGAAATCAATACGGTAAATATTGTTGGGTGGAAACCGATGGAAGTCGGATTTTGCGGTAAATCGTCGCAATTGAATAAGAACATTGAAATATAAATGTATGTTTGTCAGTTGAAACCAAAAACGGTGTAAATCGTTTGATATAGTAAATAATTAAATATATTCTTCAATTGAAAAAATATTCCCAATTGTAAGCGATAAAAGGAAATAAAATTTTATTAAAATAAAAAGGAATCCTGAAAAAAAACTGTTGCGGTGGGTTTATTGTTTTGAAGGAATACCTTGAGAACCGCTGCAAACGATGCAAGATTATCCTGAAAATAACATCTTTTATAGTATGTATAGTACTTATCGGAATTAAGTGTTCATATCTTACTTTTTCAGAACGCCGTACAGGCCAAACATTCATGAAAGTCTACGAACCGGCAAGAATTAGATCGGACGACGATAATGAAGACGAAGGGGAAGAATACGACTTCAAACATATTGCCAAAGATACCCATATACCTAACCAAACAGTAAGCATCCTATTTTCAGTGCAGACAATTTAATTTTATCTGTGTTACAACAATGGTTTTTCTCTGTGGACAAGTATTGATCATGATCAAACGCTATGGATTATTTACAACAAATATCTAATATTTCCAGTTTGTATTTTAAGTCAAAGCATTAGCTCTCCGATTAAAGTTTAAAATTAAATTCACTTTTAATATTTTGCAAAATTCCGTCGCAAAGTTTGGAAGCAAGTATAAAATTCTCAGAATGATAAATCTATTAAATGCCAATCATAAATACAAAAATATATCCGGTTAAGAATGGGTAAGAAATATCGGCCATGTGAATCGTTTTCGAAATTTGTACCCTTCGGAAAATATATTCATAGCAACCACCGCGAAATCGGGGGTTCGACAGCACCAGATATTATACAACGCTTTAACGCAGATCCAAGAACTGGAGTCAGTGTTACTATCGTCAGGAAGCGTTTATTAGCCGCCAACTTGCGGGGATGTGTTGCGGTGAAAAAACCATTACTGAAGGCATAAAACAAAAAAGACTAACACGGGCTAGAGAGCATGAACAGTGGACGTTAAACGAATGGAGAAAGGTGCTTCGGACCTACGAATCGAAATTTAAATTGTTTGGTTCAAACCGTTTGCCATCGCCCATCTGAACACGTCAATGTCCGTAGAACATGATTTGGGGATGTTTTGCTGGTTTAACAACAGATGATTTAGTATCACCTGTAATCATGTTATACCATCTGGCACCGTATCATTGGTTAACCATCTGCATTCCAGCAAAGCACCGACTCAAAACACTCAGCGAGAATTTGTAAAAATTTTCTTGCCGGAAAACCAGTGTTAGACGAAACCAAATTAATTATATCACCTGTTGAGCTTTTATGGGATGAGCTAAACAACAACAACCACAGAATACCAAGCAGCTTTTTGAGTTACTCATAGGAAGTCTCTCAACAAATTGATGGCCAATATCTGGAAAAATTGTTTAACAGAATGCCCAGAATTTGTAACGCCGACACATCCATGAAAATTTACAAATTGTAAGTCAATGAAATCTTTTATCCAATTTTTTGATTTTTATAAATATAATGTTGCATACGGGGCTTCTTCGGGAGAAAGAAAGGTGCTACCTACGCTAACTTAACGTATAGACCACGCCAGAGACGAAACTAACTGAATGGAAGGCAACTAAACGCAGTAAGTCAGCATGTGAACTATGCCAGAGACAAGTACGCTTTTATATCGGCACGAGGCGAGGCCTCTCGTTGATTGTCTGGGTGTCGCGGTTAGTATCAATCGAGCTTCGGTCATTATAGATGACGGGCTTCCATATGTTTGCGAGAGATAACCTGTACCTATATTGACATACTTGGGATGTTTAAGGATCTCAAAAAGACATTCTCATCCCATCTACAAAGATATCTAAAAAAAAGAAGGCCTAATGTAATTAATTAAAATTATGAACAAACTCGTTAATGGAAAAAATTATACTGCCCTATCTGGAAATCGTATTATTGGTCAAGAGTGCATTCTGCAGTAGAAGCCCAAACACACCACTAGACATGCAAAAGTTTTCTAGGAATTGAACGGTGGCAAACGATGGTATGGCTTCCTCAAAACTTAAATGTATCAACCACTGAGCTTTTGTGGGATGAGCCAACGAATGGCAAAAGTCGTAGTAGCAAATCGTTGTTGATTATTTAGAAAACCAGTTGAAAAGACTGCTTAAAGAAGCGACGATAAAAATACCCAACAAATATATATTTTTTGTCAAGTTCATTACTGCTTCTACACTTTGTAACGGTAGCGTACTTCTTGTAAAGAAGAACCAGTGCAAATTTAACGAATTCAGACCCTGTGTGTTCTTATTTAAATCTTGAAAGTACATATATCACTTTCTACAGAACAGATATCAAAAGTAGCACGTCCGAATGGGATATCAAACGTTACAAACAGGATATTAAATTTTAAAACTCTTCAAAAACTGTGTAAAGAGAAAGTGAAATATTTATTAGAGCGTACATTAAATTCTGTCAAAGAGAATGTCGTTCCCGCTTCTCTTCGTCGGAAACTTTCCGCCCCAACCGAAAGGCGAAGAACGAGCCGCTTTTTTTTAAGCTCTCGAAATCCTCCTCCACTGAAGTGCTTATTCATAATTTTGATATACAGGAAATATTAGAGCGCATTAGCTTTGCTCGCATAAAAACTTTGAACAGGCTTCGCTTGTCTACCGTCTACCGACGACTTAAGATTCCTTGGTGGAAGCTCAAAGGAATGGCGCGTATAATAGGAATTTTAGAAAAAGGCGCTTTAATAATCATCCTCTATTTTCGAGGTCTCGCAAGCAGCGAAGAGTTGCAGTATTGCACTCTATAATTTCGCTTTTGTTTAGGTAACATCGTGGAAATAAGGTTGAAAAAAATGCTCCATCCAGTATTTTCTAAATACTAGCCCGTCTAGCTTGATTACGGAAGCTTCTTTGATGTAATTAAATTACATAAATGGATGCTTCATTCAGGCGGCAGTAATTTTAATTGAAAGAAGCGACGTAAATAGTAATTTTAAAATTCTAGCTTTTCAAAAAAAATACCACTTCGAGTTGGAATTTTTTTTTGAAAAAGTAAGTAAACAGAATATAGATAAAATATGCGAGTTCCTTCAGGAGAAAGACCACAGTTGATTTTTGCTTCTAGCGTGGTTCTCATGCTGTTACCGTAATCAATTGCTTACTGCTGTTAGGACTTTAAGCAATGAAAATAGATGGAAATTACTCAAACTAGTCTCAAAATGTGTCGGGCTTCACTATCACTATTTATAAAAATAATTAAACGGATAAGTAGATCAAGTAAACAGCATTGATTACCGCTAACTGAATAAAATCTATATTCATAATCCCAATTTTCGGCGTGAGAACACTCGGACGTAAATTTTGAATAAGCCATTCAATGTAGTGTAAAATGTAACTTTCCCTTAACGCACGCATGTTTCAAATTGACCAAAAAATAAACGATTTCTCAGCTCATAAAGCTCTTTTACGAACCCAACCCTAGAAACCGTTGACGTATTCATTTGGCCTTATCAGAAATTTGGGTGAACATTGACCCTCCGTTCTTTCTTATCTCCATTGACAAAGACTTTTCGAGTATCTACATGCGAATTTTACGGGAAACTTTATATACAAAATGGAATGCGATAATACTAAAATTTGTCATCGCGAGTTTTTCACCTTACTTTAAGAAAGCGTTTTACACTACACGTGCTTTGAAAGGATAGTACTTGTCAGATTTTTACGAGCAGCCTTTGCAAGTAAAATGGTACTCAAGTAGTTGTTTATTTGGTAAGTTAGTTTTCGCAAGCTACTAATATCGGCCTGTTTAACCTTTTATATAGATGTACCGCAGTCTCCAGAGGGGCGGACATCCGCAAGTGGCCACAATTCCCGGCTCGCACACTTTGACGCACAAGTACAGAGGGCCAGAGGTTGTCACGACATCGAACCGGATACAGGAGAGTTGCATTTAAATGTAATAATGTTTTTATGATGTATTATATTAATGTATTTAAACTAATAAATTCGATCAGATTTGATCTAATTTTGTGTATTATTATTATTTATTATTAATTATTAACCATGTTTCAAAGTTTTATAAAGTTGTATAATAATATACAACTTTGAAAGCTTGCTCCAGCGAATCTGTTTTTGAACAAAAATCTATTTCTTGGAACATCAGAAAATTTGTAAATACCGTCATTTTTTCTTGTAAAATTAAAAGGAAAATATTAGAGATCTTATCAAGATTTTTTATGTCTAAAAGTGGTCCGGTTCACCTTGCAGTAGCAACTTCAATCAAAACGCCAAAATAAATACTCTTTACCGATATCAACTGGACCATCAAAGTTATTAAAAAAAATAAATTCAAACGAAATATTTATTGCTATTGGTAAAATATACAAAAGATCTTATATTTTCTGCGAAATTAACAAACCCTATTCAGAGGCTACGGCAATAATGTACAGGAGTCATTTCGCTTCGTCTCTTGTTAAAAGGATCTGGCTACCTATTCTTCGGACGGTAAGTCGAAGGTTGTACATAACATAACTTTAAAATAACGTCACAATTGATAAATTCATATCAAAGATTTATCGCAAAAAATTAACCTTCAATACGTGATGGTCATGTCAATAATTTGTCATGCGATAAATCCTTCCGTTGGTAAAGCCTAGCAATTTTAGAGGAAGGAAAGCTCAAATGGTATAGAACAAAGCCAAACTGATGCTCATCACATAAACAATAACATGAACATAAGGATCCCAACGGCTGTATCCAAGTACTTCAAACAATTTCAGAAAATATGTTAACGCGCAACTAAATAAAATGCAAGAACTCTAAATCTTCCATAAAATCTCAATTATTAGCATTGATGTAGTTAGATCAGCTACAGAGTAAAGAAAAAAGAGCTATGGGTTCAATTTTGAGTGTACTTATTAATTATAATCAGACCATAGTAGGACCTGTTTACATCACCAATAAAGAGAAGTCTATACACGGGCGTAATCAAAGGGAGACAGGAAGTGAAATAATTTAACTTTTCAATTCTTGCAACCCCCTCTTCCGGTCATACAAAAGTCACCAGAAAGTCAACTCAAATTGGCCACCCCCTTGATAAAATTCTGGCTACGCCCATCAGTCTATATGTTAATATTTGCATGCTCAATAGTACACTCAACAAATAATTGCATGCACATATCTTAGCGATTACAATAAAATATTTAAATGTGTTAATTAAATATGATCAATAAAACCATTTTCGCAATACAATTGAACGTTTTCCTTTTCCTGCAGAATTCCTCGGCCTCGTAACCTTATTTATTGTTTGTCTTGCAAGAGGTACTGCGTAGTATAGGAAGTACGACAATTTTCTTATAGAAACTACACCGAACGACAACAAAAAGCAATGAGTACAAAACTAAAATCAACAATGATGATGATATCAGAGGTAATTCGTTTTATCCAGCTTAATTAAAATTGCTGAATGCAGTATTTTTCGTGCGCGTAAATTCGCCAGGTCTATCAGCCAATCACAAACAAAAATCACCTACCTATTCTAACTATTAAAATAGATATGGCAAGTACTAAAGTTTTTCACTTACTCAAGAAACTTATAATCTATGCACAAATAGTTACTTGCGTCACAGGGGACGTAGCTGCTGTTTCGCGATCGAGGATATTGTTTGCGCCGTACATCCAATTATTACGGCCCAAAATTAAAAAAATACATACAAGTTGTTAATTCCTATTATGTATTGTATAAAAATAGTTTTTGTGATACTACATCACTAAATCCGAGAAGTTATCGGAAAAAATATCCAACATGCAGCGACCTCTATTGATATGTACGGAAAATTCACTGTGAAAAATTACGTTCTTAGAATATTTCTAGCAAAGTGATGAAAATTTGAGACAAAGACGTTTATGTAGAATCTTACTGAGAATTATCGAAGCTGTAAATAAGATGAAAGAACTGCAATATCCGATGAATAAAAACTTAGATAATTCGCACTATGCAATGCGGGATCATTTCGTAAGGAAATCGAGGTACAGGATGGACGCAAAAATTGTGCGTAACAAGTGATATTTCGGCATCTGCAGTTCTTTGTTTAACAATAAAAATACACCGTCGAAGGTCCCTGTTATTAGCGCCATGTGGAGTGACGTTCGCCCAAGTACGGTCCATCACAGTGACCCATCGTTTCTGACTCATTTTCACTTCTTCAGCAACTTTATAATCGTGAGACTCCCCTCACGCCGAGTACGATATGATGATAGTTCCGAGAGAACTGCTGAATAATTTCGCCATATAATCTTTATTAGAAATTTTAATTATATAAAGCGTTTATTATGGCAATGGCTTCTTTTTAAACGGCTGGAGCAGCATATAGGTGACACCCGTGAGAATTAGCTTTTAATTAGATTTTCCCAAATGTATGTCCGTAAATTCTAGACGAGCGAACCACTCCGCTTCCGCTACGTCTCTTGTTTTTGAAACAAAGGAAAACGCCAATTCTTATATAACGATAGAAATAATCTTCTGTTAGCACTCGAATTTCTAAAATAACCGTTGAAGCGTAAAATTTCCCCAACTGAAAGGAGAGGAAAACTGAGCAATAAATCATTTGCTTACTTACTTATTTACATTACCGGCGCGTGAATTTTCAACGGCTTTTCAAACTCTTTCGCAAAGCATTGTACCGTTAAAACTATATGTATATGTATGTGAATGGAAGCAAAAAGGGAACGCCATGAGCGTGTGCTGGGATATGCCGGAACGTAGGTACCTTTTTCGCGTCCGCTTTCGCTACCGACAAAAACCCGAGATCAAACAAACTTCAAAAGAATAATGCCCGGGACCTCGCAAATTGCACAGAGATAAATGGTCTCAATGAGTTGAATGTGACAATTTTCTTCGTCGAGAGTTTTCGGTTACCCGTTGGCTGCCGTTGACGTCCGACATTTAAGAAAAAATTAATTAGCATAAGGACGATATGGCGTCTCTCCCAGCTAGAATTTCTAATCAAAAATGTATATCTGACAGCTCACCTTTTATATTGCTTTAATTAAAAGAAAAAGAATAGGCGACGAGGATATTATGCTGCAAATGAGTTTTAAAGCGTTTTTCTTGTATAACATTCAATTGTCATGTTGTCATATAGGATGTAATATTATGTAATAGAAGTGGGATGTGGAGGAATATACTCGTTACTAACACGTGGTTAAACGTGTCGGTATTGAAGAAGTACGTGCACCGATCAGTTTTGCCAAATTTGGCGGTTTGCACTACACGATCGTTTGTTTCCCAAGAAAACAAAAAATGAATAATGGAACGGGTAGATCGACGGTTTTGGGATTTTCTGTAAAACAAAATTTTACGCTTTAGAATCAACCTTAGCTAATTAATAAGCTTGAAACTTTTTAACTTTAAGCTAAATAACACTCAATGATTCAAATTGTTCAATTTGTGGTAATTTAGCTCGCATCAGGCGTTAACCAAATTTTGCGTAAATTTCTTTGAATTTAGTTCGAATCCTGTTTTTTCCTGGGTTTCGTACAGTACGAGATATAAATAATATAAATTTAAATAAATCTTTTTCCTTCATTTTTTTTTTCTAGTTTAAGGAAATTGAAATAAGCAATAATTCCGCTTAGAATGAAATAATCAGCCAACCAATTACTAGAAGGCCTAAAATTCATATTTAAAATAAATCTAGAGATTCGAGACCTACAAAACAAGCCTTCAGTGGGACAGTTCAATACCATCAAGTTTTTTTACACTGTCAGTTGCACCATTCAATATTTATGAATGAATAACGACGTTTTGAACATTTATTTATGTTAATAAGAAAAATATTTTAACAATTTAAACATTAACATAGAAGATTGCAAAGAAACATGAAAATTAAAATTGCTTTAAAGTCGAATAGTACCTTGTATGATCACTTTTTGCCACGACACAAACTCTTAGCCTGAAAGGCGTACTATAGATTAGGGTTGCAACCCTTTTCTTGATTTATATTTCTCGTAATCGCTTTTTCTACATTTTGGAGCAAAGTGTAGCATGATAATGAGTGATGAGATAACAAAACCGAGATTCACTAACTGTTGAGACAAATCTGAGAAACCGCACGCAAACATACTTCAGTTACCTGAAAGAAATGTCCCGCAGGTAAGTTAGAGATTGACAAACTAAGACTCTAAAGATGAGCAAGCTGGAAATTAACGTTGGAGCATAGTCTCAGTGAAGTATCTGTACAAGTAAGTAATCAACAAGCTATAACTCTGTACATGGCGGGCTGGTGTGAAGGCAAGGCAATGAATAACGTAGTTTAGTGCATGTTTAAATGACACCATCCAAATATGTTAAAATCGCCAGCATTCCAAAACATTATACAGCCGACCTATAAGTCACAACTTACAACGCGAGTTATAGCAATCCGCGCTGCTTTTTAATTATGTACGTACATGTCTACCTGCGGCAAGACCCAAATCCCAAACGGGATATTAAAATGCTCCTGGCGTCCTCGTTTTCCTCTTCATAAACACGGCGCTCCGTACGGACAAGAGTCCCGTTCATCCCGTGTCATTTCGGGTTGTCGCTCTCATTTTCGTTTACCACTCTAAATACGCCTGATGCGTGCTTAAATTGCGATCCGGCGGAATAAAGGAAATGAAAAAACAACGTGACAGAAAATATTCGCTTCGCGGATATCCTGGAAAGTCCGCACTTTCGTCGCCCGCTGAGTAGCGCGGAGAACAATGCTGCGAACGTCATCGGAAGGGTTTCCTATTTCACACAGCCCGACACTCTATACGAGCATTTTTTTTACGAGAAAATACATACTTTTTGCGGCATATACATACATATGGAGTCCTTTTCTATACTCCCGACCTCGTACTCCCCAGTGACTACAATAAATTGATTGAAAATTTGGTCGGCGTTGCGTTTCCACTGTATCAAAAGAGATCAAATGGAAAGTGGATATGTGCGGGATGCGAAGATGCGGGGATCGATTTTGTAGCAAGTTATTTGAGCGTTTATTAAAGTAAATAGGCGTTCAGTTTGTGGCGAAATTGGATAACATAAAGATCACTTCAATAAGCTTGTTATGGAAACAGGAAAGTCTTTTCCGAGTATTTGGATAGGAATAGCAAAACCGTCGTCTTCTTAATGATTCGCTCTGTTTGGGGGAGAAATTACCGGAATTGCTGTCTGATAATAAGAAAGGAATTGGAAGAAATAGATCATGCAAGGCTATCCACAATTAAATCAGAGGATCACTACACCAACCACTTTACATTTAGAACAGGCCTCGTATCAAAAACATTCAAATCCATAGTAGGCACCGATCAACATCGGCGGACCTATAAACATGTTTTGGGCCGAACATTCCCCTCCAATTAAAATTTTAGGCGGCGGTGAAGAGAAAAGTTCGGAAACAATTTCCAAAGTTAATAAATTAATTAAAATACTTGAAAACTTGTACGTTCCACTTATCTTTTAATACTTAATCTTAATTTACCTTAATCAAGCCTATTGGTCTCTCGCCGCCACTCTTCCATTTACTGAAAATGGTAGGCGGCGAAGGGAATAAAAAAGAAACTCCGGAAGATAAATCAACCTATCTGTGGCAATGATCGGATTTTTTAGCTGGCGCTCCCTCACCATCTCGCTGTTATATATTGAAAGTACGCCGCAACAATGGTCTTGATTAGATTAGGAACTTCCTTCGGATAAATGCGAAACTAGAAGAGGGTTAGAAGGGTGGAGAAGGATGAAGACAGGGTTGTAATTAAAATCGGAGTAGGTTATAAAACGAAAACATTTACCTTGCGAATTATTGTCTCTTCCTTTTTGAGTAATCATGGCTAATAAGCAAGTAGGTTTCTATTAATTGAAGCATTCCAAAATGGGCTCGATAAGGAAAGCATCGATAGAGTGCAGCAAGAATTTATCGATCGCCTGGGACACTGTCAAACAGCAGGATCTTTTAAAATTCTTTTACTTCAGGAAACAAAGAATTTAATCCATATTTTATTGTTACATCCAATCTTTTCATTTGTTCACTTATGTCAATGCGGAAGAAGGAGAATGGCGACCAAGCCTCTTTCAACGTAGCTTGAAACCGTAGATTATCCGAATATGGGGTAGATGCAGCCGTCGTAAAGCTTGTGGCGTAAATTTATAAATTTCCCACAAGACCCATATCGATATGACACGAATGCGCGTTAAAAATGTAGATCGAAATAAAACTCGTCGCCCACACCCCCGACGCTAAAAAGAAGGAGTGAGCGCGGTTGATACGAAAACAAAGGCTATAAGTTGGTGCGTTGTACGATACCTTCGAGGGCTGGAGCTATGTAGGGGATCGCGGGTTTTATTGCGTCACATATGCAAATGTGACGGTTGGGGAGTGTATAAGCCATCCTCGAGGAACCCGCGTGAAGGATGCCATCTTACTGACAAATCGTCTTCCGCAGTTTCCTCGGATGAAAGAAGCTAAATAAGGAGCTGGAAGCGAATCGATATGGGGTTTGCTTGTAAGAAAGAATGATTTTACAGGAATTTGTTGATTCGTACTGCTTCAATTGGTTTTCCCTAACGCAAAATTTTTGTGGACAATGGAATTATATACAATTTATTTTTAAAATATATAATATACAAAAAGTAGCAATCGCAGTTGAACGAAAGTGGCTGGAAAGGATGTTGCACCAAAGAAAAATTTAATAAAAGATTAAATTAGTCCGATTGTCGACGTATAACTAAGACGAATAAGAGGCAAAACGTTAAATTAAAAATATAGTAAACCAGCAAAGGAGGGAATAAAGCTGTGATGGAGGAAGAAGGGAAACAGAAGATTAAGAAGGAGAAAACTTAGAAAAACCATTGTTACTGCAAACCAAGAGTTTTATCAAGAAATCAAAAGAAAATGGAAACCGAGTGTAGCAAGTAGTTAACTAGGACAAGAATGTGGTGGACAAGGTGAGTCGGGTGGAACACACATAACTCCAGGACTGTGTCCGATACTTAAAAATAATTGAAAAAAATAAAATTGAAGACTATACCTAAGTTGCGAAACACTCTGCACAAATGCCAATAATCTAACGTTATAGTCCAATCATGATACTACAACAATTTGTAGAAACTTCTTTGCCTATCTCTCACTGTTTGGGAGTTATCTGCCAGTCAAACACCCTGTACACATCTACACAATCTACGATCTATACAACCCGGTTATGACAATGGCTTATAAACTCCACGCTATATATGTAACCCGAAATAATGATAATCGCAACAGCAGAAACAACAGCAATGTTATTAAATAAGCAAGTGCTGGGTTCGTTATTCCAATCTCGTTATTCCCATGCGCGTTTTCCTAAATAACATTAAGCGATCCCCAGGTATTAAAAACAGACGAACTTGTTTAAAAGTTTGCCCGACCTTGTATCCGCCTCGTCAGTATTAAGTACGTATGACAGACTCGGCAGCGTTTCCTTACCAAAGAAGTTTATCCAACCTCCATTCTGCTCGAACTTCAAACCGACGTTCGCCGTGTACCTACCAACTTTATTTAGCTTGAAATGAGTGAGTTATGATGGAAGCTCGGTGAATAGTAAAGAAAACACTTACGCCTAAAAGGGGTAAACATTTAAAGCGGGGATTTATAAGCGAATTTCCTTCCTGACGTTCGCTTACGCCTAAGAAGCATAGAAGTAGAGACCTCGATCCGTCTTTCTCTCTTCCTCTCTCTTCTATGAACGCAGATTGGTCTTATCTGCAACGGAAGCGTGTAATCAAATTCAATTTCGGGACCTGAATGCCGCGCTAAGAACTGACATCGATAATCTTTTCTGTTAACGCCAGATGAACTTCGCCGGAAGAGGAATATTTACCTAAAGCTGAATGCAAGAGTCGCAGAAAGGAATTTCCAGTCGTTTCTTATATACTTATGCTAATCGAAACTTTTTGCTGAATGGCGTCGTTTCATCTCCTCGCTAGGGCCAATTCGGAAATTACATTAA
This sequence comes from Oryctes borbonicus, assembly GCA_902654985.2. NCBI lineage: Eukaryota > Metazoa > Arthropoda > Insecta > Coleoptera > Scarabaeidae > Oryctes > Oryctes borbonicus. The sequence goes on from LR736875.1 coordinate 1,100,614, forward strand.
ACGTTTCGAAATCTCTCCACAATGAACCGATGTTAATTTATTAAGATAAGTCTTTGAGGGTATCCAGTCGTCTTTATCTTCTTACCGAATATAGGTATTTGAAGTTTGAGGACTAAACCCTTTATTCCAGTTCTTAGTAGCTAAGTATTAGAATTGTTTTGTTGTAAGTTTAAGAAATAGGATTACAGTACTTCTCAAATATGTATTATTGATGCCATGGTGAGTAACGTTCAGCTGATTCCGCTCCGCTTCCTTTACGGTTGCCGATACTTGTTTCAGTTTGTTAGATATTGGATTGAGAACTCGTGTGGCATGCTACAAGCTCTCATATAGTATTGCTGAAAACAAAGAAACGGAGAACTCTCAAGACGTTCTTTTTTAGTTCAAGTTGCCTTTGACAGAAGACATATTTGGCCAACAAGTGGTTAATTTTTAAATTAACTTACATATAATTGCTAAAATAGTATTTCAGAACCAAGACAAATTAAAGTTTTGTCATTAAGAAGAACGCGGGGTTTTCTTACGCAACGAGTCCACAGAGAGAGGGCGCGTAAATTTTGAGGTAATTTTTTTCTTTTCATCAATTTATCATTTGCAAAATATTATTATTTATAGCTTACCCCTTTTTAAACCGACGAAAAAGTATCTAAGAAAATTATCGACGAATTAGATAAAACGGCTTTTCAATTTTTAGAGCATTTTCTTTTCCCGTATAGCTTTCGTCGTGAGTAATTCTGCCAATACCACGAGAGGATTATATTAGCACTATTTTGCTCATTTTATTTAACAAAAATAATTGCAAATAATACGATCTTAATAAAAACCGAAAGCCTGTTTAATCTATTAGCAAATACATTTCCTTCGGTCGTCCTAACAACGACCCTTTTTTGCGACAACATTTCAAGTTCTACGCGCACAATGGAATTTCTAAAGCTTCCAAACACACGAAGGTCCACAAAGAAGCCGTGTGATTACTGACGTTACATATTTTAGATAACAATAGGAGGAAAACCTGGGCGTGCAGACGTTTTCAAATAAAGTACGGTACAACGGAGAAGCGAAAAATACAACATGCTTTAGATACCGCGTCGGTCGATGAGTAGACAATGAGAGTGTAGCTTTTCTTTAAAGCTGTACAATTGTTGTATGGAATATGCTTGAATTTAACTTCTTTATTTTCTAGAATTAGCAAAGCTCATGCAATGAGAAGAATTAAAGGGTTTTGATGCTGGCGTTGAAGGGACAAAGAATATTTCTTCGTGTTTACTCTATAGAGGACTTATTGAACGACCCTCGTAACGTACATGAACTTGTCGTAGAATATAGGAATTTTCATAAGCTTAAAAGGTTTACAAATGAAAAATCGTTTTTCTTGTTCTCATAATCTCATAATAACGCCATTTATCAATAGCCCCTTCCCTCGCGTATGTCACATCTAGTAAACATATTATAACAAGCGCCTGCCCTATGAATCAAGTTATCTTCTAATGATATCCTGAACTGTAGAATACCGGAATGAAGCGGGGTCTCCCGTTTCGATACTATCAACATATTATCTGCGGTAATCTAGACCGAGCAAACACGCTACCGGTTTAACCCGGCGCTATGATAAATGAAAACGTTGATAAAGATTCGCGCGACTGACATTCGTCTGATATAAATCGGATGTTACTGTGACATCGCGGCATGCAATCAACGCCACCTGGTCATAAATCAACGGTAATATTACGTTCTCGGTTCCCCGCAGCCGCGCTGTGCCATCGTTCGGTGGTCTTAGGTAGAAGTTGAGTAATTGCGGCGTGCTGTCAATTAGTCGATTATTAATCATTTCGATTGCCATTCTTGGCGTCGGTTGAATATCCGATGCGCTGTTTTAGCACTATAATACATATCCATCGTGTTTGTCTTGAATTATTCATTCGAATGGGAAGGGTGCTCATCCTCGTTATGATTTTAATTTGCGACGAATCGCATAACGTGTTGCGTAAATGTAATTTCAAGTACTTACCGTCCTATTACATGCTAAGGATTATCACGATTGTCGTCACTGTCATTCTCCTTTTCAACCGACGTATTAATAATACACGGTTGATCATCCATGTGTTACATTTTTTAAGAGCAACATCCTCAAACAAAGTTATTCATCAATTGTCATTACATTCTAATGTTGCCCTTCGTACAGTGTACAAGGTGGGCAAAATTCGATACTTTTAATAGGGAACTTATATTTCTAGAGGAATTAGACAAAAAAGCTTATGGAGCTCGATTTTAAAGAGAAATCGATTGGTGAAATCCCTATTTTTATATCTTCCTTAATACAAGAGATACAGAGCGTTTTCTTAAAATGTGCAATTTTTAAAAACCCTTGTGACTTTTTTATTTGTAAAAATGCTTGATTTATATAAAAATCTGTATTAGGGCGCTTTTTGACGCAGAATCCAATGCTCAAATTGTTTCTTTTTTTAAACTCGTATTTTTTGAGATATTATCGAGACTTGTGTTTTTTTATGTGGAACACCCTATATATTTTTACACTATTGAAAAGCATATAAAATTACCTTCAGAATAATATAACACACTTGATATTTTATTTAAACAATTTTTAAATTATTTGTTTTTCTTCATTTCACATTTTTTAAGACGGCTATGAATGGTGGTAAATAAACAAATAGAAGATTTCAACAAGGCAGAAAAAAATTGTTTTAATATTAAACGTTACAAATAGCAATTCAAACAAACTAAAGTAAGGAAACCATTAATAGCATTACTGATATTATAGCTATAAGGAATTAAGGGGATTTATTCGGTAAAAATTCCTAACGTATTGAAAATTTTAAATTAATCATGACTAGAATTAAAATGAGTTGGTTTCTAAAATTCTTACCGACATATTTAAACGAAATGTTTACAGAATATACCTTTGTTACTAAAAAAATGCGTAAACATGATAAATTATACCAAGTGTTCGAATTGTCCGCCGTTCTGTTGGACAACGTTTTCTTACACTCTGAGCTGTGTTCACCAACTCGAGCGGAGATAGAGAGTCGAACGCTTGCAAAACTGCAGCTTCTAATTCCTGTCTTGAATTGGGAGAATGCTTAAACGTAAGATTTTTAATTCTTCTCAAAGGAAAAAATCCAATGGGGTTAGATCAGGCGACCTTGCCGGCCAATGTATCGGTCCTTGATTCCCGATCCAATTGTTGGTTTAGAAACTCATTAATCTGGTCAGCATTGTGGGGAGGTGCTCCGTCATGCTGGTAGTAAACGAATTACAATTGATTTAAAGGTATTTCGTCTACGAAAGGTTCAATAAATTGTCGCAAAATTTGCAATTATCTTTCAGAGTTGAAAATTCCGTTATATATGTAGGGCCCAATTATCCTGCCACGGAAAATTCCTACCCACACATTGAAACTGTATCGTCCTTGGTTTCTCCTCTCAACAGCAATATGGGGATCTTCACGCGACCAAGTATAAGAATTAAACCTGTTAAGAATTCCCGCACTGCTTCCATACACAGTTTAGAGCAAAATTATGATTTTCTTCGAATTTTCCCAAAAGCCATTGAGAATATACCATACGACGCTCCAAATCCGCGGCAAAAAGATAGTGTACTTTCCTTGTCCGATAGGGTTTCACTTTATGCTTTTTTAAAATGCGCGTTGCCGATGTTCTTTGCTAAATCTGTTGTTTGTGCCATCTGGCGAATGGAATGTGTCGGGTTATTTACAGTTTCCCCTAAAACAGCAATTTCCTCTAATTCTTTGTCTCTATTTTGAACCACATAATTTTTAAGTCTCGGCTTTTGAAAGGATCTAAAATTTATTAAATTCCATCCATAGCCATCTTAAAATAATGTGAAATGAAGAAAAACAAATAATTTAAAAATTGTTTAAATAAAATATCAAGTGTGTTATATCATTCTAAAGGTAATGTTATATGCTTTTCAATATTGTAAAAATATATAGGGTGTTCCATATAAAAAAACACAAGTCTTGATAATATCTCAAAAAATAGGAGTTTAAAAAAAGAAAAAATTAGAGCATAGGATTCTGCGTCAAAAAGCGCCCTAATATGGTTTTTATATAAATCAAGCATTTTCACAAATAAAAAGGTTACAAGGGTTTTTAAAAATTGCACATTTTAAGAAAACGCTCTGTATCTCCTATATTAAGGAAGATATAAAAATAGGGATTTCACCAATCGATTTCTCTTTAAAATCGAGCTCCAGAAGCTTAGGTCAGTTTTTGTCTAATTCCTTTAGAAATATAAGTTCCCTATTAAAAGTATCGAATTTGACCCACCTTGTACAGTCTTTAGCAACTCCGCTCTAATGCTTTCTTAAATACCGCGAGTTATATACGTAATTTTCTATATTGGCTAGCGCTGTTTAATACCTCTCATTATTCTTATACTTTTACACATTCTTATTTTGAATTTTATTTTAAATTTCATTATTTAAAACAATACCTTGATATTCGATTATTGGTTCTTTTTTTCTCTGTCTCTCTTTTTTCTTTCAATACTACAATTTATTGCTTAAGACCTCTTTTTATTTTTGCATTTATTTTTTCGGAATATTGTTGGTCTATATACAGGTGCATATAGACATATTTGATCAAACTCTCTGTGATCCTAATATTCGTCCGAATTTCCCTAAGCGCGGTCTTTTGTTTGTGATAATTAGTCACCAGGACAGACCCCCTGGGTGTGAAGCGTGTGTCCTTGTTACTCCTTTTCCAGTGTTTGTATCCTGCTTCTCTCATAATGGATCGCACTTGTTTAGTTTGTAATTCAGTTACAACAGCTGATGATTCAATTTCGTGCGATCTTTGCCACAAAGTAGTACATTCTACTTGTCGTGGATTAACCCGTAATGAGGCACAATGCATGACGTCGAAAAATCGAAACTGTTTTATTATTGCCCGGATTGTGCTGATATAAAGGATCAGTTAACTAAAATACATGAACTTACAAGTTTAGTTAATCGTCTTTAAATTGACATTCAAGACTTGAAAAACCAAATTTCTAGCGTTCCAATTACACCTAGGAATGAACACAATCTGAATTCGTTTGATGCTGAGAAAATCATTCCTGGGATTTCCGACAGGGAAGGTAGGAAAAATAATTTGATATTTTTTAACATCCCAGAAATGGAGAGCGCATCAAAATCCGATCAAGTTGTCTCCGACACTGCGATTATTAGTGAAATCTTAACTTACTTAAACATTTCAACCGAGTTCCAAAATGCAACTCGATTGGGCAGATTTGATCCATCTAATCCAACACGAAAGCGGCAAATAAAACTAACATTGTCTTCATGTACTACGGTATATGACGAAAAAACAGTTGACAAATTTGAAGCTTGTTCTGTTGTGAAGGACAGAATTCCAGCGCAGAATGAATATTTTAAGTCCGTCAAAGAGCAGTTACAATCGAGAGTTGCCGCCGGCGAATCAGGTCTAACTATCAAATTCATCAACGACATAGCAACCATTATACCTTCTGGAATTCGGCGGGGAAACTAAGGTCGCCCAACAGAGGTTCACTACAGTTCAAGTTTGGCTACCAGAATGTCCGCGGCATTTGTTCAAAGCTTCATAATATTTTTTCTACTAGCACCTCAATTGATTTTGATGCTGTTTTACTCACCGAGACATGGCTACGTTCAAATATCCCCGACTCTGAAATTTTTGATTCTTCTTTCAATGTATAGAGGAAGAATAGGGATGGCAATAGTATTCACAAGACAACTTTTTAACTCTCTGGAGACTGCGGTAAAATTCGCTGCGCCCGGTTTGCATTTTAACGGAAGCAAACGATAGTTGTTTGGGGTTAATTTAAAATTGTTTATCGTTAAAATTTTCAACCGCAACGTTGGCAAAATTATTACTTCGAACGATTTTTTGTCCATCCATCACTGCCGAAAGGATGGAAGCGCTACTACTGTTTCAGACTTAAAAGGGGATAATGTTGAGCAATAAAGCTAAATTTGAGAAAAAAATATGTTTCTGGGTTAGACTGGAAACCCTTCAAACTAGGTACCTTCGTATACTTGGTTGCTTAAATTTCGATAGTTCTTATGCTTTTTATATGAAAAGTCGTTAAAAAAGATGTAATTTTGTTCATCAGATGGGTAAACAATTCAACATCCATAAAATAATATCAAATAAAATGTTATTACGTCTCAATAAACTGTCCGCAAGCAGAAACAGTTATTCCTCCCTAAATATGACTATTATTCCGCAAGACTAGCGTTCTACGAATTTCGCGGCCCATCGTATAAATTAACTCCAGTCGATATACTTTACTGGCATCTAACGGTACAAGATGAGGCCGACGAAAGGGCTTATCTACGACCGTGTTAAGTAGCCGAGACCACCCTAACGGTCACATAAATAAAGTCAACACATTAAAAGGGAAACCCATAAGTAATAAATAATAGGAGAGAGAAAATTAATCCGCAGTAATCGGGTGAACGCTCCTCCTTCCATCCTTTGGGACGCATTCGGTAATGGGCGCCGAGACTCCTCTGGATCATAACGCGGCTACAGCTGGCGCTGATGCTAGCTGCCCGGTCGGCGCGAGATCGTAGCGTGTCGGTCAACGGTTCGGTACGTGTATTAACAGGACTAATTAAACAACGTGCTTCATCTCGACGACGGACGGGGCCGCCCTTCCTCCGGTATGAAATATCGGAATTGCCTTTCGGTGAAAAATGATCCTACTCCGGTATAATATGATTAACTTGCTCTTCTCTTTTTGACATCCGGCGAGAGTCCATTGGTTGCGATATTTATCTTTGTACAGACGCACGTTGGCAAAATGAGTTTCATCAAATTTTAATTTATAACGTGAACATCATTTCTTTAATATTATGTATCCGTTCAAAAATATTTCTTTAGAAACAAAACCTTTGACTGCAACTCTTACAAACTTCGTTTAAATACATCAAATTAAAGTAAATGATTACAAATACCTCATTTTTTATAGAGTGGCTATGAATTTGAAACTTCATGTTGGTACGCCTGATTGTTAACTTAAAATTTAACAATCAGTGAATCAGCAAACCTGAAACCTGAAACTATCTCAGGTGTGCCATTAGTGTCATTGTTTTTCTTTTGGACACCATCTTTGGCTCCGAGCACAATGCTGCCATTGTCATAACCTTGGCCTCTTGGCCTTCTCCAACGATAGGCCCATTTGCTCCAACTCGATGGTAACACAAAATAAGTTTTCTACAGATCCTCCGGAGATCAAATTATGAGGAACTAATAGCTGAACGGCGCCTATCAACCTTCCTAAATTGTCTTTTCGACGCTGTTTTTCGGTTTGAATCTAGCCGTGTTACAAATCGTGTTCTTTCAATTCCATGCTTCAGCATTTGTGAGCCTTACTATTTTCATCATTGTTGCAGCCAGCATTTTTATGAGCATCATCAGGAAGAATTAGGATTATTCGAACTATGGACTCAGTTGGAGTTTTCGATAATTTCTAAACAGGGTTATTAATTCTTGCATTTAAAAGCTTATTTATTTGGAATGAATAAAATTACCTGTTCATTGGTCCAAGAAATTATAATTTATTAATGCTAACGTTTTTTTTTTAATCGTGGGCAATAAATTAACTAAAAGGCAAACGCCCATATAAATATTACACGTACTCGACTTCCGCATGGTATACGTCCTTTATCTTTAATGGTTGAGCATACGTCCGTCCTAGACGTAAAAATAGTCTTGTTTTAATTTAGCGGAAATTTACGCTTTGATGTCTCCATGCTACGACGACGTTAACAAACTAAATGTGTCCTGCAAAAGTTAACAACACCGGAAGGCGGAAGAAAACAGAGAACAATGAAATTGGAAAATTCTTCTTCCTAAACGCTAACTCGATAAAAATTTCATATGAAAAGTTTTATTCGTCGTCCTGTTTTTGTAGCCTGCGCAAAAATAGACCGAAACGATAAGCCGTAATAATATGATGTAGCGTATTGTTGGTAGGTGGAATAAAAGAAAAAAAAAAACAATCCGCTTAAAAATTGCTATCTAATCGCGAGTTGTGTTGTTTTTCTAATTGTAGTAGAATTGTTTAAATATTATTTCCATTTTTTTGCATCTTTAGATACATAGAAACTGTTTTGTTAAAATTTTGCCAATAAATGTTAAATTTTATTAAAAAATAGGAATTTAAATTAAAAAAAAAATAAATACGAAATTTTATTTTACATGCATGAATTTTTTATATGAGAAAGGCAACAACCATGACTATTTATTTTAATTGTACCTATATCGTAGGTAGGCGCGTAGAACGAGGAAGTCATCGCCCAGACAAATGCGTATTTTTTGGAGGGCTTAGAAAAGCTAGAGAAACGCTTGGAAAAGTGTATAGAGTTAAATTGAGATTATATTGAAAAATCAATAAAAAACTTCAGAAAATACTTTGTTTTCCTATATTTTTTTTTCGAAGGACTTATTGAACGACCCTAGTTGGATTCTTAAAAAAGATAGATAATTTTTGATTTAATTCCTCATTTTTTTGGGGTTTAGGCCTGCTTGGTTAAAAACGAATTTCTAACATATTTTCAATGTTTGAGAAACAAATCGGCATTCTGACTCGGTGACTGGCAAGTAGTATGTGCAACTCAACCTATCAAACTTGAAATTAATAATAGTTATTGGTTGGTTATGTAGCAGACCTGTAGCGTTGAAAATGACCGCCATAAGTATTATAAACGCAATTCGTTTACTGATACGTACTGCAACGTTCGAAGTTGCCAATAATAATAATGGGCCGCATATGAATATCAACAAAATTGAATCGCACATTATAAAAAATATCCTTCTCGATACTCAAAGTGAAACATCGTTTTCACTGGGAACTGATGCAACTCTAGAATTTTTTCAACCGCACAGATCACACTCCCTAGAATTTGCAGATGAGGTATATGCGCGCACAAGGGAAGAAGCATTAGAAGCAATAGAAGCTGAATAGAAGAAGAATAGAAGAAGCAATAAACAGAGGTGGTACGCGACGACGAAAGTTGCTACAAATTTCTGAATTCGTATCTCATGAATTTGTAAATAATATTGATGCAGGTGTCATTATTCATGATTTGGACGTTCAACGATGGGCATTACAAACTATCACAGGCATTGGTTTAGAAAATATTAAAGCATCACAACACTGGATTTGAAATTTTAAGAGAGCTTACGAAAAAAATAAATAAATTTGTTACCCGATCACATATGGTACGGACTTTGGGCAATTGAAGAAGACTGCGTCAACTTTCGTATAGGACATGGTGGGGTAGATAATACATTCAATGCTGATGAGCAGAGTGGGCAAACTCGGGTGCGCACCATCGGCGTAGCTAACGAATGGACTCCTGCATGCGATGGGTGTCAGTATGCAGAGATATATTATCGCGAACGGTGCCGTTCCGGTGCTAGATACAAAAAAGTTTTTAAGATGGTTTTTGTAGATTATAAACCAATCTCGAACACGGGGAATTGCCATTGCTAGTCATAGGTATAAAAAATAAAATTGAGAGGGTTTTTTTTTGTAACCGTTTTTCTGATTTTTGCCCCACTGAAGGGTATTAAAAATTATAAACGAACAAAAAGGAATAATTGTGCATAGTTCGAATCTTATCAACTCTTTACAATCTCTATTCGACAAAAAAAAATTGGTTTTTTACTGAACGCTTTCAATTTACCATTATAAACCTGGCTATTTTGCAAAATACGCAAACCATATACACGTAGAGGTACGTTAGGTATGCGTATTTTAAAACAGCCTTTCCATTTAAATTAGGTCCAGCGATCGGGCAAACATTGAAATCCGCCGTATTCGCCGCTTTTACGTAATATCGAATGAAGGCCGTGATTTAATTTTTGGGTATTACGAGAATTTCAATGCGAACGAAACGGACGAAAATAATACAAAATAGGCAATTAGCGTCGCGGCAACCGTGGCCGAACCGGTCGCTCTTCGTTAGCACACCAGCCAGAGACAATTTATTTTAATGATTACGCTTATTAATAGCTTTGAGAACACGCGATATTTATGCAAAATTTTACATCTATTTCCCGTCGCGCCGCTTCGTTTATAAATATTTGCGTTAGCGACGAGGGATAGGAGAGAATTTTGCGAATGGAATGGCTGCCGTTGTTGAGTTGTTGGAGGTTGGGACAAAAGCGAAACGTAAGCGGTATATGAGAGGTAGGCAGCAGCATGATGTTATTTCCACCGTCATTAAAAAAATTCTCCTAACGGTTAATTATTAAATTTGGAATTTAACGAACTCCTTGTGTGGAATGGACGGTATTTCGTATCCAGTTGAGGTGTACTCTGAACTTGTTATTAATTTTCCAGTAATTGTTTCCATTTTCGTGCTGGAGAAAGCAATTGTTTCAATTTATTGGAGGGTACGTATAAATAAGAGGGTAAAATAATTTTTTGTTTCTATCAAAGTACCCGAGTAATAGATCCTTTTTTTACTGATTTTTACTGAAGCACTGGCGAAAGGTAAAATTATACTTTGAGTTTGCTATCAATGACTTTTGGAGGTCATAATATGCAAGCTTGACGAGGCGTGTCCTCTATAAATCGTCACGTACTATTGAGCAACGTTATTGCTACTAAATGCAAATAAACCTCTGCCCTTTTATTTTCGCCATTGTTCAAGAAGAAAGTACATGTGTTACATTTATTTCATATACATTAAATTAATCAATAGTGCCCAAACTAAGCGTCATTAGCTCATCAATAGCAGTATTCTTCGTAATATTTAAGGAACCATTTGTTATAAGTAGTTTGTCGCTAAAATACGCCGAATATTTAAAATTTGCTTCTTATTTGCAGATAAAAGAAATAAATAAATGTCAACAAATCAGCCGTCATCTTCTTTTTGTTCGATACCATTCTACTTCCTGCTCTTCTTATCTTCCTATATTTCGTATATGTACACTGCCGTTCAGTGAAGTTCGGTCATACAATAAAAATCTATTATATCACATTGTATACAATTATTAATACATAAAATTAGAAAAATATTAAGCATACACTCTTTTCTAAGGGATTAAAGCCATAAATTATTATGTAAAGTAGAAATATTGCGACAACCACAATAAAGTCCCTTTTATTATCATTCCAAGAATTTCTCGGAAGTACCGATCTTTTGAAGCGGGTCGTTTGGGGATTATTAACGAACAATACATTTAGGAAATATACCGCACTATCATTCTTGTTTATTTATCACAGGCGTAAAGATATAAATTTGCTTCATTTTACTGTTAAACGTGTGTTGGTGTGCATCTGTCGTTTTTGCGCGAAAGTTTTAAGAAAATTTACTTCAAAATGGCACGTGGCAAGCCTACCAGTGTAGAAAAACGTTCACGCATTATGACGCTGTTTGAAGAAGGATATTCGGGGCGACAAATTGCTGAAAAAATAAATATGAGAAGTTCAACAGTAAATGATATCATAAAGCGATATCGGACAACTGGAACTATAGAAAATCGTGTGAAAATCCCGGAGCATCTAGGAAAACAACAACAGCTGAAGATTTGAGAATTGCATTATTAAGCAAACGCAATAGAAAATTAACAGCGCCACAAATAGCAGCCGAAGTCAATCACGGCCGTGAAGAACAAGTTTCGGCGAGTACGGTAAAATGTCGACTTCAACAAGCGGACCTTCATGGGAAAAACCGAACGTCGGGGCAACAGAGCAAAACGGCTACAGTGGCCCCGTTCTCATCTAGATTGATCGTTAGATGATTGGAAACACGTGCTTTGGAGTGACGAGTCAAAGTTTGAGGTTTTTGGGCAAAATCGACGAATTTATGTCCGAAGATTTAAAACAGAAAAGTGATCCCGAACTGCATTGTGCCTACAGTGAAGCAAGGGCGTAGTTCTGTGTTAGTGTGGGGATGTTTCTCCTTTGCTGGGACGGGAGATTTATGCGGAGTGCAGGGTGTAATGAGGAAGGGAAATTATTTTGCAATACTCCAGAATCATGCGGTGCCATCAGGCTTGCGTATAATAGGCCGTAACTTTACATTCATGGATGACAACGACCTAAAACACACTGCGTTAGTGTGTAAGAACTATCTAAAGGAGCAAGAAGAACAGCACACCCTGAAAGTAATGACATGGCCCCCCACAAAGCCCAGATTTGAACCCGATAGAGTTGTTGCAGGATGAACTGGACAGGAGGATCCGAAAAATATGCCCAACTTCACAAGAACATTTACGGAATATTCTGCAACATGAATGGATTAATATCCCACGATCCGTTTTAACAAAACTTATCGAAAGAATGCCTAGAATAGTTCGAGCGGTGATTAACAGCAAAGGAGGTTTTTTCCATGAAAAAAAAATTTAATGTTCAGTATGTTATATTAGGCCAGAATAACTTTTTATTTATCTATTTTTGTCTTTTTTACCTGTACATACAATAAAATTGCATTTTGTTTTAGTTTCGTTTGTTTCTGTAACCTTTTCATGTTTTTTACTAACCGACTGAACTTCTCTGAACGGCAGTGTACAATATGTAAAGTGACATTAGATTAAAAAGACGTTTCCTTCTTTCTAACATCATTCTTCTTCCAGTCTGTTTCGCTGCTGTCTTAAAACTTAACAATTAGAAAATATTAACACTGTGCTTGTTTATTAAATTCATCACGAGTCCGCAATAGTTTCCAAACGACGTGCAGGAGTTTATAGCGATCTCAGTTGTACGCTCGTTTGTAGCCCTCGCCGTCGTACGGGCGTACAGCAGACTGATCTAGACATGTTCTAAATTAAATTTTAATTAGATTTAATTAATTAAGGAAAGTTACTCGCCCGTACGCTTGTTGTAGAAATGTTTCGAGTCTTCGCTTGCAATTAACTTTTAACCCAGGTCAGCAGATTCGAGTGCCCACCTCGCAGTATACGTACAACATGTGTATTTATACGTATAATACGACGGGCGGTGTATTTATACCTGCCACCGCGAAACCTACATATTTGAGTAATATGTCCGTTGTTGGGCTGTCAGGAAGCAATGGAACGGGTAGTGACGGGTCGGGTTTAGTTCATAATCAGGTTGTACCTCTGTGACCGGCAGTTAAATACAGCGGATGCTAAAAGTACATACCGTAAGAATGGAGAAATCGCTGATATACAACTACCCCACATTAATACTTTCGTAAATTTCAACTCGTTATTGTGAAAGCAGTGACAATAAGCGCTTGAAGAATGCACTTTGTGAAAACAATTGACACTTCACGGGAAGATCTTCATTGGATGATTCTCTACAATGTTTGTAAAGGCTCAACATAGCATATAGAACGCTCAGTTTCCGCTAAAACCGATACAAGTTTGGTTTTTGAAATGGAATATCCTGTATATTACAATTTTGTCCGCCTTTCTTAGTACTTACAATCAGTCTTAATTTTTGAGATAATTGACAAAATTTTTGGGGGATGTCCCCATTTCTTCGACTGATATCTTAAATGTTCAACACTCTACGCCGGTGATTCAATTTTTATTTGATTGAATACTTCTGGGAGCTTTCGGTAATACATCGGCAAATTCTTTACATCAACTAGGATGACCATCGAAATCGTTGCTAGGATTGATTCATGGTGTCCCATCCTATATTTTTCCAGAATCTGATAGAGAAGCTGTTCGATCTTTTTAATGCCCAATGGTACAACCGATTGCTGTAAATCTTTTTTTTCGCTAAAGATATTGATCAAAACTAATAAATAAACATTATGATTTTTGGCGTAATTCTAGTATCTGCTCAAAGTAACCATCATTAACAAGTTAACAAGCACGTATAAGTAATAGGTAGCAAAAATGAGCTTGATTAAAGTTCAGCATAAAGTGAATAGAATTACATAAATCATTGTACAGGTTAATGTTTAAGGCAGTTTGCCTTAAGAGCTAATTCTTGATTATTAGCAATACAAAGATAGCGTAAAATCAAATATTTTCAAGTTATTTTAAATAAATTATCGAAATTGGCTATTTGCTAATTCTTTTAGATCATATTCCTTTTGAAACGGGACAAATATCTCATAAATTAGGAAATTTGCACAAAGAGTAGCTTTGTTAATCAGGGGCAGTCCAGCCTTAATTGGTGAATTCGTTTTAAATATAAAAATCAAATAAACCAAATTCCAAATTAAGGAAATTAATAGGGAGTTATTATAATAAAAAAAATGAAAGTAACTACAGACATCTAGTGACGAGTAGCACAAGTGCTAGAAGTATTGATTAAAAGCTGGATTATTTGACCTAGAAGTAATCTACTATTCCGGATATTTTAAATTTGGCAGAGAAGTAAAATAGGTATCTGAAAATTCTATGATTCTTACTAACGAGCTTAATGAATACGGTCAGTTTTTAAAAAGATGGCGCTGATACATCTTTTTGAGCATTTTTAATTTGTAAAATCATTATTCTTGTAGCACTCTTATATGTTCCGTGTTTATTATTGTTGTTTATTTTAATTAAGATGGAAGCATGTTTCTGAGCTTATTGCACGAATTCCTTTTTAACACTATTCAGTAAGGAGCTTTTTTAATAGCTTTGTTCCAAGAGAAATCACAAACCGGTCAGAACCAATCATATTCTTTGAAATCAGTCAGAAAACACTTTCGGATCCTTTTTAGCCAATCGATTCGCCTCTGTCTACTGTTTGAACAAGGCTATAAATATATTGAACCGAGGTTTTATTGCATATTACTAGCAGTTAATTCATGATAATTATTTGTGAAAAGGAGGAGCGATAATTAATATAAATCCAAATGATTCTTATCCACTTTATTAGCATTGATAACATTAAGAAACACATATTATGATACAAAATTAATCTACTGAAGCACACTTCTACCTTCTTTTGCCAAAGGGACCTTCACGATAATCGAACATTAGAAGGGCCCAGCTCTGAAAATAATGAAGATATTATTTCGAAATTCTGGCGAATAATGTTGAGAATAAAGACAATGCAGTCTTCAAATTAAACATAAATATTAATTGTACTCGATATTAGCTATACAGGTATAGGTAGATACGCTCATGAAAGTCTTGTGGAGTCGCAAAATAGTTAGCGTCGCAATAGAATAGTTTCCCCTATTTCACAGCTATTGCGTTTTTGTTTATCCAATAGTAATTACCAATAATTCTAACTACAAGCCAGGGATTTTCCGCTTATCTATTGCGTCGCTGCAGTCTTACATGAATGAAGTTCTAATCAATTAAAATAGCCGAAATTAACGTTATATCAACCACTACAGACAAGAATACAAACATTCAACAACTTTGCATGGTAGCAGACTCCGGCTAGTTGAAAATTTATTAATGGAAATTAATTAAATGAATAATTAATACGAAACTATCAGCACAGCCATCTGTGGACACCTTTAGCCGTTTACGGCTCATCGGCACAGCTTTGCGAGCGCTGGTAGTCGGTCGTAGGGTAGTCGTATAGATAATAGATATATGTCGAAATACATACCTACTTGTCTTAATCATTTGTATCACTTTTATAGCATCTTTTAGAAATATTGTTTTTTTTTTTTCAATGTTCTTGCTTTTGTTTTAATGTTCATTATTGGCATCTGTTATAAATAATAATTATAAAAATATTTTTGCATTTCCTCATAATGAAAAGCAAAACGGATAATACCAGCACTAACTAATGCTAATAAAGTCTAAAATGGATACAATTTCAGGAAATTAACAAAATAATATAGATTACTACTAATTTTTTAATTCGTCTCACTGACCGACGACCAAATTCGCCAGCCCGAAAAAACCGGAGAAGCTATAATACAGGCAAATCTACGATGCACACGCAAAACAGCAAGTCATTGTACTTGTGCATTACAGCTTCTCTAGGCATTTTTTTGGGCTTACGAAAACGCCGGTCGCCGAATTTGTCGTGTACAAATAGCTGTACAATATGTATATTAGCTGCGTCTTGGTTTATCTTTAACTTGTAAAATAATACTTCTGCTCCCTGTTATTGCATTAAGAATAATAGGTACTCCACAATCATCTGCATTATGGTGTCACATTTCATGTAAGGAGTATCAAACCGGACGAGTTTATAGTTCCTTGGCGTACCATGATGCATTTTCAGCGAAGCTTCTCAGAAATATACCAAGGAAACGTATAATTCTTCTTTTTACAATTGTCTGCTTTCATTATCATCGACCTGCAAGAAATGTACCTGCAGGAAGTAGTTGAATAAAGTAGCTGCAAAAAGCGGTTTCATTTGTAGCTCGTCGTACTAAACGCTCTAAAATCTAAACATCTTTGTCGCACCTTAGAGGATTCCTAGCTGTTTCCACTTCAAGCAATCAAGTCATCGTCTCTTCTGTAATTAGTCTCGGAAATCGTGCGCAAACAAAGGCTGTTCAAATTGGGACTGAACGTAACGATGCGACGGTTCTCGGAATACGGCGCCCTGGAAAAGAAAACAAAGGCAAACAGTTGCTTCGGTAGGGAATCGTCTATAATTCAGTATTTTGATAAACGGCTGCAATGGCGGTGCACTTACAGTAATGGAAGATGAAAAACGAGATAATAAATGACGTGGATAGAAGAGGTCGCCTGTAGATTAGCTAAGGATGTCTGAATTGAAGCGATAAGAAACGCAGCGAGCAATTCGCCAGGCTTTTGTTTGCGTTGCGGTAAGGTTTGTGCAACGTCAAAGGTGAAGATTGAAATTCAAGGAATTGATGAAATATGTATTCAAAGAATAGATAGTACAAACAGATAATAAAAGTTTGTTTGTATCCTCATTTTAATAAGTATTATTATCATTTTAATGAGTACCTGGTTTCTAATATACATTGACCGTCATAAAGTCGACATCAAAGGGGAAAATTTTTATTTTTAAATTAAAATTACAACATTTACGGCACTAATTTGTGGTCGTTAAGTCGCACTTAAAAAAATTAAAATTAGGTCTTGGCAGGTACGTTGAATTTTAAAAACATTTGACAAAACTAAAGAGCTAAAGTAAAAGATCGAAGACAGGAAAATTTAATTGAAATTTTGTTTAATTTTCGAAAAATTGTGCCCTCTAAATTTTAACAGTTTTGAAAAATCCTATTCGTTAAACAATTGAACATCGCTATATTTCTCTTACTTGGTATTTTGCATTTTTTTTTGACTATCGATGTAGAGGAATTCTTTACAAATTTATGAATTGTATTGAAGAACATAAATAGTTATTTATTTCTTCCTTATTGTTTAATTAATTCTCCTCTTTAATAAATATATTATATTTAAACAACCATCATCTACACTGCTATTCAGATTTGGAATATTTCTCATCTCCAGCTTGCTGCCTCTGCTCTATTTGTTGAAACCTTCTTCCTTATTTACTTGTTTCGATTGTTGATTGAGTTGATATGCTCTATATATGTTCTATTAGATGAAAAATCGAATTTAGCAATAATTACCGGTCCTTGTTTTTTCCTTTCAATCGGTCCTTTCATCGATTTTATAAAAATAGTTTTAACTAACCTTTTCTCCCCTTCACATTGATCCTTTTTTCCAAATCCCTTCCAGTTAATTCCTTTAGCTTTACGAGTTACTTTTTTTGTTTATTATTTCTTCAATTACTTTTAACTTTTTAAAATGAATACGATGCTTTAATCGTTTCTCATGTTGTGGATAGACATTGCGACACATTCAATCTGTCCAATAACGACGGATAATACTTTCCAGTTATTCTTTGTCCTTTTTCCAAGTAATCGGTATAGATGAGCGATCCCAAAAAAACCGAGGCCATCACCTCGCCGACCGATTTTACCGTTTTCGTCTTCTTCGAAGCCCTCAAAAACCCACTGTTTTGACTGTACCTTTGTCTCCGGAGTGTAATACTGTATTCATGTCTCATCTTTAGTTAGGTATCGACGGAGAAACTCGTCGGAATTGCGACCACACAGCGTGCGAGCAAACGCGGCACCCATCTTGCCGAGATTTTTTTTGCACCCTTTTTTTCATGCAACATTCAAAGCACTGTACCTTGCTATCTGCCTGTGACCTCAACTATTTCGCGCATTTCGATTCGTCGATCGCTCAAAACCATATTGTGCATTGTATCAATCATTTCACTTAGTCACTTCTACTGGACGTCCTGAACGATGTCCTTCACATCTTTTGTGGATGTACGGTCACGTTGAAACTCATTTATCCAATTGCAAACAGTTGCTAACACCGGAGCAAATGTACCATGAGCATCATACAATTCGGCTTTGCTCTCTCTCGGTGTTAAGCCTTTTAAATATAAGTGTTTAATCACCGCTCAAAAATCGATTTTTTCCATTTTTCTACAGAAACAAAAATCTTTTGCTTAAATGGACAATAAAAATGAAGCCGTATGATGGATATAACTGAGACTTTAACAATTGTCTATTTTCTATTTGTTATTGACTAATGATCCTTCGATACTACGAGCGCCATCTCTTAGATTTTCTAAGGACTTCTTGAGCCACCCTTGTATAAGCAAATCCGCACTGACTAGAGCGACCTCGGATTCCCCTCCCTTCAAAATGGGACCATCATCCCTTTTGACAGCGCTTTATATCGGCAGCGTGAGAAAAGTGTTAATAAAAAAATCGGGACGCATATACATACGTATCATACACTAGCAGTTCCAGCGCGTATCCTCGCAGATAGTAATATCTATATTGGGAGGATTTCGTAAAGGGCGGAATGACTGTGGACGAAATTTGCGGAAAAATTTCAATAGACCCTTATGCATAATATACGTTGGAGGGAAAACGTACAATGGAAGGGAAAACGATAGTTACGCTACCCGAGAATTTTCGTGGTACATCTGTATAGCTTCTATATTACCAACCGTATAAGTAATATGCGAAGGATAAGGTCTTATATGGAAGAGAAAATAGAAATGGAGGGCTTCCAAAATGAATCTGTTTTGCGGACGGGAAAGGTCCGAAGAAGCCATACCGAAGATAATAGCTTCGGTAAACACATATGAGTAAATAACCGTCAATATTCATGTTTCAGCTCTATTTCGTAAAATTCCGGAAAATTGTAGAATTAAAATAAGAAAATCAGAGTATTTAGTAGGTAGACATTCTCAATAAATGCCTTCAACAGAGTTATCACGCAATCAACTGATATAGAAAAGAATGTTCTGTAATCGCGGGAATTTTAGCAGTAATAATGTCTTCAGTGCGAATGGTGATAATAGATATACTGAGATGAATATGCCACGTTTAAAAAAAGTATTTGATTGGATGGATCGAGTCATATTTTGATACTCCAAAAGAGGCTATTCTTTCGATAAATGCTAGTCCTTTTGGAGCTAATAAGTTCAACCAATAGAGCTTACGTAGAGCCAACTTAGCTATATTGACAAAGAGCTATTTGTATAGAGTGCGGGTGTGAAAGATTTAATTGCTGTCTACATTGCCATATATTCAAAATAGAAGCCGACAGACCGCTCTTAGGCTTGCTCAACAAAGCAGTTGACGAGATATTGACTCTTGTGTCCGACACTTGTGACCGATGTTAATGAAATCGTGCATTTCAAGCGACCGAACAAGTAACACAGCAGATGTTACGTAACGCCGTTCAAGCAATATCAAGGCGTGCTAGAGCATGTTTAGCGGCTGTCGGAAGATCTTATGTGTTTTATGTCATAAATTTTCAGTTGTCCGATATTAAAAATGTTTACACCCTTTATTTTCCATTCTTAAAATTTCTATAAATCAAGTCAGATTAAAAAAATGTGTCCACGAATTTCATTCTTCAACACTCTGTACAATCCACAGAAAACAAAAATCGAGAATTTCCAAAGAATCTCCCGCTTTAATTTCGTTCTACCACGTAAGGTAGAAACCGTCAAAAGCGATCCGGAAAATTCTAATCGACATCCCCCCGTCCGACCATCTAGAGCGTTGCACATCTTCATCGTTTTATATGGCGAACATAAAATCGCCTTCGAAAATTAGGTAATTCTTTAGCGTTTACGTCTAGCGGCTTCGACATCGAACGACCGAAACTCCCCGCGCAATTTTCAAATGGGACCGTTTTTTCGACGGCGCCTTGCGTCGCGCTGCCACGGGTACGTAGACGGCTGAATTATTCGAATTCCCCCGTCTATCCCGGGAAGCCATTTCATGCAGATAAACTGGTAATACGAGAGCGCGCGACCCCTTTCCGATATTCCATTAGAATTCTGGCCCGTTTTGTACAACCGCGCTCGCTTGCATTGACTGGAAACATAAAATGGATATTTATTATGTCTATTCTGATTCTTCTCTTGAACGTGCGCTCACGTATACGGGTGTTGGGATGTTCGATATTTGGAGGCGTTCGTGTGAATCTGCGCGAGTACAGGGGGAAAATTTTCTTATTTAAACAAGCCATTGCGGGTACTTTCTAAAAACGAGATTTGCATTGATTTCTCGCCAAGAAGCGAAATATTAGCAGGATGGTATGAATTTACCTCGTGTCGCCGTTCGTTTTTGTTTGGCTTGCGAAATTGGTTATTTGAAGAGAAGATATTAATGCTTTCAAATAAAATTTGGGAAAATAGTGAAAAAAATGAATTCAATAAATCGTGTTCGTTGACCTTGTTTTATTATAGCAATAAAAAAATTATTATATTAAATAGTAAATTTGTTACAACAATCAAGGGGGTTTATCAAACTAAAACATGTTTATCAGTATATAATTAATATCCGCTAATAACATATTTTGTCAGAAGCGAAACAAACTTTAGAGATTCTTCGTGAGATATTAATAAATGTGTACCTTATATTAATAAATCCGTTTATTGTATATACGAATATGTATTCATCCATATAATAAACAGCCATTTATTAAAATGATTAACTTCTTTGCTGGACCAATTTTGAATCCACTGTAGAGATTTTTTCGTTCTTTGATCATGCGAATTGAATCATGCAGCCATGACCTTGTAATAACGATAACATCACAAGTACCCTCACTAGCTCTAGTGAAGAATGAAATGAAAAATGAAAACAAGCAGTATAAGTGTAAAATAATGCTTGCTATATGTTAATATATTGTGTTTGAAATGAAGTTAAGACATTTCTTAACGTGTTAAATTAACATAACAAGTTATAACAAGTAAAACAAAAATACTTACAAGAAGTGAAATAATGCAATTTATATGAGCGCGAGAAGAGTATATCCCAGTATGTACCTTTTACGGAGTTAAGGGTGTAATGCTTCGTTATTTCGAGATCAGAATTACTTTATTTCGCCCGAACCAGTTTCGTTTTGCCAACTTTACGTTCAATCTAATTGTATAAATAAAAGACGATAGAAGCAGAAGAATAAGAGGAGAAGCCCGTACCTCAAAAACAAATACAAATACAAAGCGTAATTGCATTCTAGTTTATTTCCATTTTGTTCTTTAACTTATTTGCGTACTTTTCTAAAGTTAGAAAGTAAATTTATCCGGAAAGTTGAAGTTGGCGGAACCCTACAATGGAAAAGAGAGGATCGTCCTCCACCTCCGGAGAAGATGAAGATTGTATATTTTCGCCGTTGAGAGACGTCGGTACCGTTACTTTATCTGCGTGCGCCCTACACACTCGTTCTTCGTTTGTTCGGGTAATATAAATATTCACGGGCGAAAAAAACTGATGGAGTATATATTTTCGTCAACGCCGAGCGCTCACGGCGTATAGAAGCGACTACGGGCTTTTCGCCTTGTTTTTCTTTTTGCCGGCATCAAATTTATTAAAGTGCCGCTCGGATGGAGCGTAGAGAAAAACATACGCCTGGATTACGTGAGCTTATAGATATGCACTTAAATAATGCAAAAAAAACTTCCGGTTTCCAACTTTGTCTTCGTTGTTTGAGCACGCTTTTATGTGCCGCTGACTATAAATAACTGAAACTTAGGAAATGGCCAAGTTGCCAGTTGGTTTAAAATTTTTTTTGGGGTAGTTAAGTTACTGGCAATAATATAGAAAGTAATCGTTGTAAGCGCCGCCAAGGAGGGTGCCTTGCTTACGCCAACGCATTTTATAGGTAAAATATTTGCTGAAACTATGTACGTACTGAACTGATTTACTGTATTATCAAATCGTTTGTAGTTGGGTGAAGAGATTTTTAGTTATATTGAATACTAGCAGCATCTTTACCGAACATTGCAAAAATGTTAAAATAATTGAGTTGTTCCAAGTAAAATAGCTTTTTATTTGAACAAATAATGTGGGTGTTAAAGAAATGTTTAAAATTTGTTGGACCGATTGAAACAGCAATTTACCTCAATACATTTCGTTGGTTTAGTTTCACCTAAATGCGCATTCTTCTTCAAATAATTAAAATTTTAAAGGAAAAATATCTCAATGTCTCCCTAACTCTCTCTAATGTTCACTAAGCGTTTAACACTTCATATAAACAAAACAGTAACATTGTTGATTGGAAACGAAACATTGTTAAACTAAACTATATTATTTGACATTTTTGAGATGTTCCCTGAACAGATGAAATGGATTGCTAATAGGTTAGTTCGCATTGGTTCAACCATTTCTTTTCTCATTGCACACATCCTTGATAATTACATTATTGATTTCACTTCCTGCCGTTCCCTTTAGGTGAAAAGAAAATATAATTATTTAACTTACAAACTTACTCATAACTAATTTTCTATTCTTTATTTTAAGATAATGTAATGCAATACTACAAAAGCCCTCACTTTTATCTAATCTGCGCAATATTCTCTCGTACAGATCCGTGATACAATAACGCAATTCTATTCCATTTCTTTTTTATTCGATTTTAAAGCAGAAATACAGGAAAGATAATGTGATTCACTTAACTTGCCTGACTCCCCCGCAATTATTTAAATCGCTGTAATGCTAAAGAGCAAAATCCTGAACTTTTGTCGGATAAATTTATTTAACGTTTATTAAGTATCAGAACAACAACAAAATTATTCCAATATTTGAATGAAAATTATTTCTTAACGTTGGCGTAGCTTTCTAGAATTACACGAATTTTCAAAATCGATCCTACGTCCTACGGAATGCGTCAATTTCACTGCGACGTTAAATATTTCGGTCTTTTAAAAAGGGAATTAATTTAATTTTATTTTAATAATACAATTGGACAAGATTGGAAACACTGTACTTATTTTCATGAATTACTGTTCAATATAATTAAGTGTGATGATATTTAAAAATTAAATAATCTTGAAAGAATCTTATTTTTCGTGAATGACATTCCGTCGTCGTCTTAGCAAAGACTGTTAAATTATCCTGAATTTGTTGTGCTACAATTTAAATGAAAGATCTTAATAACATTTATTTTCGCAGTAAGATAGGTACTAGATTTGGGAAGACAACATTAGGATTATACAAGTTATAACACGCAAAATAAAACAACCGAACATAGACATGTACAATTTTATTTATTAATACCTCCTCATCATTAGTTTTATAAATATGTACACAAATGAAGCGTTTATAAAGACTCTTTTTATATTCTTGGACTAGATATTATATATATAATATGTTTCTGTATATTAGATATATATTTATATATATTTCTCGTTTCGTATTTTCACACCTGGCTCCGTTCACACATATATCGTTAACAACTTCATATTTCTCTCGGTTCTTCTTCACATCAACAGCGCAAGGTTATTGCGTACCACTAAAGCCTTTACACTTACACCGGAATCTTATTACTACTTCAATATATACAAAGGTATTTTCCACATTCAATAATGTACAAATATTCTTACATTATATGTATATGTTATCTTTATATCTTATTATCTTTATAAATCTGAACAACAGTCGGATAAAATTTTAATTTCTTTAGTACGAGTTAATGGTTTTTTTCAATTTAAGATCACTGAGATCAAAGATAAAAACAAAGAAATAAGGAGAGGATTATAGAACATTTTAACTAAGTTTAGGGTTTCGTATCAAACGAATTATGAAATCTTAATAAAACTTTCCAAATTTTGTTTTTTTTTAATAATCACAATTTTTTTTCCAAATTTGATATTCTTGCTCTTTAAATTAATTATGCTGTAAAATGGCAAGCAGTTAAATTGGCTTGACCTAAAATTCATAAGTTTTAGTTTAACCCGGACGAATTGCATTTTTAATGTTTTCGTTGTAAAAAGACTTTTTTTCATGTCAATCCAAAGTAAAACATAAGCAAATATTACTTGACAATCAATGGCTTCATTTAATGAGATTCTCTGCTGAATATGCTTAAAAATTACACACTGAGAGTAATCAAAAATATTCTGCTTTCCGCCATAAGTGAACCCAAAATTGTAAATACTTCATTAGCTTTATTAATGGTAAATGTGTCAAGCAAGTGGTAGGGATCCAGAAGACCTTGCGGGCCATGTTCTTCTGCGACGATTTTACCTGATTTTCGAGCAGACATTATCTCGTGAAGGTTGGATGTCTACTTCAGTGGCGGGAACGTACAACGAAGATTTAAATAGAGTATCTTAGAAAGTGGTTGAAACCTTTCGTTCGGTTGCTCCGTCATCGTCGAAATTAGATAATATGATTCATCCAAAAATAATTTCTGCGCCATAATAAATCTACGTCTGAAATGGACTTGAACCTCTATAATATTGGAAACGTGAATTTGCAATTTTTTAACAGAGAAACCAATGGCATTTAAATATTTGGAGTTATAAGATTTTCTTGGGCGTGAGCATGTCAGCGTTCTCAGCCCGACGTTTTCGCCCAAGAATTGAAACATGTGACCGACTCCCTCGTCAAAAACAATTTGAAAACAGTTTCAATCCGAAAAACGATACACCGACGTTATACTTCCAAATAGCTTACCACTTCTAGTCAAGGTCCTGCGATCAGCACCGCTTTTCCACCCTACATTCAAGGTGCTACCGATAAAGTAGATAGGCTACTCCACAGATATAATTTCAAAACAAATTTCAAACCACTGTCAACAATCTCCGATCTATTACCGTTAGTCAAATACAAAACATTTGCCTTGTTGCAGTGGTCGATCAGCACACGCGTGGGCGAACACGAAAGTTGCACTAGGTTGCTGCGAATATCTGATTCTGCATTGGCCGACCACACGCTGGAAACCGACCACCAGATTTTATTTAGCGATATCAAACTTATGGCTCGTGAACCCTGCTATTATTCTAGAAAAATTCGATAAGTTATCGAAATCCACAACATCCCAACAATCTCAATAGAGACGACGGTTACATGTTACATTTTCATTGAAAATCTCCCCTATCTGAATGCTCCAGTCACAACCTGTCTCGGCGCTCGTGGTCGCGCACGTACCATCCTCCGATCCAATCTCATAAACGCGCTACCCCGAGCGACGACGATCATTCTTCTCACAGCAGCGGTACAACACTTAGCAGGCCAGAAGGAGCTCCATGCAACTGAGAGGGAATTTATGCGGTTTCAACCTAGACGAGCACGTAGATTCTTTAAAAGAAAAGAACGACCGCGGAAATCTACAACAACAAGCAACATCTTGCGTGAAAAAAATATTTTAAATAAAAATAAAAGTATTTTTGCTCCGTTTAACTAGCATTCAGTTTGGCATTTAGAATAAAATGGGATTATCGTAAAAAAAAAACAAGATGACGACATAGCTACCACACAGGGAATTGAAAGAAAAGACACAGCAGGAAGAGCCCTTCAACAACGTCCTCAATGTCTCGCATATGCAGAATGAACACTTTCCATTTCACTTCAATTATTTCAAATTAAGATTAATTTTAAAGAATAGACTTTTTGTCATTTTGATACTAAGATTTGTATCCTGGAAACAAAACATTAGCGAAGCTGACATTACATTGTTTTCGGTAGCAATACAGAAATGTTTATAAGAAATAAAAGCGATAAAGGTTCGAGTACGATACCTTGGGGAATCCTCACAGAAGTGTTTTTCTCGCTTGTTGTTTTTTATTTTGTAAATATAACCTAAACAAATTATTCGCGATTTCCATCATAAGTATTAATGCCTTTATTTTAACTAAGAAGAATCTCATTAAACTACGTTTCGTACGTAAAGTATTCCAAGCTTTAGAAAAGCTCCAATCCCAACTTTCAAACTCTGTAACCAAATTAAAAGTAATAAAAAAATGTGATTATTTTTTATTTTTTTTATTTATTGGTTGGATACAAAAGCCTAGATTTAAAATATGGCTACAAAATTTAATTATTTTAATTTTGGCCACTATTATAAAGCGTGGTCATTTATTATCAAACAAATTAATAATTCGATTAATGTGAATTACGTCAGTTTAGTCTCTCGAAAACCACGTGATTTTTATCTCGATAGCGTAATTTTTGAATTTTCCGCATAATTTGACTATGACTATACATCGAAATTTTATTCCAATAGATCAATATCGTGACCAAATTGCGGACAATCTAGGCTCCTATCGCCTATGAATCATTTTAAGTGCGCTCTGAAACGAAACCGCCAAGGTGGAACCCGGACCTTCAATAACGCTTTCCATGCGAAATATGAACAGTATGCACTAGGTAGTCGGAAATTTAGAAAATGATGCTTATAATTTACGTAATCAAATCACGTACAACAACTCAGCACCTAAGGTTCTTAATCTATAGAAATAAATATATTATCTTCTTCTTATAAGTTGAAAAGGTAGCACGCCATGGTATGTGGCGGCGGTTCGAGCCTGTATCTATATGAAGTGCGGAACTGGGCGACTCCACTACGTCGAGTATAGTCGATGTTAGACTAGATCGTCCGCATAATGGCTTTTTTGTGCCATATCTTGGAATAAAATTATTTTTAAGTTAGATGATACAATCGACTGATCTTAAATTGAAAATTTGCCTCATTTCGCATCGCGTCCACGTAATATCGGGACATTTCACATAATTTACTTAAGAATTACCTACTTACATTTACTTAAACATACGCTTAAATATATTTATATACGTAATCCAGTTTTAGTAACAAAATTATATTATTCTATATTGTAGTTACATTTATTACACTATATATCGTTTTATATCGCATTATTCACAGTAGGCCTATTTTCATAAAATGGTCATCTGCCGACATTCGTTGATCTCATAATTAGAAACACACTGAAGTTATTCGAGTCCATATTTCTCTTAATATCAATTTTTTTTTAAACAATAGTTTCGTCGGTTTAAGCTCATAAGTCTTTGATTGTTTCAGCTATAAATGTAAATTTCTCATCTTATTCTTTTTGTTTATTTTTTCTTGGTATTTAGATAGCTTTTGTTATCAGTTTTTAAATTGTCTATTTAACAAAGAGAATACATACAACCTTTATTACAGTTCTAGCAGTATATTTCCCCTGTATCACAGGCGAAGCTCTATCTTCGTTTAGCATTCGATTCACTGAAAAGAAAAGAAAAATTTAATATTAGATATGAATATAAATACTGCTAGGAAGATGCAAGACATAAGTTGAGAATATTATTGTATCTGTTTGCCCATTTTTAAGCAAGATTTCTTTTAATGAGCCGATTTTCTTAGTGATTTTTAAAAAGCTAAATCCATCATCGCTAGCAAGCGCTAATTTACCTTTTTTAAATCGAATGCCCCCCTTTTTTTGAAATCCGCTACACATTACTGATAGTTAGGCAGCGATTAAAGCTGTTAGATGATCCTAGCGTTTTCTCGCCCGTATCGTTAAGCGCGAATACCGCACTGTGATGCGAGGAAATGAAATGACAAAGAAGCATCGCTCTCTGTTCGTATTTCACCTTCATACCTTACCGTCGCTCGACTTCGTGAAAGACACTAAATACGAATGAAAGCAGATGCGTTCATAGGATCGCAACGAAGCATGTAATTAATTATTACAAACTAATCGATGTACAGTTAAACGTTTAATGGAAACTGGATATATCTACCATCGCTAAGCATAGCGTTGATTTCCATTAGCTTCTCGCATCGTACACCTACACGTGAAAGCGATTTCAAAGATTGCTTTTACAGGTATTAACTTCATTCATGAAAATTACATCGCCTTGCGAAATCTATTGATTGACAAAGGGCTACGCTGCGTGTAGAGAATCGTGAAAGGACAGATTTACTGCACACCGTACGTCGACTGAAGTAATATGATGATATGAAAGATTATTCGTGCGCGATGGTGAAGGCATCATTCCAAACACTACTGTTAAAGCTGTCACACACAACATGTATGATGGGAGAAAAGTATACTTGGACGGCCGGCAAGCGACGAAGCAGTATGGGCAGTGTACACAAGGCTCGCTTTCGTACAAGTTTATTGCGTTTGGCCCAAGTTTGCTTTTGCGCCATCATACATAAATTTAAGGCAACTAGAATGCAAAAGCCGCGTTACTCTTTGGAGGAGGTGAAGGAAATAAACAGGCAGACAAGTTGACCAAGAAAGTAGCGAGCAAGTCTTTCATTGGTCCTGACCGCTATTGTGGTCTACAAAAGAGGCACGTAAAACAAGTAATAATGGAAAAGCCTCTCACTGGAAAAATATGGCGGGATCAAACCAATTGAAGGTATTTATATCAGGTTTGCCAAAGATAATGCTATCAGTCAGCAAAGGAGACCTTAGACTGCTGGCAGGATTCAGGTCATGCAGCACTTATTTAAACTTAGAATAGCTGAAGATCAAATCGGTCGTCTGCGTCATCTGTGCCTGTACCTCACTAATAACGTTAGAATTTTTTGAACGTTTGAATAAAATTTCATCAAATGGCCAACCTTCAAAGTCGTCACCATTAGCGCATATGCTTAACATCCCGAACATCGCGACAACTTATCTCCTTGTTCCCGTCAGTCGAAAGAGCCTCATTGAATTATATATGGTTTTACATCCAGCGGACAGATGGAATAATAAATTAAATCTTAGAAGTGAAATCCTTTTCTCGCGTCCGCATCTGTGCATATTTATCGTGCATAAAACTACTCTCGCGACCTTCACTTTGAAAATCAAATAATATGTCGACGTCGCGTCGTTTCGCTTTGATCTTTGGACGTACGCTCTTCCCCTTTTTCGCTTCGTTTGGAATTGCTCTACGTACGCACGAAAGATGAGGGTAAATCGTGTTAAAGGAGAATCTAGAAAAATGTATCATTTGAAACGGCTGAGTACCTATTATACATATATTAAAGTTCAGTATTGCTGCTGAAGATGATAGCTTAGCTAGTTGTAGTGCAGTGTTTGTGGTAAGAGGTAATACTGAAGTGTTTTAGCATACAGATATTACGATTTCTTTGTTTGTTTTTCAGGATATTTTAAAAGGGAATATTGCAATCTTAGGGGTACCGCAGGTACATTGTCCAGATATACAGAGTAAGCCAGCATCTTATTCATAAAATAAGAAAAGCAATATTATAGATTTGATAAGTATGACATTCTTTACACCAGCAAGTTTCGTACAAAAGTAAACAAATCAGGTAAAATATATTTTAGGGAGTAACGATAGCAGGGAATGGTACGAAGCGATATCTAAAGTGCAAGAAAAATTCCTCCAAACTGGGAGGAATTCGTAAGAATCAAGGCCGTTGTTTTTTCTGGTACATTTGAAATGATTATAGTATTGTCTTGTGGCATCAATTTCAGCAACACAGTGTCTACTCCAAGAAGCGATCAAGAGAACACTGTTTGGTCCCATAAATGGGAGGAAAACATCTGTTAACCAGGTTTGCATTGATGGTGTTTCTTTGTTAGTTGGCACCGTTGAAAAGAAAGGTTTCTTCGAATTTGTGAATATTTTTCTATCACTGACTGTATAAGTGAATACGCACAATGTTGGTTTCATATAGTAATAAGGTGCCACAGTACGAAGTGTCCTAACAGTATACGTTATTTCCTGTAGTAATACCGCAGATCATTCGCTGTTGTAGCATTTATGCACGGATTAGCATCCAATAGATTAGATCAGCCGTCTATATCGCAATAATACAGAGAGGAATCTGTTTATGCATATTAATATGCCTCAATTGCCCTGTTATGCAGGGTGTTTGAAAAGCAAGGTATTGTGGTTTACTCATGTATAATATTCTTTAAATGAACCAAAAAAAGAATAAAAATACACGTGGGACCGTGTCTATTGCTTCACAATTTTGAGTTACGGAAGTGGCTATCTAATTTAAATTTCGGCTATATCTTGCAACATCCTCTAGTACTCAATATACAGCCTTGACCAATAAAACTCAGCACCTTAAGCTTCGCAAAACTTGAAACTAAACACCCAGAGTCGTTACGAATTATTGAGATATATTTGCAATGATGACTACATTATAATATCCCACATTTCGCAGTGCGCCTGTGGTTTCTCCACATTCTTTTAATTTCGGCTTCAAGTAGTGCTTTCGAAGAGTGATTCTGGGTTTTCGCAAAGCGACCCAAATGCTCCGTTGCAATTGGGCCTGCAAACTGGGCTGGCTAACCGATGGACGATGGAATTCATTTTCGTGCATCCAATCTTCAGCTTGTCGAGATGTGTGGCAGGGATCGTTATTTTGTTGAATAGAAAAGTTCATTTGGAAACAGTTTTGCATACAATGTTCGTTTGGCTCCTCGGGGGTATCAAAAGGCTATTTTAAAATTAAGGCTATTTTTTTTATTTATTGGCCAAGACTGTGTGAATCTCTAGCTACAGTAATGTGAAAAAAAAAGTATTATAAGCACCTAGGTAATTAAGTTACATCATCTGCCTTACGTAACTAATATCGCTTTATACACAACTTTCTGGTCCCGGGATCGAATCCGCCAATATGTGATCGCGACGTACAGTGGCGAAATTCGGATACGCTGTTATATCTCCTCTGGACCTCAAGCGCGGTCTACCTAGTGTCGTCGTCGATTGTGAAACGCTGAGTTCAGCCGGTGATATCGGGTCGAGTTGATGTTGCTAAAATTAAGAAAAAAAAAGCGTTATTTGACTGCTACTGTTGATATTTTAGTGGAATTTTCAAAAATTCCAGAATATTCGTACCACACAAATAATTAATGTGGTTTCTTCTGAGATTTTGGTGCGTAAGCTATTTCTTACAAATATTTTACGCATTGTAAAAGTTAAATATAGAAAAAATATGGCAGTAATTTAAGGTGTCAAACAATAAAGATATTTCGACTTTCTTATAAATGCATGGCGAAAACAAGGAGCAGTTGGTGTAAGTGAAGCGGAGTTAACGAATCCTTCAAAGCTGATGGAAATCTACCCGATGCGAAACATCGATTGTGGTGCTCTTCTCGATCGGCATGGGATGCGCACCGCGGCTTTTCGTCGGAAGCGACAATGTGCACGTTTTACGTGGAAGTTGGTGTTGTAAATTGTTTCGGAATTGGTTTCTTTCTTAAATCTCATAGTTCCTCGCATATCTTCACGTCCTCCTCCTACATTCCTCATACAGAACCGATACACTCTACGGTAATATCTTTTTCAATAAAATTAACGATTTTTGAGTTTATTTTTGTTTTCTATTTTCTCTTCAATTATCATACTTCATTTTATTATTGTATAAATTGTTGTCCTTACTATTACTATTGTCGCTAAAACATCTTTGCCCACCTGCAATAATTTTCTATGACTCACTATGTACACTGCCGTTCAGAGAAGTTCAGTCGGTTAGTAAAAAACATGAAAAGGTTACAGAAACAAACGAAACTAAAAACAAAATGCCATTTTATTGTATCTACAGGTAAAAACGACAAAAATAAATAAATAAAAAGTTATTCTGGCCTAATATAACATACTGAACATTATTTTTTTTATTCATCGAAAAAACCTCCTTTGCTGTTAATCACAGATCGAACTATTCTAGGCATTCTCTCGATAAGTTTTATTAAAACGGATTGTGGAATATTAATCTGTTCATGTTGCAGAATATTCCGTAAATGTTCTTGTGAAGTTGGGCATATTTTTCGGATCCTCCTGTCCAGTTCATCAGGGCCATGTCATTACTTTCAAGGTGTGCTGTTCTTCTTGCTCCTTTAGATAGTTCTTACACACTAACGCAGTGTGTTTTGGGTCATTGTCATGCATGAATGTAAAGTTACGGCCTATTATACGCAATCCTGATGGCACTGCATGATTCTGGAGTATTGCAAAATAATTTTCCTTCCTCATTACACCTTGCACTCTGCATAAATCTCCCGCCCCAGCAAAGGAGAAACATCCCCACACTAAAACAGAACTACGCCCTTGCTTCACTGTAGGCACAATGCAGTTCGGGATCACTTTTCGGTTTCAGATTTTCGGACATAAACTCGTCGATTTTGCCCAAAAACCTCAAACTTTGACTCGTCACTCCAAAGCACGTGTTTCCAATCATCTAACGACCAATCTAGATGAGAACGGGCCTACTGTAGCCGTTTCGCTCTGTTGCCTCGACGTAATAAGGGTTTTGTTTAATATGAGGTTTATAAAAAAATGATTGAATAACGCATTTTGTAAAAAGAATCAAACTATTATTTTTTAAGGGAAACATCTAACCCAGTGCTACAATTTCCATCTTTTTATGTAAAAAAAAAACGAAATTTTGCTTAATAACTAGAAATTGTATGCGACCGTCTATTAGGTACGATATACAATTTCTTGCGCTTAAAAAACTAGTTCCACTTCCATTTTACATCCAGAACTTACTTCCATAACAGTTGGAGACAATCGTACGTACATATTCTAACAATGCGATGTTGTCGAAGTTTGTGGATATCGGCGAAAAGTAGCGAAAACTTCAGAAACGCTTTCTACTGAAGATATTGACTTTTGAACTGTTATTTGCCATGATTTAAATAGTTTGGAGAGGCAGATAAGTTCGAATCCCTGGTGTTTATTTATATATATGCACAAGTTTAGAGGGGCTTTGTTCTTGCTTATTACGTTGTGAATCCATGCTAAGCATCTACAATGAAAAATAACATTAACGGGGCATTATTATGGAGTGACTTTGACCATAATGTACGTCTTTCCTATATTTTCAGTTCGAATATGATGCCATATAAGTTGTCAGAAAGATGTTCCAAAAAGAACAAGTAACAAGAGCAAATATAGTCATGTGACGCCGATACTTTAGTGTCCTTGCTATCATTATTAAGAGAATGGAGAACCACGATCAGCAGACGCCCGCCGTACCTCCTCCATCTCCTTTAAAATTTCTAGTAAATCTTTCAAAAATTTTTCTCCCATATTTCGAATATTATAATTTTGATTTTTTATTTTTTTTGGTCATGAGAATGCCACTTCTTGTTGAAATCCATCCTAAATAAAAGGAGAGCTTGAACACTTATGCAACAATTAATAATAATTTTTTGGACAAGCTCCATTCCTAATTTATTATTTTAATAACTGCACTCCATCACTTCAACTGCAGTTACCCTAAAAACCTGTTTCCGTATAATTTCCAGCGCTATTAAAGAGAAAAGTTTGAAGCAAGGATTCTGTTAAAATCAAGCAACCATCAACACGGATAAAAATTAAAGAACTTTGATGCTACAGCGGAAGCATTGAGCCACACCTTCGTCCTTCTTTAATTAATCAAAATCGCGCGGAAAATTCTTTTCCATTACCATCGCGCGCGATATCATCTTAATCATCGAAACTTCCCCCATTAATTCATCAATTTTTCACTAATTACGCCCAGCTATCAGTCACTCACGAGAGAGAGAGAGAGGCAAGGACGGGGCACGTGGATTCGTTCTTTTCTCCGCCGACTCATCGTCCTTAATTAATTTCGAGCAGTTGCTCAACCGGCTGCCTTCTCTTGCCGAGCTCGCTCTGCCTTACCACTACCGTCTATTTGATACTTACGAAGTTTGCGAAACTTGGATTGTATCTGCCACGTTCACCTGGCGGAGTGAACAGCGCGTCTGGTCGAGGTAGAGGTCCGCCGACGTTAGGGGGCGTCGTACTATCTGCTCCTGGAAGCAAGCAAAACGGGAATTACACGTGCATAATTCGGATTCGCGGAATCTGCAACGACGTGGATAAAGTGAGTACTTGAACTGGTCGACGTTGAATTCAGCACGGGCTACAAGATTACAATCTGAAATTAAACGTAGAACTGGAGGCGGTGAATTACGACAAGTGATTGGTTTAGTTTGGGAATAATGACACAAGGTCGGAAACTGACGACTGCATTCTTTAGTAATGATACTAATTAATTGGTAAATTACTAACTAGTTAGTAATAGTGTGCCGATAACTTTGATAATAATAACAATAATAATAAAGTTTGAGAATATCAAATACATTTTTTGCAAACCAGTAATTGACCATGGCACATAGTCATTTTATAAACCTTCAATACGAGAGTATCTTTTCTTGGCTAAGAAAAAAAAAAGAAATATCTATAGGCGACAATGATTTATTTTTGTACCATTACCTCATATTGGCATATACGATTTTGCAATAATTTTTGACCCTTTTTCATTCTTTCAGGATCTGCATATCAGACAGATCTTTCTGCTCCTCTTCCTCTAATAATTTGTTAATACATATTTTCCTATTGTAGATTTGTATGTTTCATCGCTAGCCCTTTCCTTACCAACCCTTCTCTATTCCTTGCTCTTTTCCGTCCAGGTTTGGAGCTACTGTCTCCATGACCTTCGTCTTCAGCTGCTTCCTTTTCTACCATTTCTTGGGTCTCAAAATCAGACGAGCTAGATCTATCTTCGCGTGATGGTTTATAACCATTACCCGATCCATGAGAAGGTTTACTTAATTCACTTCCACTGCTGCGTTGCATAATAGTGGATTTTTTATTTAATTCTTACAATGGTTCTTTCACAATCATTGCATAATGCCGTATCTCGAGTGCAGTAGGGGGATAGAGGGACGCATGTTCTACTATAAGGAAACACGTAATAATTTATAAGGTGCAAGAATGGAGGGTGTACATGTAACGCAGTGTCCAAGGCAAGGAAACGAAGGAAAAGGGAATTCCAAAAAAATTGGGAGAAGGAAATATTTGTTGCGATTAAATCACGGGCTTAGCTTTAAGATTATCGACAAATTCAGTATCAACATTTTTTAAAAATGGAGGAGGCCTCTTGTTTCATCGCCGTTGGCTGGAAAATTCCGTCGGGTTCATAAGCTAATCGGGAATTGTTGCAACCGAGAAGAAGCTATGTACAAACTTCAGCGGTTGTTGTCAGTGTTTTATTCATTCGAGCAAGGCAATCAAGGTTTCATGGCATGCCATACACGTCATCGTTAATATAACGTCAGTGCAAGAACGACGGCAGACTGAAAATGATGAGATCATCAACAAGTTACACGAAATAAACCAGTGTGTGGCATTCGGGGCGCTTCCATCTGCATGTGACGCCTGGATATATGTCGGGCGGCGGTAATTTACTCACTGGGAGTCCTGTTTAATTGTATGTGTACGAGTTACCGGATTGAGTGTCCTCGTCAACATTTACGTACCGCTATAAACGTTTTTGCGCAAGTAAGTATACAGTTGATTCGGGCTTTTCCATTTTGCGGTATACAATGCCTTTTGTGTAGCTCGAATAGATTCGTCTTGAGAGAGCTCGTAATTATTTTGGGGACGAGGTGAGTCCTAACGACAATATGCTGGGAGGCAGTGTAATAATTCTATATTATTTTATTATTCATTCTTAATGCATGATTGTATTAAACAGAATTTGAAAGGAATATGATAATGTTAATAACGATGTCTTTCTTGACTTGATAAACGCTTGATGCATGTGGCATACAGGTATTTTTCCATTTAGCGGCATACAATTAAGTTCGGGCTACTCGAAGGCCGAGCCAAAACTTTAATACCTTTGTTAGGCAAACCATGGTTTGGTTGGGCACCGTCCCATTGGCAGATAGGGTTATTCTTCAATACAGAGCAATAAACGAAAGCTGCTTTATTTGTTATAAGGTCAGATAATGCCCTCTGGTGGTGAGGGTACAATTTATAGGAACTAGACTTAAACTGGATTTGGAAGATCAAATACATCTCCTTTAAGCGAGGCCAAAATTTTTAAAATCGCGAAATCTAAGGTTTAACTAATAATTATTTAAAACGGCAATTGCCGTCTCCTCGCCATATTACTTTAAATGATGCCACAAAATGTTCAACGCAAAGGGAAAAGAATTGGGTCTTCACGAAAGGATTATGAGAAACAGAAATTTACCACATCCTGTTGTTGAAAATGGTTACAGCTTTAAATGCTACTGTGAACTTCTTACCAAACTACATACCTAAAGTAAACTACTTAAAATCTTACCTCTTGGAGTATTCAGAATATCAGGCTGATGATCCGTACTGGTATTCATAGGAGTGCCGCAGTTGTCCACAGGTTTCAACGTGTAAGCAACGACGTACCTATGCTCGCCTGTATTAATTTCTAGCATGGAGCCAGGCCTCGAAGGTTGTGGCGTAATTTTCGGTTGTTTGGCAGTATCCAATTGATGACTGCAATGCGCGCCTGGGCAATGTCTATGTCTTCTTCTGATCGCCAAAACTATAATCAGCAATATCGCTATTCCAAGGGTTAGTAGGGACCCCGTCAGCAATGCGGCTAATGGCAATATGTTGATGTTTGTGCTTCCATCTGTAAAGGAGGAGTAGAAAGAAACTAAACGGTTTCCGCTGCATATAATTTAAGAAAATTATTAAAAATATCTGGTTTTATTGTCGAGGCACTGAATAAGACGATTAACTGGCCGAAATTAATCCCACGTGAAATTTCAGCGTGAATTTATCTTAGGCTACGTACACGGCGCGGCGCTTACATGCATGCATTTTCGTCGACAGGTTGACTCTGTATCGCCGCGAGTTTGCGGCCTTCCTAGCGCGCGAATAAACGGAATTACGTTTCTAGTTGCATTATCATTAACATGAGTAAGACCAACGCGGCGGCTGCGGTGGTATGCGCCCCCTTTGTACGTACAAATGAACATACTTAATCCGCCCTGCATTGCATTAACTTTAACGTCGCCATGGAAATTAATTTCGCAACCGGAAACGTCGTCGTGCGTTTCCATCTGCGATTATAAATTGCAACAAAACATCCTAAATTAAATACGGGTTGCACGTTTTACTGCACGGGCGTATCTTCAACTATACGAAAGTTCTACCGTCGAATCTCAACGGCGGTGTCGCGTGGTACGTGATAATTTACCGGCGGCGACGGTAAAGATAATAACGTGTGAACCGCGCGAACAAAATAGAAAACGGCGGCATGACACGTTGATTAAAAGCCATACTTCTCCGAAACGGAAGTTTAGTGCGCTGAATTAAAATGGAAGAACGACACCGTGATTTTTTTTTATGTTATTTCATTTTTTGGATAAAGCATGGAGGTACTGAGATTTTGATTAAACTCCCGCCGACAGTCATCTCCACACTCGTAGTGTGGTTTGCGCTGACGTGGAAATAAAAAAGAAGGGGGAATAAACCGACCAGTTGTTGATATCGCGCAAGTAGCTATTGTATTGAATCGTTGATCCGCACTAACAATACGGCCGACTTATTTCCTACCTTTAGAAGCAATAATCTCTAGGTTTAGGGACAATGTTAACGCCAGTGTCGTCGGCATTGAATATTTGGTTTGTCTAGTACCGATTAATTGAAACTTGAACTAAAGAAGTTGCCTTTGAAGTTGTCACGCGGGAGACCGAGGCAGTATGGAAAACTTACTAAGGATTCTCTAAGATTATGTTTTAGAGAGCTTGAACTAATTATTTGCTGAATTTATTTGATCGAATTGGCTTTTATGATATGTTATGCCACATTTAACAAAAAGGTACTACTTAAACAAATTAAATTTTAAATTAATTAAGGTACTTAGATTTAGTTGTAGACCTAAATAAGAATCTTTCGGACCTGAGAAAATAAAACTGTTGCATATTCGCGGTAAATCGATTGACCTACACTATTCCACATAACGATCTCTTCCATCTGATATATAACGTTCTTATTTTTGCCATTCACATATTTTTCAATTTTATATCGCAATATTGCAGGATTTTATGTTGCACTTGAGTCGCTTAAGTGCACATTTTCTTCGAATGCAAATGGCTCCGTTTCGAACGGAAATGCACGTTGCGAGCATTTTCGCGCACACACATGCACACAATCTGCGTAACGGTGAGCGTCCATCCGTTTAGAAAATAATGGCGTCTAGCGAAAGACGCATCTTTACGAATCGTTTAATGGCGTGTGCAGCGGCTAACGCTTCGGGTTGCTTCGGCCTCGGCACGCGCGGCGATGTTTATTTATTTACTTTTGTAAACTGGGAAAAACAATAAAAATCTTTTCGCACCCGACCTTGCACAGAAAACATACAATTGGAAGGACGCGGGAAAGTGGATGGCGGAGGCAACTTTAAGCGAAAAAAAAATTGTCTTGACCAAAAAATCATTGCCACTAGCTCTCTAACTTCTTGTGTCGTTGTGAAATTAGCAAAAAAACACACCTTAGTGTTTTTTTCTTCTAACTATGGAATTTCAGTCAACAATACAACTTTCAATTACGGCTTAAAAAATAAAATATCGACAGATTTATACTAGCTCGGATCTGAACAATTTCTTTATATCGCACAAAAGTTTTCAACTCGACGGTTACGTCGGGGGTAGTAAAAAAGAAATCCACCCCCTCTCTCTATTTCCCTTTCCTCGAATCATATACTTCGGAGATCAATATTGACTATAAACTTCACCTTGTCACTCGACTCTTCAAAGTAAACTTCGACACAAAGAATTTTGATTTGCGAAAGTGTGCTGCTCGAAGCAATAGGTCCGCAGCCAGGTATATTTTGCGCGAGGAATGAAAGGTCCCTTTCGATTTTTTCGGCATACAAACTACATGAAGTGGAAACTGAAGAGAAATTCTCCTTGAGCACGCTTAACTTTCTACACAGATACAACAATTCATATTGGGATATCTGCGTATCTACAGTCAAGTGCAAAATTTTTCCGCAAAATCTGATATACCAAACCTCTTTAGTGTGTGTTGACACTATAAAGTTTTCTAAAGACAAGCTGATTATGGTATTGTTGCGCCCCTTGGCCCTGCCCCCGCTTTTTCACTGCAACGAGTAAAGCAACATTGGGAATATTTACTACGTTACTAATACGTACCATCACCTTACATTATTTTCTAACGTAAATATTGGGTTATTTAGTTCATGCAGTGAGGATGAACCTAGATCGTTTTTAATTTTGCTATTTTTAAACTAATGTATACAAAGCTCAAAGTTGGATTAGGAATT
Organism: Oryctes borbonicus; assembly: GCA_902654985.2. Taxonomy (NCBI): domain Eukaryota; kingdom Metazoa; phylum Arthropoda; class Insecta; order Coleoptera; family Scarabaeidae; genus Oryctes; species Oryctes borbonicus. Next base: position 1,139,837 of record LR736875.1, read on the forward strand.
GGAAACTAATAAAAAATAAGCTGTTCTATTTAAAATAACAAAGTTCACAGCTATTTCCGGCATAATCGGATGTGTCCTATTATTAAAAATATTTTAGTTATATCGATCGATACAGTTTCCGGTGAAACACCGTCTACATCACGATATCCATTTACCGACAAATTAATGAGACGCCGGACATCATTGGCTTTCTAAGGATGTATGATAATTTCACACGGAACTGTATATACTGACCTGTACGTTTTTCCGCGTCGTTCAGCGTGATATCTTCAAGGACAACCTTTTCGCTACGACCCTTCGCATTCTGAGCGTAAACAAGTATCCGAAGCGTAGGCGGCAGACCATCACCGTTGGGCGGCAGTAATTCCCCCAGCTCGATCCGGAACATCGGATATTCGGCATTCGTGCTGCTCAAGTTTAGCCGCATACGCATCGTGAACGAATCGTACGCCTCCAGGACGAACCTCTGGGGAAGGCCGCCGTCATAACCGGCCCGGCATTCTACTTCCAGCGCGTCCAGGCTGTGATTAGTTGCCGTTCGGAGAGTACAGTTGCTCAAGGGGCTCGGCTTCGCTGCAAAAGTTACGTCGGGTATAGGTAAGGTGGGCTAAGACCGTGAACGTAATTTTTAAAAGGAGTCTAAGCGAGCGAGGTAGCGTTTAATATCTTTAGAGGTATAAATTTTTCGCCGAACCGCCGGAGGTATTTTCGGACGGTTCCCTTCACTTCTTTTACCTTCTTTTTTGGACGCGAAAGGAGGAGATTCACGAAGTTTCATCGTCAGCTTTAAAGATGTAAAAACCGAATATAATTTAGTGCTACGGTAGCTGGCGAAGTTGGGAATTTAATATGTTCATTTAAGCAATCTCTCTGAAGAGTGACTATATCATTAGAGTCTTTCGTGTGAATCACTTAGTCTTCGGAGTTTCAGAAATTTACGCCTGAAAAACTAAAGAAATCAGTGATTTTATTTACAATGTTCTTCATTATGTATAGTACATATGATTAAATTCACAAATTACATATATTTGATTTATTAGAAATAGAAATTCTACCAATGTCGATGCCTTTCTCTAGACTATATTGAAGCCTAGAACTGAAGCGCGAAGATACAATATGGCTCTATACAGCGACCATTGCGACCAAATCGACACGTCATGTTCTTTTTCTCTTTCTTTCTCCGACATATTCAAATTAATTAATATATAACATTCATGTCTATGGGTTCCGTTTGCCGGAGAAATGGGCTAATCATCTACACTACAGAGTCATGTAGTTCCTCGTGAGGCAACCTATATAATGGTTAAGTAAATGAAGGTAACTTCCCTTTAAATTCCAAGGACTTTCAGTTACTTTCTTGTCATTTTTTTTCACTGGCCACTGCTACTATTACTATGAATTTCAAACTAGCCGCATTGTTTTAATTGTGCTCAAGTGGTTTTGAAGAAAAAGAAAAGAAAACAGCAAAAACCTCTTCCTAAAAGAGCCACAATCCCTTATTTGTGCACTTGAATTAATTTGTTCCGATCGTTGTAAACAACCAGGCGAACATCTTTCGAGAAATTCGAAATTCTTGCTTCCGCCTCCGAATATAGCCGCCGTTCACGTTTTCAATTTGTCCCTCAAGAATAATATTTCACGCGGGAACATATACATATGTACACGTATAAGATACACACACATCTGACGCATATGTCTACGTACGAACATCCAATAAGTCATTCTCGCGAAATATATTGTAACATCTGAAATATTACAGTTGTAAATCCGCCGACGACGACATAATTCTATCGCGTTTCGTTCTCTGCCAGCGCCGCAAAACTATCGTTCCGTTCGATTTTCTTCTCCTTTTGCCTTTTGCCCTGCTGTCGGGGTCGCTAGATTCATTTTTAATCTGATTTTGATGTCAAATGGCCCCGTCCATGACGCGGCCTCGCTAAAAACGATGAATAAGTTTCTTTCGTAGAACCGATGGTGGATCGAACAAGCTGCTTCGGGATTCGCCTGGTGATCATGTAAAATTAAAAGGAAAATGGAGAGACAGAAGGTTCCTATTTCCTTTCGTAGAGGAAAAGGTTGTATAATTGATCTGACTAGATCCGTTTTTTTTAGAGGAATTGATTTTTATAATGTGACCTTGCCGAAGAGGCAAGTAGAAATTTTTTGTTTTATTAATTAGCTATTTATAAATGTAAAATTATTATGTGTTAAAATGCCAAAGAGCGCTGTTGAAATGAATCAAGAACACATTGTTTTAACAAGGGAGGATTTCAACGGTGTCAATCACCAATTGAATTGAAACTTGATAGATTTGTAGTAGGACCAATCGAGTGCTGTAAAACGCTGCTTTCCGTCAAACCAGCGGAGATGAAATTTTTTCATCGTTTTACCATTACATCCCCTTTACTTACGGAATAAGAAAAAAGGACGCGAGTGATCCCTTGGAAATACAATTTATGCGTATATACAGTGTGTCAATGGACGGAGTTGACAAGAGGAAAAAATCTTCATTAAATTTTGCTTTGTTGTAATTGCTGTATTTTAAAAAATCACCACCAGGATAATTTAGTCTTTTATAAATTTGGTAAGAAAGAATTGTAAGAAGTGGATTTATGAAATAAATCGGACCAGACCAGAGGGTCCGTAGAGTTATAGGCTCGCTTCAGGATGGTCCTCGTCGTTTCGCAGAGGTGTTGAAGTAAGCTCGGTATTTGGAGGTCTTCTCGCAATTGTTCATTGTTAATGAGCCTTGGCACATTAGCGACTTTTCACAGCATTAGAACTGATCTCAGGCACGGTTTATAAAATCAATTTTATTTTAGTTTTGAAATCAAATGGGCTTTGTCTGCAGTAATCAATGAGTTTCGGGCGCCGAACCTCATAGGCTTCATATGAATTTTGCACGTTAATTTCCATTAACGAGATTATAGCTTCGCGTTCAGTTGAACAAACGAAACAAATGAAATTCGATATCTCCTTCCATTAAAAATTATAGTCTATCTATAAAGAACGCTTAGATCATTTTGAAGTGAATTAGAGCGTGCATTTCAGGTAAATTAAGTGAATTTATGTGGACAATCCACGAGTGCAATAATGTACGGTGACAACACCGTCATAAATTCGGTATAACCTTGCGACAAATATAATTCAATTCGAGGTAATTATTTCTGATATTTTTACAGCACGATATATTAGCAACAACGAACGAACGCTAAGAGTTATGCGCGCCGAAGAGGTCCCCGCTTTACGATGTCACATAATTTCAACTTTTACGACTCGCCGTTATTTGTATCTGGCGGTGTGTGCGTGCCGTTTCGTGTGCAGCAGTCGCAGTTCGAAACTCATCATCATGAACCTAACTAAATATTTGACAATAATCACATGTTTTTATATCATAATTGAATTTTTATCTGCGTTTAACACGGAAGCGAGGGCTCTTAACGGTCGCTTTCCCTAATCTGAATTTCCGCATCGCAACTGACTCCCGAACGCGAGCGTCATCTATGCTTTTTTTTTACTGTTTATAATACACTGTCTGTAAATGAAATTGTGCCACTTACGAATTTGCCACAAAAAGATAATCATTATTGAAAATAGATTCAAATCCCTGGAAGGTGTGGACATGTTACGATAGAGGCGTGCGCCTGGTCACCTCCGAACGCTGTAGTGAATAAACAGAGGCGGGCAGATATAGCAGTCTGAAATATTGTAGAATGAACATTTCGAAACGGTTTCGAAATAAGCAACTTAAACAAACTCCAAATGTATTCTCATCTAAGCCATCCAAAATTATGAAGAGACCAGTCACACAGTATAAGAAAGTAATGAGTATTACCAAAATATGGAATAATATACAGGGTATTTAATTTAAATTTTCACCTTGCATTCTTTGTGCGATGATTACCTCTGACACCATGGCAATGGCAAAACTGCACCGGGAAATGAACAACATGGGAATCCCATAAAGGACACCTTTAAAAGTTTTTGAGATATTCTTAAAAGGACCATGTATAAACATCAGCAATAGTCCCGGAACTTAGCTATACCAAACCTTTAGCAATCGAAAACGTGCATTTTCAAGCGCAGGAAATGTAAATCAAACACGGGAAAAGCTCTTTATTTTCCTCTTTGCCGATCCCGTGCCGCACCGGATGACCATTAATTCCGAAAAAACTTTTTTATCATGAAATTTTTATGCGACAAGCGGCCTAACGCATTCGCTACTACTTCTACCGCCATCGCCTAACTGCGTAAAAGTTGTTCGTATTCGGCGAGACATTTGTCGTTTCTCTCTCTCTCTCTTTACCTTTCCCCTCGACGTCCATCACCGACGGGCAAACACGGCGCTTTAATGGGAAAGTTTTAACTTACAGGCGGGGACGACTTGAAAAACGCACGGCTCGTTCTGGCGGCCGATCGAGTTGCTTCCGGAACAGGTAAGCGTCCCGTAATCCCTCTGAGACAGCGGAACGTAGACCAGTTCGCTCGTGTTACCGCTGGAGGCGTTGAACTTCGTCGGCGGTACGTCGAAGCTTTCGCCGCTGTTGTTGAATTGCCAAACGAACGCGACATCGTTGGGATCGGCCGACACGTGACACTTGACCTTCAACACTTCATCCAAAGATGCCCCAAGGACGGTCACGTCCGGATCTGCGCACACCGGGGCGACTGGAACAAAATATTGAGATTAGCGTCTTGCAATAACATTACAATTCAGCACCGCTTTTATCTTATTTGGCGGAGACTTTCCTAAGCAAGCGGCATGATGCTAACGTTAAGTACGTTGACTAATATCGATTCAAATGGGAGACCAAAGAATATGAACATATAAATAAATACATCATTTAAAAAATTAAAAAATTGCTTGTTTCATTCTCGAAACTGTTTAGCGACATTTTACTTGTATCACATTCCAACACTGTACACCGTACTGACTTTACTGTACACCGGGAGAAAGGAATTGGTTCATCCAACAAACTACGAAGTGCTGCGAATTTATGTGCTCGTTCAACACAGTATATTTAACAAAGTTTTGACGTCGACAAAAATATTAAAATTCATAACTTGGGGCGCCAGCGACATGCACCCGAAAGCGAAAGATATAAAGGCGATTACATCTTTAAGTTAAAATTTTAACTGACTAATAATGATGTATTTTTCATTGGACACAATTATTGATTATTGATCATTATTACAAACACCATAAATATAATACTCTCATATGCGCGCTATACAAAAACGAGTGAAACTATCAAAACTTATTTAGCTAGAATGAACTGGAGTAGCCGCAATGGCTCACAAAAACAGATAAATGTTCTCGAGTCAGATTTCGAGAACTGTTTCAAAATAACGGAATCCAGGTTTATTGCTGACCGGACGTCGTAAAAACAAAACTTTTACAACCATCGACAGAGCATATTCCCTACTTCAGATTATGTTGCTCGCCTCGGATGTGTATTTTATTTCTTCGTTCTTCATTTGCGGGATTTTTACCCCTGTTTTTACAAAGGGGGAAGCGCGATGTAAATCACCCGACTGCATAATATGGTGCTCGCCTTTATTTGTATCGGAATAATCTTCATTTTTTTAACAGAAGTGTTGACAATTTTAGTGTTGTAAGTAAATATGTGCAATATTGGATTTATTTGCCTGATGTAGTTGTAACTAATTTGAAAACATAAATAAAAAAAGTTCCCACGATTGCTTATTGTTATCATCATATTCTATGTTAGTCATCATCATTAATCTATTGAATTTTAGAGAGAAGATAAATAGCGTCACCATCTCTACAACTTCCGATTTTGCGAACAACGACACCAAGTGTCGCCGTTCTTTTTTCGCTTCCGGTAAAATTCCTTCTTTGTTTGTAGCGCGCGCGGCAAGTGGAAACCGGAATTTCTCGAAATGAGCAAATTTTGCTCGGTTGACGCGGTCCGCTTTGTAATCGGGGATAATCACGATTTTCTTCACAGCAGCAGAAAGATTATGAGCGATCGTTTATGGAACAATAGAGCCCGGCCATCGCCATCCAGAGAGAGCGTCTTTGAGATTATAGATTGCTCTACTTCATCCGGGAAATTGTTGTTGCCGCCTTATTTGCATCTTTAACGAGAATGAATAGGATGAGTTAGCAGCGCTCGAAGATGGAATCGCCGCATCAACTACGTAGAATCGGCGAGATGTAGTAGATGCTACGAGAGATGGAATTTAATCTAATAATATCGGCGTTTTAATAGCGCCAGAATAATGCGGCTTTCGCCGAGCAATACACATACCGTTGTATTTTTTTTTGTTTTGTGTACGGTGGTAATTTGTTTATCTCTTCGATAAAGCACTTGTTCTAAAAGCGATTTCTCACGGTGTATATTAAATATGCCGTTAAGACCGCAGTCTGAAAAGACTGCCAAGAATCCTTTTTGTCAAATTCTTTTTTTTTTACTTCGCAACGTAATTCTTCAGTCTGCTTGGGATGTCATAGCTTCTTCATTCGATGAAAATCCCTATTCTTACCTCACAGAATCGACAAGAGTGGCGATTGTCAGGGTTGCCAGATCATTTTCGTTCTATCTAACAGTGCCTCACCAAAAATCGTAACCGTTTTAATTAAAATGTAACAAACAAGGTTAATTTAAACTCAAAATATATAAGTAACCAGAAATCAGCACCAAATAGTACTTCGATTGGAAATCTAGCAGCGTTTACTGCTGTCCCCATAAGAACAATACTTTGATATCACCGGAAGGTAGGCTGTAGCTTTGGTTTCCTAGAGGTAAGGAAACGTAATAAAACATAGCCTGAGCCTTTAGCGTCTAACTTGTTCCTTGTAACTTGTACAACTATTTGGCGCAGTTAATAGGACATAATTATTTCATCACGAAGTGGATTCGATAGTCACAATAAAGTTTGTATAAATAAAATCCGCGTGCTGATGCTAAATCACCGGAGGCACTTATTACCCGTATGTCTCCAATTTCCTCGTCGTTAGCCAATAATGGCGCGTATCTCTCCCGAAATCATTTTTTTCCAATTACCGTCGACGTCCAATCACTTCTGTTCGTGTATGACATAATTGAGTTCGAAGTAATTCGAGCCGCGCCGTTACCACGCCAGTCGGCTAGGTGATTTTTCAAAAATAAAGGTGTGTTCGGACAGGCACGCTAATAGGCAGCGGAAATTATTCGTGCGGGTAGTTTTCCGCCGACCGGCGCGACGGGTCCTCATCTTGCGAAGTGCATTAAAACATTGGAATAATGAGAAAACCGATGCATGTTAGGTGTTGGGGATTCATTAAGGGTGGCGACCGGTCATACTTCTCTAACTGTTTGTCGTAGTACTTGGTGAAAAGATGAAAATACTTCTAAAAGTAGCAAAGGCTCTCCGCATCACAAAAGCTGAATTAATTAATCCGGGAGAACTATCGACCGTGAAAATGGGGATCGACGCATTCTCGAACCAGTTGTCCCGGATTAATTAATAAACTTGTGTGGTGTGGAGTGTGTGCTGATACTATAAAGCTGTCTGTCTTATAAGTATTCAATAACACTCTATACGCATCACACCATGCTTGCATCTGTATCGTGATGGTATTGGTTTGTCCTGAGGCGTCATCGATATTTGGACCTCTTACAATACACGGTTTATCGTCGCCATACTGTGAGACAACATCCGCGAACTTTAATCAGAAAAATAAATAACTTACTACCTATGATTTAAAAACAAAGGCAAGAAAGATGATATTCTACAGAAGGAGACAATAAACAAGACTATCCAAAAGCAGTTCGTAGACAGAATAAGAAGCACCAAAAAGGACAATTTTTAAACTGAAGACACCGTTCTATGCAATCGAGCTAAAACAAATGCTTTGAAAATCACTAAAATTGGAGGTATCGAAATAACAGCAAGAAGGAAGGAAAATTTAATAGAAAGAAACGTATCATTCTTCAAAATCTTTATTCAATTCGAAAAGACCTTACCAAGATCTTCCACTCTATCCTCACTAATCTCAAATCAAATTCCCCAAAACAGCATTTGCGTAAAAATCAGTTGTCCAGCACCAGCTAAAGCAATACAACCCCACATCAGAAGTTAGACCTTATTCCCACAGATCACACCGACGACAAGAACAAGCTTACAAATTTCGAATCTCAATCGAATGAATTTAAACGCGACAAAGGCGCAGCACAGGACGTACTGGAGAAACGCAAGCAATTTTGTCGGTTCTTTTCGAAATATTTATTACCGTATTGAATGTTTAAAGTATCTTAAAAATAAACTCTAATAAAGTAAGTAGGGGAGGCATTAGCTTAACTTAAGTTTTGTACTACTTCCTCAAGATCTAGGACACCTTGTATAATTATATCCAAATATTTGAGAAAGTTAACTTCATCTCGGCGGCTACGAGTCGAACAACTTCCCTGACGTTTAGCAACGAATAATGGAAGTATGGGAGAGAGTATCGGCGGCGAAGTTCAGACCGGTTCAAACAAGCGTTGCCTTTGCGGTACGTTGAAACGTCGACCCGATTTAAGGACAATATTTATTCACGAGATGATATGAAGTAGATGATGAAAGCCGCATTATTATTCGCGGCTTTCCCTTTCGCGCCCATTGCTCCTACACCCTCGGCGCAGTGACATCTGCCATCTCTAATTAATGATTCCGTAAACATGACGGATACAACTTGAGCAACGTGTCAACAAGGCGAAATTACCACTGCTAGGCAAACCGGTTCGTATGTTTATCGATCGATTGCATGATCTCTCCCTTCCCGCCGCTACTCCGTTCCGTCATCATTAGCTGCACGCTATTTGCAGGTCCTCCACCTTATTACTTCGCATCTTATTACTTTGTTAACTGCCTGCCATTGGAAACTCCGTGACACAAAGGCGAGTATTTCTTTTGAAGTACTTAGTGGAACATATCGGGTGAAAGTGTAGTTATGGTTATTTTGTTTCTACGGAAATTAATATCAACGTGTTTATTTTGAATAGAGTAAGCTGCGTATTCTGCATAATTTCAGTTTTTCGAGCTAAACGCTTTCACTTCGTCAGTTGCAGAAACAATTGATTATGGGCGATTTAAGATATCATTAGATAAGTTTAATGATGATTTTTAGTCTGGATGGATACGTTCCACATCAAAATTGACAAATAACAATTTTTTCTTGGATAACCCAAAAAAATTCTAAGAACTTGGTAAACAAGTTGCATATTATACAACGTACTATTGTGGCTGTAGAAGCATTGCTGCTGTTATTAATAGTTAAAGAAAAATTAAATACCAAGCATCGAGAAGTCACTTCATTTAACAAACTTCAACTTTTATAGAAGTTTCGCCTATATGGTACTCTCTATTTTACTTCCGTCAACAGTTTAACGTCAGCGCTGAGGTTTCGTTACAATTGCTCAACGTTAAACTGGTTAAACAGGAAACAGTCGGAAAGTTTTCGCAATATTCGAGTTACAAGTATGGAAACCAATAAATTACCATTATTATTATACCCGCAAAAACCCTCCAGAGAAAACTTTAACCGCCGAAGTGAACGGGAAACATTGAAAGAAAAATACCGCCGTACTTTCACGATACACAGTTGGACTCGTCATCCAAGCGGCGGAAGAATGAGGGCAAGTTTGAATTAGATTCCAACGGTAAAAACGATAATTTCCGCTCGAACAACTCCGACCATATTCGGAATGGAAGTGTACAGGGTTCTCCCGGTCCCCGATTGTACATTTTAAGTGGTTGATCCTTCATTCCGAGCGAACAAACAGCGGAATTCGGGAAGTGCGTACACCGAGATTCATCTGAACATCAATTCGACCGCGCCCGACTCGGCGGCGTTACAACTGAATTTCGATTTAAATCGCCTGAAATTAAATTTTTCCCTGTTCGTATTGTATACACGGTAGTTGCCTGGGTATTTTCCTTTCGCTAGATACGAGCCTCGGCTTTAACGGGTTGTTTCAAACAAAAAAAAGTCAATATTTAATCGGATGAGATGATAAGAGCTGGTGGTAGTGCGTTTCCGCCGTACAGATATGAATATTTTTAGCAATGTAAACAGAAAACGGTTACCGTTGTAATAGACGGGCGCTGCCGATTTGTTTTATTATTTGTACGCAAGAGCACTACTTTATAATTGGCAAAAAAAAAGATAAAAATTGAAAAATTAGAAAACCAATTTTCCAGTTATTTGAATGCGGGATGCAGTTGCGTTTAAGAAAAAAAACCTCTAGAACTGGAAATCAATACTTGTCAGGCTTAAATTAGTGCCGATGAGAAAAGGAGTTTGCCGCGATTACAGAAAATTAGGCGTCGAGGAATTCACGAATTATAGAAACAATTGTTCCGAAGTAATCAAGGATTTTGCGTGGTGCGGAGTGTACCGGTGCCTTTTTGGTTGTTTTCAACGAACAGGCGATATCATTTAGCGTTTCATTAATGACTATAGGTCCAACCATTAAATCATTTAATATTCATGCACAAACAAGCTTTTGTTGTTTCTGTGTATGTTTTTCTCTCATAATGTGGTGATTATCATCGCTATAGTATCGTACATTGTGTTTATTCACATGTACATTTAAATAAAAAGCACACTTATCGCTAAAGCAAATATTTTAAATAAAATGGACTTATACTAGTCATGCTAGTCATAGCTTTGCAAGATTCTGGTCGTCGAGAGTGCAGTAATCGATCTCACTAAGCTGTTGCACTATCCTCAACTTTGTGCGAGCGAAAGTCATAATAAATAAGTGGAATAAAAAGGTCCAGTGGACGATACAGCCTAACGTAAAGAGCCGGTTGGATCCGTGGCAAAATCTCCAACTATTTCAATCCCCATCCTCTCAGCTTCCACACCTTCTCCCGTTCTTATCTGGATCTGCTATTTAAAAATTCTTACTGTTAGACGAGCGCATTGTTTAACATCGTAAATGGAAATAATTTCCAACCTTTCAGCAATAATATACGCCATTTTGTATAGAAAACAATGTAGGTGGAGTTGGGGAAAACAAGGAACACTGTTGACAATGTTTATGATAAAACGTCAGATCAGAGGGACCAAGGACCAACCTTGGGTACTCTTCTGTTCACAACGTTCATTATTGCTGGCGCAGTGCCTAGCACGCTGAGTTTTCAGTCTCGATGTAAGGGATTCGAACCTCGGGCTCGCAACTCTCAGTGTGAGGTTTCCCGTGTGGTTATCCTTATTCGAAAACCGATGCTACGACATGAGTTATTATTATTATTATTATAAATAAACTTTGATTCTGACATAATGGTTATCCAACTTGTATAATTAACAATAAAATGTTAATTGCCCCCCCGCAAAAAATAAATTAATTTTATCTTCGATTTCTAGAATGGCAAAAAATTGATGACGTAAATTGTTAAATCTCCAGATCCAACAGTTTAGATTTTCACGCGATACACGGAATAAAGCAGAAAAGCAAAATCTTCTCTTTTGTTGCGAATGGAAGATATTTAGCAATAAACTTCGACATTATTGAACACATATTTCCTACGACGACAGCATCCCAAAGAATCGACGTTGACAGGTCCGGAATTTGAAGTAGAAAAACTTCGTGTCCGCAGGTACATGTGTTCGACGGTGCGCAAGAGGTATATAAAAAAAGTATATATACGGTGGACAAAATTCCACACCGCTATTATATTTTTATGTGTCGAAGGGCGGGCGAGAGAGGGCGAAAAGAACAACTTCGTTAAAAGTACCGTATACGTAAGGCCAAATATATTAGACGGCGGGACGCGGCCAGAATAAGCAATCTGCTTAGAGCGAAGGCATGTGACGGGACCGAGCGTGAAACTACCGGCAGACCATCGCTGACTGGTTTAGCGAAGCGCACAAGTTTAATCCCAATGCGCGCGGTGTCGTTCGGATTGACACACGAACCCTAGGGACGGTGGAGCCACCGTTACTCTACGCTAAGCTAGTACATAGTTGCGGTTTTCGTCATAATTTACTATTTGCACCAGGAAAAGCTTCCCATACAAAAATTGTAAATATATATTAGTAGCATATTTTAGAACCTTTTTGACATGCGTGGGTATAATAATAATGAACATTCCTTATCAAGAACAAAGCATTTTTGGAGAGACCGTCGAAAATTGATGAAAACGTGGAACACATGACGGTTAGACCGTTGACTAACATTGAATCGCATTGAATTCCACACTTTATGCACTGAATTAATATTAATTTACAATATTTATTACTAACTAGAACAGCACACTTAAACAGTAGATCACATGTCCCAAAGACAGACATTATTAAACAATATACCTACGATAAATTCTTGCACGGACGCTGATCATAAACTGTACTTAATTATCCATCGCTCAGTGAGAAAAATAAAATCTCCTAAACGTATGCTCTCGCCCTAGTATACAGCGGATATCAAGAAACAACTACACCTGAAAGATTATTATTTCAGGAAATGGATCTTTCATTTCCCCGCAGCGAATATAGTAGATTGCGCCGTAGTGGTTGGTATGTTACGTGACATCACGTCCAGCAATTTCGACACTCTACACTCATATCTAATTGGGTGCATTTTATGCGTCTCACAACGGAGAAAGCAGCGACAACAGGCGGGCACTGTTTTTTTCTAGACTGCAGGCGCGTTTAACTCTTAGTACTAAATGGCGCCAAAAGATAAACCCGGCTCGTCGCTCGCAAGAGGCAAATAACGATGTGAGGTAGAAATACGCTCTGAATAACGCTGATAACGTCAGATAGGCAGAAATGTGTTCAGTTCTGTATGTTATGGAGGTGACGCTGGGGTTGAGAAGTTAATGTTAGTGGAATTTGAAGAGTTCAGACAATAGATGCACCTACAAGGTATACGAATTATAACGCAAGTTTAATTAATCTCATTATCATCATAAAATAACTGTAATGAAGCTGCTGTTTTGAGCTTCTAGACGTCTGATCATCACCTTATTTTTTATGATGTTGAAATACAATTAACTACAGCCGAACCAAGTATTCGAGAGCATCGCGTTTTTGGAGATATTGAACCTAATTCGTTTTTTCCTACAATTGATTAAGTTAAAAAAAATAACTTGAATCGGATTATTCATTTTAACGAACTGAATGGTTTAACTGACTGCTTTAATACCGCTATACTCAATTTATTCTACAACCATGCTCCTATTCGCAAAATGACAATGCCCGTTATCTCCGTCACTGACGATTTCTGTAGTTCCCCAACTCTCTTCTTCGGCTGATCTCAGTCCATGTGACTCTGAACACTTGGAAGGTCATCATCTTGACGATATCGATAACATCCAAGGAGCTGAAAGCGATTCCATCTGAAACCTTTCAGTAGCGCTACGAAGAATGAGGAAGCCACCTCCAGCCACGCGTAGCTGTCTAATAAAGGAGCTACTTTGTAGGATGTATAGAAATAAAATAAAATTGTTGCAAAAACATCAATTTCTGCCACACCCCGTATATAACAATATATTCGTGTTCCTAACAGGATGTACCGGCCATATTGCTCTCTATAGTAATGATCTCACGTGCATATACACGAGTTCTACCTAGCGAGAGGTCTTTCCAACCTTTGAGCCATAAAACAGACACTCCAATTAAAACATAGTTCGTGTACCTGCACACAGCGATCTAACGTGGAACTCTGAAACTAGTTAGCCATGTAATTTATTAAACGAGAAAACTCTATTTGATACACTCCAGGTTCGGGGGAGCGCTTATCAAACAACCATGTATACAAGTCTCTCGTGTAAACAAGTAAAAACCTATCTCACTACTTGATATAATAGAGCATGCTGAATGGAGCATATACGTATCTGGATGTTAATTTGCTAAAACTGATATTGACAAGAACGTGTTTGGGTCATACAATTAATTAATTAATTAATTAATTAAGCTTCTATAGCGATCTACAAGGCGATGTATAGGCGCGTGTAAGGTTCATTTGTAACAATATTTAAACTGAAGATGTCTTTCCTCGATTTAACATATCGGTAAAATTAGATGAAATTAGATCCGAAAAAGCGCCTATAAGATGATGCACAGCGCGTATCATCTTTGTTGAACGTATCGAACGCTAAACGCTAGGCAGAAGAACTTCAAACCATGACTTTCGAAGAGGAATTAATTTATTTATTATTATTTTTCTTCACGGATATTTCTTTGTAAAAAAGCGAAATCGTATTGCCATTTTTCCCTATCTTGTGGGCTAGGCGAGTGTCACATACTCATGTCGCTCTTTCAGACATAAATTTACACTCAAGATATTTTTAACCGTGCGCACAAAAGCGACAATTAGAAAAAAAATAAGGAACAAAGAAACCGTTAGCGTTTTATTACGATGGGGCGTACATCCTCTGTGCATGTATTCGCTTTGTCGAAAGCGCCGTGCCGTAGTTTGCGTCGCTGTAGTCGCGAGTGAGTCTTCCCTAATTAAAACGGGGGTGTTGTTTGTTCCTTATGTCTACTACGTAACACGGTTTATATACCGTTGTTTTCCTGATCATCGTTACGAGCTTCGGAGCACGTCACGTTCCAGTCACGTCACGGCTGTGTGTCTGCGTGAGTTGAGTTGGCGCGGAGAGACGGCTGACGCTCATTAGTTCGAAACCGCGCCCGCGTTTAGCGGAAGCTGTGTATATACGCTCGCATGTTTTGCGCGGCGATATTTCGCGACATATGTGACATTTTATAAGCCGCTGGTTCGTGTATTATCGCGCAAGGCGTCGGTAATGATGGTATGCGAGGTTTTTGTAAAAAATTATATCTTTCCGTAATAATTACACGTTCGTTAAATCGTGCTTATGATTCTTTTCATTACGTTACGTTGCTGGGTGCGTAACGGCTCTTAGACGCTGAAATTTACACCGGTCTTATTGCAAACTAAATTAAGTGATACTTACTTTGAAATGCTTCTTTCTATATATTTAAATGGGATATTTCGTAGAACGAAGTTTTCTCAGGTCATGCGATTCTGGGGTAATAAATTAGTCGCGTATCAATAAATAAAGGACAAAAAAATTACAAAAAAAATATAGTTACAATAGATAACAATAAGTTCAAAGCAAGACAGAAGAATATGTGAAAATAAGGTCTACTACGGAAAAATGGGGCAAAAATGTACAATTTAAATAACTCAGAGAGAAAGCCACAAATAAAAGGTGCGATTTAACCTGATAGGCGCGGCCTTATCTCCGATTGAAATTTGTTTAAATCTCATTTTTAAATTAAATGTATTTTTTGGGAGATTTACAATGTATATTGGTAATCAAACGTCATAACAATATCGCGTATTACGTGCGTTCATTCGAGAATAAAATCAGAGTACAGGAGAGGAAATAAAATTAAATTTGACGGAAAAGTACTCGCTTGGGCGTTAGACTGGAAACTTTTCAGACTATCCTCGTATATTACATGATCTCTAACATTAAACCCGGTATTCCTCAATGGTCGTATGTGTATCTTTAGCGGACGCTTTTCCGTAGCAATCCTAATGGATACATACTAGCATGCATTTAGAGGAAATGCAATTTCACTATTTCACCGACATCTAGCCGCAGCCATCGCCATCATCCCGATATTGCGGCCGCTTTCGGTCTGAAAGGAAATCTGAAAATCCAACGGAGCTCGTTAAATTGACGTACGGCAATCGATATTGCGCTATAAATCACGCTGAAGAATGGTTCGGCTTGGAATTTTAAAATTATCAATTTACTTTATATATTTGAAATTTATGTGAATTTAGCGTCGGATTTATTAACTTTCTATAAGTCTGAAGATTGAAGAAAATTACCGATTATTAGATTATCGTTAATTTCGGAGATATCTTTGATTTTCTAAAAATTATCTCTCTTACATCGTTCGAGAAAGGCGCTTGTCACTTAGAATAAGTGAACCAAATTCGAACTTCGAACGCAGCCAGTATATCTCACTTTTTTCTTGCCTGCTTCATAAAGGTTATTCAAACATACAATTTTCGTCTTAAAACTTTTTCTTTACTTCTACGTCTACTGTTAGCAAGTTATGCGCATATACCGCCTATGCGCATAACTTGGAAAATTTCCAAATCAAATCTACATCTTCCCAAAGTTTCATTATTTTTTAAATTTCCGGATTTGGGATCGTCCCTTGTTAATATAGAAACTGGTTGATGAACATGTATCTGGCCCATTATGACCCCTTTTTGCTAGCCATTTCATTTATATATAACGAATAAATGTTCACAAAACAAAAAGCCATCGCTGTATTTACTAATGGACAAGTATATGTGCTCTGGCTTTCAAGTGAGTATCGTTTACACTATGTCGCAATATTTGCTAAAGGCAAAATAAAGGCAGTGTAAATGTAACCGAAACGACTTCGTTATGTCTAACATCCCGTGTAAACTCCTTTTGTGTAATGCCGACACCTTTGTGCACGTTTTGCAATTAGGAACTCATATCGTAATTAGGTTAAGTTAGAGTTCTCAAAGTAATTACGTAGACGTGAATGTAATTAGTGTGCGTTCTAGCAGTGTAGCTGTAGCTGTGTATTTATTATGGAAAAATGAAAGGATATGAATGGGTCCACAATTTTAACGGTTTCGATGTGGATTGGCTGAAAATTAATTTTCAGGCAATTGAAGGCTTGGGCAAAGATCCTTTCCGCACGTTACCTATAAGAAATTTGTTCATACTAAATTGATAAATGGCTTAGAATGTTAACGTTTGCAATATTATTCCAGTTCTGCGTAGTGTTAAGTAGATCTATTGATATTCAATACATGTCTGATGAGTCGGGATTTTCTTGCAATGTTTTTAGTAATAAAGATTCGTATTCGGCTAAAAACAAATTATAACATTTTCCTACTACGCCTTTTTCTCCTCTTTTTTCTAACTCCTTTCCTTCAATTTTCTCCGGGTTGGGATCGTCGTTTTATACATGTAGTAAGGTGGAACTTTGTTAACAATATTGGTATCTTCAAGTTATTCTAAATAAGTTGGCCCCTCAAAGCATATTTGTTAATTCCTTCAGATCATATTCCATTTGCAAACAAACACCTCGTAAAGTAAACTCAGGAAATTTGCCCTAAGTACAGCATTAACAAAGTTAGTTGCAAAACATGGCGTAAGAAATACGTTTTATGAGACGTTAATGCGCTCATTCGTCCAAAAACTGGCGGCTTCATCATTCGTTTTTTAAATTTGAATTCGTGCTTTGAAACGCGACGCATGAAATTCGTTTTTTAAACTATTATTAAAAGTGGCGTTTGGAATCTTGATTTAACTAGCACAACCAGTCCCATTTTTTTTACTTCTAGGTTCCGCGTGAACACGCGCTGTCAAAAACGAACGGCTACATGAGCAGGAAACCAACCGGCGAAACAGTGCTATGGGAGCACGCGTGACGGTTACAGCAATCGATCTGGGCGCGCGTTAAACAACGTCGTCGTTCCGTAATGTGATGGCATGTTTACGTAGACGTCTATTTTGCCCCTTCCGCACTTTCTTCCATATACGCTTAGCTATTCCCGTGTGATGTATGCCCCTGCGAAGCACCTGTCTTCGCGGTGGAAATTATGAAATTTCTCTTAGCGGAAAGGAAGAGAGAAGGAACTTCGGAGCATCGCCGTATAACAACACGCTCGACTAGGCTCGAGATTGTGGCTTACTTCGTTGTCGCGTATTGTGTAGCGGCTACCATGTCGAAGTGTCATCGATGTGCGTCTCTTGACGGATCGGTTTGTCAATCCGACCGTAAACGCGATACATGTGTTCACACCGAGAGGAGTTTTTTTTGTAAATCGAGCGTACCGGTCGGTGTAGAACGCCACTTCCTTCTATACCATCTGGCTCACGCTACATCACTTATTTAGGTTAAGCGGGTGGAGCATTACGATGCAAATGTATCTTTGCGTTACTTTTAAAGACGTGCATAAAGCAAATTTATTGGATTTTGTACTAAAGGTCTTTCGCAAGCAATGAATACGATCCCTTTGAGGTAGAATAACTTCTCTTGTGCAGGATAGAAAAAGAAAGCTTTGGATTCATTGTTTTGCTTTTTTAATCTGTTTTTAGGGCAACTGATGTAATTGAAAAATTGAGTATCCTTCTATACGTCTTAAAATTGAATTTTTTGAATACAGGGATCCAATTTTGGATGCTTTTGAGAAACGTTTGTTTACTACTGGATTGTTTTTAGCCTTAACAAAAGCGCTTGTTTCTGTCATACACAATCCAAGACCTACGGATGTGGTGACAAGGGTTCCTCAGGGAAGTATTGTAGGTCCCTTGCTGTTTCTAATTTTTATATGTGAATAATATTTCCCATTACTGTTAGAAATTACGAGGAAATAGTAAGCTTTGCTGATGACACCACTTTGTTATACACAGGCGATACATTCATGGATATAATGAGGTTAGGTTCAGATTTATTTGGAAATATCGTGAAACGCACGGAAAATGGCGAACTTTATACGAGGCGTACTGTACATCGCTCTCTTTTTCCAGTCTATCTAGCTCTGTCACCCATCCGATCTATTGGCAGCGGCGGTCGGTAGATCACGAGACGACTTCAAATCGTCCTCGACAGCATGTTCGAGTTATTTCTGAGATGGACGCGACACGTTAACGAGGACGAATATGTGGTCGTCCAGTTCACTAACAAGTTCAAAGAATACATAAAGATGCGGCGTAATCAGCACCGGTGAGATATCTTGTCCTGAACATCGATAAGCGACTCACCTGGAACGGAGAAATTAGAAATTCAATCATGCGAAAGGTCTCCTCATGCCACTACTAGGAAAGAGACATCTCGTCCAAATTGCTAACCTATACTTCGGTGCTTAGATCCCAATTAACATATGCGGTAGTCGGCTGGTTTACGGTTGCACCAGGGCGGAATTAACGCATTTGGGACAGAACAAAGCAAGACCCTTAGAATGATTATGAAGGCACCGTATTACGTGAGGAACGATGGAATTAGAGATGATCGTTTACGGCGTTTCTGCGACAATTGTGAGAAGAAGCGACCGAATTGAACCATTCATTGATGCGCGCTGTTGTAGAACTACAAGTCAGGCTCCTTCCAAAAGTGAATATGCGTGCTGTGCCGTGCTGCGAGAAGACTAGCAAGTGTAGTCGTTGCTTGTGTAGGATATACATTTGGTAATGGCAGTTTTAATTATCTTAAATCTGGGAAAAGCATCGCGTATTTCCAGAGGTATGTTGGAAATCATTTTGTTTCAAGCTACCAAATCTCATAACCTTTACTCTTTCCTCTAATTCTAATTTTCTGAATATCATTCTGGCGTATATCCTTTCCTACATTATCGAATCACCAACATTACAGAATTATTTGTTACACACCTTCCATAACCGTAAATCCTGAATACCGTTCGCAATCCCCACTCAAACGCTTTAGGCGGCGAAATTTATGCCACCCCGAGTCGCAAGAGGCGAAAAATTTACCCGCACACCGTAAAAAAGAACTGTATCTCATAAAGCTACGCGGTAGCGTACAGAAAAAAAAACCGCCTTTCACGTATAACATCCCGCGTCTTCGGCTCCCCCAAAGCTATCACTTCCAGGGCGCTTCGGCGTCCTCTTGAAAAGCGAGAAGCCCGAGATTCATGCGTCGTATAAGTCAAACGCAAGAGGGCGCGGAAGACGTCCCGCAGCAAGGTGCCCGAATTAATTATGGATCGAGTTGACCGTGCCACGTCCAATCGGAGCAATGAACCCGTTTATCTATCTAGCTGGTAAGATGGTATCTATCGGGAGGGAGAACGAATTTCAATAATGGATTGGGTAGGTCGTAAATCGTTTCCGTTTTCCGATTTCTGTTAATTCGTTCAAAAGGAGGAAGTTGGGAAAATCGAGTACTTAGGATGGAAGAATTGAATCAGAGCAATACTGTATTTGGTACTATTACGAAAGGAAGTATTTCCAATTTAGTTGTCTGTAAGTTTAGGTAGGTAGGATTTTTTTTGGGGTAATTAGGAGTGAGGAGGTAGCAAGTACGTATATAGGCGTAAATTGTATCTATAAATCTGCCAAATTCGAGAACTTTCACCGGTCCTTTGTGTCCCTCCTTCTTCTAGAAGCACGAATACCATTGCGACAACTTTTCAAATAAAAGTCTAGTGTTTAACAATTCGATAATTGAAGAATAGTAAATCAGAAGTGAATAATTCAAAAGCGACATTAACGATATCAAACACCATTCACTAAAGTTACGTTAAACTCCGCATGCCCATCAATATACACTAATTTACAAGCAAGTTTCCCTTTCCTCAATATAAATCATACAAACACTGCGTTATTATCGAAACATAGCACTAGAGCTCGCAACCTCGCAAGCCTAATGCACTTCTTTATTAACATTTACTTCATCAAAACCGATATGCGGCAGCGGCCGCGGTAACGCTGACGTCGGTCATTAGAGACCCGTTTCGTGCCTGAATACCTAATGCGAGACAGGTGCAAACGCCAACGCCGGTGTGTTGCAGCGTATCGCCTTGCGTAATATGTGACGCGCCGAATATGCATTTAATTGCGCGCCCCATAAATCAAGCATGAACGGCGATGTAATACTAAGTAACCTTAAACAATACGTAGACAGGGCGGGTGCAACCCCGAGGCCGAACATTCACGCACCCTTAATTGGTAGCACGTAAATAATAGAAAATGTACGTGAATGCACAATTACGCGCACAGAAGGCTTACGTAACCGAATGGGGCTTAATTAAGCCGCGTCCACTGTTTCCAAACTCGCCGGTAATTTGAATAACTATTAAGCGCGCTCTTAGGTAATCCGCAATTAGCGAGATTTTATAGGGAAGCTAGCTGGGGCAAGCTCGACAATTAGTTTAAATAAAATAACAATAACATTATGCTACCAAAGTGAAGATATGCCATTATTTTTGGTGTCGGCACTTCGTTCACTCTGTATATGTAGCCTGCTTGATTTTAGCTATCGCGGTAGATGTCTCAGATGTTGTTAGAGGTACGACAAAGTGTTATGGAAGAAAAACTGTTCTACATTAAAAGACAAGAACATATCACCTGTTATAGTTATCTAATCATTTGAAAACAAATCGATAAGTAAGCGACAAATGCGGTAAATTAGAGCGTTCAAAGTCTTCTGGTTTTTTGGATATTATTTACAACTGTAACCGCCTAACGTATTCTTCTTCTAAAACCTACTCCGAAAGGAAACGATACTGTTCCCCTTGCTAATGATGTCGTTGCAGTTGGATATCATTTTATTAAAAAATAGAGCGCGCCCGGATAGAAGGGATAATCCCAAACCTCCTTCCCATCCCCCCTTTTCTGCGAAAAAATCTCGCAGTATCGGGAATTTAAAAGAATCGAGGATTAAAATTTACAAAGCCGGCTTTTCCGCAAAACATTTGCCGTTCACCTAAATTGCCTTACCAATCGCTTTTCACATTGTTCCACGTTTGGGAAATGCGGACTTCTAAAACGTTGGTTGTATATACAGTCGAGGGCGTTTATTCCCTATGTGTGTACAGAGGCGTCGATCGCGTGTTGTATTGTGTCTGATAAATGTAGTCGATCGGTATTGAGTGGCGCTTTATGTTTTTACATTTGGACGGAGCATCGATTCAAGCGATGCGTGAACTCCTAACGAATGCTTTAAGCATTACGGTTTTTACAAATAAAATATCGTGGTTGCTGTACAGTGTACTGACATCGAAATGGTCTCAGGCAAACAGGTAAGATCAATTTATTTCCAAATAATAGGAATGTACTAGGAGTGGGTAAGAACATCGTATGATTTTAAGTCACAAATAATCTATATTAAAGAAACTTATCGGTCTAGTTGTGAAGATTTGAGAATTGTATTATTAAGCAAACGCAATAGAAAATTAACAGCGCCACAAGTAGCAGCCGAAGTCAATCGCGGCCGTGAAGAACAAGTTTCGGCGAGTACGGTAAAACGTCGACTTCAACGAGCGGACCTTCATGGGCGCATTGCCATTCGAAAACCCTTATTACGTCGGGGCAACGGAGCGAAGCGGCTACAGAGGGCCCGTTCTCATCTAGATTGGTCGTTAGATTATTGGAAACACGTGCTTTGGAGTGACGAGTCAAAGTTTGAGGTTTTTGGGCAAAATCAACGAGTTTATGTCCAAAGATCTAAAACCGAAAAGTGATCCCGAACTTCATTGTGCCTACAGATATAGATTTGAACAATGCTCTCAGAATCTCGGTTTCGTTTCGAATTAAGAATTCTAAAGAATTTGACAACTAACACTTTTCATTTCTTAAACACCTCTTCGATTCCTCAGTATACGCTTCTATAAATGCTATTAAGCTCTCCGAAATTACTTTATTCGGCGGCCTAGGTTCCCCACGCTACTTCAAAATACACAACAGCGAAAATTAAAACGTTTATTCCAGTATTTCACTACGCTTCCCTCGTATTATCTACGTCGTGACGCGGGCTTCGGCAGCAGCGGTACGCCGAGAAGAACGGGTATCTCGTAAAGGCAATATCTCGATGCGTATAAAGTCGATAAGATCTCTTCAACCCATTCGAAGTGAAGGGAAAACGTTCTCATATCTATATTATAAGCGGCTTACGACGAAATTTCATTTTAGAGACACCAATTACGTATCGTAACACGAGAACAAAGAATACACGCCGTTGTACAAACCAATTTGTTTTAAAACACCGCCGCCCGCCTTGCTTAAGGCTGCGCCCCGTTTTTGCTTCTGCGAAGGCAATGCTCGCCGTAGTAAACTGGAATCCCTTTTTCCTTTGTGTTGTTGGAAGCATCTTCCTTACTGGTTTTATTAAATTCGGCAGGCATATAGTTGAATGTCAAATTTAGCTATTACGTGGATAACAAATGTATAGAAATTCCAGTGATCGTGTGCGATATTTATAGAAGATAATAAATATAATATTCAATGTGTATCCCGTAAGTTTCCAATTATTTTCAATAATTTATATTTTTAATACGCTTTTTGTAAAAACGCACAAAACTCGCACAACGCACACAATTTGGAATCTAGTAGTTCATCCATCAGAAGCAACCGTCGTTAGGCCAACCATTAATCCAATCCATCGACTTGATACTTGTCGCTGGATTGGCATCCTTGGGACAACGGATAAATAAGTAGACCGAAACATAAACACATTTCGATGATAGACATATTTTTCGAAAAAACGATCTAAAGATTTAATTTTAATCAATGAAAAAGTAATACATTCACGTAAAACTGGTAAAAAAAAAAACAATCAATCAAAAAAGTATTCATTAAGTGAAAAAAGCGAAACCACGGGGGATTTGAAGCAAAGGCATTTGGAATATTAACAAAGAAAGGGAGGAAGATAGAGACACCTAGAAACAAACATAATCCGTTTCTGTCTTTTTTCGATCCATAGAACGGCCTGGCAAATAATTCCACCCCCGCTATTTTCTAAAGAAATATTCTCCCGAACAATTCTAGTCGACCGAGTTTTTTTTTGCACCGGAGCTTGTTCGCCTTCATATTTTGATCAATTTCTGCAACGTTAGTTTCGAAATGTTTTCCATTTCTCGACTACATCCCACTCTTACAACGGTTTCAAAAATAATTACACCTCCACTACTTTGTCGAAGAACATTAAGCGAATAAACCTATTAGCTAAGAGAATTTTGTCTACGCGAGTTATTCTCTCGCAACATGATTGATTGATTTAAAATTCAACATGTAATTGCGGGAATTTTTTTTCGTTCGTTAGCTCTTCAGCGTGCTGCAAAAGATTACACTTTGGCTGGTTCGTAAAAAGGACGATATATGGTTTCGCAATTAATTGAATGGGCTTTATTTTTTTTCTAAAACGTTCATGTTTAACTTAACTGATTTTCCAATAGTTAGAAGTTCGAAGGGTATTTTAAGTTCATATTGCAAATAGAGCAAATATTTGCTTATATGTTGCGATCCTTTATTTTCAACATGCAAGCAATGCACGATTTCACATAAAAGAGTTATTTAAATAGAATTAAAATATTCTTATTTTCTGTATTTTTTTTATACTGGAGTGAGGTACTCAACGCTCGAACTGTTGTAATCCTATTGAATTAAGAAGAACAAGAATTCATTAACAAATAAAAAAAAGTAATAATAATAATTCTTTATTGCCCACCAGCAAGTGTCAATTACAGAACAAACAAAACCTAAGATAACAAATATTCTAAGATACAACAAAAATCAAACAAATACAAATAATGCCCTATAAATAAATATTAAACAATATAAGCAATGGATGGCATAAACATAAAAAAAAAACGCAACAATCAAAATAAGAGTTTATTTGCATTTTTCAACATGTGACATACAGGCGCTTTCACAGAAATGTTTATATTTGCTCTTGGAACCCGGAATGTGGTGAGGCTGGGAGCCTATCTTGTGTTTAAGAATATTCGACGGTCAGCCAACGAAGTCAAATCATGCTTGAAGAGCAAAGTGCTGTAATCAGGGGTACGTGTTGTCTAGCTTGAACGACAGGTACTTTAGAAACCTTTCTTGAAGACGCTCGATCATTAGACCTTCATATAAGGAATAGGGATACCACACAACGGAAGCATACTCAAGCCTAGATCGCACTAGAGCATAATACAAACACTTCATCGAGTTCAAATTTGTGAAACGACTGCACGAACGAATAACAAAGCCCAAAAGCTTAGAGGAGGCAGCTCACATAAATGTCACATGGTCGTTAAACTGCAGTTTACTATCGAACAGGACATCCAGGTGTTTAGTACTCAAAGAAAGTCCAAGACTGGATCCCTGCGGTATGCCAGATGTTGGAAAGAAGTTAGCTGAAGAATATCCATTATGGTACACGTAGCACTCTCTTCCAGTCAGGTAAGATCTAATCAAATTTAATAGGTTAACATTCAATCCGTAGTTATCTAGTTTTCGTAATAAAATAGTGTGATCAATGCTATCAAAAGCTTCAAAAAAATCCACGTAGATGACATCAACCTGCTTACGATTATCAAGTATATTGTGTAATGCGCGCTAAGTTAGTAACCGCAGATCTACCCACAACAAAGCCATGCTGATGTTCAGAAATTAAATGACGTAGGCTGGTATATATATCATTATATAATAAATACTCAAACACTTTAGCAAACAGAACACATCAGAAAATGCCTAGAAACAATAACCAAAAAATATAATGCTAAGATAGCTTAGCTTCCTCATGGTACTGATGGAAAAATTCACTGGAAACGCAATAAAAGGAGAGAGAAAAAATACACTAACACACGGACATGTTTCTGCCTACCTGGCGTCATCAGCGTGGTTTCGAGAGTAATTTTTTTATCTCTACCTTCTATCGCTGTTGCCTCACAGTTAATGCCACAACTTTCAAAACGACAAACTTGACATTTCTTGGCGCCCTCTAGTACCAAAGAAACGCCTACCTGCCGTTCAGGAAACAGCGGCATAAACCGGGTATTGTTCCCCAAACCATCCCTCTTTAGCAAAGTTCAGAATTATGTTACAGGTCTGTAATTATGAACATCCGAGTGGCTGCCGGACTTAAACATCTGAGTTACTCTACTTATCTTCCAGGCGTTCGGGAAGCACGAGCTACTTAGTGCCAAATTGAATATTATTGATAACGGTTGCGACAAAACTGGAGCACAATCAAGAATAAAAAACTTGGTTACCATCACGTCCAGTAGTCATATTTGATTTTAATTTGTTTACACTATTTTGCACTTCTCGTTCACTAAATGGACCAACACGAAAGTTATTTTAATTGAATAATAATACTCTATACTAGAGTGTAACAGCTATGGGACTTTTCTTTTAGTGAAAACCTCATGGGCTCATAATTTGTGCTTATTTTCTAAACATAGGCCATGTTTCAATATCATTCTTAAGGAAGATAATTCGAAATTCTCATTTTCGAGACTGCACTCGCTCGCAAACAGCCAACTATCTCCAAGAAGGAAAAGAAACTTGCCAACCACCTCCCTATCATTCTCACATGTATTTTTCTCCGTCTCATTCCGATGAAATCGCCTTCCCTTTTACAATATCGGCAGAGCTCCTCGTCCATACTTTGTACTTATAGATAGTTACAGATAAGTGCAATAAATACGGCCGCTACAGTAACAGTTATAGTTCGAAATTATACGCTACGACTCAACTCACCCCTCCAGCGCACGCTCCACCTACATTCGAAGATTGGAACTAGTGTATAAACGCGGCTGAATTCGTAAAAGCGGCAAGGTCTCCCGGTTGAGACTCGCAGCCGCAAAGTTAGTCTTTCCGAAAACAATTTCGCCGGTATTGTTGTGCAGTCCTGATGGCAGCTCGGTTCATAAACCGAACTCGGGGGGATTTCAAATGCGATCACGTCTTAGGGAATCAAGCGACAGTGTTAAGGAAGAAGAAAACCGACTGCCGTGCTGGCTGCTCGGTCGATAGTATTTTACCTAGTCGAAAAGTTTTGTTTTCTACGACCGGAACGGTGGTGTGAGTTTGCAGAGGGAGAATTGCGCGGTATAGAGGTTATACGCCGTAGTCACCACGGTGACTATCGCTATTGGCCGGATGAAATGGGACCGAGCGAAATTACTCTCAATGCTGAACGCACGTGACAAAGTCTAATGTTGAAATTAGTTGCGAAATGGAGGTGATGTAAAACAATTTGCGAACCTTTTGAAAGGGAAAATCGTTTTGAATTACTTTTTCAAGAAGTTTGTGGATTTGTCAAAACAATACAATAAATTCTTTTAATTAACTTCGATGAGAAGGTTTTATAATTAAGTTGAAGAAACATAATTATACAATTTTCATTTATTTCCTCGTGGTTACCGCATTGTTGTATTGTTGGTCTGAGTAACTCCTCTCTATTGAGGCTTATGCTTTTGTTTATCTAGTTTATTGTAAATGTACCCTTTCCCTTCGCTAAGGATATTTGAAAGGAGGGTAATCGTGTCGTCCTTCTAGGTGTTCCTGAAGTTGTTGTTCTTCCAGGCATTTTTCCGCGTTTCAGGTTGACTATTGGAGCAATAAGATATAAATTGTTTGAGGGATATTGTAGCATGTTACCGAAGTTTTGTCACATTTGATTCGCATATTGTTTGAATAATTGAATTAATTAATTTATTAAACACAAGTGTCTCTAGACATTAAAAGGAACAACAAATTACATTAAAACATGCTACATTTCTCATACCTGGTATTTTCTGCTTTCTTCAGTGCAGCGCGATCTTTAGCTCTTCGTTTTGACTTCGCACCTTTTTTTACCAATCTCCAATTCTACAGACGTCAAGCACGCAGGAAGTCTAATTTCGGCGGAATGCCTTCGCTAGATTCCCCCATACTATACACCTTCCTCGTGTCGCGTCGATTGCTTTTTTACTCGACGGCGCGCCCTATTTGGCAAGGTTTATCGCTTTTTTACGTGGATTTCAAATAATTGGGTTCAGTTTCGGCGCACGAATAATTTTCTTTTGGCCGGAGGACGAAACCATACCCTAGCCTATATATACTCCACGATCGGTTTAATTAATTTCGTTCCTCTGTGTTGCGTTTTCGTTGTGGGAATTGTTCTTTATCCATGTACATATTGGCGTTCATCGATCGAGATCGATTTTCGATGCGCTGGCGTTGGTGTTGCTTCGGCGAATTCTCGGTAATAATTTTCCGCGTTCAATTTGACATCTCATCAATGTCAGTATCGTAGCTTATTAATGTGTTGGTTATTGCTTGTAATTAAAGTAATTTGATCTCGAACTAGGATACTATTTACTACCTTTTTTTTTCGTTTTGACAGGTTTGGATTTTTAACGCTGCCTTTTAATGCAAGCAATAATGTGGGGACACGTTGTAACGCACTAATTCGCGTGTGTGTTTTTACTCCTATTCGCAAACTCGGAAATTCGTGTATCGGTTATGGTAAATTTTAGTTTTTTTGAGAATGAGGCGGGCTATTTTGTTTTCACTGTATCATGTATTATATTCATTTTTCAAGAATTTTCACAATTTTCAGTAATGAAAGTTTAAGAGCCAACGTATACACGTTACTTTTCACCCACAGAAAACGTTCGATAATAAAAAAAAGCTCATTTTCTTTTACGCGTATGTACTAACCGCATTTGGTAAATAAAAATGGCAAAGGTTACTTGGATGCCGTTGGATTAGAATATCTCGAAAGTAGAAATAAAAAACCGTTTCGAAGAAGACCCGACCGTAAAAATAATATCGCTTATATATACATAGGTACTTACATCTGACTCGGAGTATAACGGGCCTACTCATAGTTTCGCCCCTGGGATTAGCGGCGAGACAGGTATACGATCCGCTCTGCCACCTGGTTACCCTCTGCAGTACTAGACTGTGTGTGCTAATTATTACTCCGGACGACATGTTCTGACTCACCAGGCTACCCTGTAATTAAATTACGTTCATATTCATAAATTATTCATGGAAGGTTTCGAAACATTAAGATTCGGCATGCTAATTATAGCTTATGCATGTATATGGCGGGATTTCTAGATATTACCGCACGGCGGCGCCACCGCTCGGCGCAACCAACCTACCCTGAGTTGTGCTCGCGTACATACATATGTATGTATGCGGATAGATAAATAGATAAATGTAGTGTATAAATCTCAGCTACTCTGGTTGCTCTCTCGGGCAAAGTTTCCAAGTCGTAAACCGTGGAAAATTTAGGAGGTTAGGAGATTTGTAAATTGGGTTTGCTTTCGTGGTAAGGAAATCGTCGAATTAAGTAAACCGGCTTTGATGTTTTATTAAAATCGTCGGGCGGATTCAATTTCGAAGTATTCGTAAGGGTGGTACTACAAGGATTAGTAATCGCATTTGAGAGTACGCAAAACAACGACAATACTTGATTCATTATTTTGCTCGTTTTACTATGACGAAAGGTCCGAATAAGAAGGAAAATACTATAAATATCATTAAAAAATATTTATTTCCGTATTCTACATACACTGTCGTTCAGTGAAGTTCGGTCATACAATAAAAATCTATTATATCACACTGTATACAATTATTAACACATAAAATTAGAAAAATATTAAGCATACACTCTTTTTCCGGTTTGTTTGAATTAATTAAAGTACTAGTTAATTATGTCGTTACGTTTTAGAATTTAATGATTGGACCGTAAGATGAATCATCCAGTTGTCCCCATCTAAAGGACCTGATTAGATTTTTTGATTGTGCAGAAACATGTGGCCTTACAGTGTCATGGGACAACATCACACCGGAAGTCAGTAGGTCTTTCAGTGCACATTAGAATTGATTATTGTGCCTCTTGGCATAAAATCCACTAACAAAACCTCGTTCCTATCCCAAAACACAATTACCATAATTTTTCGTGTTGGAGGTATCTGTTTGGCTTTCACTTTGGTTGACGACGATGTGTGTCGCCATTCCATTAACTGTTGCATGGACTTGGGACTCATGTGAGGCACCCAAGTTTCATCGCCAGCAACGATGTGGTCCAAAAATTCACCTCTTTGCTGATGGTATCCAGTCAAAAACGTCATCTTGCTCAAATATATTCATCATCTTACGCCATAGGTGGGGCAAAATATGGCATTGCTTTTGATATAGATTATATGCTACGATAGATTTTGTTCCAATTTTGGCGTTGTAGCATATGTATGCGATACGTTAAATTTGAGAAGGCCGTAGAAAAAAATGTTAACAATTTATCTCATATATCCTTGCTTAGCAATTTCATGCCTTTGTGGAATATTTATCTTTGTGGTGTTTTTGGATTTTGTACATAATTATCAAGAAAAAGAAAATAATTTGATTTCCTTTGGCGTTCTACTAAAGCGGCTCGTACTTATGCAGCTCTGATGCTCCAATAATTACAACGCACAGAGTAAATTTTCCTTTCGAAAAAGGAACGGAAAAAAAATATTTTATGCGCGCTTATTACACATGTAAATAGTGAAAGAAGGACAGAAATAAAAAAGAAAGGAGGAAAAAAGAAAATCTCCCCTGGCGGGATTAATATCTTTTTGGATCCGCGTTTTTTTAGGGAACGCGACCAACGAAAGCACACAGTGTACGTAGGCAGGGAAGAGTAAAGACGCAAAAAAAGAACGTGATAAAAATTAGAAAAATTACCATCTAAATTAAACGAGCGACCGAATCATAATTAAAACCGTGCATGAAAGACTTCATAATCAAAGTCAAACATCAAAAGAATCCGTCCCGGTCCGTCGGGCGTCTCTGTTCTGCGTTAGCCGCTGCCAATGCGTCGTCTCTTGCTTTCGCCGAGCGTGCAGCATCGCTGCGGCCCAGTTAAACGGAACACAAATATTTACCGAGAAATTGTAATTTCCTCGCCATGGCTGCGAGCTCTTTTTTAAATTGCATGTTTGTCGAATATTATCGCGTACTTTAGGGTACCGCTACAATACTGCGATTACTGAGAGATGTAGCATAAGTTTGGAATCCTCCATTGAGATTGGATTCGATTGACACAACTGTGACAATAATAAAAAAGTAAGCCTGAGTGAAAGACATCTGTAGCGATTATAGTGTTCCCGCCAGTGTTAATAAGTAGTAGCAGCAATAGTCACGACTACATTTTACAAGAATGATGTCCAACTCTGATGCAGAAATTACGCTAATGGACTGTTATTGACGATGCAACTTGGGGTCATTTTTATAAATTAAATTTCAATATAAAAGGTACATGACCGCTAAAGAAGTTGAAGGCGTCTCACAATCAATCGATCATTTTTCCAGTATTACGTTAATTTTTTTCAAATTTATCTAAACAGGGTCTTCTAGGGTTAAACAGGGTTAAAATAAAAAAAGAAGAGAATGGAGAAGGACAAGAAGGATTCGACGAACTTTTTTAAGTGCGGTTCTAATCAAGTGCTTTTGGAATATCTCAATGTTGACGATGGAGGAATCGCTCCGGGCTATTTGTCGATCCGAAGGGCGGTCCCCATCCCGCGTTGCGTTTGTCCGGATCGTGTTTTGCGAGATATTAAACTAATTACGCGACGGTTCTTCTCGCCGCCGCCGCCTCCGCCTGCAATATATTTCGAATTAATCTTTGGCATAGCTTCCGTATTAGAGTTTATATCTGTGCTTAATTAGTTTGTTAAAATTACGTTAGATATATTAAATATCTGTTGCTTTCCGTTTCCCGTTCGAGAAATGTGAAGGCTTCTTCTTTCTTGGGATACTTCCGTAAAATTGAGGAAGCAACGTCCAAATTGCTTTTGGAACTGCTACTGAAAACTTTAATTATAGTCGTGAGGCACAGATGAGCACCTATTAAGGAGTCTTAATGAGTTTATGTTTATTGAAATTGCAGGAGCAAAGAAGAATGAAGAAGGAAAAGAGAGTTCACAATTGACTATTCTACTCTCACAATAGGGACTTCCGGTATCATGATGATGACAAGGCGCATGGGAAATGAAGGGCTACGAGATATGATAAACTGGTATTAATTCATTAGGTGCTAGTGATCCTTATAAGAAGCACAAGACGCTACCTGCTCAAAACGCAACCAAGTGTATTTTAATTGGCAAAACCTCCTTTAGGGCAACGTTTTTAGTACGTAATTGTACGTATTTATATCGCCAAGTTAGCTAGTCGCTTGAGGAAAGTGTAAGGTGTAACGATAATTTTTTCTGGCTGAATTTTATGTTTTTTTCTTCGTGTTCCATACTTGGAAAACTAGACTTTTGGGATGCTGGATTGGTTTTCAGAATAAGAGTTCAGCAGATTGCAAATTTATTAGAAAGCAAGTTTTGGGAGGATTTTGAACGAAATGTTACAATAATACAATATGCACTACTTACACCCTGCAAGCAAAATGATTTTATTTCAAGCTGAGTAACAACTGCATCTACTATTTCTTTATAAATCGGCATTGGTTTTTCTATTTTTCTTTCTGCTAGCTCGAACGAACTTGAAATATCAGTGAAGATGCCCTTTAACCTGTTAATAATGTCGCTGGTCTCATTAACGAGAAGCCTAAATACTACGTCCCACTATTTCTCCACTAGATAGAAGCTTAAGTTAAGGGTAGAAATTGGAATAAAAAAAATTAACCGTGGAAGCATGAAAGAAAGTTAATCCGGGGGTGATTAGTTGGTCTTTTACCGTCGAACTTCATACATAAGTAAACTTTCTTCTGACCATTTTTCCTCCGAACTTCGGAGTCACGGCAGTTGGAGCAGTTTAGCGTCGCCTTAATCCACTAGCCTTCGTTCTCCGTTTGCTCGTAACCTCGTCTTCGTCTTCCTTCCGCCGTCTATTTTCGACCGATACGAATTCGATTTATTATAGTGACCGACGACATTAAAGGTGCTTCTGGATGTCCAGAGCGGAAAACAGAAATAAGGGTGTTTTAGGAATTGCAAGGTTCCCATTAATATTTAAGGGAAATATCAAAATTTAAGGTCTTATGCGGTTTAAAGTTATGAATTTATTATGAATCGTCAGTTTAACATTATTTAATGCCGGCGTTGCATTTTTTGAAGCCAAATACTCTACGACAAAGCGGTACTTTTCCAAGGATTAATAAATTATCTCTACTGCCAGTTAGAGGCTTGTAGCAGTAATTTTTAAATGAATTCATCGCCTGGCAGGAAGTAAAGAACTGAGTGAAATGAACGATATAGGCAGTTTTTACCTTTAATATGTTGCTGCAATATCAAATGAGAGCTCGTCAAAGATGTTAATACAATATTGAAGGATATGTCTGACTACAAGACTGATAATGCCATGAGAATATTGTATTCTTTTGATCAATTTCAAATGATCAATAATCTTAATCGCAATAATTAGTTTTTGTGTCAAACAACACTAAAATATCGGCACACTCCGCACCGACACAAATTTAATTAGTTTGAAAGAGAGGAAAACATAAATAAATAAACGATTTACAAAAGAAATTGATGAAATAAAAAAGTAACAAAGTCCCTTGTTCTTTTGGACTTTGGACAACTAATCATGGTCTCGAAATAAATTTCTAACGTACTACATGGATGACAGGTGTAAGGTGCTTTCGCTTGCAAATCGTGTTCGTCGTAACAAACACAAAGACTATGGAACTGAACCAAGCGATTGCATGTCAAACTCGGAGCGAAATGAAGATGCATTAATGGATAATTACAGCTCGCGTGACAAGGGGGCGTCATGCTCCTTCTATACGTACCCGCACGAGCTACTACAGTAACCCGCCAAGAAGGACGAAAATTGTCAGGATATAACCGAGTGTTGCTTTTAAAGCGATAACATCTCATTCTATCCGATGAAGGTAGAAAGTTTTTATTCGCAATTGAGTCCATTACACATTGTAACGGTGGTTGTATAACGTTTCCATTTTTCAGCAAGGTAATTTTAATGCATCTCGCAAATGAATGTAGTGCGAGTCGTTTTTCCATACAACAG
The DNA here is from genome assembly GCA_902654985.2 of Oryctes borbonicus. NCBI lineage: Eukaryota > Metazoa > Arthropoda > Insecta > Coleoptera > Scarabaeidae > Oryctes > Oryctes borbonicus. The sequence continues at coordinate 1,173,272 of LR736875.1, forward strand.
GTGGCGCACGTGTTTTATTTAGCGGGTATTAAAAATCGCCCTGGAATAGTTACAGGCAACGCTATCCGCATTTACACAATTTTTAATTAGCTAGAAAGCCGACGCTGGTATTTTTTTACCATAAGCAGATGAAATTTTATCGTTTCGGGTCAGCTTAGTTCGTTGACTGGGATCGTGTGGAAATTCGCGAAAAACTAACAATTCCACCGGCGCGGCGGTACGTTGCGATCTCCATTTGAAATTCTAATGAATAGCCGGATTACGAAATCGCGTTATATTGCAGTACACGAATAACAGACGACTTTTTGCCGCTGTTCGGCGTTGCATCGGAAATTTTGTAGTTTGTCTGTAATTTAGTGCGGAATTATAGTACAGCGGGTTGGAAGTTATTTGTAATGTTTCGCGAAAAGTTAGGTTTGGATCTCTTAATAAGGAAAACGTATAACAAACTTCCTAGGTTTACACTCCTTGATCTTTTCTGCCTTTGTTCCAATGTGACCAAGCGGATCTACTAGCAATTCTGCTTTGAGGTACAGCTTCACCGGAGCAGATTTATTTCTCCGATCAGGTTTAGTAGCTTATACAGTACATATTACATAACCTTGTGCTTTGGTACCTAAAGTCACACAAGGAATGTTGTTTTTGGTGTTTTAAGTCTATTTCACATTATCAACATGATGGTCGTAGCCTCTTCCCGTATTCCTATTAGGCAACTAGGCTAGCCCATTCCACACGTATGATTACTGATTGGATAAATAATCCATCTGGTGAAATTGTGTGAATTCTTTGGGAGAATTTGAAAAAATCTTGGCCTACGAGATTCCCAGATCTAACAATAATGTATTTTTTAACGGCCCTGAATGCAGGTTAGTTTTAATAATTGACGTTGGCCAAAACCGAGAAATAAAATTCATCAGCTACCTAATTTGTGATATTATCCAAATTATTAACAAGTAAAACTGGCGATACACAATCCCAAGCTTCTGAAGCTTCCGTTTCGAGCAGATGCATAGTAAAATGCAATATACAATTAGTGTTACCCTCCCCTCTCCCTTCACGCCCTCCCTTTACCGCAGTTACCGTCTCCCATTTCGCCACCCTTAGCGTATATTACCACCGCCGAAGTTTAACGGATTCAACATCATCGAGTAGGAGAAGGAAGAAGAGGAGAAAGAGACGGATCAGAATACGAGCATGGAAAGCTGCCCGAACCCGCCCCGCTCCTTCCCCCTAAGGCATAGCATTTGAGGAGCCCGGATCTAAATTCCGGCGGATTTGCTTACGTCGTGAAACCACGTGATCTTGTGTTGTTTCGGATTAGAACGGATGTTGCACTCGAAGTAGACGTCGTCCCCCTCCTTGATGTCCTCGGGATTTAGGGTGCTGCCTAAGTGGAGTGTCACCTGCGGGGGATCTGAAACAATACGAGAGAAGATGGAATAAGATTCTCGAGAAATGCGATTAGCGATACATGAGAAACATGTGAAGCGTGCTAAAGTTGTCCCTATAACGTCGTGTATGTACGATGTAAGGAACTGGTATTGCATTGATGGCGATGTAGGTGCTCAGCATAAAATTATCATAGTAATATGGGCGGGAAGGTAAGATTGGATTATGGGATTTAAAAGAAGAAAAGGATTTGGTGAGATTTGGTTTACCGGGAAAAGAATAACAAATATATACTTTGTTACGACTCAAAGACTAAAGGATTTAATGTATAATCTAACATTTTCCGGTTTACGGAGCATTACGTATTTATGGACGTTTTGGGATAGAAATAAAAGGTGCTTTTTCTCACAATATAAACTCATTTTTACAACACAACAAGTTATATATATTAGGCAGATATAAACTAGATGCATGGCTATTATTGAAGCTGACATAGAAACCCACGAAAAAATTCTCAACGAGAATTCTCAATCGTACGTACAATCCGCACTGCGGAGTACTCGATTACATAAATGCCTACAAATGCTTTAAATCCGCTGACGAATGCTCCCGTTCGTTACATTGTTTCAAGTATGGGGCGACTCAAGCAGCGAAGAGAACTTGAAATGTAGGTGTTGTCGCAAATATTAGTTGGGAATTGGGGGAAAATTGTTTGTGAGTAACCTTCCGACGTAGGATCTCCAACAATTCCAAGTTCTTGAGCAAATTGCTTTTACTGGCTGTGTGTAAAAGGGTAAAGTTGTTTTCAATATGAAAGTTACGGTCATTTCTCTTAGGGTGTTGCAAAATGCGAAAACCAGAATGCTTCTGGCTGAAGGCAACGCAGATGTTCTTTGATATACCAAATTTGCGACTGGTCCTGCCAATGTAATTACATGGGCAGGAGGCACACCCCAGCATATACATGCCCCTTTTATTCAAATTTTCTACTTTATTTGCATAGTTTCTCTGCAGGGTGCGATTTAAGGTAGACTTTCCTTCCTCTCATAAAACGGACGATTAAAATCTTTTAAGAGTTTGTTGTTTTGTTACTTACTCTTTGAAATAAACAACTAAAACAAATTGTTGATACGTTGAGTCAAAAAGTCATCAGTCCAATTGTTTATTGGGAATATTTCCGTTGTTAGCTGTATAAATAATATTACAACTTTACAATATTTTTCAACGCTCTAAAATTCATAGCTGAAAAGGTGGACTTTCTCAAGACTACATTTTTGGACTTACAATGTTTACCAACCCATAAACGCAATTGTCCATCCAATTTGTAAAAGATGGTTGAAAATCTTTGATAAAAGCTCTCAAAAGAAGTACTGTCAAAAGCTCCCTCCATGTCCAAGAATACCAAGAAGAAAGCTATTTCCTTCTCCATAAGTAACTCTCTCAATTTACTACTACAACAAATTACAGAACCGTTATTATTAACTTTAGCTTCTGATAGGCACGTTGGTTAGGTTTAGACAAATTTGCGAGGAGAACTTCCTCTTTTAGGGATAAATATCGCATTTACTGGCATAATATTGACGAATCCAATATTTGCAGGTAAAGTAGACTATGAAATAAAGAATAACCAGTTCCTGTATCTTGGAATATTGTTGCTAAAATTATAATCTCCTTCTGGAATACACTAAGCACACATAATCTCTTACAAATACCACAAAACCAAGTAATAGCATCTCCTACAGTTAATAACGATATCCCCACGACTCCGCGCCGTTAAAATATGTATAATTTAAATTGCGACTTGTTCCTCAAACGCAAAGCAATAAAAATGATTTTAATATTAACGGAGTGGATTTAATTAGCGCGCTGGCACCATCTCGCGTAGCGGCAGGAGATTGAGGAGGAACTCGTCGTGCGCGAAAGCAGAGAAAGTTATATTTCTGGAGAGAGAAATATTATAACATTTACTTCTTGCATTAGGAATTGATTTCCCTGCGGCGTACTCTGACATCAGCGACGGGAACAATTAAGTTTTGAAGCCCTCCGACATAATTAATTATTCCTAAATTACTAATGCACCAACTCTTTGTTTGCTAATTGAATTTAATAAATTATTTCGACTGGGCTTACGACGATTTACTCTGGTTAACCCGCGCGGATAATACGGAGACGGTGCAAGCGAAATTAACCATTCCCGTTCTGTCCTGAAGATTGAATTGCATTTTCACGTTTATGTAAGAGATTGACAAAGTTTGTTTTCTGTAACAGAAATATGATGCCAACCTACTCAGAGGATGGCCGCTGACCCGCTACCGCGTGAAGTCGGTAACTACCGACCTACGAGGAATTGCTCGCACGAGTCCGAACTGTCGGCCCTACTATTGGTCTCTCGGGGCCTAGGGGGCCGAATATTGGTAAATACCCAAAGCAATAACCTTAACGATCTGCGATCTGAGCAATAAAAATCTAATCAGCCCCAGTGGTCAAACTCCGCGGAACTCCTAAGGTGACACTCCGATAGCTCGATCTACAACGTAAAACATGCCCATTTTCCTTATATTATATTGCTTAAAAAAGACTTTAACCAGTCATAGATCACACCACGAATACCATATGAATCAAACGCCCTACTAAGATCACAAAAGACTCCTACAGAACAGAACATATCAGAAAATGCCTAGAAACAATAACCAAAAAATATAATGCTAAGATAGCTTAGCTTCCTTATGGTATTGATGGAATAATTCACGGTAAACGCAACAAAAGGAGAGAAAAAAATTACACTAACACACGGACATGTTTCTGCCTACCCGGCGTGATCAGCGTGGTTTCGAGAGTAATTTTTTATCTCTACCTTGTATCGCTGTTATCTCACAGTTAATGCCACAACTTTCAAAACAGAACACTCACCTGCCTCGATGTAAGAAATTAGCTTGGTACAAAAGTTTATAAGCGCAGTAATAGTTAGATTTATTTGAGCGGAGACCATGTTGATTATTTCAAAGACAAAAGTATCGGCAACTTCCGCACCACACAAGTTTAATTAATTAATCCGGGGAGGATACGAATGATCAACTTTCTTACAACTTTCAACGTAAATTTTCACATTATAACCTTAATTTACGGAATTCTAAATCTTTATTGGATTCTCTTACCAGATAATTAACAGTTAATATTCTAGAAAAGTTGAAGCGCCATCTGTATTGTAGATTATTATTATGCAACGTTATAGACATCGGCGTCGTTACAATGTTAGTAGCTTGATATCGTTTTTTATATTAGGCGAGTATAAAATTCTCTCCCCTTTTACGGTGCACAATAAAATTCCAATTTGGTTAACCTTCTTGGAAAGGCAATAATACTTTATTACCATCAAGTTTGTTCGAACATCCTACATTGATACTAGAATCAAGATAAAAAGGAGAATGAAAACGAATATGCGACGTATAAAAGAAATTGAAATTGGCAAAGTTAGACGGGAATCCATGTCAAATCGGTAATAAATGTAAAAGTAACGATTTGGTAATAATGGTAAGAGAATTTGATGCGCATTCCAGGAATACGTACATACGTGAAGTTAACATCTTTTTTTTTTGCAATTTTTTAAAAGTAAGAACGTCTTATTATATTCCTCAAACTTACAAATATTTAGTTGGTGGAAAAAATAATCAACGAAACATAGCAAACAATGATAGCAAGGACTTCGGGGAAGTATGGTAAACAACACAAAGGTACCACAAGACGGAGCAAAATGTCATATTTCCGGTGACACGCAGGCACTCCTTTTTGTAATTTGTACTGAATGCGTTTCTGATTTTAATCGAACAGTCCTTTTCACTAGACCAGAGAACAACAATTACCATAATCAGCGTGTCAGGTATATTAAATCGAGGATTCTTAGGAAAGTAGCGAGAAATACTTAAGATATCTGTAGAGACATATATCTCAAGAAAAAACACAGTACCCCAGTATCTCCTTATTCACTTGTACGTCTTTCGCATCAAACAAATGTACTCCGATAGTTCATACGTATGCACCCACTTAAAAGTTTGAAAGGACTGAAACGCGCTCGGAAGATAAACAACGAAATGTAAATAACAAGTTTTAAATGTTCGACGCCATTTTAAAGTATACACCAACCAAGCATCAGCGTGGGCTGCGAAACAATAATTTAGAATTAAATGCAATGCAAATGGTCTCTGGGTATCGATAGCACTTAACTAGATAAGTTCTTTCGCGTCAAAGAACTAACAACTTTCAAATTGGAGAGCGCTCGGCGCCCCAACTTATATTGCTGCCATCTCTAAAGTTTTGCAGCGCAGTCCGTAATAGTTTGCAACAACTCACTACCACTTCCTCGTTAGAGGATGTGCATAAAGTCGTTCCTTTTATTCTACTTCGTGTTTTGTGAGATGCAACGTGATAATGAAGGTGAAGTACTTAATTCTATAGATGGTTCGAAAGTTTGTTAGTGTTGTTTGCACTAAACGAAATATTTTATTTTCTACACCTGCCTAAAAATATATAAAGACATCGTCGAGGAATATCCTTGGCATATCCTCTAGGATCGATGGATCAACGATACGGAAGGAAAATCGAGTTTTTCGAACTTTTGTTAGAGCATTGGGCTTCCGAAGATGCCGCATATTGCAAAACCAAGACGATGCTGGACTTCAAGCCAATTCTAGTCAGAGGTAGAAGTAATTACTTCACCCAATATGACATAGTCGATGAGCTTATAGAGATTCTGCAGCTTTTTTGGATTTTACGGAACTGGCGTAGAATACCTTTGCTTTAAATCTTCTGAAAAAAACATCGATCGTGTTAGTTCTTCTTTTGCAGTGTTAACAGTCTTGTATTCTTTGCTTAAAAGGCCGAACTGAATGTGGACAGATAATGACAATGGCCAGTTTCAACATGTGAAATTCCCAAAGATCCACTGCGGGAAATTTAAACCATCTTTTAAAATCCGCTTACCCCTACCACTTTTCAACTTTTTTGCAGTTTATAAACTCTAGGAGGCATTTTATTCCTATTTACAACTTATTGTATACTTTTGGAGATTTATTACCACTTTTGCCCATCCCAATCTCTATTACGCTGGGCGTGTGGCTAATTCTCTTATTGTCTCAAGATCTTCAATTTACCCCGATTTCTTTGCTACGGAAGACGACTACCTTGTTATTTGAATAAATAAATCGACATCGCTTTGTCTCTATTAAAATGGCCTCGGTGTATGCGTACAATTGCATGATCAACATATATTTCTCGTTTCATTGCCACATAATTACTATCGTCGATTCTAATTGTCGTATAGGAGCTCTTTCTCTTCATTAATGTATTCCTACGAAAGCGATCTATTTTTCAATTATACATTCGTCCTATTATAACGTACATACGTACTACGTAAAATTAATACCGTTGTAGGGCAATTACGCTTAATAACACCGAAAAGTGGAGGCATGTTATAGCTCGGTATTGCGGCACGTTGTTTCTATTAGATTTCGTAACAGGAGAAATAGTTTTTTCCACGCTTGTTCGTTCATTAAGACAATATAACCGCAAAAACGCATTTCGCGAAATTGCCGTACGATATTGTATCGCCGACGTATTGCGACATTCCGCTTCGCTTTCTGAATAAATGAAATTGGAAAAGCGGCTGGTACGTTCGTCGGATATTTACGAATGCTGTAAATCGCAATTTACGTATGCACGTATATATGCACATGTTCGGAAAAATATTACTTTTCTGAACGTCAAAGGGTAGAAGGACGATAAATATTGGGCTCTGTCGTATATCAGAGGACGCTGTATAGACTAGCTAACATAGACTTCAAAATTACGGCATATATCTTTCTGCAGCCGAGAAAAAAATAGGTTGGAACGCCACTCTTCTATCAGCTATTCATATCGAGAAAACCAATCTAATAACTTAATCAAAACAGCAGAAAAGAAAGCAAAGTTTTCAATACACAATACGGAGAGAACCTAGAAACGCTATTCGCCACATTATAGACGTTGAAGAACATTTCAAAAGAAGCTGTAATGGAAAATTACCAATTTTGTATGTGCTATTTTATGTACACTGCCGTTCAGTGAAGTTCGGTCATACAATAAAAATCTATTATATCACACTGTATACAATCATTAATACATAAAATTAGAAAAATTTTAAGCATACACTCTTTTCGAAGGGATTAAAGCCATAAATTATTATGTAAAGTAGAAATATTGCGACAACCACAATAAAGCCCTCTTACTATTATTTCAAGAATTTCTCGGATGTGCCGATCTTTTGAAACGGGTAGTTTGGGGATTATTAACGAACAATACATTTAGGAAATATACCGCAGTATCATTCTTGTTTATTTATCACGGGCGTAAAGATATAAATTTGCTTCATTTTACTGTTAAACGTGTGTTGGGGTGCATCTGTCGTTTTTGCGCGAAAGTCTTAAGAAAATTTACTTCAAAATGGCACGTGGCAAGCCTACCAGTGTAGAAAAACGTTCACGCATTATTACGCTGTTTGAAGAAGGATATTCGGCGCGACAAATTGCTGAAAAAATAAATATGAGAAGTTCAACAGTAAATGGCATCATAAAGCGATATCGGACAACTGGAACCATAGAAAATCGTGTTCGTCCTGGAGCATCTAGGAAAACAACAAAAGCTGAAGATTTGAGAATTGTATTATTAAGCAAACGCAATAGAAAATTAACAGCGCCACAAATAGCAGCCGAAGTCAATCGCGGCCGTGAAGAACAAGTTTCGGCGAGTACGGTAAAACGTCGACTTCAACAAGCGGACCTTCATGGACGCATTGCCATTCGAAAACCCTTATTACGTCGGGGCAACAGAGCAAAACGGCTAAAGTGGGCCCGTTCTCATCTAGATTGGTCGTTAGATGATTGGAAACACGTACTTTGGAGTGACGAATCAAAGTTTGAGGTTTTTGGGCAAAGTCCACGAGTTTATGTCCGAAGATCTAAAACCGAAAAGTGATCCCGAACTGCATTGTGTGGGGATGTTTCTCCTTTGCTGGAACGGGAGATTTATGCAGAGCGCAGGGTGTAATGCGGAAGGAAAATTATTTTGCAATACTCCAGAATCATGCAGTGCCATCAGGATTGCGTATAATAGGCCGTAACTTTACATTCATGCATGACAACGACCCAAAACACACTGCGTTAGTGTGTAAGAACTATCTAAAGGAGCAGGAAGAACAGCACACCCTGAAAGTAATGACATGGACCCCACAAAGCCCAGATTTGAACCCTATATAGTTGTTGTGGGATGAACTGGACAGGAGGATCCGAAATATACCTCCAACTTCACAAGAACATTTACGGAATATTCTGCAACATGAATGGATTAATATTCCACAATCCGTTTTAACAAAACTTATCGAAAGAAGAATAGTTCGAGCGGTGATTAACAGCAAAGGAGGTTTTTTCGATGAAAAAAAAAATGTTCAGTATGTTATATTAGGCCAGAATAACTTTTTATTTATTTATTTTTGTCTTTTTTACATACAATACATGTACATACAATAGAATTGCATTTTGTTTTTAGTTTCGTTTGTTTCTGTAACCTTTTCGTGTTTTTTACTAACCCACCAAACTTCTCTGAACGGCAGTGTCTAGCCTTTATTACGAAAGCTCCTGATATAATATATAGATTAGAGTGATAGCTTAAGACAGATGTAAAGCAATCAATATAGAAGTTAGTTTTAGTGTTTGTGTTTAATTGCCTTACACGTATAATAAGAAGTAAATTAAAGTAACCCCGTACCAAATATCTTAAACGCCAAACAAACGATTTATTACAAAGCTAACCAGGACTGTTTTACGAGGTGAGAACACTATTACGAAAAGTTTGTGAATACGGGAGGGGAATACTTTGAATTAATTATTTGAAGGATTAATAATAAAATTAAAAAGTAAAGTGCAGTTATTTTCTGAACAAACCTTTTAAACATTTTAATTTAAAGAAATGGTCAATGTCGTCATGGTTTCTAAGAAAAGAACTTGTCCTAGTAATATCAATATTTTACTAAAATTCTTCGTTCCTCTTATTATGCAGTACGACGACCATTACGATTCATATCGGTCTACATGAAGTTCATTTCTTCGTTTTGCGTAAAGTAAACGGCAATCTGTCGTATTTGTGTAGACAGCCGCACTTCGCAGCGAGCGGACGTTTATTTTATGGTTTGACTATCATCGCCGGTCCTTCCATAGGGAAAGAAAAACATTTTTCTTCACTAACTGCTAGGAAAAACAACTAGAGCGCGACGAATTTAAACATGGGATAGGTTTAAAACCGCAAATGGTAGTTGCAATCGAGTGGTCCGCTCGTGTTTCTTTCTATTTCTGGGAGAAGATTTTAATTGGATTTCTTTTTTGAATTAACGCTGGAAAATGAAGCTGTTAGTCGGGTGCTTGAAAAAGCAGGAGGTGGGATGGAAAATACGAAGATTCCTTAATAGAATACGTTTTAAAGGTGCACTGGCTACCTAGCTAAAATTTAATTGCGTGCGTGAGTCGAAAGTTTGAACAGTGACGGTAAGCGCGCTTGTTCTAAGAGAACGAGTTGAACAAGACATGTGTTATATGACGTGTAGAGCTTTTATATAAAATGCTGACTCAATTGTTCCGCCGAGTTCTTGCGAAATCTCTTGCAAAAGAGTCGGGTTGCTTGTGCTTCTTTAAGGCATCGAAATTAGAGAGGAGGACAACCTGCTCCGAAAATCTATTTTTTTAGTAGTGTAGAAGCGATTCTTGCTCGAAATGTCCGATCATATGTAATATGTATTATTTTTTAAAACACCTGCTTATTTGGGCATAAATTCTTCTTTTATTATTGATCTACTGACGTGCTGTTCAACATTGCAATCGTTTTGACAAATTGCTGCATTATAAATTGTGGATTATAATAACGTCTGGGGTATGGCAGGATCCTCGTGTAGAAATTGCGAAAAGATTGAATTTGAAGGAAAACAAACATTTGTTCTACCAAATCACATTTCAGTAGTCGAAAGACAAAAATTTGTACGCAAAAATACTTGTTTCCATTTGGCTGGAAACCTTTCAGAATGTCCTCGTACGTGCTTGGGACAAGTAAACTAAACCAGCAAAATTATATGCTCGAAACAGCAGGATATTTGTTTATCAATATTCGAACGCACATTTTGGCGGGATTAACGCTAATTTAGTGGCAAAATTTGGTGACAAATAGGACATTTTCAAAATTGCAACTACATCGAACAAGTTCTAGGGATTACCAACGTACTTAATATCAAAATTGCAAAAGGAAAGGATGACATGGATTTCCACTAGTGTACATTTTTACAATCTCTCCGCTGCAATACGTGCAACCGCAATGGACAGATAATTCCGTTGAATTCGAAGCGGGGCGAACGCTCGCATGGAATTTTTTATTTCCCAAACGATCCATATATTCCCCGCTGTAGAGTCTGGAGGAAGCAACAAAAAATAGAACTAGGAAAAACGAATAGAACAAGGAACAAAAACTAACCAACTGAACTGCTGCTTTCCTAAACTTTCTTTTTCCCAGCCCTAAAAATTTCATATTTGTACGTCGTTAACGTCATAATCTCGACTGTCCCTCCTCCCTCCACCAGCAACCGACGCTTCCACGATAATAGCTGGGCGCTCTATAAATACATGGGAATTCTCCTACCGTCAATTACCGAGATACGTTGGCTCATTCGTCTGAAAGTTTCCGACGACGTCAATTATCTTGAAATCTCTTGAACGTTAACCAATAGTTGCGGATACGGCCGAACAGATGGTGCTGACGTGCTACGTTTAATTTTCAATTAGCCACTATTATATTTTTGACTCAGCAAACTTATCTATCGTTCGGATTTCACGGCCCGCTTCGTTTTATTATTACTACGTGACGTGCTGCTAGATCAGCGCGAATTTATATATTTGCTGAAATCGTAACAAGGTCTGCGCGGAATAAAGGGTTGTTGCGTATCGTTGAACACTGAAATGCTGGATGTTTTTGATTATACAGCATTTATCCACTTTTGAGATGTACAAATAAATAGAACAAATAATAGAGATAGATAAGGCAATTGGTTTCGTGTTATATTTGAGGTTTATAGATAGTTTTGTTTTGGTATTTTTCTTTATCGTGAACAGACTGTATATCGACGACCAACTCTAGCACCAAAATGTATCCCTCGTAATACTAGGGCTTTTCATTTCTGACGCGCCACTGTTACCTTGAGGACATTCGAAATCAGCGAAATGAATGTATTTTCTCGAACACTATTTATAAGAATTCTAACTCAATGCAGATAGCAAATTTAGTTGGCCGACAGCAAGAGTGACGGATATAAAGACCCGCATAATAAAAAATTACTTCATAAATCTGGGAGCGAAAACTTAATAAAACCGAAAATATTCAAATTCGGCCCTGCTCATCGGGCCGGAACGTTTCAAGGTCCAACGCTTCCAAGGAGCGAAAGAGAGAGGTAGAAGGCGTAGGCGACCGACGACGCCAGCCTAAGCGCAGAACCACGCCTCGACGTTCATAAAGCCGCCCGTAATATTGTGTCCCTTCGAGTCGTAATTCCCTTTTTCGTTTCGTCGTAACTGTTTTCGGTTGCTTATGAATTTTACCCCGGTAAAATACCTCGCGCGCTCCACTTCGACTTGGAAGTTTTCCGTCCGCTTTCGTCCTCTCCTCTCCCCTTTTGTGTACATTCTTTCTCCTCTTCTAGTTCTTCTTTCGGGCGACAGCGCGGGTCCGTATCCCCGGCTAATGGAAGTAAGTAAGGAGAAGTAATGAAATCCGCGATTTCGTCGGGAAAATTCCGGGAACGCTTTACGGTTTCTATTATTGCGCGCTCCGAACTTGAGGTTGACGACGTTGGTCATTTGGATTTTCTTTTAGCTGTTCGTTTTTCTGCGAAAAATTAAATTCGCCCCAAATACTAAATCATTTACCCGTTTTTCTTTTGGTATATTGCAGGCTCTATTATATCTCTTAATATTAAGAACGTCAAAACGTTAATAAGATTGTATAAATTAATTTAGCTGATTTATGTTTACTAGCCAGATGTTGCTTAGTCAATTATGTTTGAGGAATTATTCTCATTGTTTGCTAACTTTTTGCTAAAATTTAACAAAACATCATAAAACAGTCTGAAATACACGAATTGCAATGAGAAATTTTCCTACGCATTTCTTTGGGACTACAACGTCTCAGATTGTACATTATAGTCGCACCTTTCTATACCTGCTTTTCAGTTCTGATTGATTGATGAGTTTTGATGAAGAACATGCAGATCGTCCAAATGAAGTCGCCACACAGAAGTAAGTGAAAAAATTCACGATATAGCGAGAGTGAAAGAAGTTAATAACAGCAGCGGTTACACCGGCCGTGAAAGTTTCCGCAATCTCCCTAGTCGAAAACTGTAATAATGTGCCATGTGTGAACAGTTCTAAAAATTATAATGTTAGGATGGATGAAATTGAGTTAATTAAAGAAAAAAATGGGACGCTTCACATGGATACACAAAACTTTTGCAGTCAGTAAATTCGGGGATTACATCAAGAGACGAAGATTAATCTCCTCCTCTTGGTCGAAAGGAAAGAGACGATACCGTCTCGTAATATACGGAGTCATACCCCGGGGCCGGTGTGTGTGGGTGTGTATTTTAGACTTGCGGTAAACACCAGCGTTCGCTCGACTACGATGACTTTGACTTCGAGAATTGTCATGCGTATGTGCGTTCGAATATCTCCTTTGGCTATTCGGTTTTCGTATCGATCGGCTACGCCATCTACCCACCCGCCCATCCATCCATCCATCCATTCAACCATTCAACCGTCCATCCGTCGAATTTGAATACGCTCTCGTCAAAACCGCAAAAGCTTTTTTCTATATTACGGCAGAAGGGAGGGGTGCGGTAAGCATAGGCGGGCAGACAGTCGACGAGCCGGTATAGTCGTACGCGGCGAGCTTTTTCGTGTTAAAGCCGGATCTCGAAGTGAAATATTCAAATGTCGTGATAAAACGTATAATTTTCTCGTTTTCTCGAAAGCGTATAGCATTCGCCGCGGTTAGATTGAAGTCGTTAAATTGTAACTGTATATATAGGGAGGCAGCGGTTACATAAATGAATGATTTAGACTTTATTGGTTACATTTGTTTTTTCTTTTTTTTTATTAATGAGACTAGTATACCTCAATTAGATTTGTTTAACAAATTACCCTCCATATATTGTTTGTATATTTCTTTAAGCTGTACAAAGGCATACTGCGATTTAGTATCTTTTGTGTTCTGATAGCGGTAAGTATAGGTAACTTCGATATCTTTTTATAAGCAATCCGTTCTATTATCTAGTAAAATCTGTACATTATAGCTTCTTCTGTTTGATTATCAACATTACGAGGGAAAAAATTTTAATCAATTGGATGATTTCTTCATGGCGGTATTCAATAATGGAGGTGAGTATGTATTTCGTGGCTCTTTGCAGCCGTGATTAAAAGGAAATAAAATAGGTGTAATTTACGTTTCGATAATGTGGTCCTTATTTCTGTAAGCAGGACCCTCTCAGTTTGCTCCTTCATGTTAACCTGCGCCCCACTTTGAGCCCCAAAGTTCAAAATAATTAAGCAGGTATAATTTCTTAATATGACAAACATTATTTTTCTTGGCAAATGATCCTATTTTGATCCAAAAAACAAGTTTGAACTCGTCTAACGCTTATCACATTTATACGTACCTCATCCACTGCTTTCCACCACTGTAACGACGTATAATCGCGTTAGGTGACCATCGTGAACGTAGCGATAATTGTATTTTACAATTACATTCTGTTAAGATGTACAAATGTTGCAAAAGCCAGTTCTCCTTGAGGGTTCAACGACAAATCAAATTACCGGTACTAAGTTACCATTTAGAACAACCGCTTTTAGTGTATTATTTTCTAATGTGCGTGAAGTGAGATTAAACCTACTCGCCGCTGATGATTTGGGGAAAAAGTTAGTATAAAAGAAATTTTTGCGAAATCAAAAGGAGCAACAAAATATTAAAGAAATTCATTATTCTTTGCTTAAACATAATAAACTCATCACATGAGTTTCGCAAAACCTATAAATTGATTTTTGCGAACTTATTTTATATTTGCTATTGCTTTACTCCATCATAAGTTATCACGAAAATCTTAGCTCCTATATGCATACATATATTTGCATATTTTCGCAAATATACGCGTATATTTCTGAAAAATCAAACATCTTCAGACGAATTTCCCTAGTTCATGGCGTTCGCGTCTCAAATCCACGTCCTAGATTCACACGTACGGCGGCAGTAAATTTTATTTCGCGTAATATCATTCTTTCCGCTACAAAAGCGAAATGTACAAGTTGTAAAAGAACGGAAAGCAAAAAAGACGCATTCGCTTCTGTTTTACATGTTTGCGCGATGGCAGAAGATATTGAACGCTCCTTCGACTGTCGCGTGCTCGATTCATATTAAATCAAACACTTCAATCGCTACTGGTGCATGCTCAAACGGCGACTTGATTATAAAAAGGAAAAAGGATAAATTTTTTCGTGTTCCCGTATATCTATAAGGTTATTCAAAATAAAGTTACACATTGAAATTGTTACAATTTTTAGCGAATCATTTCTTTTTTTCTTACATACGCCTCATATATCCCTTTTAATGCTACTATTTTTATACGATTTTCTATGCCACGGAAATATACCTACTGTTCCTCAGTCCAGTCCGAACATTGCTGGGTTCTGCTTTTAAATACGTCCTTAACAAATTATAGATAGCTGCTCAAAACCATCGATGTGAAGTTAGCAGTAGACTTCTTTTCGGTGAAATCAATAAATACCCTGTATGATATGAACACAACGTTTTACTATGTTTTGGTAATGTTAGTATTTGGTAATTTTTAAATGCAAGAACTCTGGCACTTAAAGCAAATGAAAATTAAACGACTAATTAACCACTTCCGTGGAAAACCCTGTATATAATGCGTAGAGTATGCAAACAGCATTTCTGCTAATATTATTACACGTTCGCAGTACGTAACAATTCCCTGAAGCCATCATCCAATTGTACCCGTTCATAATTGTACAACTGTAATTTCGCTAAAAACTTTAAATACATGACGACGGGGGCGCCGCTAAACTCGTGGAGGAGCCGCGCGTTGCCTTCGGAATTATTTTTCGCTATTTTCCACGTCTTAATTAACATTATTAAATTTCTTGGCATCTGTTCCATTCCGTTCGCAAATGTAATTACCGTATTACACTTAACATAAAGCGTGTCTAATCCCCCGCCTTACAGCGAGGAGCGATGTGTTGGAGCGTTCTCCTTCAGAAGATGGTTTTGGTATCGTTTCGTTCTTGCCGCTTTTAACTTCACGGTTATTCCGAGTGATACGGTAGTTTTGAATAATTAACCTGCCAGTAAGCGGCTTGACAATTTTATTGTTCGCGATAGTGTTGATTTGAAATTCGAACCGGCTGGCATTATTAAAGTGGTTGCCGCTACCAACCCGGGGCGAGGCGTCTTGAATTTCCCGCAGATATTTTAGCTTTTAAAGCCCTCAAGTCGTACGTAAATTTACAGTTGTCTTTCAATGGGGCTAGTTACTTATATCTGTTCAAACCGTGAATGTTGGCATTTGTACAGAGGAGACTTTAATGCTACTTTCACGTAGTGACAAGGAATATAATTGTGACTTGTTTTGTGTGAAAAGGTTTAATTAAATCTAATAGCGATTTTGGATATAAATAGATTTGTCTTCAAAATATATTAAAAGATCGTTCTTGCCGAAAAGAAGCAAATACATTTATGCTTACACCGAAGGCAGGTTGTGTCCATGAAGGAAGTATTGTACTCTGCCGTTCAAAGAAGTTCGGTCGGTTGGTAAAAAACATGAAAAGGTTACAGAAACAAAGGAAATTAAAAACAAAATGCAATTTTATTGTATGTACAGGTAAAAAAGACAAAAATGAATAAATAAAAAGTTATTCTGGCCTAATATAACATACTGAACATTATATTTTTTTTTCATCGAAAAAACCTCCTTTGCTGTTAATCACCGCTCGAACTATTCTAGGCATTCTTTCGATAAGTTTTGTTAAAACGGATTGTGGAATATTAATCCATTCATGTTGCAGAATATTCCGTAAATGTTCTTGTGAAGTTGGGCATATTTTGCGAATCCTCCTGTCCAGTTCATCCCACAACAACTCTATAGGGTTCAATTCTGGGTTTTGTGGGGGCCATGTCATTACTTTCAGGGTGTGCTGTTCTTCTTGCTCCTTTAGATAGTTCTTACACACTAACGCAGTGTGTTTTGGGTCGTTGTCATGCATGAATGTAAAGTTACGGCCTATTATACGCAGTCCTGATGGCACTGCATGATTCTGGAGTATTGCAAAACAATTTTCCTTCCTCATTACACCCTGCACTCTGCATAAATCTCCCGTCCCAGCAAAGGAGAAACATCCCCACACTAACACAGAACTACGCCCTTGCTTCACTGTAGGCACAATGCAGTTCGGGATCACTTTTCGGTTTTAGATCTTCGGACATAAACTCGTCGATTTTGCCCAAAAACCTCAAACTTTGACTCGTCACTCCAAAGCACGTGTTTCCAATCATTTAACGACCAATCTAGATGAGAACGGGCCTACTGTAGCCGTTTTGCTCTGTTGCCCCGACGTAATAAGGGTTTTCGAATGGCAATACGTCCATGACGGTCCGCTTGTTGAAGTCGACGTTTTACCGTACTCGCCGAAACTTGTTCTTCACGGCCGCGATTGACTTCGGCTGCTATTTCTGGCGCTGTTAATTTTCTATTGCGTTTGCTTAATAATACAATTCTCAAATCTTCAGTTTTTGTTGTTTTCCTAGATGCTCCCGGACGAACACAATTTTCTATAGTTCCAGTTGTCCGATATCGCTTTATGATGTCATTTACTGTTGAACTTCTCATATTTATTTTTTCAGCAATTTGTCGCCCCGAATATCCTTCTTCAAACAGCGTAAAAATGCGTGAACATTTTTCTACACTGGTAGGCTTGCCACGTGCCATTTTGAAGTAAATTTTCTTAAAACTTTCGCGCAAAAACGACAGATGCACACCAACACACGTTTAACAGTAAAATGAAGCAAATTTATATCTTTACGCCCGTGATAGATAAACAAGGATGATACTGCGGTATATTTCCTAAATCTATTATTCGTTAATAATCCCCAAACGACCCGTTTCAAACGATCGGTACTTCCGAGAAATTCTTGGAATGATAATAAAAGAGACTTTATTGTGGTTGTCGCAATATTTCTACTTTACATAATAATTTATCGCTTTAATCCCTTAGAAAGGAGTGTACGCTTAATATTTTTCTAATTTTATGTATTAATAATTGTATAACAGTGTGATATAATAGATTTTTATTGCATGACCGAACTTCACTGAACGGCACTGTACATCTCGCAATTTTCCCATGAATCATGCAGATTCGTATTAGTAATTATTAAAATGTAAGCAATGTATTGTATTGTGCGTGCCGTAGATCTTAAAGAGCGCCCAATATTAATCTCAATATTATTTTTTATACCTTATTTTGGATTGTTTGTTTTTGTTTTGTTAAGCGCTGAACCCTCGTGTGTCCACAAAAATTGCGAAGGCACTCAGTAGAAGTAATAACTATCCCGAATATTATTTACAAGAAGAAGAGAAACCTAGAATAAATTATAAAAAAGCAAAATCCATACCACATAACACTGGAATAATAATAAGTACTGGACAATAGCAACTGGATATAGGAAATGAGGAGTCAAAGGGTCAAGGTTCCCACGATTGTAACAACCGGATCAATATGTAATCAGATGAACGGTAGCGACGCAGACAAACATTGGATACCTCAGTTCGGAGTATCGTAAAAAAAATACAGCAAAAAAACAGGAAAACCAAGGACGGTTAGTAATCCTAAATGAAGAATAGGAGAACAAGGCCGGTTAAAGACGAAACCAGAAGGAGGAACCACAGGATAAGAGTATATCACGAAAAATAACAAAACCGTCAACCTAAGAACATGCGAAGCTCTGCCTAACTGTTGACTTAAATGTAATTAAATAATTGATTATTGTTTTCTGAATACTGGTCAATGTGCGATTATAACAAAAGAGTGATTTACATAGCCGGACTAGTAACTAGTAACTTGGGGGTCCAGTATGCTTGAAGCCGCTAATATTTGTGACGAGTAACGCAATCTTTGTGTTAAGACATGAAGCTTAAAACCAATGAACTTATTTTCACTGTCGCTATAGTAAATATTGCTGAAGTTACTTCCAATTCATGTAACGTACGTAACTGGATTACAGATATGTGTTACTCGAAGTAATTTCACCCTAAAACCCCTCTTTCAGCATAAGTACACGGACACGAAAAGAATGGAATAAGTGGCAAGAAGCATAAGAAGGATAAAGAAGAAGCGAGGAACGATGGGGTCCTCGATTTTATATGTAAATACGCGTAGCTGTGGGAAAAGGTGACGGAAGGCAAAGAGGCAGTTGAAATTCAGACGTCGTAAATATACCGGGGATGGCTTTAATACCCGTCGCCAACACGGTACGATGCAGAATATCATCGTGACCTGGTTTCGCCTCCGCCACCATCACCATCCGATGGTCGCAGGTGTGTGTGTCCTGCGGTCGATAACAGCGCCGCCCAATGCCTAACTCGTACAATTAATAGAGAAAAGTTGCGACTACGGAACTTAATTTAAAAGATGTATTTTAACGGGGTTTTTATTTATCTTCATCCGTCCAAGTTCCTACTTTGAGCGTTGTACAATACCATCCGGCTAACTTATATATATAGCCATATTGTTCTTTAATTACTTTTATTCATTTATACCGGCTAGAAGATAAGTTCTGTTTTAAACGAGAGAAGTGGATGGGAACTTAAAAAGAAACGGAGCTTTTGGCTATCTTATATATTACTAGGTTTTACTCGGAACAATAGAGGGAATGTATCGTACTTCTTTGTTTGTTTAAAGAAAATGACCGCGATAAGAACAAAGTAATAGCACAAAAAGAAAGATGGAGCGCGTGAAGAAAGGAGCTACATATCAATTTCTACCCTTTAACTTAAAATAAACAACATTTCACGCAGAATTCAGGAAAATGCAATATGACTGGTTTAGTCAATTAAATACATACAGCGCGTCCCGCCTTAAAGCTGGACAGCTAGATATTGAATCTCTCAATAGATTCTCTTTGTAATCCGAGTTTTTCTAGTGTCTCTGTAAATATTAACACTTATTCTAGTGATTAATGGTAGCAACGATGGTGGTGTAATTCAGGAATTCGAGGATTTCCATTGTCAACCATGCAACCAAATGATACGAGGAAAGGATTTTAATTTCAACATATCTTCGTCCATCCGATCTTTAGAAGCATCTACTTTTACCGGAGATAAAATTATCTAATACAACGCCAGGGACAAGAAGATGGAGTGCGAGGCTGTACAAGCAGCTGAAGAATTCAAAATGGATCAGAAGAATCACTGTGACGTAGGTTCTCCAGTCGCACCTAGGTGAATGTCACTCCACTGGACACTTATCACGTTCAATGCTGTATAGTTACAATATTATAACAGTTATGAAGTTATTGCAACATATATGCTGAATCTCAATTGTACCAATTAAACGGAACAGTCCCACACTGCATTTTCCAATTTTATATTTAATCTTTCTCGTATGCAAATGCATCTTCCGCCTTCGCGCACATATACAAAAATACACATAGGTAAGCAAAACATTTCCAAGAGACTGAATAAAAATGTAATATATCAGGCATGTCGAGATTCTTCTCGACAATTCATCCTCCTTGTTCTGTATATAAAGTAAATTGAATTTTTATTAAAGTTGCAGCGACGACCACGCTACTGCACGCTTTGCCGGTCTACCTTTAACACCATCCTCGTTTTCACTCCCTCCAGTTGCAACCTATTCCTTGCGAAATGCTTTGAAATTACGACTGTTCCCACGAAGGCAACATACCGTAAAATTTCCCGTATGCATACGACTATTGCAGTATTGATCAGCGTGCAATTGCGATGTATTTGCATGCGTCGAGGCATGCTTGGGTACTTGTTTTTGTGTTCGTTTTTTAAGCACAGGAATCTTTACGTTGTCCCAATGATTCAGCGAGTTAATGGTCAACCAATCCTGCTTTTAAATCTGTTCGGTCTATTCATATTGAATGTGGGCGATGTTGCTGGTGGGGATGATTCGCATATTTGACTTTACATTTTTTTATGATTAATAAGTTATTAGAAGAAAAAGCTGCCAAATTAGAATATTTTTAGTCGTAGATATGTGTGCATTACACATACAAGAGTAAGTATTCTTTGCATATTCGTAGATACGTAAGTACACATTCCAATGTTCCGAGTAAAGTAAGTTTAAGATTTTTATTACATCAGTGAAGTAGTTTGGTATTGTTGTCATCTGTACTTTTTGACCAGATATTAAAAAATATTGAAAAAAATTTGAGCTGTTTTCTTTTTTATTTTCTTTGATCCTATCTCACAATTTCCTTCCAATTTCACCTACGTAAATCGCATTGCGATCATCACGTCTTATATTATAAACCCCATTTTTGCCAAAAAAGAATTCTTCGTAAATTAAAGCATAACATCAAAAACTTTGGTCAGTGTGTCTTACATGGTTGAAATCAGAAAAAGATGGTGTCAAAATTCGGAACGGAGCCGATAGTAAATAATAAACTCGATAATGGCAAGAAAGAACCGAAACTCCAAACAAAGATTTCGCTTCCGCATTAGATAGAAGATCGAAAGTGGCGTTGACGATGTATTTTTAGTTCTTCCTTGCTGTGCCAAATAAGAGTGCTACAGATAAAAGAAACGAGCTCTTCTTATTTTTTAAATATCAAACGTCATTTGTTATTTCTTTCTTCGGGTTTAGATCAAACATAAAATTTAACAACTTTGCCAGATTTAAATCTACCCTCCATCTCCAATCATAAGCAAGATCCTCATGGTGATCAGTAGAGATGACCAAGGCAGGTGAAATTATTGCTTTTTTGCAGCGACTAGACAGACTCGTGTCTATTCGTCTCATAAGAAAGGGTTCGTTCATGTTCGTGAGAACATGAGTCGTTGCAAAAAAGTAGCCTTTGTCATCTCTAGTGATCAGACTGTATATTTCATTGGCGACCTCTTTGATGTACTTATCATACAGCCGCGTAAGCAGTTCACGCCCTTTATGATGTGAAAAGGGTTGTATATCGGTTATTCGACGTCTTAAAAAGTTAGGATTTCGTCGTTGGAATTGCTCCGAGAGATAGATGGTGTTGCCATATTTTTCTATATTTCCAACTAACGGAAGAAATTAATGCAACAACAAAAAAAAGGAAATTTTTTGTTGTTGTTTTACAAAAACCAAGAAGTGATAAAGATTTCGATCAGTCATACAAGTCTCAAAAAGTCTAAGAAGCTTCTCGGGGAGATGACAAAACGTTGATTTTGTAAGCTGTAGTGTAATCGCCATTTTATTACAAAAACGAATAACCAAGACAATATTCTTTTAAAATTTTTAGCGGTGAAACGGGAGTACCCCTACAGAAAAAAAAAATATCCCCAAATAATTTCGATATACATACCTGAACTGTAATCAGAGCACGGGACCGAATAGGGACATTTTATATCCGCGTAGAAAACGACAAAACAAATGTCACCACTTCTACGTACAAACAATTACCACGGAACAGTGTAACGATTTTAGATTTCGGTTAATGCTATTTTGATTGATATGCGTATACGTACATAGCGACATGGAATGCCGCTACCCGGTCATTATATCTGTTGACATGTAATTTACCTAATATGAGTGTTTGCTAGGAATATTTCGTCATTAACGATGTTACGTGAACGAGGAATTTTAGTCAGACGTGATTGGAGTGCGTAATTATTATGTAGGCTCGATATTGTTCAATTATAGAAGTGCTCGATATTTTAGTTTCAAACGTTGAAGCTACTGATTTGGGGAGAGCTTGGATTAATAACAATGCTGTAGGATGAAGGCATTTTGTTATTTACATAACATTGTTAAACGACACTTAGAGTTCTTTTTTGAACCATGAAACGTATGACCACTTTCGCGTTATGATTTCCATAATGACATACAAAATCTATGCTATAAAATTCCCAAAGCGCATTAAAAAGACGGAAAACATTTGTGCGATAGAAACATTTTCATCCAGGCTGAACACGTAAAATTTTTCTTCCGCTTTAGCTTCAAAAAGTTACTTTGATTATTGCAGCTTATGTCTACCTTCTGGGGAGGATTTGGTCGTTTATTATAAATATCTATTAGAGAAAATATGAAAAATAAGGTTTTAGTGAATTTGTTTCTTCCAATCTCCTTTTTTCTGTACTAATTAGATTTTAAAGGAAATGGGAGAATCTCTCTCAGATAAAGAAGCTCCTCTTTCGTCATCGAGAACAGATCAAATAATCATACTTACAAACAACGTTCAGCTGAAATGTGTCTTCTAAACCAATGTTCAATATGGGGTTGTCACCCCGACATTTCAGCACGGTGCGGTCATCCTCCGGAACCGGCGCAAACGTCAGATAGCTTGTCACTACCGATTCGTTCAGCGTTATGTTCTCCTCCGTCTGTAAAAGTAATAAATTCGTAAATGAAATATCGAATATCTCGAGGTCAGATACAGAAGCAATAATCTACTTGGGCGGCTGGAAAACATCGAATTTTCAGGTTCAAGTAACTAGGTTTGGGACGATGAGATAAGAAAACTAAAGATATACTGTCCGATACCGAGCAGCTGGCTTATATAACTTGTTTCAACATCTCAAATGTACTGATTTCGAATAATTTAGAAAACAACGGCATACAAGTCTTAACGTGAAGTTAGCAAAGCCCTGAAGTAATCTGTGAGTGATGCTAGTTGCAGATGGTATCTTTTGCATAGATAATTAAAGGATGCTGCCGTTGGTCCTAATTTAGCTATTATGAAAAATCTCGATATGCTGGGGATCTACCAAAATGAAAGATAATCAGCTTTTGGATGAAGTTCTGATAGAATTTGCCAGATGATGCCGATCTTTTGCATAACAATGGAGCAATTTATGTAACTGGGCTCGAAAAAGAACGGTTGTAAATAGGAATTGAAATGCTTCAATATCTGGTCTCTTCATCAGAAAATAATTCCGGCCCTGAGCAATTTAGGAGGGAAAAAAAATTATTCGCAGGAGAGTTAATTTGAAATTAGGCAATATTAGTTTGTATGTTTTGAGCACCTTTCTTCAGTTCATGGGAACTTTCTTAACATCATCTATACCGATCTGGTATAGTTTTGTCTCCGAATATTTTTTATTAAAACCTTTTCTCTGGATTGCTCTAGAAAGGCATTTTCTTGCGCCCACGTACTAGGCGGACATGTTATACATGATCCCATATTTATTACTTAAATTCTAAGTTATTTGACCAATTAACAAATTCAATCACCGTTAGCTTTTAAATAACGATTCTTCTGATCGACAGCACAAAGAGATAAGAAAAGGGAAGAAACAACTCCCCGTCGCCTTCAGGCGAATGTAATTCCAGTCGGAAGGAACATCGTCGGGAAAGAATAGGAACCCGATTGAATAATTCGGCGAATTGGTTCCCGATCGTTAAGGACACGTGGGATGAAGGCGATGAAAGCATACGCACGCTTCAGCCAGACCGTTTACCGGACGTAAAAAGATACATAAAAAATGAATCGGGACCTCTTTCCCGCGTATGCGGGAAACAAGATATACCTACACAAAGGATGCAGAATGGAAGATTACCGCTTTGGGACGCCGATCTGCGGGATATGTGAGAGTCACAAATGATACAAATTACAACCGGCTTTGTACGAGGCCGACTGGTGCGGCATGCACGTATTTGCGCTGATGTATAGGTGGTCCTCTGTGTATTCACGTCGAAAGTTCTATTTTCTACGTGCGATCGTGAAGGTGTGCATGTAAGGTCGCATATACAACGTACGGGTGCAGAAAGTGTATATTTCTTCGCCTCCTTATTGCGGTTTATTTTACCGAAATCAGGTTAAAATGCTGTCACTGCACTAAAAGCAGTAACGGTGTGCATGCGTTAGAAAGGAAATAAAAAGGCATCAGCTATGGTTTAAATACGACACCTTCAAAGATCTGAATTTTAACAATATTGAAGAAAACATATTTAGCGGAATAGCCGAATTCCCACTAATTAATTTTGTAATTTATTGGATAATTTATTTACCCACATTTACTTCCCTAAATTTGCACTTGCTGATGCGAAACATACAAATCTGCGGCAAAATGAAGGACTATAAAACGAATCCAAATAAATAAAACGAAAATCCGAGTCGCTAAAGCTACAACGGTTACATAGAAACATAAAAAAACAACACCTACTTACGCGGTGAAAGAAGGGAAACATAAACAAACGAAAAAACGTTTTTGGTAGGGGCGCGAACAAACAGTAACTCTGCGAATTTTATTTGTTTTGATTATGAGGAATTTATAAAAAAAAACGGAATACACGTGCACGTCGGCATTGTCGAATTTTGAGAACTTGTCACGTCAGTCGCATATAAAAAATGGGACGGGACTCGAACAGCCGGGCGGCCGCGTTCGGCAACGGAATAAATAAAATCGGAAAAACTGAGTGTAGTTCGCATTGTTCCATTCCGCCGTTCCCTCGACGATGTCATATAGAAAATTGTGCGGAAAATTCAATATCAATACGCTGAAATTCTAGCGAAGATTCCGGGTTGTTTCGTTGGTAAAACGTTTGTAGTACGTCGTGGAATGTTTGGAAGAGTCGATTTCTATTTCTTTTTGCTGTTATTTCTTCAATTTTTTTATTTTTTTTAGAAGTAAAAGAAATGAGAGAAAATAGTAAAATGATAATAATAAAAGTAAAATAGTAATTAAAAATTATTTCCGAAAAACTCCGCATTACGTATCGCCAGTATGTAATTTCGCTTGTATAAACCTTCGAAAAATTACTGAGCTTCGATTGGCATTTAATTTGAAAAAGATAAGCTATTAAACCATCAAGAACTAATTTCCATAAATCGCACGTGTGTACGTTTACATAGATAAGGAAGCACAGCACACACAGAACGCTCAACTTACGCTGCCTCGACGAAATTCCCTCTTATCCCTTAACCATGTTATGTTCGCTCGGGGCCTCGAACCTGTCACCTCGCACTTGATAAGGTAATCCTGATCGGAGATCATTTCGATGGGCTTGTTTAAGATTTTGACGGCGAGCGGCTTGACTGAAATAAACATCAGACACAAGCTGTATTAAGTTTAGAGGGCCGAAGAAGGAAATGGAAGGAAAAGAAATCGAAATTTTCCTCTTTCCCCACGTTCCCTCCTACAGCTAACGAGCGAGTAAACTACGAGGTTACTTACGCAGTAACTCTAATCGAACGCTTTTCTCCACAGGGGTCATAAGTTTCGTGTTGCTCGCCTGGCATTTAAATGTGGAATTTAGCTGCTCTCTCGTTAGATGTTGGACCGCTAGCTTATTAACCATGTAGTGATTGATTGAATCCAGCTCGCCCTCGACCAGGCGATCGTTGATGAACCATGAAACCGTAGGAGCTGGTCTTCCTGAAAAAATGATAAAGGAAAAAACATTAGAAGATGAATGGTCGACGTCAATACGGGAATAGATTGCTTTAAAAGGCAATTTACATATAACTTTATATTTGGTCCAACTCCAACTTGTCTCTAGTTTCATTAATGCCATAATAACTAATATACAGTAATGAATACGTTACTTCATCATAAAGCAATCAGAAGATAGGAAAATAAACATAATTTTAATTTCAAATAACAACTAACAAGCAGAAACGCCGAGTTTCTCTTCGTCTCCTCATAGAAGTTGCACGGGCTTCACGGATCTATTTGCATTACAAAAGGAAGCTCGCTCCTACTGACTCGGCTAACATTTGTTTTGTTAGATAAACTGCGGAATGACGAACTATTACGAGAATCCGAGCGTATTACCGCGACATCTATTGCGGTGAGCGAGTTCACTGTATATCAGTCGGTAGTTGGCGTAAAAAGGACGGGTGCCATATGGCCTTCCCATTCCGTAAAATATTTAAGCAAATGGATGTATGATAGTCCTGCTGCGTATGTTATTTGTTTAGTGGCACTAAATTTGTTGGAAATGGCATCTGCATTACGTATATTGAAAACAAAATGTGCTTTGGGTAATGGATATGAAAAGCACATTTATAATGTTAATATTGCAATGGGCGTTTGTTCCGTAAAATAACAACGGGTACCAAATAAAAGATTGCTAAAGGCAATCAATCTTCAAGTAAAAAAATATATAAATAAATCACTCCCGCAATTCCAATCAGCAATAAGCGTTAATGCAAAACCAGATAAGCCCCCTTTTGTTCAAAATTTGGTTTGATGCGATTTCGTGGTGTTCTTGATCGTTTCTAAGGTCTGCAGCGCTCAGAATTGTCAGTTGTATCTCTACTATTTGTCGCATAAGTTGTCAGTTGCAGTTTGCTTTCATACCTCCTCATATTTGGTTTCTAACATAGTTAGTCACTTTATATCCTCTTTATACTAATTACAAGAACTGCTGAAAATCTGGCCTCAATTTGGTGATTTTGATTTTTTTGGGCCTAAGCAGACCTATCATCAACTACATACCTTTAAATAAACAATTCTGACGCAGATTTAACAATCGAAAGTAAAAATACACCATTTTCCGACCAACGCAGCGAGTCTCCAGGTGGTGCCGAAATCTATGTCAGTTGACAGTAACCGTTCCCTAAACCAAAGTTTCAATAAGTGTTTAGTGTTCTCGATTTAGGGAACGAAGAACAGCCTTGCTCATTTTTCCTGAGTCGAGCTTTCAACGCGGATTGGTCCATAACGCAAGACGATACAAGTAAGCGGTAGTTTTTCCTTAATTCCGATTCCATCAATTTCTTGTCAAGAGTTGTATGAAGTTATAAAGCACATGGTTTCAAAAGAAATGCGTATTTACTAACAAAGACGCCCTCCGCAAATGGGTGTGGAGCTGATAGCTGAGACATGAATCCGTTTAGTTATTAATCAGGAATAAAAATATTCAATGTACACTGCTGTTCAGAGAAGTTCGGTCGGTTGGTAAAAAACATGAAAAGGTTACAGAAACAAACGAAACTAAAAAACAAAATGCAATTTTATTGTATGTACAGGTAAAAAAGACAAAAATAAATAAATAAAAAGTTATTCTGGCCTGATATAACATACTGAACATTATATTTTTTTTTGATCGAAAAAACCTCCTTTGCTGTTAATCACCGCTCGAACTATTCTAGGCATTCTTTCGATAAGTTTTGTTAAAACGGATTGCGGAATATTAATCCCTTCATGTTGCAGAATATTCCGTAAATGTTCTTGTGAAGTTGGGCATATTTTTCGGATCCTCCTGTCCAGTTCATCCCACAACAACTCTATCCGGTTCAAATCTGGGCTTTGTGGGGGCCATGTCATTACTTTCAGGATGTGCTGTTCTTCTTGCTCCTTTAGATAGTTCTTACACACTAACGCAGTGTGTTTTGGTAGGTGTTTGGAAGGTGTATACAGTAGAATTTTGTCATTTTTCTTGTAAATCCTGCGACGACGTGAAGCTCCTAGACGAAGGTAAATAAGTTGGTAGCATTTTTTTGACGTAGGAAAAGCTGTTGACCTCATAAATTATAACATTCAAACTTTAAGCCAACTGTTGCACTTTGTTATCTCGCAACAAGCACAAAGAAGAAATCAGGATATTATCGGCAAAGCAAAGTTTACTTCGGCATGCTATATGTAGTTAATTAAAGAGAATATTAGCAATCCCTTATTCCAAGTTTATGGGTCCTTCACGAAAATGAAACCGTTTTGAGTTATGGCCGTTCGTGTTAGCTCTGAACGGCACGTAATATTTTGGCTCCTCCCTATGCGACAGCAATAATTCGCCAGAATTCCCCACACGCTTCTATAAGAGAGCAATAAACCAGGTAGATTAATTTAAAATTCATCGGGGATCTTGGAAGTTCTACTTTTTTTTAATTGTTAGATATGGAAATATGGGAAAGGTTGTATAAAGAATATACAACTCGATTTAGGTTATATTGTTTTTTTAATTAATTTGCCTGTTTTTTAAATTGGGTATTTTTATGCAAAAAGTTAATAGCCACTTGTTACAGTTTGGAGGATTTTTTGTGTACTTTATTATTATTATGCAGAACGCTTCATACTGTAACAACATCAAGAAAGCAAGATAAGCCTTAGTTGAAACCACAATAAAAATCAGATTTTCCATAATATCCATACAAACTTGATCTTACTAAATTTATGCTTAAGCAAAATGAAAATACAATCAACTGGACTCATATCCCGCAAATAAAAATAAATTCTGCAGCGAATGAAAGGAAGCTTCTGCCTTTAACCTTTTCCAGATTAAATCTCTCAATTATGTACGATTATAAGAATATACAAAGAAAAATAACCAAGAAAAGAAAATTTACCCACGAAATTGCTACACAGTAACTAGATATAACGCAGGTATTGTGTGCCATGGAGAATCTCTACATTATTCAGTGAGATTGTGCAAATATCACGTTATGAATACTTATTGCGACGCTCAACATCGCACAGTCTGTAGTCTATATCCGGATAGTAGACATGCAGTCATCCAACTAAAGTTCATTGTTCCTCCTATGTAAATATGAAGCGAAAGGGAGTAGTGCTGCACAGGTTTGGAACCTGATAACCGCAATTTCGACATCGAGGGAATATTTTAAAGCTCGTATTTCAGCGCGGGCGTCAGCAACTGCATAACGCAGTTATTGCCGTATAAACATTATTAATAGTAAGTTCGTAAAAGGGAAACTACCTTCGTACTTTCTTCTATGTAGGAGTACTCGTAAAGTGAAATGGGCAAGCATTGATAATAAAAGTTTTATCTGTTTTTTTTTTGAAAAACTGTAAATTCGCTGAAGTAAGTATGACAACGTAAGTAGACGTTAAAAAGGTTTATGTAAACTTTCCTTATTTACATAGTAGAGATAATAAATTTTATTAATTTATTTAATTAAGTTACACTTCAGTTGGTGATGGTTTGCAAAGGCCAACATGTTTAGGCTTAAGAAACTTAAAAATAAATGAAGAGAAAACTAAAATTATAAAAGAGTGGACACGTATAAGTACCTGATGGTACATGTTGGGCGGATCGAATGACTAGATTTAAAAACAGTTAAATAGGCATATTATGTAGTATTGGTGGCAGCCTGTGTGAGCTGTATAATAATTTCAAATTTGGAAGCACTTAATAGAACAAATTCGTTGGCAAAAGAAAACGTGTTCGTAAAATGGTCGATTTCTCTAAAGCGGATCCTTTCATATTGACCTGCCAAAACTGAAAACTATTTAAAAGAGAATTTGATATATAAAGGCAGCGAATTGGGCTTCAAGAAATAGACGAATGCGGTTGGAAAGGACGCAAGAAAATTATGCAATACATTCATCTTTTCAACAGAAAACCAAGGCAGAATTTCCAAAATTATAGAGACATTTCAAAATTACTGCTCCAAGAGGAATATCTTCTACTCCAGAAGCCTGTTCCTTAGACAAGTGCAGGAAGAAAATGAACCGTTTGATAACTTCGGTATATGTAAATGAACTTGGAGGACCTGCTAAGGAATCGTGTCGTTTTCAGCGTGTGTAACAAGGAATTGAAAGAAAAATTCATCAAAAAAAGGAGAAGTTACCCTAGAGGACGCAGCGAAAGGTTTCCGGATAGAGACGATGCAAGACAAGCGATCGAAGGTCATCGATTGAGGTGAAACATCCCGAGGATTGATGCTGTTCGAAGAGATAATGCACAAGCTAATTTGCAAAGGTTACCATTTAATTCATTTTATAAGCCTCGATACACAGACACGAAAAAGAAATGCAGCAAATGTGGATTGAAACAACAAAAACAAAGTAGATACAGCTTTATTTTATTAAATTATAAAAATAGTACAATTCCAGTGAATCACTGTAACACTCTCGTTAGATGGCACTTCAAACAAAGGAATCGCTTTCACCATGCAGCTTTTTTTCATCGTGATTTTGGCAGAAAAGGAACAATAAAGAAACAGGCAATTCTGCCCGTAAATTTTGAATCTTGAAAATTTCCAAGCGTCATAGTTTACATATTCCGATCACCTCAACAACTTCCCAACTCGTCGACGAAGTGCCATCGGAACTTTTTGATTTGATCTATCGTTTGAAAGTTTGGTTTTATTTATCGACGTGACAGCCATTTCTTCCGACCAATAGATGCACACATAAGACTTTTACGACGTCAAAAACGAAAAGAAGCACACGATCCGAGATAGTAAATCTATATATGCGTATGGGAACGCGAACCGGGATGCAGGGGCTATCGGGAACGTTAACGTGTCAGGTAGATAAGTGTCAGCGGAATGGACAAACAAAGGACTTTCCCGAAAGTGGCGAACGAAAAAGCCGAAAAAATAAGAAGTTTTATCTGCGACATTACAGGTCCCACGTCGGTCACATCCTTTGCGCTCTGCTTTTTTTCTCCGTTAGGTTCCGACCGATCCCATCTAATACTTTAAACCAACATCATCTGAATAATATTACCTAACTTACACTTTGGTAGACACTTTTATATAAAACACATATTATGCATTCGATTCGATTGACCTATAAAATTCGAATTCGACCCGCATTAAGAGGCAGAGGCCTAGGCGAACTGGCTCATAGATGTAAAGTAGGGATAGGACCGCGGCCGTGTACTGGTCGATAGTAAGTATTGAATTGCACGCTCGCTTTCCAGTGGCGTGGTGTTCGAGGATTCGATTAAGAATTACTCTAAACCCTTAATTGGATGCGTCCAATCGAGATTATAGAACTAGTCGCATAGGGTGCAAATAATGTATTTTCTTTTAATAAGAAATAAACCATTTGCTTCATTAGTTTCGATGGAATATAAACCTCAACATTGAATTAGGAATTCAAAAATGTAATGATTTATAGGGTGTTCTACTTAAAATAACAAAGTTGACAGTTATTTCCGGTATAACCGGAAGTGTCACATTATTAAAAATATTTTAGTTGGATATCACATGTCCGTCTTCTTATACCGGTAAATTTTTCGAATTTTCTAATATATAGTCTTTCATATCTTGATCGATGCAGTTTCCAGTGAGACACCCTGTATAGACGACAATAATTATTACAAAAGTTCGTCAAAAAACAATATACAAATGCCCTTCTCACTATTGTCCTGTTTTACTTTTATAAGACATTGATTGATTGATTTAAACTTAAAGTTGAGAAGAAGCAATATGTTTAGAATTTTAACTAAGAACTACCGAATCCTACAAGCGGATTCCTTAGATGAGTATTCACCTTTTGGACAGCATTTAATTATTCATCATAGCATAATTAATAGATTAAGATGCGAAATTTGCGGAGGGCAGCGATAATAATTGTAGTAGGCGAAATGGTAAAGGCGTCCGTTTTTTGCTGGAATCGGTCCCCGCATAAATAAGGAAACAAGCATCACCTGTAATAACGACGCGATAACAGCCGAGATACGCCGGGCATGATGCAGGTCGTCCCTTTAGTGTTCTCTTTAATAATAAACGGGCGGCATCACAGAAAGTGGATGCCGTACGTTCAACCGTTTCCGCTCTATTATTTTGCTGGCTATTTAGTATGGCTTTGTTGAAGGTACAAAACACCAACGTTAACTGTACATCGCCTTAACCCATCCATAGTTAATAGAAATCAAATTTAATTAAAATAAAAAGGAATTCTAAAAATGCTGCTGTACGAAGAATTTATTCTTCGTACAGCAGCGACGCAGTATGCCGCAGTCCAGAAGAAGCTCCATACAAATGAGAGCGAAACGTCGGCATTCTCATGCAATTACGACGCGGCTTCAACCCCTTCTTTAAAAGAAGACAACGACCGCGGAAGGCTATAACAACATTTACACGCACTTGTCGTCCATCTGTCAAAAATTTAAAAAGAATTCAAATATTCCAAATATGGTTAGAAATAGCAACATGGTTGTCTTATCAAAATTAAATTACACATTCAAAAATGTAGGATGTACTATTTAAAATCACAATGCTCACAGCTACTTCCGCTATGACCGGAAGTGTAAAATTCTAGTTCGAACATATTACCAATTACTATTTTCGGAATTTTCCGATGTATATTTTATCTATTGATCAATGCAGTTCTAGGTGAGACATCCTGTATAGGCCAACGTTTCTGAAATTGCCTACCTTTTTGAAGCAACAAAGAACATAAATAATTTTGTAACAGTAGCTTGAGAAAAGGATTTTTTCTTTAATAAGGTGAAACGTTTAAATTTAATTACCATGTTTTAATTAATTTTATAAACAAAAAAAAATAAATAAATAAAAGAAATTTATAAACAGAATTTAAAGAAAATAATAATTTACAAATATATTTATTCTTCTTAAGTGTGAAATTTTAACCGAGAAAATGTTGAATGTAATTAAATTATTTTTTCTTCTTTTTGACAACAATTAAATCCATTCTCAATTAGAAAAAAAAATGCACACAGACAAATATTATTTTCATGTATTTTCAACTAAACATATCTATTTACAAAATTAAATTATATACAGTGATTAGTTCTACTATTTTTAATTAATTTTATAAACAAAATAATAAATAACAAAAGAAAATTTAAAGAAAATAATAATTTGCAAATACATTTATTCTTCTTAAGTGTGAATTGTAGTTTTTGAGGAAGATGACATAAATGTTGTCGAAACATTAGACGTATCTTTTTTTATCTTCTCACATTGGCTACCACTAACCACGAAAAAACTATCAAATTTATAATTATGTTGCCCTTCTTTATAATGTTTTATTTACTTCTCTTGTTGTTTTAGAAATTTGTATTATTTTGTTAACTCTAGTTAAATAAATGAATGTTACCAAACAATTGATTTACCAATTAGTATTTTTCTTTTATTTTACATATCACGTATGACACATATTTTTCAAAAACCTCTTAAAACCGAGCACGCTATAAAAATATACAATTTCTCGAGCGGCTAATAGATACAATTGTTCTTTAAATCTGCAAAGACAGAAATAACGCATTTCCTTATTTCATTCGTATTCGCCAGCTGCCTGCGAATCATTGTCCAAGGTTTATCAAAAAAATCTATGGAGGGCTGCACTTTAACGGCAAATATTTTTGTCTAGAGAGAGAATAGAAAAAAGATGCACATTTGGTTGCCTCTCTTCACAATTCTTTCACTCAACGCTAAAGCTATAAACTAAAGCCAATGTAAGAATAAAGATGATAATAATCGAAAACGAAAAAATAATCGTGAAAGAAACTAAACAACTATGACTATATGGAACAGGTATGAAAAAACTCCTAGCTTCAGAAAACGAAGTAGAAGTATGGAGAACAACGCTAAAGATGAAAGATACACAACCGCGCGCATCAACGACTTAGCAGCGGGGCGGGCGGAGAAGGTGTGGCTTGGCTGAGGGACAGGCGTAAACCGACACCAAGCCTCTACGCTAAATGGTAGAGGTGGTCGTATACGTTCGTGACACCCATCTTAACTTCATCATGGCGGCCCGCATTTAAGTAACATATATAAGTATATTTAAGGAAATAGTAGTGTACGCATACTTGTATATTGCCTGTTTTTCAATACTTACATTACAAACGTTAATAAATATTATTTAACGTTTAGGTAATAAAATATTATTACTTAAATGGGCACAGGAATTTTTAATATTATTATTTATAATAAAATTTAAAATTTTTATATTTTAAATTAATTTTTTTTTAATTTTAAATTAAATATTATTAATATTTAATAAATTTTGTTACTGCAAATCGTCGATGAAAGAAAAATTTAATGAATTTTGTAGGTAGGTCTATTAATTTGTTATAAATATGTTCCACCGAACTGCATTTAATGATCCAAAATTATTTCTCATGAATGTTTCGATCGTTGAGCAGAATTCAGCGCTATACTTTTGCGACAAAAAGGTACGGATGAAATTTCTAAATTACAATTCGCACCATTTCATAATACGCGCGCTCTAATGTTACTTAACAGCCAGCTCAGGGGCTTTTGTGGAACGACGTTTTAAAAGGGAGATGCCTATCTATATTAACAGATATGATAAAGGGTGCGTCAAAAATAACCAAGTGATTTACAACCGTCACGGTATTTGACTGAAAGTACCACAAATTTTAGTCGTACTTTGACAGTTGTACAAGCAACAGGTTTAGTCACGCATTATGCAGCGTTACTCTATCCAAGAACGGGTGGAAATAGTTCAGCGGCGTTGTCAAAATAATCAAGGACTGTGTGCGAGCAAAGAAATCGCCTTTCTTCAAATTCAAACACTATTCGCTGTATCTATGAGCGGCGAGTCACATTTTTATTTATGTGGACATGTTAACAAGCAAAGCAGCCGTTATTGTGATGTAGATAGTTCTCGAATAGTCCATAAAACTCACTAACTAAATCACAACTAAAATTAAAGTTTTCGTATAAGGGGCGGCGTTTACAGTACAGAAATTTTTGGTCCGTCTCCTTTTGAAAACGCTGCAGGCGATGCCGTTACTGTTAATGGTGAACGATACCGTGAAATGTGTGCAAAATGCAGATATTTCTAGTAATTTCTTACATGTGGATGTTTGCAAACACTTGTAAGACGAGAGGGAGATTTCACACCTTGTACCCCATACGCTGCCGGTATGGCCTACCATGACCGCCCAAACTCTAACTACAGTGCCAACTACGCTTTTACACAACTATGATGTAATTCCAGGGAGGCTTTATTCCGAGAATATTGCCGCAACTTTGATTGCGTGCGACATAATCTTCCTCACTTCCTCTATTTTTGCATCATCTACTTCTGTTACATTAAACTTAATTAAAATATAATTAACAACATGATGCACTATATTTTACCTAATGATGTCGACAACCCCACTTGATGGGTTCAGCGGTAAGAGGGCTCGCTCCTAACGGTGGCTGGTATCTTACAATTGCCAAGTTTCACCTTTTACGACAGGCGAATAATAGTAACAAAGTCATAGGACGCCTAGACATATCATTTACGCAGTATAGCTGGATACACTGGGCAGCAGCAACGTAATAATCGAACGAGCGCAGGGAAAAATAACCTCTGCTTACTGATGCCGTAATTAATATAATCAAGGTACGAAGTTCATTGCAAAAATTGCAATACACTTAGGTCTACGTTGAGAGAAGAAAAGAAAATCTGGGCTCTTTGTAAATGAACGGCTTTTGAAGGGCCAATTACCCAAATTATATCATGAGGTTTGCATGTATCCCCAAAAATGTTTTGGAAATTTTCTAGTGAGTGTTCGATCGTTTTATTAACGTTTACATATACTAACATTACCTACGAAAATATATACATGGGGATGACGATATCACCGACAGTGTACGTATGTAATAACGTTTAGAAATTCGCAAAAATAAAATCAGAGTTTGTGTAAAATTATGCCAGTCGATAGCAAAAAATGGCCATCGAGTCTTGTTCTAAATTTAAATAATAAATGCCAAAGCACTCTTTTCGCGAAGGTGTCCGTTAAACGAGGTTACACTGTATTTGCCCGCTCTTCTATCGGCAGGATATTCGCAGATGGATAAATTGCGATTTGCGAAACGATACGATATTTATAACCGATACGAAATCCTTATTGACGAATATTACCGTGTGTTCGTTCAACTAAAACACCTGTTACGTATGAATATTATTTATTGAATAGACGTATGCAGGTACGATACCGTAACGTGCCAATAAAAACAATACATTTGTATGTGGGGGTGACGGTAGAAATAAATGCTAAATGTGTACAAATACCGAGCGGTGTAAATGTATGAATAAACAAGATTTTCGTTGTCAAAATAAAATATCTAGAACACCTGCATCACGCCATTGGGTAGATAATTAAATTTACGAGCTTTTGCGATTGTATAACGGGTAATTGGGGCAGAGAAATTGTAAATGTTTCAATTAACCATTTCCCCGAAACAGTTTAGTTGTATGAATCTAGCGCCACAGCCTTGCTGTGTAAAACGTGGTCTTCAAACATTTCGCACCGGCGGACCGGTAAAAATAAAGGAATTATGTTGCGGATCAAGACTGAAATAGAAACTAAATAAATAAAATTATTAATAGAGTAGACATTTTTATATCTGCTGTTGCTTTATTATTATTAGCAATCCTTTATATATGGTTGGAATTTTGTTTTCCGAAGGGGCGAAACTATATATTTGTCAAAATTTTATTATACCCAGCAGACTGAAAACCAGAGCCTAAAATTTTCGCCAATCATCAAATTCGTACCTTGATAAACGGACAACAATTTTGCCAACCATACCAGGGAAATAGAAATAGGTGCATGGAGATTTTTTTTTTAGGAAAACATAAAGCCCAAAACTACGAAGAAATATTCATCAACAAGTTAAGAAACTAAAGAGTTGGGAGATAATATGAGCATTAAAATATATTTCCTGCATAGCCATATGAAGAAATCTTTCGACAACCTGGGCGATAATAGTGAAGAACAAGGAAGGCCCGTGAGGCCGCCATATGATATCAGAAAATTGTTGGATTTTACAAAAAGGCTGGCGTAGACGAGAACATTCTTATCGAAAACGTTATTCATAATATATTTTACAATTTCTCCTAAATTTTCCACAACATAACACGATTAAAAAATAAATAAAAATTTTCTACTGTGCGCACAACTTGTGTTCTTCTGGTCATCATTGGTAAGTTGGCGTTATATCAAAACTAGAGCAAATTCAGCAAATCTGATGTAATTTTCGTATTCGCCAGCCTACACTTATCATATGTCGACTCCCAAAACCCAAATATCATTGATTATTCTATCACTCAGTATTAATAATTTTATCAGCTTTCCTTTATCACGATAATCAGGTGGACTTCTTCATTTAACAAAAACAAAATTACTTTACCTGTTCTCTTAATTCAAAAAGGGAGTGATAACCACTTCACCTCTACATGGACAAAGAGATGGTGATATGGGTCCATTTCTCTCACACAATATTGAGGACAGCTTGGAATTCGTAGCGTGACTACGAATTTCACTAACAATCTTTACAACATCATTTGTCATTTTCTTCTGTTTTACTAACTTCTCGGTAATCATAAATGGGCTTTTAGCTTTAGCTATATCTAGAGCAACTAACTAGGACGCTTGAGGCAATGACTTGTCGCTAGACACCATCGTTTTTATTTGCTCGCTCAATCTTTCGCTTTATGCCCTTCGTGCTTCGAATTCTAATGACGAGCAACTTTGTATAGTATCCTGGCTTATTTGTTAACATTTCGAAATGCACTGTACATAAAGGTCGCTATGATAGTTGAATATATGCTTCTTCTTTTTGCAAGGCCAAGTAAAGGTACCAGAGGTAAAAAAGAAGAAAATGGACTTTCTCTGTTTTCTTTTAAAACCTTAACCTAAACCTAAACACCAAATTTAGCAACTTTTTCAAATTTAAAACTGGCTGGCTTAGATTTCCAACAATAGTCAAGATTCCCATGGCGAGAGTCGAAAATGAATTAGCTTGTTTACCATTTTCGTTCAGTGCAAAACCAAAATCCGTTTTTTATCCTAAAATTCCTTAGAATGTCCTTAAAGACGATGAACATTAAGCTGCCTTTATAGTTTTCTCTCGTCCTTGGCGCTTTCAGAAGAATCATATTCATATCTATGTAGTATGAACCTAGAAGTACCGAATTTATCTACTTTATCCTTACTGAATAAAAAAAAAACGAACACTAAGCTCATTAGCAGTCAGAGAAAAGCAGCAATTCCTGCTTGTACCGTCACGTAAGCGAAATTATTTTTGGGCAGTCAGGTAGGTACTTCCTGTGAGTTACCTACGAGGGAACACTTAAATTTCAGTAAACAGTTCCGGAAAAGCGGAATTGAACCGGCGTGTACGACGGTAGAACTTTTAATTGGTTTAATTAGCATCACTCTGAAATTAGGCCGGGAAAAATTTATGGTCAGCGTTTAATAATCAAACAAAATGAAGGCGAACCAAGGTTTGACGAGCGAGCGGAGCCAGTACGGAGGGTGCCACATTTCCGCGTAAATTTCCGCCGAAATTATTACTATGGCAACAACGGCGGTGGTGTTTCTTAACTCTCATCTCTTTCTCGCCGTTCGTTCTGTACGACTTGGTCGCGGCAGGCTAAGAAAATTAATTAAGCAATTATAAAACTCGACCAAATTACCTTTGTTAAGTCGGATATTGTGGGTTTACGGTACTTGCGGTGTAGTTTTGTAACAAACTTGGAAAATAACGCGTACAACGAACGTGCCCACCTTAATTAACTACTTGAGGGGGGTATGAGTTGTGTTTTTAATTAATGACAAAAATGGAATTGTGCATATCAACGCACAAAGCAATTAGCATTTCACACATGAAAATTAAAGCAAAGAATAACGATTTGTTTTAAAATTAATTTGGCTTAAGCAGTCATCATTAGCTATTAAAAAAATGATCAATTGTGTAGAATATATGCTGGAGGAGGTAGGTTCTAAGTTGTTTGCGGATCTCATTACGATTTTGAGCATTATTTATAATATTCGGTGTTACTCCCATGCTTGTTATATGTAGAGAACAGGATGGAGTGTGGAGTTGGTCCTTATTCCTTGTATCATGGTCATGAACATCTTTATTGCGCACAGTACTGGTAGTATTTGCAATTGTTGAAATAACTGGGTGCACGATTCTTGGAAGTGGGCACCGACGATTCCACGGACCACGGTCTTCTGGACAACAAATATCCTTTGACTATGAGGTGAAGAACCCCAAGGTAGTATGCCGTATTGTAGCCTCGATTGAATTTTCGCATGATACAAAGAAACTAGGGCGTCTGTTGAGACCTACGTTCTTAGTCATCAGAAAAGGTTAAAGTTCTTCGCCCATTCATACTATTAAGTTGTCGATTTTCCGTTGTCTTGTATGGAAAGTCATCTGATTTGATTTGTTTTATCAGTGCTTACTGCGAAACTGTTTTGAGTAAACCAATTATAGAGAGTTTTACCTTCAAGTTGTTGACCGCTAGACCTGAACCTTCAGCTAATATCGATATATCATCGATGATACATATGTTGTGAAGGAGTACAGCGATATCTTTGATATATAAACTGAAGAGAGTATCACCAAGCACCGAACCCTGGACAGCGCTGGAATGCTGGAGGATGACACCGCCGCTATTTCGCCATCGTATACGAAGAAATTGTTTTCGGTTCTGCAGGTAAAATTGGAACCATTCCGCTAGTTTTCCTCTAATTCCATAGGTTTGCAACTTCTCTAACAGAATATCATGCTGTACACAGTCAAATGCTTTTTTGAGGTCGCAGAAAATAGCAATTGGAGTTTTCTTCATCTCGATATGTCTCACCACTTCACTATTAACGTCAACGGGGGTTGATGAAGTAGAGTACCCTTTTATGAAACCATGTTGGTTGCTCGCAATAATGTTGTTTTTCTCTGTGGAACTTATTGAGCCTCCCTAACCTGCAGTAGTCTATGACTTTCGATGTTAACGCGACTGGTCTATAGTTAGCCATCATCGTTGCATCCCCTTTCTTGTGTAAAGGTGTAACTATAGTAGTTTTTAGGATGTTGAGAAATGTTCCTTTTTCAACGGACAAATTTATGAGGTACGTAAGAATATCCGCTAGTGAATGCCGAAATTCTTTTAAGACAATAGGTGCAATTTATCTGGTCCGACAGTGTATTTTTAACATTCGTAATTACTTCTTCTATAGAGAATGGCAAACAATACATGTGAATGTGGCAAGACTGGAGACGAAACATTGGCAAATTGTGCTGTAATATTGTGCACTTAATCTATGAAAAAGTTAATGAATTTTTGCGCAATTATTAATGGCTCCCTAAACACTTCACCGTGTTCAGAAATTTATCTTTAAGTCAGAGGTGCTTGATGGCCACTAACTGATCCACTTCTTCCGATCGGCCTTCCAAAAAAATTGTTTTAAAATTTGCACTATTTTGTTCCGTAGTAATTGCTAAATAAACGCTTGTCTGCATTTGGATTTTCTATACATGATTATTAACAAATAATTATTTTTTCAGGGTACTACGTCCTAGTGCCGTATGTTGTGCAAATGTAAATTTTACTTTGAAGAGATAACAACCCCAGAGTATCAAATCTAGGCAAGGAGTAGAACATCCTAAATTTCTAATGAGCCAGTTACATGAAATACCCTGTATAATGCCATCTCATTAAGTTCAGCAAAATTGGATATCGTTGGATTAGTTAGATAGTTCAGGATTACCCTTCTTGTGCAACAATTTTGGCCGTTTCTCAACGTACAGGAAATGTATAAATGCTTACATTTCGGTTCACCCTGTAAACTATAAGTGCTTCCAGAAAAAAAAAAGGTATTTTCTGGAATTACGAAAAATATCGAAAACAAATTTAAGTGGTTGAGTCTAACAATAAATCGACAACAAAGAATAATTTAATCCTAAATTTGCAGTTTCTCCATTTATGAATATGGAATACTTTATATTCTGTTTTCCACCGCCGGATGTTAACTTTTAACTATAAGTTCGGCCTTTTTTACTAATTAAAATTTATAATTACATCATCGAACTTTATAATTTAATTAGCCAAGTTACGTAGCGCCGTAATTTTGATAGCTCGTATCTCCTACGGCGAAGTACCGCAGAGCCACAGTAGTTTACACGTGTGTGCGTGTTAGAAATAATCTACATATGAGGGTAGTCTGAAAGCTTTAAGCAACAACGTAAAGACCGCGTTACTTCTCGAAAATATTCTGGTAATATAATCGCGCATACTTTTCAAAATTTTAGCCATGTTGGACGCTCAGTTTCGTGAGTGT
The DNA here is from genome assembly GCA_902654985.2 of Oryctes borbonicus. NCBI lineage: Eukaryota > Metazoa > Arthropoda > Insecta > Coleoptera > Scarabaeidae > Oryctes > Oryctes borbonicus. The sequence continues at coordinate 1,214,752 of LR736875.1, forward strand.
TTCTGTAAAAAAATACTTTTCGAATTACCTTTGTATATACATTTATTTGGAAAGCGTAAAATTGTTTGCTCGAAGCTATTTCGCTCCGATGCTTCTATTGGACAAGAGGTCTCTCCCATCGTGCACGCGAACGTATTTACGATCTTAGGGGAATAAGGTAAACTTACCTCCTCGTACTTCACATCTAAGTATCAGATCGGATCCTTCCTCTAATGGCCCCACTATTCCGGTGGTCAGCTCACGTCGGTCAGAGTTGGCGTACATTTGAAGTTTGTTAGGCGGAACTGGAAAAACACATTATCTCATTATGGGCGTAGGAAAGTAATGCTATGGTACGAAAGTTAACGTACTGTTTCTAAGAGTCTAACGGGAGATATAACTCCTGCCATGAGCGAAATGGAAAAAAACAAGGATGTCACTGAGTTGAGGATAATGGATAACGAGGCTCGTTGTTGGTATTTCTTTTTAATTTCCCGCAATTGTTTTAAGCTTTATATCACATCGGAATATTAACTGATCATATCCTCAAATTAGCAACTCATATCACTAATTCACACAAAGAAATCTGAAAATATAACTGTAAGCCTGCTGAGAAAGTTGCGTAAGGTGTAAGAGAAAATAAACACCTTATACACGTTATAGAGAAATTGATTTCAAGTAACTTTTGTTTAAAACACAGTCCAACGAAGGGAATAGGTAAGATGTAATTTAATGATAACAAACAATTGTCGTCCCTTGATACGTCACTTTAATTTTATCTTTGTGTGGAGACTGAAAGAAAACTTGTTCTGAGTTTGGACAGCGTCATGGTATAATCGAAAAGTCGACGTTTCGCCCACAATCACATGGGACTTCTTCATGAAGAGGAAAGGTTTCCTGGTTTCCTAGACCCAACACGGTATACTCCTGTTCCTCGAGGTACTAGTCACGCGTAACTCTGATGAGAAAAAATTCATACACACGAATTATTCCCAGCGAGCTGAATCATGCAAGGAAGATCCTCCTCAACAAAACTTCAGCTCTTACAATAAAAATGAATAATCAACAAATCCCATTCTCCAATGAAGTCGTAATGGCATGACGGCAATGATGGCCGTTCTCCATCATTCGATCAATCAATAAGGTCTCCATCCAAAAGTTAGGATCTTGATTTGACATGGGACTATCCCGAACCCGGAAATTTAAAAATATTTGAAACTTTGAGAATATGAAGATCACATGCTTTTCCACAGAAAAAATTGCGTAGCATATTCCTATATGTGATCTGCGTGTTGTAAAAGTTTCATAATTTTTTTGAATTTTCGGGTTTCCGGGACGTCCCTTATGAAGCATCTACCAATTCTTCGGGTTCTTGGTCTGATAAATATGAATCTCCATCATTGGCTAACAACAGCCCGCATTTTATTTTCAAAATCTGGGTCAGCTATTGTCAAATATTAAAAGTTAAACCTTTTGGACGATCCACTTTTATCGCAAAAAACCACATTAAAAATTGAAAGCTATTGACTTGTTTGGCTGATTTCGTATCGAATACTTGTTTTGAAATAAAATAAATACAGAAAATGTTAACGGTAGGTTCGATCAATACGGAAACGATATTTGAGACATCTAAATAATCGGATTCTCATTACAAAAATGTCCTGGATATAACAAATTTTTACCAAGAGGGAAATTGTAAAATATCGTTCAAATAGACAAAGAGACAGCTAATGATTAGTTTTCTTTTATTTGTATATATCAGAAAATTCGTGATCGAAATACACTCGAATCCTTTGTGTTTTGTCGACGTAGATTTCTGTTTGAAGAAGAAGTTGAATACGTTCGCCTGTCGGCAATTTGACTTGAACATCATCCTGACGAAATCACCCGGGACGAGCTTTCGGAAGTAAAAAAGAAAATATCCAATAAAATAAGAGCTTTCATGCATTTACAATCCAGAATAAATAAGTAGAAGTTATATTTATTGTTCCGTACGTAATTTTATGTATTATTACAGATTTTATGTATACTAACACATAGTTAATAATGTCGGGAAGTTTCAAGAAAATTTTCAAACTCTTTTAAATTTCACAAAAATTTCGCTTTTTATTTTAAAGCTTCATCAGGGTACACATATGAATTAAAAGAAACAGTGATAATTAAATTTAATTGGAAGTAGATAGCCAAAGGTGTGAGTATAAAGGTTTAGCGATGCACATGGTGGGGGCTTTAATGAATAAGGAAATTGATCCTTGCATCCCTAAAAAATATAAGGGGATGACACTAGTTGAGGAGGCGTGCCCGCGAAATATAAAAGGAAATATACAGGTTTATCCTAACCAATTTAAACCAAGCCAAATTGATTTATTGAAAGCATCAACATACAACGATATGAATGACAATTAGAAGTAGTTACATTAAAAAAAGGAGTTAATTATCGTTGAAAATATGACTAATTATTTGTTGTTTTTGAATAACTTTAAATCACTACATCTCAAAATCAAAATCAGTCTTTACCTGTTGTTTAAATTTAATAAAAAATTAAAAAAAAAATTAAAATAGCTGAGGCAGTAGATCTTTGGCGATTTTAGACTTTAACCAGATTGATGTACATCTGGTTACAAGATTTGCAAGCAATCTGGTCTTTTAATACTGTAAATGAAATCTTCAGTGGACTTAGGTTGTATCTGGCAATTTCCAAATTACCTTTCCTTATGATATCAATAAGCGAATCTGTGAGACTTGGTGTATTTTGGCTGTTTCATCTAGCGGTGAAACAAAGGGATTTGTTTCACTTATTTGAGTTTGATTAAATTAGTGATAGTGAGTAAGGGAGATTAAGTTGATGCGATCTACTTAGATTTTCAGAAGGCATTTGATCAGATTGATCACTACGTCGTTCTTAGGAAGTACGGTTTGCAGAGTCTTATTTGATTAGGAGGGACTTCCAGATTTGTCTTAGAAAGTTTATTTCAATTAGACATGTTGCAACTTCGGGAGTAGCACAAATACCTGTTGGAAAACAAATGATGGCAATGGAATTTTATCGCGCCGTACCAATGTGCTGTAAACAAACAACAATTTACAAGACACCCAAACTGCCGGAAATTCGATTGTAATAAATTAATTTACGCGGAACGAGAAACAGCAGAATCGGATGGAATCCATTAGAAAGCTCGTCGTTTCCGTTTCTTAATTTAATAACTTAACTCCCAGCTATAATTTCATTACGGCGGGTCTGCTTTCAAACCGATATCTAAGTATCTTATCTTAATCTCGACGATTACCTCGCTCAGCCTTTTGATTATGTCGAGGTATTAATTTTATACGAAACTAAATTCAAACTGGAAATCGCCGGGTGGAGAAACAATTATTGGAGTACGTGCCGAGGATGGCGCATTGGCGCACTCCACGCTTATCTGATTTAATCTTCGAATCGCCCCGTTAAAAAATGTTAACGTTTAAACTAAACTAGAGATTCCCTCGACTACCACCAGCATTCCTTCTCAATTCTTAGAAGCGCATCTAAAGTTTTCGATAGCGTTTTCCAGGAAAAACTCTGTACAATAGGTTGTACTCGCATTATTTAAGTTTCCTTGGAAATTAAGGTAATTTCGCTTAATTGGATGCGCCTTAAGAAAATATTATGTTGGCCGGAATAATTTTCACCATCTAATTACCTCGTCGAGTTTAAAATTCTTCGCCTAACGACTATATCATTACACTGGCGCTTCTTTTTGCTCGGGAACTACGAGAAAACTTTAATTTAATCGGGTTTGTCTTTCTTTTTTACTGTTGATAAAACGATACCATGAAGAGAGAAAGAGACAATTAACTAAGTATTATTTTTGCACTACCCGACAAAAACATACACGCGGTATCGTTTCTATTTACGAAACAAAGTTTCGAAACACTTATTGCGTGCGATCTTCTACGTTTTGGAAACCAATGGGACGGGCGCAATTTTGTTTTTCAGCAAGATAACGCGCCAATTCATAAAGCAAAAACCATTACTGAATGGTTTAAACGGAAAAAGATTAAAACTTTATAGTGGCCGGCACGGTCACCAGACTTAAACATTATTGAAAACATGTGGGGTGAATTGGCACGTCGCGTTTATGGCGGAGGCCGTCAATATTTCACGGTACAGGAACTGAAAACTTCAATAGTGACTGAATGGCAGAATATTCCTCAAAATTATGTGTTAAATTTATATAAATCTATTAATAACAGACTATTGGAAGTGATTAAGTACAATGGAGGATCTACGCATTACTGATCACTCGTTTGTTGATTTTTGTTTTACATTTGCAACAGAGCGTCTAAATTTTTGTCGCAGAAATTGTTTAAACATTGGAGTAATAATTTATTATTTAGTTCATATATTACTGGAGGAGATATTTTTAAGTTTATTTTACATTTATGAATAAAAACTTAATTAGATATCTTGCTAGTTTCGCAAAGAAATGTTGTAACCCTTAAAACCCGTAAAATATCTTACCGCGTCTAAGTTTTTGTCGGGGGTGTAGATATTTTTGTTTTGCCTTTTCTGAAACCTTTGTTTCTAAATTAAGATGTTCTATGTATTATTAATTTTGGTTAACATTGTAAGTACGAATTCATATATTTTGCATAGTTTTTGTTGTAACATATGACCCCACATTTTCGTTTTCCCGGTTTCCCCTGTTGAATTCCTAGCTCTTTTCCTTTCAAGCCATGCTAAAGCAAACATATTGCCGATTAATAGGCGAAATTACGAATAATAATATGTGTGAACCTGTATGGATGAGGGCATCCAATTATAGACGCTCTTATCACATAATTGTCGAATTTCTCGCAATGAAACCTCCATTGTAGTTAGCAGTGCTCACTGCCATCACTTCAAGATGGCAGCAGGAACCGACTACCAGCTAATTAAAGCCTAAGAAATTAAAAAAATAACAGCCTGGTGGTGACACTCAGCGATCGGATTGAAACTTGGCAATACAATACAATTCTTCGAGTACTGTAAAACGCAGCTTTTCGTTTTGGCGGAATCTCAATTTTGAGGGAGTGAAATTTCGACGATTCAATTTTTGCAATTTACACAATCTTGATATGGCATTTGTTTCTGATTTCGTCATTTAGCCATCGTAAGTTTCACTTACCTATGGCCTTTGTTTTGCTTTTCCGGGCACAAATGCTTTGATAAGTCTTAATTCTTATTTCCTTTACGTTTCGTTACTATTCAGCATTCTCAGATTGACTCCCACCATTTCTGTTTTATGTACCTCCCGCAGTTCGTGGGCATCAATATCATCAAGAGAAAATAAGTAAGGACCATGTACGTTAACTCCTATTCCTTGCTAAATGAGTTCTACAATTAGTGATTAGCTTGATTGTATTGTCGCCTACAATAATCTGTACTAACTCTCAAATATATAGTTGCAACAAAATGAAAATAAACTATACAATACGATAATGAACAAGGTTTAATCGTTGTAGTAAAGATAGACGAAAGAGTACTACTGTGCCATAAAACTTAAGTTGCTTGACAAATTTCACATTCAGTTATGTTAACCAGCATAGAAGAGGTTGCAATACCACTAGAAAATATTGATGGATATTAAGTACTAATTAACTATTTCGCCTTATTAATCGACCATGTTACTTGATCTCAATATATTTCCACGGTCTCTCCAACTTTGTTTATCGATAACCCCTAGGAAGATGATCGAAGCCCCAAGCTGTACACGCATCAATTATCAAACCGGTTTTGACAGCACGCCGTCGCGATATCCGATATCTGCACGTTGAACCGTTTAGTATACAAAGACCAACCTCTTTGTTTTCATTCAAGGGAATTTATTAGGGCGATTGAAGATATCACATAATAAGAACGGATATTACCCCGGCGCAAATTAATTCACCAGATATATTTGCATTAATTTCCATTTCAATTTCCTTAATTAACATAAAGTAAACAAGAATTTGTAACGTGCATAAATTGTCGCGTATATGGAAGCTCCCCCTTTTTTTATTTCTTACTTTCACGTAACAACGCCTACAATCACTCCATAAATTGCCTCTTATAGAGCGATTAACCGTTTAAATTACGCTTTGGAAATGGCTCCTTTTCGTCGTTACGTTTACACGTAGCTAGATGCTTATCATCACATCTTAATACGACTGAGCTGATTGAGGTTGAGGTTTGTATGCGGTGACTAAATGCCGTTTCAACAATGGAAACGTTGTGGCGTTGCTATAGGGCCAAAAACTTATTGAACGTTGCAGAACCGCATAAAGATATTGCATCGAATGGCGGCTACAAAAATGTATGCAAATTAGGCGCTCGTAAATCTTTTTAGTAATCATACGCTGTGCCGCCTGCCATATTTGCGAGTCAGGCGAGGTAGGGCCTTGGTGTGTTGACCCAGAAACGTTTTTCTTCGTCGAATATTAGATGTAGAGAACAACATTCTCACCTTACATACAGGATGAGTCGGAAATAACTCGCGATGCTATTATTTTCTCTTACTTGAGAGAATGGGTGTGAGTGTATTTTACGGATTTATCGGCATTAAAAATGAGAACAAAAAGTTTTTGTGTAAACAGATTTACTACAATAGACGTTCGAAATTATGGCAAAAAAATGCACTTCCGAGTTCTTAAAAAAAAGGCATGACAGAAAGGTAGCCTTGCATTTATCATTTGCCGCATACCGCGCACCATTCGTTGGCATTCCTTGAACGTTGCTGTTCTACTTGTCGTAATTATCTCAAATTCTCTGGAGTCGTTAGAAGACAGCTTAAAAAGCACGAGATAACTTTAACGAATAAATTCCATAAAACTCGTGGGGACATTTTCATAAATAATAAACCTAAAATGTAGGCAACAGCAGCATTGGACACGGACCTTCCTAAATTAATTAATTAATTTAGGAAGGTCCGGGAGTGTCCCACAGATACTCAATCGACAGTTTGAATTAAAAACAAATACCGAATATTTCAGCACTAAACATTTGAGAAAGAACGCCAAGTACGTGCCACTTGGAGGGGGACTCTTGAACTAAACTGAGATAATGGAGCGTGGGCATTCACGACCGTAATCCATAGTAGAAATGTTTTTCGGGTGTTGTCGCGTACTTGATGTTTCGCTGATCATGCTGCCAGCTTCTTCAGAAGATTTTTTAAGACTGGTGTTGTTGTCTCTTGCTCCTCGTTACATACCCCATTTCAGAGAGCAGAAAAAAGACGAAGAATGACAACAACCAGCAGGATACGCATACCTTCCGTACATAGCCGGAATCACCGACAGGTTGAAAAAGACCCCAGGAGAAATAATATTCAAAATCACTTTCTTTCAAATCCCCTCTGGTAGCTTTCCGTTTGCCTCTTCAGTTAATGTTGTTCTTTGTTCTCTTCAGAATGTTTCTTTGAATCTGCTCCATTGACCCGTAACACATCCTGTATAAACCTCTCCGGAGACAATAGTCCTCAGTCAGTATGCAGTAACAGCCCTGGAGGTGTCCCACAAGAGCGATAGACACTGACAAGACAAAAAAGTAACAAAAAAAGTAAGAAACATAACTTCAATGAAGCCTAACAATAACATCCAATCCTACACTATCATTTAACAACCGCAAGGTAAGGCTAACAGAATCGGCCAACGCGGACGTTCATTTTACTCCAGTTTGTCCCGAACCTTGAATTGAATCAACATTAACAGCAAGTACGAAACTTAAATCTCTTTAATAATTGCTACCCAATAAAAGTTAAGGCTTTGCCGCCTTTCTAAAAAAGTTCACATTTCTCCAGCGTAACTTCCACCTAGTGTAAATAATCAACTCGCGCTTCGTTTTAACTAAGAACACAAGAACAAGAAAAAAGCCACCTGCCTAATACAGCGTTCATTTAAAGCGTCTTCAATAAAGCGCAAACTTACCCTTAACGACATATTTACTTTTAGCTAAACGGACAATTAAACTTTTTAATCTGGTTCTTCTTCATTCATTATAAGAGGGAAAAGAAGAACGACATCGCGACGCTGGCGCTTGTTCGAGAAGCATCGAATACAAATTTAAAGAAATTTCAATTATAAAGTTTCTTTTTATTCTTAATTGGATTGTTAATTTTATCTCGCATTACAAAGCGGGCGAACAACAAGATGGTGGAAGTGTTAGAGGCCCGGTCGTTGCGCACTTGCTCTCGGAACTTATTCCGTTTCTTTTATTCCCCTCAAGCGCACTTGCCAAGTTTTTCCGTTGTTGTTTATAATTACCTTTGAAGTTAAATATCTTTCTTCTAATTTCGCCTTTCATTACGAGGCGTGGCGGGAATCATTTCGTCTCTTTTTTTCCCTATCTGCCGCTTTCTCTCGTCCTCATCAATTTCTCGAAGATGTCAACGAAATTCGCGGGAACGGGAGTAGAAAAAGTTATTTTAATTAATTTGCGTGGCTGGCAAATTTTTTCACGAAATATAACGCGTAAGAAAATGTAACCCGTGATGGGGACTAAAAGCATGGTAGAAAGAGTGCTTATTAACTACATTTTTGATTGTTTCGTCGCAATGTGGGTACAAAAAATCATGTTTGCTTAATGCGTACCTCCGGAGAAATAATGGTTTATGTAAATCGTGCTTTATAATAAGAAAGAAACCATTTTGAAAAATCTCTATTCACCAACGTAGTCTTCCTTTTCATTCATTCGGAGCATCCGAATCCATGTTACTTGCGGTTGCATACTTCAACTCAAAACGAAATCGCTCAACTCCCACGATGTTCACCGAGAAACAATTTAAATCTCGACGCAAAACAATACGTACGCCCGCCATACAAAGCCAAAGCGGCATTAGTACAACAGCGTGGAAAATAAATAATACGCCCGCAAGCTGGCAAGCGAGCAAAACCATCAGCGGCTCTTTGCCGGTGATATTACAAATTGCGCTTGTAACACGAACTTCACGTGCAACTAGTCGAAAACGTCTGATTTACGGTACACTCATTCCTCTACCGAAACGTCAGGTAAGTGAATACGAATTTTCGAGTAAGCGAATCGCGCATAATTACATTAAAAACCATCAACGCCCCAGCTCGCGTAACATCAAAGCCTCATTCTCCTAAGCTAGCAACGGGTTTGCGAAACGTTACTACCGGTACTAACGGTAGGTGGCGGTAGTTCCAAAACTACAGCAGGTAGATACAAGGGGTGTGGGTCTAGTAGGTCTCCTATTTGCCAACTCGGTCGGAAATTGTGCGGACGGGAACGCTGCCGGAAATGAAGTGGCTCCTTTAGAAGATTAAAATAAGGTATTCGGTAAACAACTCGGACCGACCGGGCAACTGCTCTATTATTGAGAAGGGCTTTAATTAGTTCCCGTCGGATGGACTTAAATAAATTAAGGACCGCATCGTTTAAAGGTAAACTTCGCGTAAAATATTAAGGATATTTCAGCGTGTTTCTCCTGCTTTGGCTGTAGCTTATGGGCGGCTGTCCTTTTCGACGATTCTTCTTCCCCAGCTCATAGATGCGGCACGGAGCCGCTAATTTCAAGGAAATTGTGTTTTAGGGCACTTACGGAGGTTTATGCGATAGCCATATTCAAATCACAGCGAATTGAGATGTTTTCTGGCTCGTATTCGGTCTGCTTTAATTTCAATTAGTGCTTAGTTAATTTCAAGTTAAAGACCTGAAGAAGAAAGAATTTGAGTGAATTTCTTAAATTTTTCCTCTCCTTTTTGGTGGTCCATTTTTAATTGCGGCAAGCGTATCTTTGTATATGCTAAGTCTAAAACCTCATATACTGCTGCCAGAAAATATCCTTGCCTTAGCAAATCATTTGATCACGCGATAACAAGATTTTCTGCGAATTCAAATGTGCTTTACCTTACATATTAACCCATTAATTGTGCTTTAATAAATAGGTTCTCCTCGTCGCTGCCAAGATTCGAATTGTTGTTTGTGAGCTCCACGTCGGGCCAATACGTACATACGTCGAGATGAGCCGACTAAATCAATTTCCAACTTCAAATTCCCTTACGCAATATGCACGTTTCGCACGACAATGAATTTAAGCGTAATCAAAGTTGGCTTTCAGTTCGCTGCGCGACGGCAAACATGTTTGTATCATCCGTCAGAGAATCTACCTCTTTTATTACGTTTTTTTATCCATCTTATTAAATTTCCGTCGCGTCGTTCCGATCGCGTCAACCGTTCTATCTTCATCTACCCTTCGCTCTTTTCTTTTACTTTTATTTAGGCAATTTCTCTTGATTTCGTTTGATGATAATTTTATATAGGCGCCGTAAGAATAATTTTACCCTTGCTCCTTGCAGCGTCGCTACTGACTTTCTCTGTAACTATGGGCGGCTCGTAAAGATGAGCCACACGACAATAAACCCGCAATCAAATTTATTGCATTTTGTAAGCTTAGGTTTCCTAATAACTTGATATGAAAGTACGTAGTTCCGCGCATATCATGCACAGTGCCTTTTGGGAATTTATTTCCCAAATTTTAATGCGGCGTACACTGAACTACTGGAATATATTGTTGGACGCGAGTCATATATATAATTGAGATCCTACGAATTTTTGAAGCAGCTGTCCCGGATTAATTAATTAAACTTGTGTGGTGCGGAGTGCGCCGACACTTTTATGTTCTTTGCCGTACCGCCCAACAATCGTTGCTAGCCTTATTTATTTAAGCAAAACTAAAATGTTAAGAAGCCTTAATAGTAGATGTAATGGTTAAAGAAATGTTAAAAATTTTCATGTTGATCAAATCTCCATTTGCACATGAGCCGTTACTTAGCTTCTCTGCGGCATTGTAGATTTTGCTTGGAATTGCAGGATCAGATTTTTACGAATCTCGCTATAGTTAACTTCATTAGAAAACGCAGTCCATCAAATGGTGCGCCATTGTACAATCTATTATCAAATATGCGTGGAAGATTTCAGTTTCCAGGAATTCCATTTTTAACAGTTTCCTACAAGAAGCCGCCATTGCCGATAATTCAGAAACGTCGATATGAACGTGGCGGAGGTGCCAGGGATAACGCCGTTGAAATATGACGGCGCCCGATCTTCGAATGATTTGCAACGGAAAGTAGGACGTTACGGAGATAAGCGCGACCGCAATATAAAGGCAATTCGGGTAAATTTATCAGCGAGCATCGTAAAGCAACGATGAGATCCGAAATTTAAGGACCACGGAGATGGCCTATTCAAGGCGATACGAGGCGTCGTTATTGTCTCGAAGTCCCGAAGGGAAATTGGCGACGAAAGCGCACGTCGCGAAAGAGATTGAAGAGAGCATAGAAAGGAGAAGCGCTGATGTCGTTGTAATCGATTTAAGGGCACTATGTTTTAATTGTCGCTCTTCTAGATCGTCCGTTTTCTTCTAATTGGGGGCGCGTTGTCTCTAACGTGCCTATAGGAGAGGATTTATTTAAGCTAAATCTTGGAACAAAAGGTGTGATATTTGTTACATTAGTGACTTAATTTGTGTAATGTTTTTCTTCCAATTGTCGCAATTAATTGATCTCCAAATTTAAACGGTGTTCACATAAAATAACTTGAAGTTAGTGCAAGAATTAAATGGAACAGGAGTAGTGGGTGTACACGTTAAGACAACAGGCTGAAGATGGAAAACAATGCAGTCGATTATAAAATAAGAGACTCCCTTTTATGGTGTGCCAACCTCTCGCATTTTTTTTTTAAGAAACTGGAAATTGAAGAATTCTTAGAGGCACTAAATAAAGTTTTTTTATCAATAGAGATGAGTCGTATTAATTCATTAATATTTACATGGCTTTATTGATATTGCTTCAGGTTATTTTAATATTAGCCATACGCGGGGCATGCGAAAGAAGAGGGCTATTAAATTTAACAATATTTGATATTGACGATAAGGGTTCAAAAGTAGTTGTGAAAATCCAAGATTCAAAAGTTCACGCAAAAAAAATATTTTCCACTTGAAGTTTGGTCCGTATTAAACTATACCTTGCGTCCCGAATACACTACCAATCGTGGACTATTAGATATGTTAACAGAAAAAATATAAATCAAATATTAAAAAAAGCACCATATTGATCGTTGTTTTCGTAGATTATCTGGCACATTGCTAACAGATTCTGAAGTTGATTTTCCCAGTGGTAAAGGACATGGGGGTTGGACGGTCTCCGGTGATGGGAGAGGAATACATTGAAGAATTTATTGGAAGAAAATCAGAATTTTTAATAGCATCCTATTCCTTAAAAAGATTGATATAGACTTTGACTTGAATGTTTAAAAGACAGAAATTTTAATTAATTCAACAAATAATAGCTTTGTGGCACTAGTGGTTTGTTTTGTTGTAGTTTTCTGCTTGAAGATGCATCTTGCATGACACGAAACCCGCAGCAAATTTCTAAATTAATTATTTATTTTTTTTAATAAATGTCAATGAAAAAAAAATCATCGTATAGTCCTTCTATTTCCAGCGCTTCATTCTGCTTTTTTACTAACGCTGGTTTAATTTATTTAATTTAGGAGCGTCCTAAACACTAAATAATAATAATTTATTACCTTAGAATGAATCAAAAATTAAAATAAATTAAAATTAATAAAAAGAAAACATATACACCGTACTACAAAAGATTTCGGTTACCGTCCAAGCCAACACCGAGGAAATAAATTTCTCCGGGAACGCTATTTATTAGTTAGTACTTTTATGCTCTACCTCATCGAATATTGTTTTCGAATCGATTTTATGCACGTAGGGGAAACAAAAAAGACCGAAGGCAAGAAAAAAGGAGTCCTGATGGAATTTATCTTTAAGGCGGAGGTCTCGGATCGGATAAGAGGCAGATATTTCACGATTTTGACGTTTCGGCTTTTAAAAGAAGATTCTAATGCGCATACTTACATAAAGAGAGCGAGGGAGTTGCGGGTCGCCAATCCATTAAAAATACTTTCATCGTTTTAGTACGGTCGGTATTTACTGCCAGCGTATAGTTATTTATTCATTACCCCGGGTAGATGATATTGAATCTAGGTAAGAGGATGCATGAGGATATATAAGTTATTTTCCTACTCATTTTCATATTTCTTTATTTATGAACTTCACTTAGAGAGAAGTCTAGTCTCTCTAGCAATCCAATTTGTCCATTTAAATTAGCAAACCTTGCAACTAGCAAGAAATTATGAAATTAAAGATCTTAAGCGTAAAATTAATTGGAGTATGATGAAAATCGGAAGACACTCGCGCAGAAACCAGTTTGCAAAAGAGGTGGTACTATGAAATCGGACGAAACAGATCGTGTAAAGCTCAACATACAGATATCGATTTGTCATCAGTTATTCATTCTTGATTAACGTTTGTTATCGTCACGTCACTATTCTGCATATCCTCCAGCGCTTTAAAACAGTTTTTTGCATTGTTTTATTCTTATTCGATATCAATTTATTGAATAATGTGAGAAAAAGATTTTAATTTTCACATGTCTTGTTCTATCTCTTTAAAATTGTAAAAGGCCTCTCCTTACAACGGTAGATCGCTTAAGATATACGTTCATATTTTATTTAGTATCAATGAACTAGTTGGAATGAGACAGAATAGGTGTAGACAAGCAATGTGTGGATAAGAGTCTTCATACTTGATAATTGTAGCACCGAGAGTTTTTTTTGCGCTTCTTTGTTTAATTCTCATATTTCTATTGCTGAAAGCTCTTTTCAGAACTTTAACAAAGTAAGTGGTTTACTTTGAGATGTTAAAGTAAAGGTATACAAATGATTAAAATATCTTTTGTAGGTCCGGTAGACGACTTAGTTTTTGTCGCCAAGAGCTGGTTTGTTGCATACTATTGTATTCCGAGAAAGAAAACAATATGGAAGTCCCTGAATATCTGCTGATGCGGTCTGTGAAGTAAATTATAGTTGTATATATTGTGTTTAATATTAAATTTAAATATTAAATTTAATTAAATTTAATATTAAATCAAAGCTTACAATATAGTGCAGAAAGACCTCGACAGCTTTGTCCGATGTCCAAAACACGTGAACTTCTACAAAAATGAACGCTCAAATAGGTAGCGCGACGAAATCAGCTTACGATAACGTGTTCTAACATTATGCACGTCGGTATGAAACGAAATCTTATTGTACAAATAAGTTCTGGTTGTTAAAATTTTCTGAAATAAGCACAGAGCCTGAAGCTCACGTCTATGCTTCATATTCAGCCAGCCGGATTCCATTACCTTAAATTTTCTTATCAACAAGAGCTTGCCTTCCAGATCAAATGCATGAGTCGACCCATCTGAGCAACACCTCATATTGCAATATTTGCAGAACAAATGCTCGATGGACACTTGCTAAATTGAGCAAGTTGTAAACATTAAATTTTGAAAAGTGATGATGTTTATAAAATTCCTAAATTGCCTTGAAACGAAACAAACTTTCTTTACAAGATCCTCTCCATTAAGTTGAAAATACATTTCCGAAACGATCACGTTCTCAGTTCCGACCTTCTGAACACAGCCTACTGCTTACTTTCCAACAAATAGAAGTTCAAGTCTACTTTCCGACCCAAAATATTTAAATTCGTTATAGCGTGCGAAGGAGTTATAGGGGAATATTTAATTTTACGATCATTGTCGGATTCGCCGCCTCCGTGGGGGGATTCCATAATGGCCGAAGTAAATGGGATTTAGTTGGGAATTCGTCGCGTCTCGAAAGTAGCGCAGAAAGAAACATAATTTCAAAGTGTTCTGAACGCGTCGAATATCTCGCCGCCATTCGAAGTTGTGCAGCTTTGAATAGCCATTGTAGAGTTAGTACAATACGTAAAGGCTGTATTCTACGAAATTATCCGATATAATGTTTCTGGTCACGCATACCAAAGCGGGAATTATTCGCCCTTAATAAGATTTAGGGATTTATGCATATAAATTTGCACGTGCGGAATGGCTGTAGGATTTAAACCAGTAGCCTTTAAATATTGAATTGGATTCTTTTAGAGCAGACGAACCAACTATCGTACATCAACAATAATTTCAATAATAATTAAGTGTTTATTATTAATGTATTCTTTATAATAGTCACAAAATTTGGTGCTGTAGAATTGTAGAATTCTGGAATTGTAGAATTGTGCCAATTGTCTAATTGGGTCGACTAATTTGAGGTAAATTCTTATATATTTTTACATTTCCTGACAAAATATGCTGCCAGCGTCCATTATATAAGCTGTCCATTACATAGAGGTTCGCACCAATATAAGATTAATGCGTTATTCATAAACGCTCAATAAATGGAGGTATCAGTTAAATAGAAGTGTCCATTAGAGGAGGTTACACTGTAACTTGTTTATGACAATTCCCCTGCGTAACTCACATAGAAATTCCCTGCATGACAAAAAAAAAACAACGCTGTTACTTCTATTCCATTCTTTTTCGTTCGCGAAAATTGTAAATAGTTACCGAAGTTAAATTAAGAAAACTGAAATTAACATTTAGCAAACGCTCTCCAACACGAAAAACTATTAAAATGGGAGATAGGGGGCGAATTCTAACGGTCCTGGAACTCCATAACAAGTTCCCGGGAAATTAAATCGGTGCAGTTCTTCCGGCTCCAGAAAAAGTGTGAAATTTCCATTATAGTCTTCCGTAATTGTGAGTCCCGGTTGGATCGTGCACGAAAGAAAATTGCGAAACGGTCTGAAGGAAGAAGTCTGGAATACCACGTACTGTGTATATTCGAAAAACGTCGCTTCTTTTATGTAAGGAGCGTATAAGAAGGGAGCGGCTAATGTACCGCATAGCTCGCTAAATGAAGGGAAGAATCAAAGAAAAAAAGCGGTGTATTAAATTTAATGTGGCCGACGCTAAAGTGGATTATGCGAGATGGTATACGCAACGATTTATTCCGTAGAATCAGTTCCACGTTTAGATAGTTATATGTATTCGTTTCGTCGAAGGAAATTGAGTTTTCCCAGAGAAACTCGCGAGAGAAAGGAAAAGAGCTGTCGGTATTTTCTTTAAGGAACAAATATTCTCACATCAAATTTCCGTAATTGGATGGATTCTGGAAAATCTTATTTAGTTATTTTTAAAATTTCTTGCTATACAATTTTTCCAGCATATTATCGTTAATAATAATGACGATAATAATAATAATCAATCAATCAAATCGTTAGAAATCAGATCCCAGATCGCGTAGATGGTACAACTTCTTCGGCTGAATTCTAATAATAACCCTCAATAAACTGAAAAAGTTTCAACATAGATATATAATTAGCCTCATCAAGCAAAAGCATACGTCTTTACATAAAACCACATCGAAACTGCAGCGCAGTCGCAGTAAAAGTTTCAACCAAACAAATAATTTTTGCAGCCGTTGCTACTTTTAAAAAATGTGGCCAAAAAATGGTGCAAGCAGCCAAGTTACACGCGCAAGATTACAAAGATGCCCACGTTGTTTTTGCTGTGTGCGGTCTTAGGCCTCATATTTAAATTCGTTTGATATACAGTGGTGCCTCGGTTTACTAAAACATTTCGTCGTAGCTGAAATTAAACTTTCTCATAAGAAATAAAGGAAGATTCCATAATAAAAAAAGTAGCCAGTAATTCATTTTATGCATTTTAAATGCCATTTAACATGCAGAAAATACTATCACTCGGAAGCACTACTAAAGCAAAATCTAGAAAGATAACAAAATGACATACCCGAAGTTGGAAATGAAAGCAAAATAAAAGAGACGGGAGATAATCAGAGTAAAACAATAGAAGACGAAGAAAAAGCAATAGAAAAGGAAATTGAAGAAAAACTAAAACGTCTTAGACAAACAATAGCGAAAGGAAAACAAAAACTTGACGAACCGAATGCTAGGAAAAGAACTCTAGCAAATCCTAAAAGAGCCTTCAAATTGTATTTATTTATTTAGAATATTTAACAGGCGGGGGTATAATACACCGTTAAGAAATATATACCTTTGTCATATGGTCCTGATTATTAGCAGTAAACAACATTACATTTAGAACATAAAACATCAAAAACAACTTACTAAATTGAAAATCGTCTTATTTTCTCATTGTCGTTATAGAATCCTTCCACGAGCAGCGTTAAGCAGTGTCAAAATGAAAAAACTTCTCATCTTTCCACCGAGAAGGAAGATTACTCAACTTGATAAATGGCAAATCAATGAACATCGGCCGATAGCGTTGTGACTTTTCGAGTAAATAAAAGTAATAATGTCTTATTGCCTCGTCGTCCCTTCCCCCAATCGTGGGGTGGAGAGGATTGACGAGAACATCGCTGGGCTCGCTCTAGGGATGAGAAGGGAGTGACGATGGCTAAATAGGAGGACCGGACCCTGTTCGGCCTGGGAGGGGTCGAAATAGGAAGTCGGACACTTGTGTTACATTAAGCCCGCTCGAATTGGAACATGAATCAGCTGATTGACGTGGAGGGTGTTACACACTCACCAATAACTGTCAAGTTGATGGCGAAATTCCGGGTCGGAGATGTACGGAAATCCACCCGACACCGGTAAATGCCTTCGTCGTGCAACTGTACGGCGTCTATGTTGAGCGTCGCCGGCATTTGGTCTGTCATGAAGTAAGCTCTTGGACCGAATATGGTCTGATCCGACCATCTAATCGCATCGCCAACCGGTCTACCTCGCACGTCGAATCTGGAAACAAAAGAACGATTTTTTATTGCAGCCAGAATAGGGTAATTTGATGGAATAGATAAAAACAGAGTAGCTTTATCGATCCTTGAGCTGCTTAAGAAACAAACGAGATACGTCAAATATGCATATGTTGTAAATGATGACGGCAAGATTGTACACTAAGGAAACGGTACACTCCACACCACATAAAATCTTTGATTAATTCGGAAGAATTTTCGGAATACGTGAATTCCCATCGTCCCATTGTAACACTTTAAACTAATTTACGGGATCCGCTAATTAATATTTCGATATATTAAAAATTGAGACAACAATCGAGGCTTCGATGATAAGTGGGAGTCCGTTAAAAACCGTGGAACCCGCAATAATTGCTGATCTTTGATAGTAGCTGAATGTGATCAGGTTTATTTTGCACGATGTTGTTTCTGTTTCTAGTTTCATAATTATGAATGTCTATGCGTTGAAAATTTATGTACTTCTGCCTTATGTAATTTTTTTTTGGACGGATATTGTTATATTTTTGTATCAATTCCATCTGTTACAGTAAACATTCTGGGAACATTATGTTTTGTTTTGGTAAACTGTCAGTAATGCTAACGGATCTGTATTGAAAGCCACACATATATTAATTAGCTCTTCTCGTCTAGAAGCTACGCAAAAGAATAATTGTACACACAATACAATGGTTTCTGAAGCCGTAATATAGTGAACGCGTTGGCCCCGGCCCCCTTGCAGCGTCTTTTGTTGCTACACTTTTGATACTGCGTATAACAAATACAGCAGGGAGACCGAGTGTATCAATGTACGTTTCCCATTTCAAGCTGTCGTCTATATAACTTAGCACTAAATGCGCTGGAACAATTACCGCTCTTGAATTGTAAAACTTCAGTTTAGCTTTAGCAAAGCAGTCATTAGATTCTTCTCTGCATATAGCAGATTTTTTCTCTAGATTCAGCGTTCTATCATTGACTAATATGAATGTATCATTCGCTTAAAGATAGATCCTACCCGCATTCGTAAGAATTGTGAATAATAGTGGTCCAAGCATAGAACCTTGTGGCACATTGTATTTAACTTCTGTAACTCCATTCTACGCTGTTATGCATTAAAATTTTCTGAAATTAATTTTTGTACAAATAATGAACTAATTTCAGTATTTATTCATGATATGAAGGGAAATTAAAATTACGTACCATCGAATCAAATAATCGGCTACAGTTAAAAGTTAAAGCAATTATCACCGGAATCCGCTGCAAATCGGAAAGCGTCGATCTTAACTTAATTAAGCGGTCAAGTTTAATGTAACTGTCAGATGCAGCGGATTGCTCCGAGTATTTACCCCGCGAAAGTTGTAGCAACATTTAATGCAAAGCGGACATAGACTGCAAGAGCAAACCAAATCGTATATGCAGATTGATGAATGCTAACTAACGTGTTTCGTGAAATATCCTGTATATAATAAACGGATTTATTTCTATAAAGAATGTATTTATTAATGTCTAATGAAAAATCTTTAAAAAAGTTTATTTCGCTCCTCACAAAGTGAGTTAATAAACGGGTATTGATTACATTGACAAAAAGGTTTCGCTTTAACAAACGTAGTTCATTATTGTAATAAATAAATTAATTAATGCAACAGCTCCCTTTGTTGCTTTAACGAAATGAAGTCAACGAACAAGATTTATTGAATTCAGTTCTTCAGTGTACGTAGTTTATACACGATACGTATGATTCCTATTCAACCGTGACCATCACACCCAACCAATCGACGACACCCACCGCCGGCATAAAAGCGTGCTGCTCCCCGCATTCTTCACAGTTGGTTTTCGCCTCTGGCATGGTTCACATGGCGAGGTACCGTGATCAACTGCTTCCCGCTCAGTTAGTTTCGCCTCTGTCGTGGCTCACACTTTGCATTACCGTGCTAACTGTTGCCATCATTCTCTTGAAGAAGCCCCATACGATTGTGGGCGAAACTTCGAGTTTTATTTTAACCAGCGACATGACACGGTTCAAACCCGGAACACGTTTTGTTTCAACTGACTCTGGCCGGGGAAGCTTACGTTTTTATAATAATTATTATAATAAGCAATTAGTTAAATTTGTAAGATATTTACTGGAAGCAAAAGAATCAATTTAGGGTTTGGCGAATATTTTATTGTCGGTGCTTTTTATCATATGGAGAACATGAGTTAATTTTATGGGCACTGTGGCCCAAAAATACGACTTCCGGATAGGGTAGTGTTATATTGCAGAATGTTTAAGTACAAGTCGTTCGTTCTTACACCAAAACCACCTCCATGTTTCACCGCAAGGTATTCCAGAACGAAAACTTTCGAACATAAACTATACGTTTAAACACTCGAAAAATTCAAATTTGGTCCATTAGTCTTTCCTTCACTTATCTCCAATGTCCTCCTATGTCGAATCTGAGTATTCTTATGAACTTATTTATTAAGCACCTATTATTTGTTAAATTATATTGCGTATAATGCGCTACGTTCTCTAACAAATCATTAATGCAACTGTCTAAAATGTACGATTTTCTCAAACATAAGCCACTGAAAGCTCGATAAATTTCGCATAATTATCTATCACGTATATGATAATTAAAGTTTGCGTCATCTATCACAACGTGATATAATGAAACAGACAGGGCTCGGGCGTTCAACGCACCTGGTCTCCTTTAACAATGACTGATGATTTACTATGATTCGGATGTAATACATCCGATGGGCCACTTAAATTAACTCGACATTAAATTAATGACCGGTGGATTTTCCTTCTGTTCGGATAAAGTGCCTCCGTGTGCAATAGGATGGCTGCTACCCCGCGAGGAAATGGAAGCGGCGCGGCGGAAGAATTTGTAGCTCTGCATCCTTTGTCTCTGTCTTTGTTCTAGCGCTGGGTACGTCGCCGCTTGATGCATTTCGCTCTACTCGTGACGAAACAATTAATTTAAGGCGTGGGCTGACGTTTTACTTGGGAGAATTGCAAAATTCCATGGTAAAATTTTTCCTAGCGTTGTTCGCATTTCTTACTAGTTTGTGGAAGGTAGCGGAGGATATCAACATTCATAGCGTTCTTGCTTCTTTTTCCAACAGCTCTTCATTAAGTTACGATTTAGTTATTGTTTCGACGAAGACATAAATCAATAACATCTTCTAAGCTTATTATGTTGGGACCAGTGGTGGATGGTGGTGAGGTAATTTGGAGATCAAGAAGAAGGCTTCGATTTTCTCGTATATTTCCGTTGCATATTGTGTATATTGTACTTAATAAAAAAATATAAACGGTATCGAAGCTGGTTGGTGCCCTTCTTGAACATCCGACTATTATTGGCATACTTTCTACATTTTAGTAAAGAGCAATTTTAACCACTTATTTGCTGTATTTTTAGGTGTCTGTGAAAGCAACATTTAGGAGCGAGTAGTCCTTAATTTTGCTATTATCAGTTTTAAAGCTTATTGTTTCTAAACAAGCGATGTATTTTGGGTGTAATATTATCCTTGGAAGTCGTCAAATTTTACCGTAGTTCAGCTTAAAGTTGTTGGCAGCTGTCTATCTGGGTGGCTCGCCGAGAGCATGAATGCTGCAGCCAAGCTTTTATTGTGAGAGAATCTACAGGAATGAAGCTACATGTTTACGTAATTAAGAAGGCAAGTGAAATTGATGAAATTACTTAAATTGGATCGACACAACCTTGAAGCAGCTCGTGTGGTGCAGAGTGTGCCGATATTTTAGTATTGTTTGCCGCATTACCCCACAGACCTTGCTATCACTATTATTAATCTTGACATAATGTTCACTTTACAAAAACGAAAATAAGGAATTAAATCTTTATTTGGCTAATGCCATATTTCAATGTAGATTGTCCTAAAATTAATAGAACAATGTCGTTTTCTTTCTATTAGTATATTTGCTTGTTTTGTGTAATAACGTTTGAAAAGGCAATATTTTTGGTGACTTAGAGTTTTAGAACTTTTAACTTGAAAATAACATTCTAAAAATGGTAATATATTAGACATAACGCTAGCAAAAGCAGAAGGTAATAGAAACCCGCCTGGTAAGCATTTTCATACTGTGACCAAGCTAGTCGTTACATACATCATTTTTATCAACGACAAAGAGAGGAAGGAGGATGTATACATGGAGAGAGACGGAGAAACGACTCGAGCGCGAGAGAAGTTTTCGATAATTCACGTCGGCGAGGAGACAAATGCTTCCATTAAGTACATTACGCTACTTCAGCGATTCAGCGTAAAATGAGCATAACACCGCAACCTGACCAATACAAATTGAACTGCGGCGTGGGGTTCGCTCCCTCGACATCCAAATTATTTGCCGAGTGCGTACTCAATCCAAATATACGTCAATATATCAGTCGGATCCAGTGCGTTATTTAATTTATCCAGCAATCAGCACCCGACACAGACGCCAGCGGCTGATTGTATCGGCCGAGGTATTAATTGAAAAAGGTATAATTACGAATGACGTTCCGTGGCGATTTCTTGAAGGGGCGATGAAATTATCCTTTGTGACGGATTTTTTTTTTATTTTATAGAGGAAATGTACCAAATTGGAGGTACTACCAAAATTTTTCGACCTGATATTCATCCAGGTATCATAGTGGAACAGTATTTTAGTTTAAGTCTGATTAGTAAAGTTCGCCACTTTCCGTGCGCGTCACTTATTCAGCATAGACTAGACAGACTCGTATTTCTTCGTCTCATAAGAATGGGTTCGTGTTGCCTACTGGTTTCCCCCGAGAGTCGACAAAACACGAGCCTGTCTAGTCGCTGCTAATTTCTGTAAGTGCACGGAAAGTGGAGAACTAAACAGTGAGACTAGAAATTCTGGAAGGAAGACAGACTGCTCAAAAGTAGCTGGGTTGCTGCAGACACAAATATTGGCTTGGTGTTTCTTGATGAAGAATGGACATTTCAGCATGATAACGGGCCAATTCACGCAGGAAAAATAACACACATGGATGAACGACAACAATATCGATATTCTGGAATGGCTTGCTCTTTTCACAGACATGAATATTATAGAAAACTTATGAGGATGGATGATGAGACAAGTTTACATTGAAGGAAGACAGTTTAACACCGGAGAAGAATTGATGTTAGACTTGGGAAGCAATTCCAATAAATTTGTTAAATAATTTATTTACTTCGCAGTACTTAGCAGTTATTGAGAAACGAGGAAGTCTTACTCATCATAATAAATAAAAGATAGTTGCTTTATTTCTATTTCTTGTTGTTTTTTTTTTGGGTGAGAGTAATCAATTGTCGCTTTGAAGATTACCATCAGAGTGAAAAAAAATCCTCAAAAATTGTTTTTTGAAATTGTTAAGGCAAACTGGTGTCTAAATTTGTACAAGGGACCTAATTTAACTTTTTTTATAGTCATTCTAACTAACACATGTTTCGACGAATTTGCGTTAATTGTGAGATGAGAGTAATCAAATGTCGAGCCACTGTATATGTACATATATATATATACTGTCGAGACGTTGGAACAATACCTCCAACATTTAAGACTTTATATAAATTCGGAAAGAATTACATTTCCTAGCAGGAAAGTTGCTACCACGCAGAATCAATATTTCTCGCAACCGTATATATTATGCACTTTCATTTTCGAATTCTTTCGATTCCTTTTGTTCCTGACAGCTCCACGTCGTCGTAATCGATCGCCTGAACCAGATCGTAAATATGTCGGCTTTACACTTAAAACAGGCCCGAGCTTTATACGAAAAATAATGGAATAATAAATGAGACAATTCTAAGGATGAACTTGCAAACTTGATGGATCGTGTTGGTGGCAGATTTCCTCTGCATAATTTACTAACGGGTAGGCGCTCAAAGAGGTGTTACAGACGTGCACATAGTTTCAAATTTATTTGTAGGAATAAGAACGTATCGCGGAATTATACTTTGTAGCATAATTGATTGCTCGAACTGGAAATTGTTTGCGGGAATTTAAAATTCATCCTTTGCAAACTGGAAAGGTGATTTTTATAAAGGAAAAGTGTACTGGTGTATATTGTTTTTTTAGTTTTATCATTCTTATACTTGTATTAAATAGTGAGTACCAAAATAATGAACGGCCAATGACAATGCGGCAGCAATATGATGGATGTTCATGTTGGTACCGTATGGTCGAGTTTTCAGGGGATAAGATATGAACGTCTGTTTCGTTTCGCCAAGTATACCCGGAAACCTTCGAAGCAATCCGAAAGATAAATCGGCTGTGAAGAAAAAGTCTAATCCTAAAGATAAACCGAAAATGGAAGAAAGGTCGGGAATCTGTAGAATTGCATATAGTGACTGTAATAAAGCCTACATTGGTCAAACGAAAAGAGAGATAGGCACCAGATTTAAAGAGCATATAAGGAATTATCGCTACGGCCGGTTGGACGCGTCTAGTGCAACACAACATATAAATGAAACCGGGCATAGTAATAATTTAGAAAACTTGAAATTGATCAAGAATGTACCTTCAACGCGAGAATTCGACGCGTACGAGACGGTTTACATAAAAAGTAATAAACATCTGATGAACAGAGAGAACGGACCGTTGTCGTACTCTGCCATTCTTGATCTTTTGCAATAGGCTGGCACTTGTTTATATTTTTGGTTATAAAAGAGACCTTCCATTCTATCTGTCCTTGTTTTTCGCATGTTGTAGTTTTAAGGCATGTATGGGGTAGAAATAGGCACTTGTAAAGAATATTTTTTTCTAGCAACTAGGGATAGTACATGCATATTTGTGTGGTGCGGAGGTTGCCGATACTTACCATACTATGCCACAGTCCTTGCTATCATTATTCATTACTCATTTTTTTTTTCGTTGTCAATTTACTGTAAAAATTCCACATATTGAATCAAATTGGTGCCTCGCTCTTATCGCATACAAGTTTCTCAGGAAAGACTTCATTATTCGTCGTGGAAGCTCTCTCCAACAGAAAAAGAGAGCGAATAAAACGTTATACCCCAAAGGTAATTTCACGTAGAAATATATACGCTTCGTAGGGATATAATTTATTGTCGGCATATGTAGGAATTCCCCGTTTCGTTAGAGTTGATAAACTAATTAAAAAGTTTCCAGATTTATTTTGCATACGTTACCCATATATATATATATATATGTACGTACGGCCATATTTTTTCATTTAAATAGAAATGCGAACGCGAGATAAATAATACATCTTCATTTATTCTAAAAAAAAAAGAGAAGATAAAATACAAAATAATGGAATATCGGTATGCGTATACGTTTTTAAAAATATTCGAAGTAGCTCGTTACCTCAGCTTTCGTAGCTTTCATATAAGCCAGGCTATTCAGTAAACAGACTTAACAAGGAAATCTCGCCTGGGAAATTAGGGCTAATGACAAGCTATGGGAATTAGAGCTGAAGAATAGATTTTTCGAAAAATAGCTGCTATTGTATTCAATAGATAAACACGATATAGCTTTCTGGAGGTAACGTTACACTTTGACTTTTACATCTGTCTACTTCGTACACGTAAAACTAGCGTCTTTAAATATGAAGCAATGCAACATTTTCGTTTATCTGTGTCCGGTCTTTCATCGTTTACGTCTTTTCAACGGATCTCTCCCAAATTACGCTAGCGTCTGCGATCGTTGTTGGAATGCATAACGTAAACGATATATGGATAAGATAGCATCGTACAAGACTAAAACTTATCCTACATTTATGGTAGACTGACCACGGAAATACATGGTTCAGCAAAGGGTGAGGGCTGGAATTTAGGGACCCTAAATTGGAATTTTTCAAACGTGTTGGTTTTTGTAACTATCCAACTCTTCGCAATAATTTAGTCGTACATTGGCCAAAATACATATGTACACTTATATTTTATAAATTCCTGACTTATCCATATTATGTGCTTGTACTTTATAAAATGTGCTTTCTAAAATGGTCTTCAAACTATTATTATTGATGACAAAATAATTTTGCCATTAGCTCTAGAAAAGCTCTTTTAAATGAGATAGTCTTAAGGACTTTATGTTTTGTTTGGAGTTTTGCAAGCCCAACAATTTTGGGTGTGTATACTGTCGGATCCATGGCTCATTGGACTTCAAGCACAACATCTAGCACCGTTATCCAGCACAGTATGGCCAGCACCGTTGCTATATGAACATCCGAGGACGTTTCCTTGTTGTGCTCATGGCAAAATACGCACGTTTTGCAATATGATGGTGGTCAATTAACCGAACAATGCAAAATACAAACCACCTACGCATTTTCAAATCCGCTATGCGATGTCAGTCCCCTAAGTTATATTCTCGACGCGCGACGCTGTTCCGCGACCTCCAAGGTCGAGCAGTTCATATACGTAGCCGCAATACATCATCCGTCGTTTTTTCCTTTCTCAGGAGGCGCGCTACGCCGCATTTATTTATTTAAAAATGTTTGCGCATATAAATGGACGACGCGAAGCGAAATTATTAAACGAATTCTTATTTCCCGTGATGAGGCAAGGGATGGGTTAAATATTTCTTTTTTTATTTTTTTATCTTGAATAAGTTTCGGATACTTACCTTTTTATTTATTTAATTTCGAAATCTTTTGTTTTATACAGCTTGTCCCACTTTGAGATCGAAATTTGAATTGATTTACGGAAATCGCACTAAACGTTGCCAGATATTCAATAAGTGTCGTTATTTGAATTAAATAGTTTGATAGGATTCCGTATAATTGAGAAGTTGTATGGTTTATGCTCTTATAACTGAGGATCGTCCCAAAGAAAGGAAGAACGATAGTATTTAGATAGCGTACAATGGCTATAAATGTCTATCGGCCATTATTTGTGCATTTATGCTAAAACTGTACGCATAGCAAAGTCAGCACTATACAGAGTCGAGAAGGAATATAAAGGATAATTCCAACTTAGTGCATCTAAAAGCAGCACCCGTCATCATTCCTGTACGTCGCATACTACACTAGCTTCTTCCTCAAGAATGAGCTACTAATGCTAAAAAAATTTTAGCAGAAATAAATGTACGAGATGATATTAACTGATGTCATGATCAGTCGTGGCCATGCTGCTTGGAGTTAACGTTTGAGTTTTGGTGTATTTACAAGATGCTTATTTTTTCTTATAATGAAGGCAATTTTTCCAAAACTTTATCTCCTAAGCCACGTAGGAGTGTATACTATGATAACTGGATGGTGCGGCATTAACAATAAATAAACTAAGTGCAGGCCAAGTGTTTAAATAGATCATTTCTAATTTTAATTTTCACATGCTACTTCGTTCTGCGGATACTAATTTTCCGCAATCACCATTATAAATATAGCTAATTAATCGCAATTGTTATTATTAAATGAGCGCATTATTCATCTGTCTATGGCTGTAATAGAATGTCAAAATAAACAAACGAAACAATAAAATAAAAATTTTAATACATATACTTTTAATTTGAAAATAAATTTATCTAAAGCAATTATGTAGAATCTGCACCACTAAATTCCCGAGTCACACAGGATAAGATCTGGTGATCAGCCATTCTGCAACTCCTCTCCTTCTCATTCAACAACTTGGAAAACTTTTATTTGAGTAATTTCTAACTTTGAACAGATAATAAGGTGGTGCCCCAGAGATCGGGATTGTCTACTAGTTTTTCTTCGAGCTACTCATCGTGAGAAAACAGTATCCTAAGAAACGAGGTAATTTGGCGCTGCCATATACCTATCCTCAGTAAACTATCCGTTGATAAAGGAAGAGCTGGTTTTTTGGTATGAGGATTTTCCTGATGCCCGTATCGGCGATTGAGTGTACTATTTCATCAGAAGAAACATTTACGCGCTTGTTAATTTGACATTCGGATTTAGGAGTCTTCATATGGCCCACTTTTCTAAAACGCTTCAGAATCTTGCTTGTAACCGATCGAATAATTACCTTCTTACTTGAGAGGAACATGTATTTATTGTTCTACTTTCCTACGATCACTATACCCAACCTTCATTAGAATCATTAATCCGTGACGGGTTGTTTTCCTTCTTATTTAATTAGCAAATAATGGCTGAACGCTGATGTTCATGATTTTACCAATCGAAAATCTAGAAAAGTACCTCTTGTATCGTATAAATTTTCAAATGCATTAATTAACATGTTGATCGCTTTTGTTAATACCGATGCCAACGTTTTCCCAAAATCTCACATGGCTTAGGACAGCCCTGGCTGTAGAAGCGGTATTCAATTCAATTCAAATAAGCGCACAGGAAATAAATATATTGATATATTATTTTGTTATTAACAGACAACAATATTAAAAGTTGCAATTAATTTTTAAATAACTGATTAGCTTAAACACAGATAGATATCAAAGGAGAAACACGCACACAACCGTTACATGTAATAACAGAACAAATGAATCAAATTTGACAATCAATATAAGTAATAAGAGATGACCCAATAACTGGATCCCAATGAATAAGATCTTCTTTTGTCATAATGTCTTTAGCAGCACGCGGAGTCGTATATCATTAATATCATCCAGCTTATTATCCTTTAAAGCCAATAAAATCCGTCCGCGAAAAGGATTTTAATGGTATATCATATATCGCAGAAAGTACAGAGCGAGTGTAATAAAAATCATCGTAACGTTTAATTGCATTAGTTTCACGATTCGTGGATGCCGTCAACGCAACGTCGCCACTGAATAAAATAACTATAAGCGCAACCGACGCTTTCCCACCGGCACCCCGGCGTGATATTAAATTAAAACTTGCTTCCGCCGTAATTAAATTCGAAAAAGTGTAATTACCGACAGCTTTCTGTAGGTGCTATTATATAGTGTGTAATTTTATTACCTCTTCGTCTCTAGAAATGAAGGGGGCGTATCGAACGTTAGTCGAAACGACAACTTATGTTTAATTGCCTATTATACATGTCGTCAATCGAATACAATTTCAATCACTATTCTAGCGTGCCAGGCGTTTAAAATATCGGCCGTGAAAGAAAGTGATATTTCGCAAATAATAATAATAATAATAAGCATTTATTCACATTCCTTTTGACTTTATTTTTGATCATTAAGTATTTCTTCTCTGGTTTTGTTAATTTTAGATTTAGACGTCACTGAAAAATAATTATAAAATACACTATCCGACAAAAACATAGACGCGGTATCGTTTTTATTTACGAAACAAAGTTTATAGACATTATATAAAATGTAAATGAGGGTTATTAATACTTGTTATGTAAATAGTCCATTTACAGATATTTCTGGGTATTTAGTGCTTTATGAGGGGTAACTGAGATTTTCCCAGATCAAAATAGGAATTTTAAATGCGACGAAAATTTAGACCCTGTGCATTTATTACATTAATATAAGCGGAAATGTTTTAATTTGATACTTCGGCACACGGATACACTTTCGGCCAAACACAAAGAAGCGAGGTTGAGATTTGCTGAAGAACACGTATCCTGGAAGAAACAACGGGAAAAAGTTATATTTTCCGATGAGAAACGTTGTAATTTGGACGGACCGGATGGGTACTCGCAGTATTATCATGATCTGAGAAAGGAACCAAAAGTGAAATTTCGCGATAAAAGTGGGATAGTGTTTTGCACAAACAAAATGACATCTGTGACGTATAAAGACTTTTGCGTGATAATCTTCTACGTTTTGGAAACCAATAGGCCGGGCGCAATTTTGTTTTTCAGCAAGATAACGCGCCAATTCATAAAGCAAAAACCATTACTGAATGGTTTAAACAGAAAAAGATTAAAACTTTACAGTGGTCGGCACGGTTACCAGACTTAAACATTATTGAAAACATGGGGGGTGAATTGGCACGTCGCGTTTATGGCGGAGGCCGTCAATATTTCACGGTACAGGAACTGAAAACTTCAATAGCGACTGAATGACAGAATATCCCTCAAAATTACGTGTTAAATTTATATAAATCTATTTATAACAGACTATTGGAAGTGAATAAAAACAATGGAGGGTCTCGCATTACTGATCACTCATTTGTTGATTTTTGTTTTACATTTGCAACAGAGCGTCTAAATTTTTGTCGCAGAAATTGTTTAAACATTGAAGTAATAATTTATTATTTAGTTCATATATTACTGGTGGAGATATTTTTAAGTTTATTTTACTTTTACGAATAAAAACTTAATTAGATATCTTGCTAGTTTCGCAAAGAAATGTTGTAACCCTTAAAACCCGTAAAACATCTTACCTCGTCTAAATTTTTGTCGGGGAGTCTATATAATTTGTGATGAACATACTATTATATGGTACAATTAAACAAAAGCAATTAGTCCTCCCTCTTCGCAAGAAAGATACACTGAAGCAAACGTCTAGTGGCATTGTTGTTCAAACCAGAAGGACGGAACAATATTGTTATAGGCTTGTATATCTTATATACCACGAATACCCAAGTGACCAGATAGATTATATGTGTACACAAGCTACAACTATAACTAACTACATAATGCGCAGCGGAAATCCAACATCCCGTATACTTGAATACGCTTTTATGTCGTGGAGCATTTTGTTGCTCAGGAAGGGAATGATCTCCCGTACACGTATTAGGCAGACATGCTGTGTAACTGGTTGTATATCAGTGTAGGAATACTAATAGAAATAAGGAAACAACGCGAACGCCCTTCTGAATGAAAGAAAAAGCACGCGTCTCTCGCTTGTAAACCCGTTTTTCCGCAGACACGTCCCTTTATTTTACTTCGCAATGAGATTCATTTGAGGTCTTTTTTACGATTCCCATCCGCTCGCATCTTTCCAGATTCGTTTGTACATGGAACCCCGCGTATCCTCCTTACGTAGGCGCCATTTTCTTCTCTTTATAGCGAACATGTACGAATGTACCGTACGTGCATACCTATTTAGCAGAAGCAAAAGTAAGGAGTCATTTGGAAACCTTACCCGTTACCATCGCAAACTTTGTTTGTATATGTACAACGGTAAGTATAGGGCGTAGGTACGTTATCTACATGTAGAAAAAAAAACAGTAATTGCTAGTCGTACATCCTGTACTTCGCAAGGAACACGTACGCCAATAAAAACTTTACGGTTGTTCGCTTGTTACACTTCTTGCGTTTGTACGGAGATAGGAATCGGCTTATCGCAGATATTGGATACTGAGATCGGGATTATATTCCTGGTAATTGCGATGAAGTACTTATACTAATCGTAATAATATGGTTAACAACCGGCAGCAATGGGTATCATGCTTCTACCTATTAATGCTTCACTAACGCGTACAGCGATTCGGAAATTACGCGGTTGTAATTGGACTGTTGATTATTGTTACGAAAACTTAGCAGCTTGCCGAATTTAAAAATAAAAGAAGGAAAACTGCGTTGAATTGACTAAATTCGAATTTGCTTAACAAATCCAACTTCCTTTATAGTCGCATCAAAGACACTAGCCTTCATTCAGGGTGTCAGCCAGCTAATCGGCGAGGAAGTGGTTCAAATATTACTTAGGTTGTTTAAACGAGACTTGAATAACCAAAAATTATTAAGTGGAGGAGGGAGGGCGGCAGGGTGGAATGGAAACTTAAAACGGAATTATTAAAAACAAAATTATTTTTTTTTAAATTTTGATATGGAATGCTGGGAAAACTACACATAGCTCAATCCATGTCGACGGTTGATTCAAACATGATCCACCTTCCAGAAATTTCGTTACAGATCACATACCAGAAGGTTGACCTTGGGTAATAAGGTTATAATTTCTAGTAGCACCAGCCAATGCCAAAATGGTAAGAATCGAAGTCCAGCAATCAAAACATCGAGATATGTGAAACCCATTCGGAACCAAGTAGCTCGACCAATAAGGTTTCCTTTCTATGGATTCAAAATAAAAATTTAAAAAAACACGTTAGAAAAATTAAACAACCCCAACATCAGAAAAGGAAACTAATTAAAAATATGGGCTTACCATAAATAAACGAAGAAATCGAAATTAAATGGGAAGCGACCCACGAAATGGCCAAAGACACACCGCACAGAAATACGCTGTCCGTAGCTTCCCAAAATCTCGACATTCCACAATTACTCTGGCTCACAAGGTAGCAGAAATTAAACGTAGGCTCTCTCAGACCCACAAAACGGTAATACTAATAAATATTCTCAAATTAGAAGAACTCAAACGAAACGCGCGTCTGATACGATCACAATCCCACTCAATCGGAAGCGACCCACAAAAAGAGAAATCTCTAGGAAAACTTAGTACCTCTACCCGGGAAAACGTATGAGGTGGCTAATCTATCCAAGTTAGCCACCTCAAGTTAATGCTTTATTATGATTATTATTGCAGTTTTCGCCAAAAGTTTTAATTTCTTCCTTTACAGACTGAGAGTAATTTTCTAAATTTGATCAATACAATATGAGCTACGAGTAATTACTCAACGATGGAGTAATTCGTTTATTTCGAAGCCAAAATAATTTCACTTGAAGGAAGGCACGTTTTGGTATCTTTTATATGTACGACAACGTGCAGAACCATTGCGGACGTCCATTGAAATATTCGTCAACGGCAACGAACAACAGGTTCGGCCACTTAAAACGTGTGTATCGGCGCGGAAACGAGGACGTTCGTGTGTTTTATCTTGAAGTGGCGGCAAAACAAAAACATTCAATTAGAGCAAGAACGACGAGAGCCACTTTGTTTACTCCATTTTCAGTGCGGTTGGCATAATAACGTCGGACCGATGAATACGTGAGTGCCCAACCTAAGCAGTCGGACTGCGAGCTGCCTCTTCCTTTTTTCTCTACTCGGCAGCCGTTGCCCTTTTTTGCGGATGGACGTAGTGCACGGTCGAGTCGCATTACGTTCTCCAACACACCTCGGCTTGAATTTATTGAATTGGGCGCAAGATGTGTGTACCGTCGCGTTTATATTGCGCCTTAATGCCCTCTTATTAAAATTTATTCCGCAGTTTTCCTCTCCGAAAGTGCACGTAATGAGAACATTTTGAATATTTATTACCGGCGAAGGTGCATTCATGTGCTCGCCTTGGGTAGTTGCGGGTTTTTTTTTTGATGATTGCAAATGGAATCAGAGCAGAGGCTTTTGCGGTCGTTAATCACTCTGTACTCGTGGTTTTCGGGTTGGAATCGCGACCTTGTCGTAGCTTCTGCTGTCTTTTATGGAACTGTTACTGCACATTGATTGGAGGAGTTATATGGAGCTTGCTATGGGTCAATGGAGGGGAATAGTTACAGTTTCAATGAACTGTAGCGGTTGCTAGGAGGTCTAATCAGTTGAGATCTACTGGTATGATGAAACGGGTAGCCATTATCGCGATTTAAATTGGTTGGTAAATTTTTGAAGATTTCTCAGACTGAAGGATTTTTCTACTATAATAGCGAATAGATAAATTGGGTTTGGTAGCCAATTTCCAGTCTATGCTCTGCCAGCGCAGATCTGGACCACCCCAATTCGGGGTTTCGCCGAACAACTTTTATACGAACTATTTTTTCAGATAAAATATTGTAATGTTATTATTATTAATGATTATTATTTTTAGTCAATAGAAAAAATCCCAGAAATCATTTTTATTAATTGTGCACCGTAATATCGATAAAGCTGCCCATAGCTAGTTTGCAGGATTTTCAATTCGCAACCGTAAATAACAGCTTCTCCGCACAAAATTAGTCTCGGTACACACAAATCCTCCGATCCCCTAATGTAATTTTCGCCAACGCACAAATAACATCTGCGCGGAATTTTTATTACAATCGATGGGAGAGAAACACACGGTCGGTCGAGATTTATGAAATACAACGCCGGTATTGCGGCGAAGATAACAAAGTCTTATTTAGTTTATTGAATTAATCTCGAACCTTTTACGCCGTACGTGTGTCGTGGTGATGAAGTCCATTCTTTTCGTCCGACGAAAAATACGACGACCTCGATGGCGCGGCTAGAACCGGCGGAAATTCAATTGTGTTGCCGCTTACAAAAGGTTTCACCGAGCCGCGCTGTGCCTGCTACACATATACCTTTTCCTATTCTTAAGGCCCCCTCTGACATATTTCTGACATTCTGCGCGATCGCTGTCGACACAAAGACCGCTGCTGACCGTAATATATCAGGTCACGAGACATATGTTCTCGTTCCCTTTCGTTTCCCGAAAGTTTCACCCATTTCCCTAGTCTCTGACCTTGGGGTTGGTAATGGTGTAGGTGCGGTCTTCTAAATATCCCAACATTGAAGGAAGGAGATCACGAAATAGATGTCAATTTATAAGACGATTAACAAGATGAAAGCGGGTGTTTACGGAAATTGGAATAATTCCCCGAGAATACTATGATAGAAGAGAAGATTAATATGTTAAGTACGCTAGGAAACAAATAAAGATGTAAGCCGATTACGTATTTAACTCAACATGTGCTCTACTTAATAGAAACGTTCTTCCTGTTAAGGATGCTAAATGGTTATCCGCTCGTATTGTTCTTTATCAAAATGACAGCTTATTTTGCTTCTACAGAGATTGGAATAAATTCCATGAAGATTTAAGATATTTAGTTATGGGAAAACGCAGGAACATGTTGATTTTTATCTTTTATTGCCGCAAGTGCCTGTATAGTGGTTATGATGTCATAGATTAATTCTTTAATATGAAAATCTCAATGAATTTTGACCATTTTTCCAGGAATCATTGCTTACCGCAACAACGTATAGACAATTACATGTTTTCTATTAACAATAGTAGAACCGATTGACGAAAAACCGTAAATATGAACCGTAAGTTTTCCGTACATTATTAACAATTCAGGAGCAACATATTTAATTAATACAAATGTGAAATTAAAAATTTGGACAGCTGAATATATGGAAAGTACGGTCCCAATCACTCTATGTAGGTGATAAGGAATATACTCAGCAACGACTGTAAAAAAAAAAAATTAAATAAGTTTACCTCTTGTGTCGTTCTCGCCAAATTTTTTTCAGTATTAAGGCTAGGTTTAAAACAATTGATAAGGATCGTAGAATAATTTTTTGTGCGTAAAAGTAGCAAATAATGTACCCATTCCATCTTGTCAAGAAGTTGATTGTCAGCAGGGTTTGTCACGATGCAGTCTATGGAAGCTCCGTGCGATAGCAATCGAAACTTCGGCGTGTACTGAACGCGGTTTCAATCTGGAAAGCTTTCCGAAAAGAAAAATCAATACCTACCTTTTTACATCTAAAGCAAAAACAATGAATACAGTAGCTATAAATGGTTCTCGTTCGTGTTCTAGTTCATATAACCTATCCTTTCTACGACCGGTTCGCTCAGATAATGTTGTACAATGCATAACCAGAATGAGAAATACTAGGTCTACCGCATGTGATAATGTTCCCAACTATTTGTTAAAATAGCGCCTGACTGATATGTCAAAACCTCCAACACATATTATTAACTTGTCATTTGAAGTGGGCATGTTTCCGGCTAAATTAAGGCCATCAATTTATAAAAAGGACGCGGGGAGACAACTGAGAACTACCGCCGAGCGTTGTCGAAGGTCACTGAGGGTATTGTGCGCGATAACCACGTAGCTGTTTTTGAATAAATATAATACTTTGCAAGATTTTTAATATGGTTTAACTAAGACTATGGAGACTGCGTTGCAAGCTTTTCTCAGCCCCATTGTCCCTGCAATCGATCATAAACTGATACCTCTTGGATTGTTTATTGATCTCACCGAGTCGGTTGATCATCAGATCTTACCTGAAGCTCGAGGTGAAGCCTTTACTTTTTAACTTAAAAAATACACACGCTAAGTCTATGTTCCAGTGACCAGTCGCTACTCCAAACATCAACGAAGCTGCATTTTTAATTGTATAAAACTATAATTTGCTTTTCGATTATCTGAAAAAAATCGTAATTTCTAAATCGACTTCACCCCGGTTGACGGTACTTAACTAAAGCCACGATTCTACAATATGAAGTTGCTATTCATTTCTTAGTTAATTAATTGCTGCCTGGTATTAATTATTACGTAGATACATTTGAGTGAAAAGGAGCGGACCAAATTCTAATAATGGATGGCCATGAACATTGATGAGCTGGGGGTTAGAGCACTTGCTTTAATAGAACGATGTGAAAAATTTTGTGTACATCTATATTTAACGAAAATGATAGGTGACTCTGATTAAAGCTAGTTAAAATAAACTATCTTGACGTTCCCATATTTCCTCTAATACTTATAACACATTCCTAATTACATTCGGCAAAAACTAACAGTGAAGTTTCCATTGTCTCCAGACCGAGAGCTCCTCATTTCAGCCGCCGATTTTCCTCGCGCGATGACTTTTTTCGCCAGCAGAAATTTACTGGAGTTACATCGTTTTTCATCGCCATCCACCGAAGCATTCGTTAGAGCCTTCGAATACAGCCGGCACAAAAGCGGCACATCGTCGGAACCGCGCGCAAAAACAACTGACACTGACAAATAATTTACTCAGAAGTTGTTCCCGCGGAGCGAACTTCAGCTCTAATCCGCGGAATAATCTGAGACGCGTCCGACTTTTCGGCGAATAAATGAAAACGTTGAGAGAGCCGAAAGACGTTTTCGGCGGCGAGAAGATCACAGCCCGGCGGAGAAAGCTACTTCCGTCTGCGAAGACGTTCATGTAATGACAAAAGTTTAAATGACGTTTTCGGCAATTTTTCGCTCCTCTCATGCATTTTATAGCGCGCCTCGGTCATCTTAATCTGAGTAAATAGTGTGGCTTATACGGGAGATTTTGAATGAAGAAAAGAAAGCTAGACCGGTTTAACGATTCCAATCGAACTACGTTTTAGATATATCTTGCTTGGTGTCAGAATTCGATAACTCCTGTTCCTCTTTTAACTAAGTTCTTCTTCATCAGCATCATTTTTAAACACAATTTCCTCTTCGACTAAAGCCTCTTCCATTAATTTTCTCAATCTTTCTTGTTCCCGTTCGTAAGAATAATCTTTATACTAAGAAAATAAAAGATAACATTTTCATCAAAACCATACAAGTAAAAAAAACACGGAACATTAAAACTGATGTGGGTAAATGACATAACATAATCTCTTCAATGCCGTATTTATACTGATGATTCAGATTCTACGCTTCTGATACGTTGAACGTCTCTAGTTAGACAAGCGCGCAGAAGTAGTAACGTCTTACCGTGTACCGCTTCCCCTAACGCATATGCACGCCGCTGTTGCACACCTCACTCTGTCTCAAGCGTCGGCGATAGAGGCGGTTGTCGATCCGCAATATGGTTATAAGATGATTTTCCGCGACGCTATCGTCGAATGGACTGAAGGCGTAGCAATCGAAATACTAATGTGATGTTTTGAATAACTTATTATTTTTATCGCAGAAATAATTACTTGCAATATTATTTTCTTCCAACAAATAACATCACTTATGTTTTTTCTAAAGCACACAGCACTGTCTACACGTCATTCTTTAATCGGAAGAGCGTGCACTTAAGTATCAAAGTTGGAGTAGAGAGAAGCCTTAAGTACTTTAATTTGCGATACGATGAAAGTTTGAATTTATTTATTTTTTTATTATTATTTAATTTATTGAATTTAAAACGATTTAGTAAATTATCTTAATGTCAATTAAATAGAAGACCAGCCCACTATCTCCATAAGTACCGCTATTGGAAAATTTTGTTCATTGCATATGCAACTCGAAATGCTATTTTCCTCCATTTGCCCAAAAATCTTCCGTCCGTCGGTACACTGTAGTACCACTATACGAGAGATAGAGCAACATTTGAACTAATACCCATGTCAGTATTCTGGCAACCAACGCGATAACAATTAATATTTACCCGGCAAATAATAAATTAGTGAATTTGTTAAATATATCGGCCAGTAACGAATTTGCCAACGAACATTTAAAAGAAAACCTCTACGCTTTTACTCCATCCGACCTATAGCTATATATGTATATTACGGTGCGGTAAGCGCTTCATCTATCCTGACAACGGGAAATTATAGGCGTCAAAGGCGAGGATCGGGAGTAGTCTCAATTATATTTACACTGTAATTATGGTAGCAATTGGAACATTAATTTTCATTAAGTTAATTAATGACACAGGCATGTATCAAATTCAATAGACGCAAAGTGCAGCCCATTACGACCGATAATTTATGCGCGGGAAATTAAATTTATGCTGCCATTATGCGTGCAACAAAGCATCCGATGTCATAGTACGCTGCGAGTACTTTCGGATAGATCTCGGGACATCTTCGAATAATACCGGTAGCAATATGCGATTTATTTAATTGTAATGTTCTTCAGCATTTAGAGAGAATTAAAAATCGCCGCATGACTGATTTGACGGGACTAGAAAGTGCCGCGTCCGTATTGACAATAAAGTCCTTAATAACGATAATGACAATTTAATTGATTCGTTTAAAGGGTGCTGCGCTCCGTTTTACGACTTTAATTTGGAAAATTAATTGCTTGTTGGAGCTCATCCAACGATATATGATGAAAATACATCCTGATGCCGGAACTAAAGGCGACCTTTTTCCACATTTATGGAAGAAGGTCATAAAATTCGATGAAACATTTGAGTAGTGTATGAATAATGTACACCACCCGACAAAAACATAGACGCGGTATCGTTTTTTTTACGAAACAAAGTTTATAGACTTTATATAAAATGTAAATGAGGGTTATTAATACTTGTTATGTAAATAGTCCATTTATAGATATTTCTGGGTATTTATTGCCTTATGAGGGGTAATCGAGATTTTCCCAGATCCAAATAGGAATTTTAAATGCGACGAAAATTTAGACCCTGTGCATTTATTACATTAATATAAGCAAAAATGTTTTAATTTGATACTTCTCTTTCTATGCAGCGGTTGTGCTGGTAAAGTGTACACATTTCACCGCGAGAAATTATATTTTATAAAGTGTTTGCAATATGGGTAGCAAAAAAAGCAATTATCCTTGATAGAAAGAGGTAAAGTTCTAGCCTGGCACCAGGATGGTGTTAGTAAGAAGGAAATTGCTCGTCGGTTACGAAGAAGCGATCATTGCGTTAGAAGTTTCCTAAAAGATCCGGAAAATTACGACGAATCCAAAGGCCAAGGCCGACCGAAAGCTGTAAGTGAGCGGGATAAACGCATGATATTGCGGTGTGCATCCAATTCTTCTGCGTCGGCGAGAGTTATTGCATTTCAGGCGGGGGTACAAACGCACGTGCGTAATTTTCAAAGGATTTTAAAGGCGTCACCGGTAATATCACGGAAGAAAATGTTGAGAAAACCGCCACTTTCGGCGAAACACAAAGAAGCGAGGTTGAGATTTGCTGAAGAACACGTATCCTGGAAGAAACAATGGGAAAAAGTTATATTTCCCGATGAGAAACATTTTAATTTGGACGGACCGGTTGGGTACTCACATTATTATCATGATGTGAGAAAGGAACCAAAAGTGAAAATGACCAGACAATTAGGGGGTGGATCTGTGATGATATGGGCAGCGATTGGATTCCGCGATAAAAGTGGGATAGTGTTTTGCACAAACAAAATGACATCTGTGACGTATAAAGACTTATTGCGTGACAATCTTCTACGTTTTGGAAACCAATGGGCCGGGCGCGATTTTGTTTTTCAGCAAGATAAGGCGCCAATTCATAAAGCCAAATCATTACTGGATGGTTTAAAGGGAAAAAGATTAAAACTTTACAGTGGCCGGCATGGTCACCATTGTTAAACACCTAACATTTGACTTAAACAGAATTAAACATGCTGGATGAATTGGCACGTCGCGTTTATGGCGGAGGCCATCAATATTGCACTGTACAGGAACTGAAAACTTCAATAGTGACTGAATGGCAGAATATCCCTCAAAATTATGCGTTAAATTTATATAAACTTATTAATAACAGACTATTGGAAGTGATTAAGAACAATGGAAGATCAACGCATTACTGATCACTCATTTGTCGATTTTTGTTTTACATTTGCAACAGAGCGTCTAAATTTTTGTCGCAGAAATTGTTTAAACATTGGAGTAATAATTTATTATTTAGTTCATATATTACTGGAGGAGATATTTTTAAGTTTATTTTACTTTTATGAATAAAAACTTAATTAGATATCTTGCTAGTTTCGCAAAGAAATGTTGTAACCCTTAAAACCCGTAAAACATCTTACCTCGTCTAAGTTTTTGTCGGGGAGTGTATTGTTTCTTACTTTCTCCTTCAGAAAATATGGTTATAAATATGGTAATTTCTTCTAATTAAGTCTGCAGAAACGTGTACAGCTTCACGACATTAGCAGAGACTAAGCAGACTTGTTCGTCTCATGACAATGGGTTCGCGTTGCCTACTGGTTTACTCGAGAGTCGACAAAACACGAATCCGTCTAGTCTCTGCTAATTTCGTGAAGCGTGCGCGTTGCTGGAAGCTTGCTTATAATACCTAAATACACTAATAACGGTATTGCGGACTGTTGTTAAAGTTAATCCTATTCCTTGGTTGAAATTACTTGGTTTTAATCTTATTAATTAATTAATATTGTTTCTAGAAATTGCTAGAACTTTAATAAATCACCTAATTGTAAATAATGCACATAAATTATGTAACGCTCGCCAACACTTGGTTGCTAAAGAAGCAAAAGCACTCACCTAAAAACCTCAATCTTCCAACAAGCTAACATTTCAAACGTACCCTGTATACGAGGTTGTAAGGGGAGTTTAGAGAGGGCGATGTTTTACGCGGATGAACTGTATTATCCGCACCACGCAAACTGTTCCAGCGCGATTATTATATAACCGCGATTATTCGCGTTGTCCTAGTTTATGTTCGTAATATACGGTTTTCGTAATATTACCCATTATAAATTCATATTTTATATGTATATATGCACACATAACGGGGTATATGAACGTCCGCGGCGGGTTTCCTTTTTGTGTTTATGCAAAACGCCCCATATTTTACCGAGAACCGCGTATTAAACTAAAGGTTTATTTTTATTCTTATGGCTTGTTCTGTCCTCTTCCTTGGGAAACGTTTTGGGGTGGCGTTTTTCCATCTCGTTTGTTTCCCTATGCGCGTATCTTGTCGGCAAGAGTCGTTTCGTCCTTAATTTGAAAAATATGTTGGTAAATTTCGCGTATACCCCGTAACATAAAAAAAAGCGTATTTTAATGAGAGATAACGATAACCTGTAGGTACGTATTCGGAAAATCCTTTTAGGTATATTTTTAAATGTTTCAAACAAGTATGAAGCCCAATGATATTTAATAGAATAAGCAGAAGCAAGTATATTGTAGAGAATGTCCGTCTAACGGGTGGGTGGAAGATAACTCGCTGCTTATGTAAGCCACGTTTATTACATTTTGCGTAAAACACAAATTTTCTTTTAGATAGATTTCAAAATTTAATACGAGTTCAATTTTTTTTCCTGAAAACAATTATGACATAGATGACCTACAGAGATGGCAATGACTGCCTTTCTAGACGTTGAGGGGGCATTTAATAATGCCATCACAAGCTCCCTTATGGAGGTGATCAGGAAAAAGGGAGTCCCTTCGCGGCTCTGTTGCCGGATAGTCTCTGGGGGAGGCTAGTATCAGGGTGAGGGCAGAAGGTCTATTATCACCCCTTCTGTGGGCATCTCTTGTAGACGAACTAATAATAAAGCTATCCACGGAAGACCTGTATTGCCTAGGATATGCTGACGATCTAGCTATAGTAGTACGAGGCAAATTCTTGAATAACTGGCGTAAACAGGAGAAACCTACGGTCAATGGCCAAACAACACAAATTATCGTATTTACAAAGAAGCGCATAATTCCAGGCCTAGAGCCAATCATGCTGGGAGAAGTAGAAATTCCATTTGTCAAAGAAGCGAAATACTTCGGAGTATGGTGCGACATACATGGAACTCTCGCATCACTAAAGCCATCGGCAAACAGATGTAAAAGGTTGTGTGGGAAAACGTGGGGGTTAAGTCCAAAAAGGATGCTGTGGTTATACATGAGGGTAATCGGACCAATAGTAACATATGGATTTGGATCGGTGGTATAGTGGTATGGTGGATAAGTAGAGACAACAAGCTGGCTAAGTGGCATACAAAGACTAGGATATCTGTGTGCCACGTGGGCCATGAAAACCACATCAACAGCTGCTCTGGAAGTCGTCCTAAACCTGGAACCGCTATGTGTATACATCCAAGAGGCGCCAGCCAACCTATTATAATTAAATCTCATGATGCAAATTATAAGAAACTGTTAAAGGAGGTCAAAGCGGAGCCAATAACTAGCATTCCCAGTGAGACCATTAGACCCAAATACAGCTTCGACAAACGGTAATACCATCTGGTACACAGAGAGCTCAAAGGCAAAGAATGGAGTCGGATTTGTGGGAGTAGCAAAGAAAGAAAAGCTGATGTAATTGATCGAATAAGAGAGGAACCCCAATAGATCTGTTATTCTGATATATCTTAAATATTTTTACTTCATCTCAAATCAAGAAACGAATTTTCAGAGTATTACCAATACGCTTCATAAAGGTTACAGAAATTATTTAATATTTTTCTGTATGTAATTTTGATATTTCGTAACTATTAGCGACCCCATTTAATCATGTATGTAATCATCGTCGACAGTTGCGCACTGGCTCCAACATTAATATTAACGTTTATTATTAATATCGATTAGGGCCGTACTGCAAAATTTAATTCAATTCGCGAATCAATACCGAAATCAATTTAGACGTTTGATCGTGAGTGATACTAT
Organism: Oryctes borbonicus; assembly: GCA_902654985.2. Lineage (NCBI taxonomy): Eukaryota > Metazoa > Arthropoda > Insecta > Coleoptera > Scarabaeidae > Oryctes > Oryctes borbonicus. Next base: position 1,257,131 of record LR736875.1, read on the forward strand.
TGAATTTAATATTTAATAATCATTAAACACGTAAACACAATAAACGTAAACAGTAAATACCTATATTTATACACATATAAATCCGTTCATTCCTTCCTGGCGGGTGGAGGAAGCTACTCGCAGAGTGAAATGATATTCGGGGTATGCAAGTGACAGCGAATGTCGCTCACGATATACACTAGCAACCCCCGAAATGATTGCCATGGTAGTGCCTTGCATACTGACGTCCTCACCACTACTGCCTGGGCTAGTTACGACGCATCTAATCATCAGCCACCAGGAAGGATCAGACGGACTATACATAGTGTTCGTCGAAAATCACTAATAATAATAATAAGTAAGAAGTATCGCAATCGATGTTTCTCCGTACTTGGCGAAACGCATTGATCTAGAGGCAACTGGTATCGCTATAATAAGAAGCTTTCTCATATTTCAGAAGCATTTGAAGTAAATTACACGTATTCATAATGATGGGGTAAATTAGCGAGAAAGGTTATTATCGTAGAAAAGCTTGTTTAATAAAGTAAGTCCGCCAATTACCGCTCGGGTAAAACATGCGACATTTAATCAACTTCAGAATGATATATGCGTGTATTGAAGTCGCATGTTTAGTCGTATGGCGGTCGCTAGGAACTTACACGTGGTTTTATGTCTGGATGCATAGCCGTGGCCTGGTTCTTGAGCAAGGTTAGGCAAGGTGTTCTTCTTCTCCGCAGTAATCGCGCAGAAAAACGTCGTTGACGTTTATCAAAATTTAGGAGAGATTCGTCGAGTAGTGTTCTTTTGAGAGCTGTTGAAAGTGAGCAAGTTTATGTATTTGCGGAATCATGGAAAACAAGCAATACCGACCAGTTATTGGATTTCTTTTTTTGGATGGGAAAACGCAGGCAGAAATTAAGGAGAAATTGAATTCAGTGTATGAAGACCATCCATTTTCGATGACTACCATCAGATTCTAGTTAATGAATTTAAGCCTAGCTTAACAACCGCCTTTGATGATGAACGACCAGGTCGTCCCATTGAGGCTACTAGGGATGATGTGATCAACAAAGCGCGTTAACAGACCGCAAAGTGAAAGTTAGATAGATTGCTGATATGGTATGCTTCTCAATTAAACGCGGGTAAAACACCCTTTACGAAAAATCGCGTAGGAGAAAGCTATTGGAGGAGCTGAGGGTTGATCAAAAAAGGGAACGTGTGATAACTCCAAAGCAATGTCTGGACATGTTTTGGCGCAATAAGAAAGCTGTAATCTAACTGCTATTGAGAACCCGCTAATTGGTATTGACATGGAGATTTTTGTTAGAGTTGGAAAATGAAAACATGCTAATTTGGAGTGGACATCAATGTAATACACATATTTCCCTCGACAATTTAATGAAAATTAAAAAGAAAAACATCCAAAAAGAAAATTATCCGGTAACTTTTGCCCAACAAGATAATTTATGATTTTGAGCGAAATCTAATCACGAAATAATGATATAATTTATTAAACGGTATTTCAACGTCCAACGTGCGCTACCTAGCGCATGCGTTCACTACGAAGCAATCGAATGAAAAACGTTAAAACGCAATCCCTGACTAACTACTCCCTAACTTCTCTTTCTTCATTTCGGGGCGACGCTTGCATAATGAATTTCGAATAAGTTTCGTGCCTCGCCTTCTCTTTCTCGGTGCTTTTTTTTATTATTGCAATTTTGTAATCAAAGATGGTGCGCGCGTTACGCCGGTTTTCAATCGAAATTTCAGCGAGAGAATTTTTTTGCTCTTTCTGCTCTACCCGATGGTTTTAATTCCAGTCGCACGCGCCAGTCCTTACTGCAAACAGCTTCAATAAACGCTCGATTTAATTTAGAGCGTTGGTAATTTAATGCTGGAAGAGGCGGGTGTCTGTGGAGAGCCATCCGAAGCAACGTATCTTTGTTGTGACGGCATCGCCCGGAAGGGTATTGAAGATGGAAGTAATATTATGTTTCTCGGTGTGGATTTGATGATAGGAGAATTAAAATTGAATTAACGAGAGATTTTGTGAATTGAATTCATTTAGAGTTTGCAGCATTGAATTTTGCTTACAACAAAATATCAAGCAGATACTGTTTTATGCACGGCCTAGTTTACGCCGGGTTTCATAATGAATTTAAAGTTACTTTAAATCTCACTTTAACATTAGTTAATCAGTTAAATTTAAGTTTAAAATTTAAGGGTACCTTAAATTTATTATGAAACTGGGCATTAGTTTGACATCCACATCTCATGAATAAATTCACGAAATCGCTTCGTCGAATGTAATACACGACGCGAAGAATATCGTGAACAACACACGAACGTTGTATACAAAATACTCGTATCGTGCTCCACTCTGCCTCAAGCGTTGGCGATAGAGGCGATCGTCGATCCGTAGTTTAGTTATATAAGCCGGAAAGTCGAACGCATTTGCATATTTTTTCTACTCATTTGCGCTGCTTTAATAAGTATGTTAAAAAAAATTAAGTTCTCATTTTAATCAATAAATCGCGAAAATAAGTTGTATGAAATGAATACATTTTATTCTCAGATTACTGAAAATACATAAGCCGAACCGGCTATTTCACCAAAACAATTAGTAAAAGTGCTTTCTACGCTTAAAGCGAAAAACCTTTCAGCTAAAGCGAAAACTTTAGGAAGCAAATCATATTGCGTCTTAAAATAGAAACCGTCGCGACGCGCCGTTCGAAAGACTTAACGACCATCATAAAACTGCATTAAATATTAGGCTACCCGAAAAGCTTCTAGCCGCGTCGCGACGGTTTCATAAAACATTTTATCCAACTATCTACAACAACTACACGTTAAACAAATAATAAAGCTATATAGCGTATATCATGCCTCTAATACATAATTTCAGCTGGAGGTCGTCCCGGCAACGGAAATGATAAGATACACAAGCATAAAAGCTAGCGTACATACGATAACCAGTTTTTAAATCGTGGAACTCGCTTCGAGAATTCATGTCTGCGGGCAATAAAAGTTCCGAACGGCATGCGATAGAGTTATTATGACGCCCGGTATTAATATCAACTACCTTTAAATACTATATGTATACTCCATGAGGGATGCATGCTTTCGTAAATGGAAATGCGGGTTACATATAGAGTGTCTGCGAAAAAGTCTGCATCATATGGATTTTTTTTTTATTTCTTTTATGTCTTTAGTAAATAACTGTTTTTGTACTTTGTCTGTGCATCATTAGTAATCAAAAAAATGTTCCAATATTTGTCGCATTGTATTCGCTTCAATAGGTAAATGTCTTTTAAAAATGTCATTTGGCAAAATATGAACAAATATCATAAGAGAAAGTTGTTTTCATCTACCTGAAGATTTTCAAAAACGTAAACTTTTTTCTTACACTTGGTTAGAAATACATGCTGTGTATTTTCTTCATCGGTATCCGTCGGAAAACATGAAAGTAGGACCAACAGGAGTACGGCGAATATTTTTAACGAAAGACATCCAAATAAGTTTGTTTCAGACTCCATCGTTGGCCATATTGTCAACAAATTTAAGCGAACTGGTTCAGTTAAAAATGAATTTAAGAAGCCACACGTCAACTGGCAAGTTCGTAAGCATGAAGAAAATGTTTTTTAGGATGTTTGCTTTATGTTCCGCCATAAAATAACTTCTGTTGTTGCTGTTTCTGGCAGAACAGCAGCAAGGAAGACTGCGGTGGGAAAAACAAAAAATAAAACAAAGCATCCGTTTAAACCCAAATTTCAAATCAAATCAACGTGCTGAAAATTCTGGATTTGGACATTAAGTTTGATTTTTAATTTAATGGTGTAGTGTCTCCTCAGAATTGTAGATTATGGGATGGTAAAAATCCCAAATTTATCATTGAAGACAGAGATTAATATTCCCTTAAAACTATTGTTTGGTGTGGTATCACACACAGATAATAAATGCAAAGGAGAAAAAGAATTGAACCCAGAATTGCAAAAAGTAACAAATGCGCTGCAAGTTCAAGAAGAATATTAACGAACACGGAAGCGTCGCGACAAGTAAGAATATATCAAATAAAATATAGAATATATGGAACAATACAGGGATCGATCCTGTCTTATTCCTGCGAGACATGGGTAATGACAAGCAAAACAAAATAGAGACTGGAAACATGGGAAAGGAAGAGATTTTCAGGAGAATGTCTGGGGGAAAGCAAATATACCTAGGATGAGAAAGAAAGACAACTAAAGAACTGTACTCCCATAGAACCTCGTTAGGTTGCGAATAGCATGGAAAGATCCTGAAGGCACAATGAAAAAGAATGAGATGGAAAGAAATGGTAGAACAAAATTTGGCAGAAAAACAAATCCAGCACTGGCGGCAAAAAGCAAAAAATCGAAGAGAAACTTTAAAGCTATGGACCTAAACGGCCCGCACGCATCTCGCATATAAATATATATTGTTATGTAGAAATCCCTTTCAATATAACAATACAAAGCACAGAGACAAGCATCACTTTACGAAGCTCGTAATAATAGGCACAAAACAAAAATAAATTCAATCCTCCAAGCATAACGTAATTCTAAATTGTAAATAGATACCGCCCCCCTCTATGTTTCTGTATCCATAATTCCAATAAATCTCAATTACTATCGACTGTACTAACCAAATTTTTCTAATCAACCCTCAACAATAACGATTAAACTAACTCATTTAATTTTCAATTCCGCACGGAGAACTCTTCCGCTCGACTAAACCTTTAACGGCGATCTCAAACGATCCTCCGGCCTAAAGCCTTCGTCTCCCTATAACGTTAACCCCTGAGCGTTCTTACGATGCTTATCGGGTCGGGTCCGCCTGCAAGGGGACCTTTGAATCGATGCGAAACGGCCACGAAACGGAAAAACTCCACGAAACCATTTAATCAGCGATAAAGTAGCAGTAAATACCTCATAAAAGCTTTGCAGTACCAACGCCAGTCGGGTTTGCCCTTTCCAGAGTGCCTAGGTATGTATGTGCGGACGTTACGTATATACCTATACGTAAACTCGATAAAATGTTAGCGTGCGCAACGACCGTGGCGAACGCAAAACTTTCCTAATTCCGAACGTTTGATTCGCTTTATATTGCCTGCGGAAATACGGACGCTCGTAAAAACACAATGTAAACAATCTATACAAATGCGACGGATGGATTTGATATTTCGAGCGATGTAGGGTTCGGAGTCCGCGTCGGGCCCCGTTCCATTCCATCGGAGATGTTGCAAACTATTCGAGTTATTCGTGAAAATCGTCGGAAATGTGAACTGAGCTTTTTCGTTTATCGTTACGGGGCTTATTTCCCCGATGATGAGGCTATGGGAGTTTCGTAAGACCAAAGCGACGGGGAATTTCGCTCGATTTTGTAGAAGGGAAGCTTCTAGTATTTAAATAATTTTGCTTTTTTAACTTTGGTTGACTGGATTAGGTTCAGCGTTCGAACGTTGCCATGGAGCATTCAAATGTTAAAGGATTTTGCTACGTTTGTTCAGGAAGCTTGTGTACAGTACGAGTACAAAGGAAAAAACATCTATCTCGCTGCTTTTATCACTAAAAGTTGCCCAATGCGTTTTGTATCAAAATTGAATAGCATTGTCCGACTATACAAGTCAATCATTACTGCCGTGACTGGAGGGACGCATGTGTCTAGAGGGATGAAGCAAAATCTTGCTGGAATTTCAAGAATGTTCATTTTTGGGCTTGCGGAAACCCACACGTTACAAGAAAACGACATTTTCAAGATTCTTGGAGCTTTAACGTATTCTGAGCTCTGAAGAACAATAAAATTCTGTCTGTTTTATGATTTTTTATAACTTTACAATTTTAAATAGAATGCGAACTTTTACATAAGTAAGTATCTACGATCTCTAGATTTAACCTGACTAGATTTCTTCTTGCGGGGCTATAGTAAAAACGTTGAATACAGAGATCCAGTTGGTACAAAAAATGGCATGATTGACAGAGTAAGAAGAACCTTTAACGAACTTCATGGAGTATATGGAGCGAAGTGGTGCTGTTTTCCAGCATTTACATTTAATGAAATACGTATTCAGGTTTGTTTTATCACTTCCACATTTTGTTTGTTTTGTACTTTTTTTTCTTTTTTTTTGTAAAAAATTCAGACAGAGGGGGAATGTTACTCCATAAAGACGAGTTCCTTAACATTTTATTCTGATGTTTCTTTTCTTATTTTTCTCTACATACTTTAGTCATTATTAATTTGGGAATTTTTGTCCAAGGTATTTACGTGCATTTCGTCTTAATTTAACCTTGCATCCCATTTACGACATACAACAACATTGTAAAATTAAAGCATAACCATATAATATTTATAGAAACGATTCCTTCAAAAATACAAACGTCATCTTCTTCCAAACGAAGCGCTCAACGTTGCAGCGCGTCCTTCACTCGTCCTCTTCCACCGCCCCGAACCTAAAATACAGAGTTGCCTACGTTATCGACCGTGTGCTTTCAAAGGACATACAACATGCGCGCAGGTAAAAATGAGCGTCGGGAAGAAGAGCGGTTCGATGGAAGAAAGGTTTCGTCTTGATGTCTCTTTTTTTACGATGTTCCGTATATACACCTATAGCGAAAGATACGATCGCCGCCGCGGCGAAAAAGGATGTTTCGAAAGGAAATTCCGGTCCGCTCACGTGGAACGCACGAGCTTTCGCTCAAATTAATGGGATCAGCGTCGCCGCGCCGTTGTGCAGCCTAAAGGAGTTCTCCTACCGAGTACGACCTTCGAAAGGTCACAGTGTAGGTATAAGTATAACGTCGCCGAGGAGTCGTTCGAGTGCCAAGTTTGATTGAATTTTTACCCCAACACTCTAGCGATGAGGAAGATGAAAAGAAGATGAGAGGGAGATGAAAATTTATATTGGTTAGGTGTATTTAATGGTGAGGGTGAAAATGTAATTATTCCTTATATTTTCTCTGGCTTTTCAAGTGGTGAACAAGTCTTAACGTTTTCTCGAGTAATTGCAAATTCTTACTGTGAAGTTTCGGATTAGTTAAATTAAAAATTTGTTGATTCAAGTTATTAATTATATTTAATTTTTGGATGTAACGTATGATTGGAGTTGTAACTAAGTAATCTATTAAAACTTGATGATTTTATGTACAAGTCCGTCTCTAACGTTCCATTGTTATTAATAATCAAAACGTCTAAGTTTAAATAAATAGCGCACGAACATTAATAACCTCAATTTCAGGATCTACGAGTCGGAGTACCCATTACACAAGGGAACCATTCGCTCCGGACAAGCGCATAACGTTTCGCATGCACGCCAGCTGCAACGCCATCCAATGCAAATCAGTTTTATCGTCGTACTTATAAATATTTATAAAGATGGTTGAACGGCGAATCAAATTTGATACGCGTGGAGATAGCCGACGGCAGTCTCGTCTCCGTTCTGGTCTAGTATGTAGGTCATAAACCGCAGGGCAGTGCAGACAGCATGGAAGCTTGTTATGGAATAATGTGCTCGTACATCATTATTACGGCACTACGCCGCGTTATATTCTGGATATCCGATAATCGCAAGGTACAGCGTGCTCGCCACTTGTCTGTTATACAGATCGTGTCAGATTATAGCCCGTGAGAGTGTATATTTACTGGTAATATAGGGAGATTTCTTCGGAAAATTTGTCCAAATCAATCTGCACGTGTCGAGTAAATGAGAGATGCGGAGAAATTTAAGTGTTCGAAAATGAATTCAAAGCTGCCTGAGGAATATTTCTATTTTTAAGATTTCGGTTTCCGAAGATTTCGCCAATAATATACAAGGTCCCTATGTACATAGATCGTTTTTTACACTTTTTCACACACTTACTTCAGCTAAAAAGATAAACGCGAAGAAGTGGTAAAATCTAGGAGTGGACTGCAATGGGCATTAAAAATACAAAATCCTAATAAGAAATTTAACAATTTAGAAATCATCTGCTTATCCGAAACATGATCCAAAATGGTGGACTTCAGCAGATTCTCAACTACCGACGGCTGCTGCGCAATTTGGTGGCAGCTTGATTTAAAACTGTGTATGTAGAAATGTAGCTAAGTCGGACTTTGCAAGATAATAGCCGTCCCATTACTGCTTCAACGAAATGAGCGGTTTCCCTCTAGTTACAACGTTGTGACCCCGATTTCTTGCAAATGGGACGTAGCAGGCGGATGAGAATGCTATGAGTATCATCCGCCTCCAAATGTTACCTCGAATAACTTACCTTCCATACATGTGTTATTGATATTCCGCCAGATGTCTTCATTGCTGACTTAGAGATTCATCTTGAAGCACTAGAAGCTCTAGCTTTTTTCCTCGATTAACGCTACGTACACACTCTCGCTTTACACTTAATTTTAAACAATTCCATTGTAATAGTAACATTTGGGATCTTCTAATATGTAACTTAAATATTCCGCTGGTCTCTGAAGATTGACATCATTCCTCTTTAGTTCTTCTTCCCAACTTAGCAGCTTCCTTAATGCAAATGCTTTCAGATTCGATTTCAATAGAAATAATTACTTTACCCTCTACAACGGCATTCTAAATACCGACTAGTCTCTCGTATATTCCCTACTGTATTCTGAACTCATCAGTTATAAAATATATTCCCCGTACTCCATGGTTTATCGCACAAAATAGCCATAATTCAAAAACATGTATCTAACAAGACAAAGACCCAAAAACAAATATTATGATGACGAATTTGAACGTTTGCGAGGACTAATAATAAATGACTGCTCAGCGATTAAAAGCTTGTGGTCCATGGGTTTTGTTAATAATATGAAGCCAAAATTTCACAATGATGTTGCTTTACTAGCCTTTTGAGAAATTTCAAACAGTAGGACGCGATTTCTTGTCATCCACGGAATTCCTGAGCTTCGTGCCATGTGGATATATGAGCTGACCCTGTTCGAATGTTATAGACGCAGAAATTGTACGCCCACAGTTGACGCAAGCAGTAAGCTTTAAAGGTATGAACAGCAAGTGTTGGCAACTTTTTTTTGGGAGATCGAAACAAATTGCTGAGTTTCGTCGTCAAGTTCTCTGAAATTGTCTTTAACTGCTTTCGCAGCCGCCTCTACTTTGCGCAGGTGTAGTTCCTTCTGAATTTTCGTCTGCTGTTTCATCTCTTCGCTACCGTGTTCTAAAACAAAGATAAAATGATGCCCAAAACGATTGTTTTGTGCGCTTGTATAGAACGAGATCCGAGCGAATCAAGAAAATTTCTTGGGGTTATGTGATATGATCACAAATCGGGTCATTTGTATTGCTTGGCCACCAAACGGAATGAACCCTTCGGTACCTTTTCCCGTGTTTAGCTCTAAACATTAAAAATTTGTACTCTTGGCTTCTAGGGTCCTCATGTAACTACCGTAGGTATCACAATCATAGGTATATTAATATTTCTTAGGCAATGTTGCCATTCGGCTAAAAAATCAAATATATAGAGCATATTTTTTTAAGTACTTTATCTGAGTATTTTATCTCTAATCCACAATTACAGGTTTTTGGTAACTTCCACGTAGAGGATCTTAAATATTATCCGCATTGATGTTTCAAATTTCACCATTCAAATGGAAATCTAATGCTGCTAGGTAGAAATAAAAAAACCATGATATAATTATTACTTGAGTACATTTTCGAACCACATCCATCAATCAGGACAGATAACTTAGTTACGCGCGTCTAGCTTACTAAATTACAAGTTTCGAGATTGGAACGAGCTAGAAATTTTGTTCGACGTTTCATAGCGGGGCGACGTAAAAGCAATAATAAACCCCTACGCAACAACGCGACGCCTCTTACGATATAATTTGACCTATCACGCATAGCAGATTTATGCGAACCTAAAAAAAAAGGTAAATTTCCGTCGCTACCGTAATTGTGGGAGAATATCGTATTTAATTCTCGTTGAGCCTAATACGTATTTCTCGTTATATATGTGTGTCGGTTCCTCGGGATTCCGAATTTATTGAGCTCTATAACAAGCTGTATCGCGTGCGGAGGCTTAATTAGACTCGTCGAGGTTATGTACCAGTTATCGAATGAATGCTGGATGTAGAACTATATTTGTTTATTACAATTTGTCATACAATAATAAGAGGCATACGTAAAGGTCAGAACCTTTTATCAATTAATATTAAGGACTTTATTCGTAGCGTAGGTTACCAAGCTCAGTCAGAGCTTTAGTACAATCCGTACCGTTATTGGGAGATACAGCGGCTAAAATAATTTATGTCTTCCCCATTGAACACCCGAATATCAATTACTTTTTGTATAGCAGACTGTCTACTTTCCAATGCATTTATGTATAATTTTAACCAACGCATAAACAAAGAAACGAGTTGCAAAATAGTGCATAACTCATAACAAAACAAATAATAATAATGATGAACCATTAGATTAAAAAGATCCACGCCAATAACATTTCTCTTCGCGAGAACGTTTCGAAAATGCCTGTAACTTAGATAGAAGCAATTTTTGATACATACGTAGATATGAATATTTTACCAATAAGCTCCTTTATTAACACAGAAAAAGGTTTTTAATTTTGACGCAAACGTTTGAAATTACTTTTTTTTTCAGTACGACGCCCAGCATTAAATTATAACACCTTGTCGACATTATTAGGTTTAGCCTGGTGGCTACACGTTTCCTCTTCGCATTTGTCAACGATTTTTTGGCGCGTGTAATCTCCCCATCAAGCGGCCACCTTGCTTCTCTCCCTCCATCCCTTGTAATTTTCGTTCGCGTTGTATTTAAACCAAGGACCCCGGAAGCGGGGACAGGACGTAGCGCCCTCTTCTTTTGCATTTTTTTGTATTTGCTTGGCGGACGCCGAAAAATTTCATCCCAATGTCAACCGGACGCACAGCGACGAAAGAAACGGCTATTCGGAGCACGGTTGACGGTTTTTCCTCGTCGCGTAGTCGTGTTTTCGCTTGACTTTTTACCAGCGGTTGTCCCTTTTTTTACGGATAATTATTTGTTTTGTCCAGAGAAAATCTCGCGTCCTGTTCATTTCGGTTCCGTACATATTCAAGCGGTTGGGGGTGAAAACTTCAATTTGCGAATGCATGCTTTTAGGAGGGGACGTATTGGAGTAACAGTTAGCTTTGAAGCTGGAAATCTCATCTTTTATATTAGATAAAGGTGTAAATTTATACAAGCGATCATGCACTTAGTACACCGGTGAAAATCAACCGGATTTCCTGGTTGGAGGAAGAATAGAAAAAAAAAAGAAACAGAAGTTCATCTACTCGGAAAATGAAATGCAAATGAAAAATAATTAAATTCCGACATCCTCTGCGATTCACCCTCCGCCGTTCCAGAAAGGATCCCGATCTCCACTCAAATATTATCTTAAGCGCGTCGGGTTCGTGAGACGGCGAACTTGGAACTCGTAACAAAAGCAATAGTAGCACCCAGACTTCGTAACTCACCGAACGGCTGAGTTAAATAAATAAAGATCGGGATGCAGTCGGCTAGACGTCGCCATTTCGAACCGAATATCTGATAATAACAAAAGTAATTAGAAAGTTCGGAAGACGCAAATAACTGCAAGCTGCGTCCATATTGTCTGGCGAAGGAGACGGTTTTTCTTTGCATATAAATACGCGGCGGAATACGTTTTAATTAGAAAGAGAGCGGATCGACCACATGCATATGGCTTTCCGTGGGTAGCAGTCATTTTTAGCTTTTGAATTGTTTCAATTAGCATACAGGCGCTCCGATTTGCATTCTCGTAATGGGATGTAGTGGAAGCCGAATGTTATTGCGGGTAGGAAGTTTTAATAGAGGATTTAATTATATACTTAAATAAATAAAGTAAATATTAAGGTTTTCCTGCGATATCTGGTACTATAGAACAATAAAAGGGATGCTACAATATCATTATTATCTGCAATTTTACTCGCGGAGATTAGTCATTTAAATCCGTAACATGTCCGAATAAGACCAGAAAAGCGGCTTCTAATCGGAACACGCTAAGTGTTGCTTGGAAGCGAGGAATCTTGGCATAAATCGGCGAGAATATGCGCTCCACACCTACTGCACCTAGCAGAAGAGAGACGGGAACGCCGACTAAATGAGAAGACACAAGCTACATACTATATCACTTAGAGAAACTTTGCTCCGCTCCGAGAAAGGAGCAGCGGGGCGGATCCAGAAAATTTCGGAACATTCCATTGTTATGCGGAGAAACAAACGATAAAGGAACCTGGCGCCGTGGAAAGGGCGGTACATTCAGCCGAAAAGATTTATTATATCGTACGCGTTTATAAGTATTAAAATAAATTGAACTTTAGTGTTTGTACATATACATACATCTAGATCGTTTCCTGGGCCAAGAAGGGATTGAATTCGCTTGGAGGTAGGGTATTCATCTCAGCCAACGTTTACGAGACGTATCGGAAGTTCTATGTTATCGCGTTCTAGTGGGATACTAACGATAAGTATGGGGATGTGAAGATTTAATTTAATTGCTGAAATAAACCGAATCCAATTAATTTTGATGCTATCCTAAACCCTGTTCTTGTCCCATACTTAAATACAAAACATATTAAGTTTAATAATATTTTCTAAAATTCAAACCTTACAATTAATGCAATATTGCACCCATTTAAACCTCGCAGTTTATCGAATAAAATATTAAACATAACTACCATTAGTGTTAACCACGCGACAACCACTTCATTTTCGCCCGCGAAAGCACGACCAGCAGCGCTGAAAACGTTAAGACGACAAGCACCAGCGGCTTCATTAAAAAAGAGAAGTTTAGCGAAGGAGTTATTTTTAAACGCCGTAGATTGCAAACTCTTTCCTCCATCCTATACAGCGCGGCCAAAGTAATGGGAAGTTGAAAATCATTAAAAGGCCTCACGCTGGGAAAGGTTACCGTTATGTATAAAAGCCAACTTCGCCGTCGGTGTGTGCTATACGCTCACGAGCCATGGAGAAGACGAGCTTTGAACGCTTTTCACGCGTCAACTACCAAAATACGCGCACATTACCCAGCCTCCTACTAAGTGATCCATTATCTTCGTCAATTATAATTTCACGATTGGGGAGGGCGGTAATGAGTTTCTTGATAGGTACAGGCGAGCGCGTTTAACCGTCGTCAGTGACATGCAAATCCCACCTGAGCGCTTCTAAATAATTAATACGGCTCGATTGCGGTGGGGCGGGCCCCCAAAGAAGAATTTCGATGGGTTTCTTGGTTGTACTTTGAGAAATTTACTACATTCTGATGTACATAGCTGTCGCAAGCTGCTAATAATTAAATTAATAACTTTTTAATCTAATATTGCAAACAACACGAACACATCGGCATATTCCGTACCATACAAGTTTAATTAATTAATGCGGGACGGCTGTTTCGAGGATGCGTCGTAAGTACTTGGGCAGCTTGTTAAAGCTTTTGGAAATCTGATAAATTTTTAAGTATATCTGATTGTTTCTAGTGCACGATTTGCAGCTTCTGTCAGTATTAACATAATGCATTGCTGTAGTTTGTTCTCCAGTATTAACAAGAGCCATGACAAAACAAAAAGTATGTCGTGAAGAATTTATCTGTGACCATCAGATTGAAGTTCTAATAGTTTTTAATACATACTTCATAGCTTTAATTTTCCTCGCCAAAAGCAACGTAATAGAAAGAAGATAAAGTCGAAAATGCGCTTTGTGTACACGAGCTGTTATATAACTAATATCAACTCGATCATAAATTTATCAAATTCGGGAGCTTCAAAGGTCACTACGATAAAATACATAGAGGCGAAATCGCTTATGGAGGGAATTAAGAGCATCAACTTCATAAAGAAAATACAAAAGGCGAGATCAGCGAAATTTTAATAAGCCTTATTGACTCTAATCTTATTGCATCCGACGATCCGGCTTCGGCTAAGACGAGAGAAATAAGCTAGAGGAATAGGGATTCGCCGCTCGCGTTGAGCCATCGACTTGCTGGGGGGTAAGCTTTCTCCTTTACTTGGCGGCTTGGGTTTATATAGGAAAACACAACGCCTTTGGTATTACGAACGTTTAGATATTCTCTGCTCTTCTGTACACTTTCCTCCATCTTCAATTTCCTCTCTCTTTCTTTTCGTTCTGCAATTCCACATCTTTCCTTGTGCTTCTCATTTAATTAAATATTAAAAGCTGGCCTCCTTAATTAAAAAGTATAACTTTAAGCTTAACGCAAAAGTATTCGCAGGAGCCGGTGCCAAGTGCGCGATGAAATTAACACCCTTGTCGATGATTCGGTGCCGTATCGATGCTGATATTCATTTGCTGAACGATACTTCACAGAGGGAACGTTATTTTATAATTAATTCTACTAACTGATTAACTTTCATGGTGTTGTATTTTAGGAAGAATACTAACGATTACGTGCCGAATAATGGAACATATCTTCGTCAGAGCTCTAGTAATTGTGCTACGGGGTAGTATGGCAAACAACACCGCACAAGTTGAATTAACTTTTCATTTCCAACCGTATAACTGAAAAATGCGAGAAAAAATTCTAATGAAAATGAGCAAGATCAAGTAGAACTTCCGAATAATTGTAGTAGGGAGAGACAGGAGTACTTCAGAGGAATATGCCAACCTTCCTACTAATTTAATCTCACATGAACCGCAAGAACCATATTTCCTTGGAAAAAGATAGGGAAATAAAGTGGAAAACCCCGTTCCTTCTACACGTACTGAACATCTCCTGGGCGAATAGGAGCTGGAAAGCAATTGAAATCCGAAATAGGAATTGTATATATTGTTTTGGTTTCTCTGAACTCTCTCTCCAGCTTTAGAGAAACATGAATATGCAATCGTGACCATTATTCCTAAAAAAAAAAAATGTACCACTTTACGCTATGGCGGATCTATAGATTTAAGTGCGGGGAAACGTGAAGCCATGATCTACAATGCAATTTCACTAAAGCTGGAGTAGATGTAATCGAGAAGCAAGAGCATCACGAAGATGGCTATGGACATTGTGAGAATTTTGGAAGAATTGACGAACAGTTGCGTTGGAGAAATGCCAGTCTAAATATTCCAAGAATATTCAAAAGACTATCCATGGACGTTGCTTTTCTATTTTTGCAAAAAAAAAAAGCTCAGACCGACGTTACCAGTCGTGTTTCAACTTGTTAAGTTATCACTCAATGGTTGGAAGAAATGGAAGGCTTACAAGACTTAATAAAGTAAAGAACATAAATGCTACTAGAGAGGTCGTTTGACCTGGATGATGAATGCAAGTCCTTCCAAACTTCTAACGGTGAAGGAATCCATACTGGAACGAAATAGCAATGGAAAAAGCAAAAAGATTACATTAATTGTTATCAGTAAAAGCAATCCAATGGAATTGAATTTTTCAATGTGGAACACGGTTTCATAAAAAATGCGCTTGTGTGAAAATTACTGTTAATCACAAGCTTTAGATGCTCGTGCTTCAAATCGGATTAACAACGGACGTGGAACGTGGATATGCACACCACTCATGCTTGCGTATCCATTACTAAATTACTATGTAGCGACTGCGCTATCACAGAGAGAAAATCAGTCCGGTAAAAGTATTCAAACATTCCCTTCCACTTTGTTTCAACTTTGCGACACGCTTTAATCCGATTTGTATGTTTAATTTAAGCCCTAGTTAATAATTTTATACGCTCAAATAAAATAATTAGCTTTTTTCGCAGCGTTGTAGCCGCACTATAAAATTTTATAACGGTGATTTTTTCCAATTTGTTCTTTATTATTTTATTGAGAGGTACCGCCCTTCCCTATTAATATATATATATATATATATAGATTGGATAGAAATAATGTTTGTTATACTGAGAATTAGACCAGTGTATGCATGCGTTTGCACGAACTGATTTTAAAGTAAATATTTTGGATATTTTCAGCCGCGGTAGAAACTGCCATTGACAGGAGACGAATTCTCTGCCCTCTATGCTGCGAATATCAGAGAAGACGTGAATATTCAATTGATTGAATTACAGGCCTGCTCGCTTTTAGACCGTCAGGACAATGGCCGCTTCCACTGATCCAAGAACTAGCAAGACGGTGTGAGCGTTATATTGGCGCACAAAAGGACTACTTCGAAGCCGATAGAGCGTAATCGTAGATAAATGAAGTAGTTTCTTGTGTCTTGAAAAGCTTTGATAACATCCTGTATGCTAACCTTTCGAAAAATCTTATTGGAGGTTGTCGTACATTACGTTTTGTTTAATTCTTTCGGTTTAACTCATACTAAATGACAGAAAGCAGCCTCTTACCACAAGCAACTTATAGAGTTCGAATTTTAAAAATACTCAGATACACAAACCGTTATTGAATTTACGTTGTTTTATGTTGAATTTATGAACGTGTTTCGAACTAGTAAAGCTATCGAATGCGACAAGTTGTAAGTTTATTGCAGCAAGAACAGAAACTTTGCTAACATAGTTTTGCAAGACGCTATTAGTAGGTTGCAGAATATTGACTTTGCGAAATTACCAATAAGTAGGTAGTGAGCTCGATTGAACTAATTTGGCGAAGTTTTCATTGAGTAACCGTTGAGCGATGTTCCTATTAGGCGCTGACCATCTGACGTAAATAATAACGGTCCGCAACTAATGGCGGTGTTTCCCTCCAGAGAATACGTACACTGCCGTTCAGAGAAGTTCGGTCGGTTGGTAAAAAACATGAAAAGGTTACAGAAACAAACGAAACTAAAAACAAAATGCAATTTTATTGTATGTACAGGTAAAAAAGACAAAAATAAATAAGTAAAAAGTTATTCTGGCCTAATATAACATACTGAACATTATATTTTTTTTTCATCGAAAAAACCTCGTTTGCTGTTAATCACTGCTCGAACTATTCTAGGCATTCTTTCGATAAGTTTTGTTAAAACGGATTGTGGAATATTAATCCATTCATGTTGCAGAATATTCCGTAAATGTTCTTGTGAAGTTGGGCATATTTTTCGGATCCTCCTGTCCAGTTCATCCCACAACAACTGTATAGGGTTCAAATCTGGGCTTTGTGGGGGCCATGTTATTACTTTCAGGGTGTGCTGTTCTTCTTGCTCCTTTAGATAATTCTTACACACTAACGCAGTGTGTTTTGGGTCGTTGTCATGCATGAATGTAAAGTTACGGCCTATTATACGCAAGCCTGATGGCACTGCATGATTCTGGAGTATTGCAAAATAATTTTCCTTCCTCATTACACCCTGCACTCTGCATAAATGTCCCGTCCCAGCAAAGGAGAAACATCCCCACACTAACACAGAACTACGCCCTTGCTTCACTGTAGGCATAATGCAGTTCGGGATCACTTTTCGGTTTTAGATCTTCGGACAAAAACTCGTCGATTTTGCCCAAAAACCTCAAACTTTGACTCGTCACTCCAAAGCACATGTTTCCAATCATCTAACGACCAATCTAGATGAGAACGGACCCACTGCAGCCGTTTTGCTCTGTTGCCCCGACGTAATAAGTGTTTTCGAATGGCAACCGTACTCGCCAAAACTTGTTCTTCACGGCCGCGATTGACTTCGACTGCTATTTGTGGCGCTGTCTCAAATTCAAAATTCTCAAATCTTCAGCTTTTGTTGTTTTCGTAGATGCTCCAGGACGAACACGATTTTCTATAGTTCCAGTTGTCCGATATCGCTTTATGATGTCTTTGATGTGCTTTATGATGAAGCAAATTTATATCTTTACACCTGTGATAAATAAACAAGAATGATACTGCGGTATATTTCCTAAATGTATTGTTCGTTAATAATCTCCAAACGACCCGTTTCAAAAGATCGGCACTTCCGAGAAATTCTTGGAATGATAATAAAAGGGACTTTATTGTGGTTGTCGCAATATTTCTACTTTACATAATAATTTATGGCTTTAATCCCTTAGAAAAGAGTGTATGCTTAATATTTTTCTAATTTTATGTATTAACAATTGTATACAGTGTGATATAATAGATTTTTATTGTATGGCCGAACTTCACTGAACGGCACTGTACATACATAGAAACTAAAATTATTATTTTATCAGTGTGCTGCGACAGAGTGAAACAATTATTGAATATGGTGATATTTAGTGATACTACTGGTGCATTTACCTCAGTACGACGGATCTGTCAGCCGGATAAGATTACAACTAATTCAATTATTCAAATTTCAAAATTGTTTAATTACCGTGTACATTGTATGTAATTCAAATTAACACACTTGAAGCGCTCATCCGAGCATATCTACAGATTAACTCTGCTGCATTTGCTAGTACATCCCGAAACTTTAAAGCTAGAAGTAACAACACGGTAAATTTTTGACGTACAACATCCTAACTAAAATATATGCGCTGCTAGAACCGCTACTACTACGGAGATGCACCGCGGCTTATTATACTTGCGAATAATTCGAGCAAACCGACGCGATTAACTCAATGAGTTATTAACGTAGTTTCGGTTTTGCAGAACATCAGATTAAACACAATGAATGCTTTATGCGCCTTCTATTGAATTATTCAATGGTAGGAGCTGCGGATCTTCGTACTAGGGGCGAAGGGATTGGAAAAGCGGAGCGGCCGGGAGGGGGCCAACGTGTAAGCGGAGAAAAGGGTTGTATCGACGACGATACGTGCCAGCGTGTCCCATTTACCTTTGCACAAAGGAAGCTTTAACCTGTTTGGCAGAGATTAAAAGATAGGGCACGCTGTCAGCTTAAGCGGGGACTTACATGTTTGTGAGCGCTACCAGCAAAACAGGCTATAAATTACACATTATCACGGCGTGTCCTCAAATATGTTCAACTCGAAAACCTATTATACACATACCTCTATCTATGTCACCTTTCAAGTTACTTCTACGTAGCGGTACTCGGTCTCCGTGCAATATACTTTCATCGAGAAGCTCCTTTCAAACAACCGACGTTTGTTGTAACGTTCGATTTTGCACGTAGAGAATATATTTTCTTTGGGAAGCACGTGAGCAAGAAATGTTACAAATTTGCGAAATATTTATCAATCATCTTCTAAATATGTTTTCCAAGTATACTGGGTGTTGAGCATTAAATATTGCACGATTCTTCAATTCTGGTACAAGTTCCACTTTCGAAATGAGACACGTTGTACATTATTTTTTAGATTGACGTAGAGTTGATGCCAGATTCTAAATACGTACGGTGAAAGTCACGAAACTTTCCTGTCACGTCATTGATTGATTGTTAATGTGAAGACTAGCGTAATATCCAGAAGTCGGAGCCATTGTATAACAAAACAAGCGAGATAGAAGTATATAACATACGTCTTAACTACGTTCATTTCTTATTAAGTAGCTACGAACTAGTTGAAGTGAGACAGAATATTGGCGATCAATGGATAGAAATGGGCTTTCATAATGTTTGTTGCAGTGCATGCAACCTTTACGATTGGAACACAGAGAATACTGCTCCTTTGATGTTTGACATTTGTTTCGTGCGTTTTCTTTAGCTTTTAACGTTTATTCTTATTTAATTCTTGTATTTCTTTTGCTGAAAGCTCTTTTCCGAACTTTAGCAAAGCGAATCGTTCAGTTTGTGGTAAGTTTTGATATGTTAGAGAAGTATACAAATGTTTAAAACAACTTTCGTAGGTTACAATTCAATTCTTTGATTGATCGCTTTATTTTGAAAACTGGATTTTTCTAAAATGGATATGAGGAAAAACTAAGCCACTTACTTGCATTGTATGCGTTAGAGACTGGTCTGCGTGAAAACCCGGCTCAGGAAGATGGATTAGGGTAGGGTCTTCGTTTCCTAACGCGGAAGCACTGGTCGCTTAGCGAAATTTAGTTTTAGCGTACGGTTATATCAACTGACATAGATTCCGGTAGCACCTGGAGACTCACGCTTTTGGTCGAAAAATTGTTAGTTTTTATATGTTTGACTGGTCGTCGATCTGACAGCTCAGCCGTGCTGATCGCTGATTTGAGAAAAAAATGTTTTGCAAATTTTGGCAATAGCGAAAATCGGCACAGCTCGAAAGAATCGGAATTTCGTGGAGATGCTCAAGTTTGTTGATTTTTGAAAATCGCATAACTTCTGAGGGAGCTATGCTCCAAAAACTGGTAGGAGGCGCGTGCTTTCGCGATTTTTACGTTTTATCATTCAGTAATTCTGTCGGTTACAATCCCTCGCGATTTGTTTTTTAAGCTCAAAGTTAACTAAAATGTTAACCAAGAATGTCGGTTTTAAAAGAAAATCTAATAAAAGTGTTCATAACCTCAAGAAACGAAAGACGGCATGTAAGACTCTTTGGAATTATGACGACCTAGATTATTAAGACATAACACTGTAAAGGTACAAACTTATTTGGGAAAATAACAAATGCAAGGTGTACGCAGCTTAAAAGAATAATGTTGGGAAAAAACAAATGAAAGGTGCACTGACTTTTTCGAGCGTGGCCAGAAGCGTCACGGCTTGTTACAACCTCAGGGGCTTACAGTGGCCCCCATGTATCAAGTTCATAGCTTTCTTGGTAGCACTCCCTCAACGCAAAGGTGAAGGGCAACTACATGTTCCCCAACATGAGGGATTGCAACGTACTCACCAGAAAAATTTGCCACCTATCCTTGGTATTCCAGTTAGATTCAGACTCTTTTCCCACTGGGCTCTAATTATTATTGTTTCCTAAAATTATAAATCGAAAGATTCCATATTATTTCCACACCCCGTATATATCCCAGCAACTATTCTCTACCTCTTGTTGGTAAATTAGGGTTGATATCGCTGCGAAAGGCGGAATATGATAATATTTGCGTGACCCTTCCCCGAAGGAATCTTGCCAGAATCCGCATCATACCGGAATATAAATTGTTAGTCGTATTGTTAAATTCCTACCGAATAGCGCTCGAGAATGTCTAACAATGCATGGTCGACTTCAGAACGGCGCTACGACCCGAATTTATTGTACTAAATTATAGTTCTCTGTCCGCCGGAGTATCAAAGAGAAGATTTCGCATACACACATACAAAGGTACATTTCTCATATGTTCTGGCATGCAAACAAAGCGCCAAGAGAGTTCTTTCGTTTAGAGCCGCTGCATACAACGCCGCATACTTTATTTAAGTGGTTAAGATTGTCGAAATTTCGTTCTCATCGGCGATAAATTATTTAAGAAGCTCCGTCTGCGATTTCAGGTTAGCAGCAATAAAGAGAGAATTAGAAAACGATTCTTGCATTATTCATGGAGAAATTATTTTAAAACGGGAGCGTTTAATTTGGCATTTATATCGATTTTCAGAGAGGAGTATTTTACAGTATTACAGACAGAAATAAAGATATTTTGTTTACTTCGAAATTAGTTGCTTTTTACTTTATGCGACAAGCTTGGATAATAAATATTTTGTATGTTTATTTATTAATAGACGAGGTACATTATTGCTTGTAGTTTCAATATAATGTTAATAATTCAATAATGAAGACATTACGTTGGCATTTGCTGTTGCTTAAAATACTTCTCTTCCATCTACAGAATGCGAAATAAACGAAGTTCCTATAATCACGTTGATAGCTGCAAGACAAGTAGTACAAACACACCTTAAGGCAGGCGAACGCCTTATCGCTACTATCCATTGCATCTAATTACGCGCACAGCTTATTGAAACCGAGCGAGCTTCGGGAATTCAAACTGACAGCGATACGTTGGATATTTCCCTCCGTTCGCCTTGCTCCATCTGAGACCGACGCTCAGTAATTAGGACGAACTTACCTGTATATGGGTTTGGCAACTTTATCCCGGTACCACAGCACCATGTAAACCCTATCCTCCCTTATGTTCGGTTCGATGTCACAAGGTAAGGCGGCTCCCTTGTTCCACACGGCATCGACGAACGAGTAACCAACTGAAACAAGAGAAGAGAGAAGTATACGTCATTGTTGAGTTGAATTTCCAATTTAGAAGGTATTATGTCGCGCAGTACCCCCGTTACAAACGGCTAAACCGAAATTCCAATATTCACCTAGAGCGCGCTCGGTAAAGGTGAGCGAGGTACAAACGGATGCAGTAAAAATGTCTTCTAATACTCCCATAATACACCTAAATAATCGTTCGTTCATCTTAAGAATACAGTGGATATAGCGAAGCTAAAGCGGAAAATTCGAAACGTTATTTCAAATACACTCAATTTAAAAATTATGAGCAATACCGGATTACTTCATCTTTAGAATAAGCCAAATTAGTAAAGAAACAAACGTTTGAAATTCCAAAAAATAATAAATGCAATGACCTTCAATGGAGTTAAAAACAAATTCTAAACTTAGTCAATAATAAACAACAAAAAACGAGAGATGAAATTTTAAACATGGAAGAAAACGTTGAATATTATTTTATACATTTTTCAAAAATGTTTCCACCTTCTGTGTCACGGTAATCCAGCCCGGAGCGGCGTAATACGTATTCGTTACTCATTTACTGTTCGGGGCCTTACATACAGAGTTTTCGTCAACTATACGCAAAGAAATAGGTCACTAAGCCTTAACTTAGGAGATTTAGTCGGTCAAGATATAGTGCGTCAAGTGCCAATGGCGTGTGGAAATGCAAAGAAATGAATTTTTGAACAACTTTCGCATTGAGAGTCAGATAGCCTTCTTACTAAAACCAAATGCCGCTAAAATTTCCAACAACACTGCGTACTACAAGAATAATATTACTACTTTGCTCATTTTGCTCCCTTTGCTCACTTTGCTCACATTGTCCACTTTGTTCACTTTGTTCAACGTTAAATGATCTAAATTGCCGAAAGCGTTTTTTATAGCAGCGACTAATTCATCAATATTGCTCGTTGCAGCCTGATGTAGAGCTAGAGTTAAGATCATCAACTCTGGTGACAAGCAAGAATACAAGAAAATGTTGTTGCATCAACTTCTTCCAGCTACTGAGAGTAAACGGCTCCACTCTAGAAAAACTCAAACAATTCATTAAACAAGGTAATACCAAGGGTTATTTTAATCCTGATGATGAAGATTTAAGTAAAGCAGCTCGTACTACGTCTTTTATCTTTTTTTACTTTGGTCGACTTCCAAACAGCCCCGATACAAACGTACTTGGGATTCTTCAACTCTATTCAAGCTCTACATCAGGCTGCAACGAGCAATATTGATGAATTAGTCGCTGCTATAAAAAACCCTTTCGGCAATTTAAATCATTTAACGTTGAACAAAGTGGACAAAGTGGACAAAGTGAACAAAGTGAGCAAAGTGAGCGTTCCTGCAGGTCGATGTTTGCCATGGCGTTTGGCAGGCTTCTCATATACAAATGATCCCATTGTGGTCGCACAACTGCAACTAGAAACATCACTTTCATAATAAATTTTTTGCTCTTCCAAGTACGGGGAGGTTTTTTTTCGACTTGCGAGATAAAATTTGGGTGAAGATAGAACCACTTTTCGTCGACGTAAATAATGTTCACCATGTTTTAAAAAACTTGATTAGAGGCAACCGTTTTATCACTTCTAAATCTATAGCTTTTGATTTTCGTCGAACTCTGCCAGCTTTAAGTGACGCTACTTTGACATATCCTTCATTTAGTAACGATTTCCCACGATGTTATATTCTGCTGACAATTTTTTCAGATGTAGGAGCATTGTTGCTTACTTGTAAAAAATATTAGTAAATGCCTTCTCAAATGTGACTAGGCACATCGGGCTTATTCCTTGCCGACTTGGCCAAATTTTCGTTCTCAGCTTGCATAATTTCTTGAAATCGGATAGAGCGAATATTAAAAAGGATTAAATCATACTTCAAAAATGTAATAATATATAGAAATTATAAGACACCCTGTAGGTTTCAATATGTTTTTGAACTATGCCCACAATGAGTCCGCATAACAAGAAAAAACTTCTATCTGCAAAGCCACAATCCTCTGAGCTCACGGAGATGACTCATCATGTACGGAGCTTTTGAATTGAAATGTATACGTACTGCATATTATTGAAATTCCGCCTCTTATCTACTATATTGAAATACCTAAACGCTGATTCGTTGGAAACAACTAAATATAGAGAAATGTACCTCAATAGCAGCGATATGTAGAGAACTGCCACATATCATCTTTCCTCTCTAGATTTTATTGTTAGAAGTACTCTTTCGGCGTTGAGCAATAGCATCGTACGTATTATGTATATTTTCGGAATATAGGGCATTTCATTCGAATACAATTGTACGAGTCTACACATGTTTCTACGTAGACGAGCGTCATCGTGATTTCATTTCGAAGAGGAAGACTGGCAAAACTTATTTTCCCATCGAGCGAACCTATAACGTAATCGCTGTGACATGCAGTTTCCAAACTAATTTATATCGTTATTAACGCAACCGCACGCGCTTTTTTTCGAATGTGCACGTAAAAGTAAGATTAAGACAGCGCTACTGAAACGCGTAACGCCATGTTTGAATTTACCTAATCCCAATTGGATATTATAATGTCATATTTTTGAATTTTCTGTTATTCTAGATTTACTTTCGGCGCTTCAAATAAATAAATTGAAGTAAAGTTCTTTTATGAATGAGGAATTGGTGGCAGAAAAAGGACTATCTTTAAAACTATGTCTACGTGCCCTCTCTATCCCACTGCGCCACGTAATAAACCCCCCGTGTCCTTTCAAATTACTTTAATTGAATTGACTTACACAAGTACGTTGGTTCTCTAAAGGTATTTGTCCAAATCTAAGGTACGTTCATGGTGCCAAAGGTTATTAACTCGATTTTATTATCTAGATTCTATTATCTATTTCTTTGAGAGAGCCTTTCTCTAATCCATACCAATAGTGTCAAACGTCTTCTCCCAAAAGGGTTTCGATAAGTTATGATTTAATTATTCCGGAGAAACTGCGATGTTCATTCGGTATTCATTCGAGTAACTCGACGAGTGATTAGTCTGTCTGAGTGTTAGTTGCGAGGGCTTCGCGCTTCTTGCACGTGCCCTTTCGATGCGAGGGTGATGTTATTCGATCGGTTTGTTTGCCGCTGCGCGCAAAAACGGCTATGTCTCGGATTAGTGTGTGCGTTGAACGTAATCGCTCTAAACGCTGTTTGATAGTTGTTACGACTTTAAATGCTTAGTAATACGAATTTGATTACCTTTTAATTGTATATTTACTCTTCTACGAACGAAAGCTTTCGTGTTATCCAAGGAAACAATGTGTTGTTATGTATTCAATTTGGGGTTTGATTTCATTTTAATGGTGTGTTATTTAAAGGAGCACTTACAATCAGACAGATACTGTGTGACGTTAGTGGCTGTAGATCGATTCTTCATGAATCCATGTCGAGTTGGTTGATAGAGTTGTATAACTCAAAACTTTCGTCATGTATGTCCTGAATTGTTATTGATTTAATTTTCAGCGTAACAAATACGCATTCCTCTACAATGTAACACCAGCAACGCGAACATTGAGATTTCGATGAAACTTTAGGTACGGAAAGAGTATCATGGTAGAAGAACAGCGTTATTCTTTTTTTGCCCCCGAATTCGGGATACTCCCTTCCCAAAGAAGGAAGTAGTGTTATTGATCTAGATTACAAAACTAAAGCTGTAGAATACTGGAAGAGAGCTAAAACAAAGCGATCTTTTGTAGAAGGTATGGAACGTAATTTCAAAAAAGTGAAATCGCTAATCCAGTTTTACGGATGGAAAGAGAGCATTAAGAAAGGCGGCACGCATACGGTTTATTAAAGAAATGTTCTTATAAAATTTGAAAATAGCGCTCAAAATGTTTTAGTTCAATAGTACACGTCGGTTTTAACGTGCAGCAAAGTTTTGAGAGTTTTCCCATGTATATCAATGCAATTCTCGGTGAGACAGCCTGTATAAAGGAGTGACTGGAATTTTCTGCATTCCTGTGTTGATGTTGATACCGCGGTTGATGAATTCTATACAATGCTTTACGCTATATTTAATAAATCAGTACCCAAATTTTTGCCCAATAAATCTTCTTTCCTATCGTGGTTCTCATCCGTTAGTTAAGAAAAATGTAAAGACCAAAGATTTCTATAGACAGAAGTGGATATCTACCAAAGACCCTAAATACTTTCAAGAATATTGTAGGTTAAGATCTCCAACCAAAAATCAAATCCCAAGTGTATACAAGTTCTACATCACATATATACAAACATCAATAAAATCTAATCCTAAGCAGTTATGGAGCTTTGTTCATGCAAGGCAAGGGAGGACACGTATTCCTGGCCAATTATCGTTTAATAGAGTTGACTTGAACGATCCTCAAGAAATTGTGGACTCGTTGGCTTATTCATTTGCCGAAGTATATTCGCAAACTTGCACATTAGATTTGACTAACAACTTCCAACAATTGCAGACGTTCAACATTCCTGTGATCTGTGACGACGATGTAGCCAATATTATCGCCTCATTTCAGAAAAAATTAACTGCAGGTGAAGACCTTGTAGCAAGTTTTTTTGATCAGAGATGCTCGCTTTGCGTTAAACAAACCTATTGCCAAAAATGTTGGATAATCAAGGACAGGTGGATACTCTGTACACTGACTTCTCTCATGCGTTTGATACGATTGATCGTAATTTCGCTTTACGCAAACTAGATTCTTTTGATTTCTCTCCTAGATTCCGCATATTAATAGAATCAGATCTGATACGCAGATCGAACTATGTTTTCTATAACGGTTTTCAGTCATTTGATTTTGTATCCACAAGTGGTGTGGTGTTCTGCAAGGCCCAAATCTTGTCCCTCTCCTTTTTAATTTACTTATAAATAATCTTGCAATCGCTTACCTGTCCTGTTTGGTGCATGCGGATGAAGTTAAACTGTTTTATGCTGTGTATGGTAGTAGGGAGGCTGATGAATATTAATATCCTGGTTAGCTGGTCAGTGAGCAATAACCTGCTGCTCAATACCGCCAAATGTTTTTATATGTCCTTTTCAACGAAAACCAAACCACATCAATATATCTACCTAATTAACAACCAAACTCTGTCCAAAGTATATGTGATCAAAGAATTAGGTGTAACTTTTGATCCAACTTTATCCGCCTCTAACCATATAGAAGTTATTTGTTTGTTTATTATGCTTTTGTCGTCGCTAAATTGGAATACGCCTGTGTTATTTGGTGTCCCTTCCTATATAGTTCCCGGCGTTAAACTATCTACTTTTCAGCTTCTACATCTTAGAATTTGTCCAAGAAAATAATTCCCTCAATTTTCTAATTTAATCATTTTCGCAGCTACAACGGTAACAGTGAGGAAATCTTTCAGCAACTATAACATTCGTTCGCAAGCGTTCTTTCTAATATCCGTTCTGCCTTGTAACATAGAGCATTCAAGTGATTCTTACTTGGGTTTTATAGAGGATTATAAGAACATGACGGACAATTAGGCTTTTACGTAAACGCCCGTTGCCTACGCGGAGTAGAATAGAAAACTCGGATACAAACGACCGGACTGGAAGTGGAAAAACGCGCTTTCCGCCGGCTAAAAACTCAAGCGAACTCGTTATACCCGTAGATGGGCACTAAGCGAAATGATCCAATACAGCCATAACTATAGATTATGTGTTAGTAGTAACGTTAAAGCGAATGAGGCAAACGTTCGGAAAACATTTCCAGTGGCTATTCTATTGAATCGGAAAAGGAACTTTCCGTAGTAGAAAAAGAAATGCCGGAGAATGGTTTTCTGTAGGATAGTGTTCCGTGGACTTTTTTTTTCGTGACTGAAAGCAATTTTTTTTTATCTAATATGCGCGTGTGTAATTTAAATGCCGGTCATATAATTTAGTAATTATATGCGTAATTGCGAGTTAGTATGAGATTTATAGCTTGCGAGGTGATAGTATGGAATAATGCGAATAAATGCACAATTTAACGAAGGCGTTTCGTTTAATATACAAATAAGATGGAACGCACATTGATTAATTTGAACTAATTACCTAATTAGTTTAAATTAATTTTTCTTTGTATCTTTTGGAAAGTTTATATTCATTGAAGAGGAAAATTTTACTTCCTGAAGGATTTGGAGTTTTCGTATTAAGAATATATTACTTTGCTTGCAGATTTCAAAATTTCCTCTTTTTATATGAAGGTTGTCGTTTCGGTTTTGCATGTAGCCGCGCAAAAAACCGGATATGATCCTGAAAAATTTTCTAGTAATTTCGGAGAGGATTATCTCAATAATGGAGTTGATTTCTGTCTTTGGTAATGAAGCACCGCATCAGTCAACAATTTCTTGCAACATTCTGAACTACAATTCTAGGACTAAAGATAGCAATCATCGCTGCTGCTGTGTGAAAGCTGATGAAGAAAGACCGGTACGTGACATACTGCCAGATTGAGAACGTCTCATGTCGATTGATCTGAAGTAATTTGTTTATCAGAACTGATCGTGGTGCTCCGAAAAGCCAACCTCCACAACGATAATATGTGTTCAAACCATCAAGCTTTTAGGTTAACCACCGATCTGGCATGCGCCGAATATGTGAAGAAGCTTGAAGTTGAAATCACCGCCAACAATCACCGCTTCTCTCTGTTGATAAATGTTATCAAAGACTGCTGTGTTAATCAAGTTCATTTGGCTAAGGTCTTGTATATATTATGTAATAATTTGGGACATGGGACTCATGTTACAAAAATTAAATTTTTTTGATTTGCGGAAAAATGACCAAGTTTTTCGGTACATACAATGAAAAATGAGCAACATTTCAAAATTTCCTGAACAGAAATGTCCAGAAGATGTTAAATTAAAAGCGTTGCGTACGTTTGGGTAAATCAAGGAACTTCTTTTCAAAATTACCATTTCTCTCCGTTATCTCTCTCTCTAAAATTATTCCGGCGTAAGAGAAGTACTCCGCGCTCCCGTGTATCTTTGGCAACGGCAAGACAACTTCTCGCCGAGCGAGCGTCCGTTCTAACAAATATGCGATACCTTAAAAAACTCATCCGAGGTTACTCGCAAATCCTCGGCTTTCCCCTCTTATCAGCGTCGAACCTTTTGCCTTACGGCGACGCGACGGCAAATTTCCAGGAAAATTCCGACGAAAATCGGATGACAATATCACAAAATTCCAGAATTACATTGCTTTACATATTTTTTCTCTGCGCCTAAAACCTTTTTGATTGTCGTACGAAGATACCGCGTGTCTAGTTGACGAGTGGGGGCCGGGGATTAACCGAGAACGTAAATCAAGGTTTTATGTTTTGAATTCCGCGGATTACGGAGGTGAAAATTGTTGAAACGCGCGTAGGATTAATGGGGATAACTTATACACATGCGATGTAGAGGGCGTAGTTGGCAATTTCCTTTGGAAACTTACTGCGGAAGTTCTCGTATTATTCGCTGTTGTTAAATAAATTTAAAAGGAAAATTCAAATGAATCCCTTTTACATTGTTTTTTAGCGATCATGCTTCTATCTTATCAAATACAAATGTTATTTTGTCTCAAAACCTAAAAGAGACAGGCAAAAGAACAGCCCGAGGGTGGTCTGAAAAGTTTCAAGACTTAACGAGAAGATGGCGTCAATAATTTGATATCCCATTAAGAGAGGCAAATGCACTGCACACACTGAAATACTCTACTGGTAAATGTTGATAATATCAATTAGGAACACCACTCTAACGCTAATTAAACAAAAACTCTTCCCGACCCTTCCTCTCGTTGCTCTAAAAATTAATTTTAGGCATGTTCGCCATCGTCGTAATACGAAAGCTAACCTCAATTTTCAGAGGCAGGGTAAACAAAAGGATGTTTTAATAAATTAAGTAATTTTTAATTCAGAAAAACCGGCGGTAAAAACTAATTACGGTCGCCAAACATCTCGAGACGTCGCTGGAAGGAAAGCACGCTCGGATATCAGCGGCTCTACCAACTTTAATTTCTTCTGGTAGCGTCGCTGCAAAAATTGCTCATTTTATTTTAAATTGTACATGGTAATAACGCTCAGAGCAGAGATAACAGCGCCGGAAAATGAGAAAAGAAAAGTGGAACGTAGCTGATTTAAAATTCGTACGCATAACGAAAGCATCCGGATCATTTAATGGATGACGAGTACTGTACAAATTTACAAACGTTAAAGGTATTCGAAGGACAAAGGCGGTCAATTATTTTTGTTTGAGCATTTCGAATTAGGTATTGCGTGGCAGGTAACAAATATCATTTTTTTGTTAAAAATATCTTTTCTTGCACGTAGAGTAAGTAATGAGGAGCATAACTATCATTATGGCAGTTACTAGCCACGCACTAAAAGAACACGCAAAATTACACGAAATAATTTTTATAATTTGTACCCTGATTTACTCAGAAACGGGTGACTCAGATGTAAATCTTTCCAATAAAGAGAAAATTGCTAAAGACGTGGTTTCTTGGCTTCCGCCTGAAAAATCTGGGCTCTCTGTACAGCTTGATGTTTCATCGTTGCGAGGATTAGCTAAGAGTATGAAGAATGTGGCTAACGAGAAAGTACTGTTGAAAATTAGCACGGAAGTCCGATGGTTACATTCCCAAATAGGTCAAACCACTCGCCGACATTCGTCGGTCTTCACAACGCGCACATTCGCCGAGTTGTTGGTTCACTAGCACGAGGCGAATAGGCGTCAGCGATGTGGAAATTGTGAAGTATTGACAACTATTTAGTCGGAAAAAGTTGGAAAAGGACGTCGTCGTAGACAATGGTGGATGATAGCATGTCATCGCAATAGAACCAGGTAAGTAAGAACGATTTTGCGAAAATATTACCTTTCTTGTTACAAAGTATGGGAAACATGGAGACTGAAGAATTCTTAAACTTTTGTGGAATGGCATCATCTGATTTTGATTATACGTTGAGCAAAATTAAGCGAACGATTCATGAGGGAAATTAAATAGGGAAGATACCAGCCAAAGTTCGCCTAGCTATAGCCTTAAGATTTTTAGATACTAACGATAGTTACGGAAGTCTTCATTTCTTGTACAAAATCTCAAGTTCGATCGCATCTAAGATTGTTACAGGTCTTCAGGATTGTGTCAAGCAATTAACAACGTGTTGAAGGAAGAAATTAAGGCATGTATATTTTCTTACAGTTTTTGATTTTAATTGAAATTTTTCTTGCCTCTTACATATAAATTTATTACTTATTAAAGTTGGGTGTAGAACGGCTTGATGAGAATGAGTTTACCAATGAAGTTGACCAATGAAGATTGTTGTGATTGTGACTGCAATTGAGATCGGCTCAGGATATCAACTTGGGGTGGAGACTGCGATGACAACAGGATATACAAAGCAAATTTGAATATCTTGGTTAATAGAAGAGATTTCCAATACCTTTAACATGTTATTAATTAATCAAATTTATTGCAATGCTTCGCAAATCAGAATTTATAACAATAACCGTTAAACATAATTTGTTTGAATGCGATATACGTAAGTTGGTACTACATATCAATATTACAGCTGTTTCTCAATCTAACTGAACGTAATATAACTCGCAATGAAAATATTAACCGTATACGTTAGTAACATAGTAGATATCCATGTAAATGCTTTTCACATCAAGCGAAAAATTTAATATCCCTTTTACCTAAACGCTCCACACGGAGAAGATAAGTGGTTTTCGCTGTTGTAATTTGTGATTGACTCCTGACCCATCCCACTTTATGTGTGCATTCATATATACCTGACTCTTTCTGTAACAAGCAAAACGTAACGCGCTGTAAAAAACACTAGAAGCAATTTAGAGATTGGAATTTCGGCGAAATGTGAAAATTCTACAAATATATCCCTGCGAGCTTAGCTTAATGTGAAAAGCTAATTTTACTACTTGTGTTAATTTAATTGCAAGCTCATACGCTTTAAGATTGAAAATTACTTAGTTTTTTAATGAAGAAGATATCAAGGAGATGGAAAATAATTAAAAAAAAAACTGACAACCACATTTTCTCAGAGCCTATTGATAATTAATTATCTAAGAACCTCTATATTAAATAATCTCTCACCAGACAGGTCATTTTAGGTAAAGCATCAAGTGGAAATGTGCTATTTGTATGCAATGGCTTTGACTAAACGGAAGTCTTATAAATAGAATCTTCCGGATCGGCTCTTGTATATTTTTGAAATTAGCTTTGCGATGTTAAACATAGATCATCGTATTAGATATCTTAGAACGTAACCGTTTTATTTATTGTTAAATTTTAAACTTCGTAATTAATGTCAGCGTTTGTATAATGTTTAACTTAACTCAGTTTTATCATCAACTCTTTGTCTCTTATTTGTAAGTAGTTGAAAAATTATAAAATTGAGGTCATCATGTTTCGACTTTTTATATATTTCAGGAACTCCTGATGTAGCTCATAATAAATGAACGAAATATTGAGTATTAAAAAAATTGAGTCTTAATAAAATCGTTCAAATACAGACGAGGCTCCTGGCTTTTCAACATTTTATTTTCCTTCTCAACGTTGTACAATCGACTACTTCTTCTCCGGTATCAACGATAGTAATAATAATAATAATCAAAGGAGGAACTAGCAATTAAGAATCCGGATATGCGGTCTGTTTCAGGATGGTTGAGTTAAGAACTTTTCATTTAAAACTAGTTATTTCGTCCATTATTCAGAACTTCCTCAAGAGTTAACAATAAGGTTTAATGAGATAGTCAAATGTTAAAAAAACTCTCTTCATAAAATTCGTTCGCAAACATTATAACATCTTTTTGGAATGAAATAAAAAATTAAAACCTTCTTATTTCCATTTATTAGCGACATTTTTCGAATCAAGAATGACCACTTTTCTAATTGCGTTTTCTAGTAGTCGTATTGCTAAAATCTAACGAGAAGCCTCCTTTATCCACACATTGCTCATATTTGCCCACTTTATACGAACTCGCAGAAGTTGCAATGTTTAATAAACATGTTCGTTCGAGAAAAAAAAATTATTACTCCCGAACACAATAGTAATCCCCTTTATGTACCGAATTGTTTCAAATACCCAGAGCCGTTCCGGTAACGCACAATTAAGATGTTAATCACCGTAATTCTCTCCTTTTACCTCTGGAAGCGCAGCTCACGAAACGGCGAACACGGCAAATCATCTACAATATCCCCGTACAACCCGAGCAATAGAAACCGGAAAGCATCTTAAAATTTACGACCGCTCCGTCGCTTCCCTTGCGCATTCGCCGGGCACATCGAATAAAACTCGAACAACGTGTCGAAACAAAGAAAACACGCAGACGCAAGGCACTATGAATGTCGCGATAATTTCCCAGACAATAGCATGACAGATTCCGTATTCCGGCCGGCGCGACGCTCACAGCTCCCTTAGATCTAGCAGATCGACCGACGCGACGGCGTTAATCTTGTAATTTCCTAAAACGCGGCTCTCGTTTGCATGCGTAATTACATATCGTGAACGAGTTTTAATTAGAGAGAGAGGGAAGCGGTCGTAAGGCGGCCGCTAAGGGCTCAAATTAATATGGAAATTAGAGCGCGGCGAATTGAAATATGCTCGACGAATGCCGGCAGAAAAATATCGCGCGCGGCTGCACTACGGAGCGGACTGAATTTAAGGGTTGCCGAAGAAAACCGCATTTACATTTATCGCTCAATTTATTGGCGTCGCACGAAGAGGGATGTAATTTCCTTCCAAGGGACGCTTTTGGAAGCTACTCTCTCGAAATCTCTCAGTGCGCGATCTTTAGCCAAATAGCTTCGTATAAGTAAAGTTCTAAAATTGATGAAGAACTGAAAAATTACTCCTGTAGCGGGGAATTATCTTGCTTGATAGTTATTAAACATGAGGTAGCTATCTATAATTCGGCCTAAATATAAAACATTATGAAACTACAGAATATACTTTGATTTATTTACACAACAGGTCAGCATTGACCTAGCTAACTTAGCATTACCAGCCAAACGAGCACCACTTTAAGAGACTAACTGAATGCGTGCCATGTAGGAGCTGCCAAGCTGAAGACGACCTGTCGTCAATTAGAAGGACCATGTTGGTTGAGGGCAATTACAGCAATTCGAGCACTTAATTGTTCTAATCGTTGGAGCGTATTCGAAAAAAAAATTATAAAAAATAAAAGTGCCAAAGTTAAAAATGCTTTGAATTTGAAGAATAATTGAATACCGCAATGGGAAGAAGTAAAGCAGTTCACCTGGACCTGTATTAAATTTGTCAATGATTTACCAGTGCTGAGCTATGCCAGTGCGTTAATAACACATCCTTGCATCTCAACGCGAAGACCAGAAACTGAAGGAGAAATCGATCAACACGGTAAACGAAGCCTGCAATCGGTTTGACACAAACATACCGCAAATGCATAAAGAAAAATCTCGAAAACATAATATTTTACACAAGAAAGGAAGAAAATAATCCTTCGGCCAGATTCCTTTGGCTAGTTTCGAGGTTAACATCGTTTTTGTACGCCTTCAGAGGAGTAAAGAAGATGACTACCCAAAAGGCCGCCAAGACCGTTTATTTTGCAAATTTCCACTCCTTATTGAATTATGGGGTCCTGTTGTAGGGGTCCACGATATAAGCAACTAAAGCTTTTATCTTTCAGTAGAAGGCTGTCAGACTATTGTTCAATTACGGTATAATGAATACTGTAGAGGGCACTTTCTCTAAGCAAATTTTCCTTAATTAAAATCTTTAACGAACAGAATTCAATTCAGAAATTCAGTTTATTTCAGTTGAACGTCTGGCTATACACAGTAACTATAAACTATCTAACATTACAGCTCAATAAACCTGTTTGAGTCCTACTGAATTTTCTCCTACGCCATCGTCGATAAATTGGCGGAACGAAAGCAACGTTACGACAACTGCAAGATATACCGAACAAATAACCACCGCTCGAAAAATAAACTTGAGAAACTAATTCCTGAAATTCTCTCCTATACAATCGCGGCGCTATTTACCACACGTTGCTCGCAAAATATGTTGCACTTATTGATTTTTAAAGTACACCTACAGCTGCAGTCGTTGGAAACTTTAACTTTACGCCCGGCCGGGCACTGAAATTAAAAGAAAACGCCGAGAAATTAAATTTTAAACGTCCTCGCTCTAATTAAACAGGAACTCCTAAACAATATAATTGACAAACTGGAGGGAACTGCAGGAGGGACGTGTTGCTTCCGCAAAATGAAATATCTTCAGTTCGTTTGTCCGTTCGTTTCGTTTCCTCATCACTTGTACATTGAACAAAAGGAATGTGCGGCGGAAACGCTCTTGAAAACAGCTGCCAGCCAATAAGTCAGCGTAAAATTCGTTCCGAAATCTTGCGGAAAACTAAATTAAATAACGGAACCGCTGTAATATTTGCCAGCGTTGCTTTCCGGCTTTAATAAACACGTCTAAATCAATGTAATTAAGTTGCTATATTAAAACATTTTTGGTTTAATTTTTTAATTTTTGATTTTGGTCAAAGGGAGACAATTATTTCAGAAAATAAAATACGGAGTGCATTGATTTCTGACTGAGTAGTTATTGATTTGTCACTCGATGTCTTTCAACTATCTTTAATTTACATTTATTCACAGTTTTATATTATTTTCCGCTGATTTTTCTTAAATGTTAACCCAAAAGAGAGAGAGAGTACTTAATTAAGTAAGTTCTCTCTTACTTAATTAAGTAAGTTGGTCCATATTTTATTGACGAAAGTTTAAATCAGCATGTTTATCTGCGTCTTTGGGAAAATTCCCCATTCTCCAATTACCATTTGAGAACCAGAAATGGGGCGTTACATTTTTTAACAGCAGGACGCGTAACCGGCTTATTCCACGCTTCTGGTACGACGGTGCTTGACAAATCACTTCGGGGAAAGATGGATGGAAAGATTTGTTCCAAATAATTTTCTTGCTTTCTTGTTTTAAAGCAAAGGATTGATGCAGGTGACCGCATAGTCGTGAGATATTGAAAGCGCGAATGAAATAAATGTATCGTCAACGATTCCTTAAGTAAAAAAAAAAAACAAAAAAGGCTACGCTTCTCAGAGGTTTTATTTATTAGACTTAGTTTTAACACAGACAGATTTTCTATATAGGCCTCCTTAAATATTCTCAGCAAAATCTTAGAAAGTATTACTCCATTATGCGGTATTAAATAGAACCACAAGGACAAGCTGTAGGGAAGGCCGTTTTTACAGTACTTACTATTTCGAGAAAATTCCATTTGCAGGTGTATACGTCGATTCCTCTTCCGCTTCCATTGTGATTCGCGAAAGAGGCGAGGAGGTTCTTCGCAGTAATTGCGCCGAATTCGCCCCCTTTGTGTTCCTCGATTGCCCGATTCCCTCGAAACCAATAGATTGAATAGACATCGCTAACTGTTCCATTCAATCGCTTTCGACGGGAATTGCCAAAGTGCTGCGTTGATCTGCGGCTTTTGTCGGCTACTACTGCCGCCATCACTAATACCTCTATCATCCATCGGTGCACCTACCTCCGACGAAAGATATTTGTCTCGTGCACAACAGGAAGACAACGCTGCAAATACAATCTGTTGTGTATTTTTGTTCCTTTTACCGGGGAAAACTTGTCGCCTCCACCGTAACGGCACGTGTTTGTCTTATCGAATCGCCTTGTTCGGCCGCCTTAGATCCTAATGGAATTGCCTAAACAAACGGTCTGTACGACAAACTGGCGAATTCGTATTCTGGACACGTCGTATTTAGTTACCTGC
The DNA here is from genome assembly GCA_902654985.2 of Oryctes borbonicus. Taxonomy (NCBI): domain Eukaryota; kingdom Metazoa; phylum Arthropoda; class Insecta; order Coleoptera; family Scarabaeidae; genus Oryctes; species Oryctes borbonicus. The sequence continues at coordinate 1,293,802 of LR736875.1, forward strand.
TGGGATCTTCGGAACGGACTTGCTAATGTATACAGCGCTCTTCAGGGTATAGCAAGATACTTTACCTGGATTAATTTTTAGATAGTAGAAGTAGCTTAGTTTTCGTTACCGGTTTACGAAATTTCTTTTTGGGTTGTTTCTAGGGTGGTATGAAATAGGCGTGTTGATAGTTTGCGTCTCTGAAGCTGAGGATTCCATATTATAGGCATGTTTGAAAAATCGAGAATCAATGGCTAAGCCAAGATGGCCAAGCTTTTGTCGCCGAATTTTATAAAAGGCACTGCAATTTCAAAATATCGTACACTGTAAACCACTTTTACGCAATGGTTGTCCCTGAAAGGTCCAATTACAACATTTGCAAGCATGTCGGCTTGAACATAGACGTTGACGAAAAGACAAGATCGTGAAGACTCGCAAGAGAATGGTTTCCAAGAGGAAAGCAGCCTTATACGAGTATGCTCATGGTAGACTGGGGGGTTCACTTGCTCACAAGTATCACATCGATAAAAAATACGCAAGTAAGTGTTGCTTGTTACGAGAACATCAGCTCCAATATATTCCGAAAAGCAGTTGTGAGATGATAGACGTAAGCTAAGAGAACTTGATGAAAATGAACTTTCGCCTCCGAATGGTATCCACGTTATAAAAAACATTATTACTGCAACAAGGGCAAAAGTGGTTTAACAAAACTTTTTAGCAGAAGATGTTGGTATGGATGCTAACTTCTTGCAAAGATCACTCTCAGGCTGAAATTTGTCCATTTACGAGAAACAAGTGCGTAAGAACAAGACTAAAGAAATTCATGGGCCACTCTGACGGAAATTGTGTATTTTAGCCAGACATGACAACTTCACGTTATGGTGGGGTGTTATTGCAGCATTTCAGGAGTTACAAATTGAATGTTTTTTGTTGTTATTGAGGAAAATTGAAATTCGCAAATGTTTTTATTTTTTTCCAAAATATCTTGAATTTTCAAAACGTTGAGGTGAATTTGAATTGAGATTTGTTGCGAGTATTGATTTCCGCTAAACAACCGTTGCTCTAAGTCTTCTAACCAATGGTGAAAATCGAAATGTGGACACTGAATATGGAGTAACAGAGCAAATTCATAATATGCTGTATGTATGAAAATGTGTATAAAATTCATGTAACAAAATTATATTGATCCAGAGATATCAATGTAAAAAATATCAATTTTAAAAACGCTCGGATTATCTGTACAACGCAAAGCTCAAGTTCACAGCGAGCCCAAAAACGGTATTCCATTTCATCGATTTACTTTTCACGCCTCTTTGATTGCACGAAACTTCCACAATATTTTTATTTCATAAAAACGACTCGGAACACCCTCGTTAAAGTGTAACATACGAACTCTTTTACCGTTTATCGCCACAATAGCGGTTTTTTTTTGTTGTGCGGCGATAAATACAACAGCGTTGGAATTTTAGAGCGTTGAGCGACATTGTTTCACTCGTCCATCCTAAAAAACAAACATTGCGTTCGGTAATCCGCGCTCCTCCCACGTCACAAAGGATTGCGTAATAAAAGTGTGCGGACATTCGGCCGCAAGAGCAGCTTTATCATTCGCGCTTGCACCATGATTCCACACAGAGGCAAAAAAATGTGTTTTTCAATATGTTGCTTTGTCATGCAGTCGGGCAGCGACCCGATATTTTCATAGCGTCTTCCTATCGCGATGTACAGTGGAAGAATTTAATAACCGGCATAACGAAGCAGCATTGTATAAAGATTATTGGAAATATTTAACATGTATATTTTTAATTATTGTTGAATAGATAATATCTCGCTTTTCTTGTTTTGTCTTATAAACATTTAAAAATGTACTTTTCATATTTATACCGACTTCTTCATTCTTCGACAATTTCATCTCCCAGCACCAATAGGCAGACGATGAATGCAGTCTATCGTCATATACAGTGAGACATTTAGCTTAAGTTCTTCATTAAACAGCTTAATTACCACATCATTCGTATCTTCACTCTTGTCCTCGGGTATTCCATGTATTTGAAGATTATTCTTCCTACTATATTCCTCCATTTCTTCAATGGCTGGAGAAGCTTCTTTATTGTGAGTAGAGACGGCAGAAAGTTTGAGTACAAGTTGTTCCACTTTGGCATTTAATACCTTGGTTTATTATTTTAAATTTCTTCAAAAATCTGACTTTGTAACACATTGGAAGTTAGTACTTTTCCAACCAACTTTTTCTAGCTACAGTAAACTCCCTTATTCACCGCGGAGCTGAATCGAGAGCGTCTACTCTCCACAACTGCACATCGCGGAATTTGTACTTTGTACTTTCGCTACTTCAGATTCGCCAAAAAATATTTTGGGCAACTGGAAAGCAGGATCAATACGATGAAAAAGGAACAGCAAAACAGATCCTGACTCCATTCCAGGATTTCATAAGGTTGAATAAAGCGGAGCATTTACGATTGAAAGCATTAATATTTAATTGAAATCCATGTTTGCTTCAATCCGACAAACGGGAAAACACCGCGCAACATTGTTTATAACGTTGGAATATATGTTTATAAAAGGAAATCCAGTCAATTTTAGCGCGAGGTTTAATGAACTGAACGATTTCGAATAGGCAGAATTACAAAAATAAATTCAAATGTATAAATAATTTGCCTGACATTTACATTTAAATTTTTCCAAGCGTACATATCGCCAACAATATTCATGCCAGGCGGCTAATTTCGATATGAATGAATAAAATACGATTTTTTTTCGCTACGATAAATCAGAATCAAAATATTTACAAATTCCGCACTTAGTATTGAAGGAAAACAATGACCGAAATGGAAATGATTCTGATGTAATAATAATGTAAATTGTTTTTTTTTCTTGATTTTCTGACGAATTTATTACAACTTTTTGTAGAAGGTTGAATAAATTTCGTTATAAAGGCAGCTTTAAACCGTTATCGGTCTACTCAAAAAAAAATATTGACCAGATGAACCGCTTTTTGGTTCATTTACAAAAAATTCATTTGCTGCTAGTAAACGTCAATCACGTATTTTCATATTGCAAAAACAATTTATCGGAAAAAATCCTTTTAAAGCTACACCTCGTGCTTGGAAAGTCTGTGAATACGAGTACATTAGCTCTACCGTAAGTTAATGCTGGTACTCAAAACAACACCAAGTAATAGGATCGTTTTAAAGAACGTACGACCTCTCCGACAAGCCAAATGTCAGAGGAAATCGATATCCATCTAAACTAAGCTCCGGCTTCGGATATAATGGAAATAATAAGTCAGCAAAGACGATAAGCCCGTATATTCCCTTGCTTTTTACCTTCTGCACGTCGATTTTGATTTTCAAAGGAGGAAAGCGCACGAATTATTAAATTTCGTAATTGAGCTGATGTTTCTGTCAGCTATTACATATATATATATATATATATATATATAGAGCGCTATTTACGGAGAGGAAACGAACGCGAAGCCAATGTACCAACCAACCGACGTCGACAACAAGAAACAAAACAAAGGCAAATAAAACGGCGAAGATAAAACGACCACCACGACCAGACGGAGATAGGGAGTCGAGAAAAGGAGAGAAATGGAAGCTAGAAACACAAACGGCGGACAATGTTCTTAGGACGTGAATTGTAGGAATCGGACCGACACAAAAAGATACACACAACAAAACGTATCACGTGCGAAGCTAATAGTGTCTTTGATCCGACTGCGCGTAATCTATTTTAGTTGGACGAGAAGAAGGAAAGCTGTTGAAAAAAGCAATTATCGCACGACTAGAACAGAAAAGGGATCAACTTTACAAACTAACACTAACGACGCATATAAAGGACTTTTCCATTGACGCCGATAACTGTCAATTGCTTTCCTTTACCCTTTTCAGCTTGGATTTTCTTTCGGAAATGTTTTCTTTATGGATTACTAGAACGTTTAGAAAATAAAATTGATCATCATATTATTTTGTAGTATCCTGTTAAGTTGCTTTCATCCATTAACATTATTTGAATTTGTTTCAACAAATTAATTGGCCGTTTCCGAATGACTGGTTGAGAATGTTGATCGTTCGTATCCTCGAAACGGCCATTCCGGATTAATTGATTAAGCTTGCGTGGTGAGGTGGTTGCCGATACTTTAGTGTTGTTTACCTACTGCACCACAGTCCTTGCTATCATTATTAAGAATTTTGGTGGTTATGAATTTACTAAAAGTTCACAAACAACAGATAATGTTTGACACTTCTGAGTTTAATCTATTATCTTATACCAACAGCTAATCTCGAAATTACTTTGGACAGTATCAGACGAGCAGACGGATTCACGTCAGATCTATTAGAAAATACGTTACAAAATATCCTTCCTTTAGCTAAAAGCAAAATAATGTAGCAGCTAACCTAATCGAAATCATGTTGAAACGTGCTCTAAACGATAGCATTTAAGTCTTTACCTTCCTCACGATAGTGTCGTTCAATAAAATTCGATGAATATTTAACGAAACCGGAAGGGAGAAAATGTAGTAATCATGTTTGCTTGAGAAGAAGACCAACAATGATAAGAGCCATCCGGTATGCACCACACAGTATCCACCGCGTCGATAGTGAAAAAGTGGCCACTGACTGTCTGTCGCTATGCAAAAGTTAGAAGCCAGATGAATGTGTCGCGCACTCAACGCCCGGAACTTTCCGGGAAATCCTATTTATAGACTTCCGAACGCTATCGCGATAAGAGGAAAGTTATATTACGCTGATTATCGAAATGTATTCTTATTTAATTCGGAAAGTTCGGACGCCGTTTTTACAGTTATTAAGAAATATCGAAATTTAATATTTATAAAAGTTTGTTTTGGTCGGGGTTTCGTTCGGGCGCGAAAGTTTCGCGGGGACTTCTTATAATCTCGGGAACGAGATGTTCGGTTTCCCAAGTATTTTTTAATATTCAGATGGCTTTGAATATTTCATCGCAGGCGAGGTCTATTACGTTCGAGGCAGCCGTTATATCCGGCGGGAAATATTCCCGTGTGAATCGCCATCTCCACAAGCAAGACTCGTGCATAATAGCACTTTACCGTTCAAATGATTTAAGGAATGTGTTGTTAACATTTCTTGTGGAGTTTGCCTAACATGAGAAGCACTTATTACTATGATTGGGGAGTTTTATAGAAAATCAAGGAGGTGGTATAAAGCTTCTGTTAATTTTGCGAAACAATCCTACGTTACCTCTTCTAATAAAGCGAAAACTGGATGGACCATAATGGTTCCAAAAAGCTTGTGGTTGATAACTTAGTTTTAGACAGGCCCTCTGATGTAGCAAATGCATCTAATACCTTCTGCTCCAATATTCCCAATATGACGACTCCAAAGTTTGTGGCAGCTGATCGTTAGAAGCTCCAAGAATCCCCACTACGTTCATTAACTCTGCAATACATTTCTCCAGTGGTGATTACGGAGTTTGGAGCAGTTTCTTGATGGAGGGCGCTACCAGTATTATTCATCCTTTGTGTAATAAATAAAAATAACAGAAAAGCTTGTTTTTAAGAGTCTATGAATTCTTATGTGAACATAACGTTCTGGATACTATGCTGCACTTTCCCAACCAGCTTCATGGCTTGCGAGATGTAAAACATGACTAGTTCTCGTCGTATCGCAGCATGTTGCCTGCTGTAATCGTGGAGATTTTGATTTTTCGATCACCCCCGATGATGTTGGAAGGGCTCTGTTCTAGGTTCCCTTTTATTTCTAATATTTGCCAAACATATGGGAAAGCTTGGTGCTATTTGCAAAGGATGTTTTACACTAAGGACGAAGTTCTGTAACGTTAGTTACCTAGTACAAATCTACGTCTATTAAATAAAAGACACTTGTTAAACTTTTGGGTCTTTACGTAGACTGTGATCTTGTCTGGGAAAGGATTGGGAGGTTCTAATAAATTATTATTATGCTTGCTTTCAATCAAGGCTTACATATGGGATTCCTTCCTGGGGAACTGATCCGAGATTTGCATTGGTTTTTTCGCATTGAAAAAGGCGCCCATGCCTTTATATCTCTGGTTTGTTTGTTTAATTTTGCACAAAAAGGCAAAATATCCGATAACTAGATGTTAATTCTTAAGAACGTAACACATCCAGGGAACTCGTGAGTCAAAGAAATAAGAGAGCCTGTTGCAACTAGGAAAACCCGCTGTTTCCATGTAATTCGTCTCGCCTATATACGCAATACCCAAATGAGATATTATGCAACACATCCGAACCCCAAATCCGTATTTATTCCGGCTTTCCAGGAGAGACGTATTGCAGTTAGCTTAGCGTTAATGTTTCCAGGCGGGCGTATAAATTATAATTCATTTTCTCAAAGGCATGTCTCTAGCACTTATTGCGGGCCTTAATTTAACTTAATCCGGCTTAAACAGTCATAAAGTAGGTGCAATTCCGTCTCTCTAATAGCTGGCAGTAGCGTTTTATTACTTAATTAGACTAGGAATTTCTTTCATCGGAATTTACGGGTGGCGCGCGCTTTCGAAATTTTCGACCCTAATTTCGGATTTAATCAACGATCAAAACGCTGTAGGCTAGAAGGTGGGAATGGCGAAAGGACCGTTAAAGCTGTACACGGTCTCTGGAAGTTACTGCACTATACAAATAAATATACTCGGTCAATTGCGTGCGCATCTGTATACCATCGTTCGTAAGTTTCGGCGCAAAGAACTTCATGTGAGGGCTACAAATGCGTGCAAAAATGAAATAATACTTCAATTAGAGCCGCATTAACTGGAGAAAAATATATGGTTTAGATTGTGGAGAGATTAAATAAATAGCTAACCAGCTAAAGCTTCAGTGGTTAGGCAATGCCAAGGTGGATTGAGGGTGCTTCTACAACGATCAGTTTGATTGCTTGAAATCCACAAATTATAAAAATATTCTCGCTTGCGATATTGATAGCCGCGAGCGTCAACGAGATTATGTGTCACCCTTAAACAAGAATTTTTTTAATACTTCACGAGGTGGCCACATCAATCGCGGGGCGATTTATGGTAGAGCAAAAGTTAAATTGGGATAATACAAGTGTTTTGCATAATTCCTTAAGATTACGGGATAAATCTTCTAAGGCTTCTCTGAAAAGTCGTTTTTTCGTGTGTTAAAGGCGTAAACGTTTTTTTTTGGTCCTCAAAGCCCGTCTTTAACATTCCTTCGTCACCATACTTTCACCAAAAACACATTTGGCAATGTTGGAAAACAATTCCTAAGTATGTATTCTGTGATTTTGATAAAAAACTTTTTATGTAAAAGATTTATGTATATTGTTGTTCGGGTACATGATATTGGCCGATGTGCTTTGCTCAAGCAGATCCCGTACATTTTTTTGAAGCTATTTCCGGCTAGATACCAATTTAGTATTTTTATTTCCTCATCTTTTGAATACATTTAATAAGAAATAATGTGCATTAAATTAATTACTTAAATTTCAAATAGTCGCAGCTTCTGCCGACGTTTCGTTCTCACTCTTATGGGACATCCCCACGGCTGTTACTGACAATCTGCAAACGGAAGTCTTTAACAGCTACAGTTTACGTATTGTTAGTTGGATACATTCCTATCCGTTTTTTTCTAGTTCTTTTTAAAACTATACAGTCTGAATATAGACACAATGCCTTTACTACATCACTTCACAATGTGCGTCCGAAAATTACGAACATCACTGTATATTCGCCCTCGTCTCTGCCTAATGTTCTGCGGCGTGCCTCCCGTCGACCTCTCTTCATGATGCTAGACGGAGATGAAATGAGAGAAACGGGGAAAAATAATAAAACGCCGAGCGATATAAAGCACATGTGAATGCGAAGTAAATGTCATTTTCAGTAAAATAGTGGTTGTACAATAATGCCTTACGCACGTGTAATCCACTTTATTTTTGGCTTTATTGCACCATTGCGGCGGAACGATAAATAACCTTGGGAGTTGTAAACCGTTTCGCACCTTGAGGAAAATATTTCGCTAAGTAAATTACGAGCGGCGAAACTAGAGAATGGCTGCTATAGCGTATAGCAAGGGATGTATAGCACAGCGCAGTTGACCAGCAGTGCTCTAAACAAGACAGAAAAATGTCCTCCTGATTAAATTAGAATGGTTTTGCTTCGTCGTCCATAATTTTGGTAGCTACCTCCATAGAAAAGGAAACAAGAGAGTTTATTATTAACTTCTGCTAAGTACATCTTTTCCATTTAAAGTGTAATGTTCCTTCACATACGTGTTTTTTGTTCGTCTATCTCTCTACCAACAGATGTCACGGCATCTTGTTATTGTTAAATTTGTCTTCTAGATTTTATAGGTTTTCCCTTCGCGGCCAACGAATAATATTGCTTGCAAATAACGTTGGGAACAGTATAAACCAGTCCCAGTTCGGCGAAATTAATGTCCACTCTACGTTCTATTCGATATTCGGTTCGTTGTGCTGTTTGCCATTCGACGCAATGTTCACGTCTGTACGAAGCTTGAAAGCTCGATGCTATCGGCATCGGAAATTATCATCAACTTTTCCTAATGTTAGTCTTACGAACATTGCTGGCGAACAAATAAAATAGAAGATTTTTCAAGGCATCCTGTGCCTTGAAAAATTTCTGATTAACTTTTAAGAATTGTAGTAAATCATAAGATGAAATTGTTTTCTTAATAATGTATATTTTCAAAATTCTCTTGATTCAAAATTAAATAGAATTAATACGATTAACATTTCTTATACGTTACCAATGCCTTTAAATGTGTTCGATTCTCGAAAGCTTTCATTATCTTCGGAAATTGAAATGCTTGTTATCGAACATCATTAATTCTTTCAGAATTACTAAACTGTTTAATTTAATTCCGTCTACTCAACTCTCCCTCGAATTTAAGCCAAAATTTCCAAGTATAAAGTTCCTTTTTTTCCTAATTAATTAGTAACGAGAAAACGAATCGCCCACTCCTCCTTATCTTTTCTGCGTTAATTATTCGTGATCCGAAACTTCTCAGAAGGCACTGCAGATTGTTCCCAGAAGAGCACCTCTCGTAATACTGTTCGACGACATCAGGGACGCTCTCTCGTGAGAAGCAAACGGAACTGACTATGCGTTTGCAGTAAACCATTTTTTTGCGGCCACAGTGACCTCCAATAACGGCCACTTTTCAACGAATTCTAAAAGCAGGTATGGAAAAACATCAAGATCCCCTCAAGAAACATTTCAATGAATATGTGGAAGATGGCGAGGAAAATCCGTTAGCCATTGGTAAAAGCACAAACATTCGTTATTTTAACGGAGCTCATATCGACAAACTCCTGCAAAAATGAGCGTCTAATAAGAAGGCTTGGATGACAACGGAGATCGTGACTTCCTGGCTAAAGAAGATCGACGAGAAAGTGAGAAGATGAAATGGAAAAGTCGCTATATCTCATCCCAATTGAAACTTGAAAATGTGAAGATTATTTTTCTGCCATCAAGCACCATGCCTCATTGCCAACCATTAGATCAGGGAATTATCCATAACTTCAGGATGACATTCAGAAAATTTCTTAAAAAAAAAACTTATGACACTTATCCGGGAAGAAGATTTTGACGAAAAAGAAGAAATTCCACTAACACAGCTTTTCTCTACACATGGAAAACTTTGCATCTATTGATAACAACGCCTTTTTTTATTCTTTCTTTTTCTCAATAACGGCCACCTCCATATAATGTAAATACATTGTATGTAGATACATGGACGCTATTTAGAGGTTTCACGTTCTATTAGTCAACTACAGCATGTCCTTGTCTTCGCCTCGTTCACCTCGTTCAAACCGAACTCAAGCCATGCCACGATATCTTCGCGTACAATTTGACGCAGCGGCGAACTAGACGTCACGCTGATTTATGAGAAAGTGTGCTGGAGACAAGATCGTAATATTAAACAAACAAGTTTTCAATTGTAATATGTTTGGTAAAACTGGTGAATTACGAGCGACGAGACAGAGGCGGTTTTGAATGTAAAGGCGAACTTTGCTCGTCTCGCCGCCCTTCCTCGTCCCTCCCAGCGTTCTGCAACCAGCGAGCAGCTATCATAAATTATTACTTTCCGTGAACTTTTCGGATTTAAAATTAAACACATTTAGGAGCGCGGCGCAGATATATCTTGGCGTACGTGACCCGTACTAGCGCCTCGCTTGCCTGCGGTACGTAGGTACGCGAGAGTTTTTGAGGTTTACATACTTTCCGAAAAGGATAACACAGGTTGCGGATCCGTAGGTGGAGGTGAGCTATGTTCTATGTATGTATATACGCCGTACATGCGGAGGTAACTTATTAGGGTTTTGCAAATTTACACTTTGTGAAAATATGCGCACGCCTACGTATATAAAGCTGAACGATTTCGACTATGACAACTTTAGACACGTTAAATGTCCACTTTGTGCGCGGGGCGAAAATAATTCTATTCCTGAGCAATTCAGAGAGAAAATTTTCTAATAGAAGTTATTCGGAAAAAGTTTCTACAAGTATACAGAACACTTAGTTTCCGCTTTGGATTATATAATCGAAAACTACACTCTTGGTTTCCGGGCTGGACCCGCGTCGTTATCGTAGCCGATGTATTGTCCTCACTCCCATGGGACATCCTCACGTCTGTTACTGCACGCTGAAGATGTTTAAAAACTCTCTCATGAAACATTTTGTCAGCTTTGATGTCGAATTACTATTTACCAAAGTTCTCAGACGGGATACAGGATCCATTATTAGAGAGTTTCTCATCTCCAGTGACCAACCGGATGATCTGGCTGACTTGGTTAAAGCTTCTCTTTCTGCCACCTATGTTCAGTTTCATCGTAAACAATGCAAACAATGGATGGTAACAAGTTATCTGGGTGATGGCAAGCCTTTGGCGTTAATGAGCATGCACTGCGCATGGCTTTCACTCTAATAGCTGAAGAAAATGAAGCATATGCTAAGTAAGAAGCTAGCGTAACATCCTTTGTAAAGCTGGGCCGCGACTTCTTCTTTCTTGGCACTTAGAGAGAGATTATATTCCTTCTGTCTCAGCTTAATTACTTAATACATCGAAAGGAATGCAATATTCTTTTACACGGAAATCGTATTTTGGTCTAAGAGCTTCTATCCTCTATTCGAACCACTTTGTTTGGAGATGGCCAACGATCCGGTGGAAAATAACGGTGTGGTTTTGGAATGCTAAGCAGAGCGAACACCATTAACATTTCGAAGCTTCATAATCCTATGATTTTCAGGTTCAGCAGGAAGATCAGTTTTATTCGAGTTTTGTGAGAAGTTTAAGTAGATTTGATTAAAATTCATTGTTCTTACAAGGGGATCGGATTGAAGCTAGGCAGATTTAAAGAATCTACCGAGTGTTATAAAATGCTGTTTTTCATTTCAGTCGAACCTCACGTTTAGGGAGAAAAAGGCTGTATTAAGAAATTGATCATGTTTCCATCGAGATACGAAATTTGTCAACATTTCGAATTCGCCGAAATAATCCTGGTATCTACCTGCAGCTAAAATTACATTCCTCAACGTCATTAATCTCGTTCTCCCAATTTGATTCAATTCCATGCAAGATAATAACATGTTATTTTCAGCTCAACTGTATATATAGGACCTATAGTGAAGAAGAATAAACCCTTCATCCTTTTTCTTCGAGCCAAGCACCCTTCACACGCCGTCTCTTCCGCCATTCGCCTTTTCGTTATCGTTTTCCACCTCCTATCTCCTTCTCATTTCGAAGCTCGAAGAACATTAGCGTTATTGCAATCCTACTGTCCCGCAATCGTCCATCTCCGTCTATCCGTTTCGCTTTTCTCTTTACTTTCGGAACGAAAATGTAATCTGTTTTGCAGCGCAAACTTCGACACGTTCGCAAATAACAAACGCCGAGGTTTTTTCCCCGTCGACAGTAGTAAATCCCATGGCACCTTTCCCGGACGGCGTGGAGCGGGAAGACAAAATACTCAAACAGTGACAAATGAGCTCGAACTGGATGGCATTCGATCGGCTTTTTTCCTGAGCCACGCCGCAGTTGCCTTCTTATTCGTCTTATTCCGGGCGAAGAGGTGTCTGACGCTGCCGCTGCTGCCAAGTCGGTCGTATCTGGGTATCATCGCTTCCATTGCGACCTCGTCATGACCCAGAAAAGAATCAATTTGGATACGATTATTCTGCATATGGCTTATCTTCTTGGCAACCTTTTATTTTCTCAATTTATCGAATACGGATGTTGTATCTTTGGAAACTTTTTCTGCTAACTTTTCTTAAATCAAATTGCCATTATCTCATGTCTTACTTCTGAACGACGTTGTTCTTTTACATATTAATGTTAGAACTAACAAGAACGCGCAATAGCTTTAACATGACCTTGTCTTAAATAGTTTTACCTTAATACTTCGCAGGAATATTTAGACGAACAAGAACAGTTCGTGTTTTTCGTTGTATTAAACATGCAGCAAGCATTGCTTTGAAAGATTGAAGAAAAGTTAGTGCTGAATGGCGCACAACAACTTATTCGCCAAAAGTCATCGATGAAATCAGGAAAAACAATGGACAGTGTCGCCACACCGTTCATCTTCTCCTTCAAACAATTGTTTGTTTGAAGGAGAAATACATGGAATTAATGCCTCATTGCCCGTACCTGTTATCAACAATGGAAAATGAGGAAACCTATTACTTCGGGTCAGACTATCCTTGACGTCATTGCTTTATTTATTGATATTGATTTACAGTTGATAGGACAATATTTGTTTCAACACTCTCAAGTTCCAATGCTTTAAGAATCTCAATATCTTAAACCATAGCATGCTTTTCCTACATCAAACGATTTTAAAACGTCATCCGTCTAACCAGCGTATGCCTATCACAATCCGAAAACTCAATTTGGTAGCGGTAGAATTTAACAAATTTATCGCACGATTACTCCTCAATCATCCATCCCTTCGCCACGAATTTTAACAATTTTGGATTAAGTTGAAATACCCTCCGGTAACGCGCAGCTTTCAAATCTGGAGAGTATCCGGAGAAAAAGCGACTGAAACTAACAAGTTCCCGATAGCGTATCGCCTAACCGAGGGTTGCATTTCGTTCATGTTGAAGTCGTCAAGGTTGACATTGTTCTTTGGGGAATTTACGAGTTCACGTGGAATACGGTGTCAAGTAAACAGCGAAGTCAATTTGCCCCTTAGCTGCGTAGAAAAACGTCTATTAGCATGGAATTTTTATACGCGACGTTGTACGTTGCAGAAATGACTGATGGATACGTGGGACTTCTAGACGTAGTGTTTTTTCGTTTGCGCAGGAGAAAATGATGTTTTTCCATCGACCTATTTTCATTGCGAAATTCTAAGAAAGAAATTAATTGACGCTTTACGCCTACAATATTTTCTTGGAATTTTTTTTATTTATCCGTCCTGCAATAGGTTCATTACCGGATTATTAATCGTTTTCTACATATTTTCACGTTTTTACCTAACTAATTTTAGTAGTAAGCCTGCTTCTTTTCTTTTTTTTAATCTTTCAAAGTTAATGGTACGCTTCATTTCGTAATTTCGTACCAGTTGCATTTATGTGCATACAAAAAAAGGACTAGTCGAATCTAAGACATTGGAGAAAGGCTGGTTATCAAAGCGTAACATATTTACGATCAAACTACCCCAAAGTAACCCGAGCAAATATTTTAAAATGTACTTTCGCAATTTGCTTCAAAGGACTACGAAAGGGTTAACAAAAGTCTAAATTGTAAAGTAATACACGTCCACATGAACGTAGCGGAGGGATCCTCTTGTCGGCGGAGCGTTTTGTCGCTTTATTGCCCTTTGAGGACTGCATACCCTGGAGATACAATGAGTTGTATGCTCAAGTAGGAAGTTCGTCAAAGCACCTTCCCTGCGTTGAGGTTGATTACTTCCTCTTGCTGACCACGCCCTCTAACGTTACGTTAGACTATCAGAGTCGTACAGGATGTTCAATTTAAGTATATAGATATAGGAAGGAAAGTTGTTTAATCAATAGGTTTTGGACAAAGATATTAAATGGAAAATAAAATTTGTATCGTATCGTAGTTGGTTGTGGTTGGGAGCTAATAGAAGCTATCGAGTAACAAATGAGCAGAGAGACGCCGAGACAATTGAGGCTTTTTTCGAGTTGTGTTTCAGGGAGGACGTGTTGTGTATTTAAAGTGTGTCAAGTGTCAATAATGCTTAAATTTCAATCTCATTGTTTGGCAGAAGTTGGTGAAACTAAAGAACTGAGTAAAATAAACATCGTGAGCAGCTTCAGCCCTGCTTGCTGCGATATCGAATGATAGATGTTAAAAAAACATTATTTACGAAAAACGAAATTTGAGGTGGTTTTGAAGGGTGGATTGCATCCTCTAGAAAAGCATCTCCGCAGCAACGGAAGGCGCCGTTGAGTAACACTCGGTGGGGTCTACAAACTGACGCAGTCTCATTAAAATCGGCGTCTGACACTTCCCATACTTCCCTTGTTAGTTACATATCAAATCAATCAATCTATTATCAACGACGAGGTAATCATTACCAGCTTCTCAGCTATTTACGCTACCAAATATCTCATTAGTGTTGCTTAAATTACCGAAAAAAATTTTAAAAAAGTTTAAAAAAGACCTAGTTTAAAGTTCGTCCATTGTCATGCAAGTGATATATTTTATTTCATTACAACGGTGTCAGGGATTACGTTTGCGTTGCTCGCACGTCCTTGCGTTTACGAAAATCTTAATACAGGAAGGGGGTAGGAATCTCGTTGGCTATAACTTTAATCGCTGGCGAATTGCTATACGAAAATCGATAGTATTACACCAACAACGGACGAACGGCCGCCGTATTCCGTTATGTTCACGTCAGACCTTACCGAACTGAAATACTCAAAAGTTTATTCGACGATTTATCACGTCGTGGGTATTTTCATAGGATGGGTGATTTATATCGAGCCGAAAACAAACAGGATTATACCTACTGGACAAATTAGATTTTGTATTTAGTATGGACGAGAATACGCGTTTGGTTCTTTTTTTCCATGGAACGTGTGGAAATTTGCGTCAACGGCAAATTTCTAAAACATCAGATATATGCATATTACTTCGCGTGACCCAATCTGCAAGAGGAAGTAGTTAATATCTGATTTTAATAGATGGAAAAGAAAGCAGGAAATGTAATAGAGCCTTGGAATAGGATGTAATTTTGCAAATACGATCGATGCAAAGTTATACCGATTCTACCGATATAACTTATGCCAAGGAAGTAGATCGATGGACAGCCTAAAGGACTCTCTAGCATCATATTATAGAGGATGCAAAATGGAATTATTGTGAAATCCAACCTTCGTTTTCGCAAGTATTTGGGATTAGAGACTTTTCTCTGCTCTTGCTCTTTTAGGCAGGCACTAAAGCATCTTTCATGGCACTTTCTCCGTACTGAAACAATTTTCGGAGAGACATTTTGTGGAAAAAAATAAGATTCTGTTATCTTCTTCTATTGATCTATACGATTTTTCTTCTCTTTCTACTGCTTGGCCAGAAATGGCTTCTACGCTCCAATTGTCGCCACTAAGTGACCACAATCAGAACATGAAGTTAAAATCGTGTTCCGTTTGTGGCCAACATTATTTTTGTAAATTGGCGGTTGAAAAATCATGTTAAATCGTTCAAATCGCATGACAAAGCACGTCTCCCTTAACAAACTTGCAAAAAGTAACATTCTCCGACTTCATAAGAAACAATGCTAATTAAAAGGACCTTAAATTTCCACAAAGAATGAAATGCACACGCGCTTTCTACAACATATTAAAGAAGTGGGGATTTTTGTTGTTCCAACTTTAACTGTAAATGCAGATAGTTAAAAGCACATGAAAAACCCTGAGCTAGGCTTATTTTTCTCTTTTTAAAAGGTTTCCATTCAAGAAATAAACACCTTAAATGAGAACTACCCTCAATGTATTGTACACATAACTGAAGAACTCGCCTCCTAATTTACAGGTTTACCGCTCCAATTAGGGGCGCGATAAGATGCCGAAAAGGGCCACAACCCCTGTCGCGGTTAGTACGATGAATGAAAGTAGGTTTGTAACAATTATCGTAGTTTATTAATTAGCAATTTCACCACCGCCGCAATTTGCGTAATTGCCACGTAATTATAGAAACGACGTTTCATTTGTTCACATATGTACACACGTGTGTGTATACGTAAGCTTGGTTAATTGCGCATAATTACACTCTAGAGGCGAAGGGGTTTGTTCAGTTTTTGATTCGGTTAAACCGCATAAGAGGCGAGGGTGAAGGTTAGCTTTCGCTTTGTCGCTACAAGGTATTGTTTTCATGATTAGATAGTGTGGTTCGTGTCAATTTCTTGTAGTGGAAAGTAGCACGAATGTGCCGTGTTTTGACGTATGATAATTGCACCATTTCAGGAATAAATGCTATGTACATATCTTGGCATCATTTCTTTTTTGTTGGCATGTCTCCTCGAACCACCTGATTACCGCTGGTTTTCAAACAAATAAGAATAGAAATGTCCGTTACACCACGATAACATGATGGATGACGAATCCATCGAAGATTTTTCCAGAAACGGATAGCTTCTATAATCCTAACAAATGCAGTAGATGGATTCAAAGTGCAAATTATAAATGATAGCAAAGAGCAAAGTGAAGTGGTACAGTGAGCAATAAAGGCGTCGGCACACTCCGCACCAGACAAGATGTTTAATAAATGTTTCGGGAATCCGTGGATTAATAAGAAATATGTTGTTTGCATGAGAAACTCTATTTACCGCATTCCTCCACATCTTTGGTATTATAGAAACCGTTAGCGTTAGTTGCATCTATATCAATGTACAAAGTCGAAACATTTCATAATAGTTCAAGACTCACGTGCTGACTTCGCAGCGCACTCTGGAAAATACGAATACATAATGAAAACGTCGCATTTCCCGGAGAGCGATATACAGGAATTACGACAAATTCAATGTATCTACAGCAGCCTGGGAAAACTGGCTAACCCAATTTGAATCGCACAGCGAGCGGAGTGACTGCGTAACGAACTTGATTAAATCGAATAACGACAGCTTCGCTTTCCGGCTTTATTACAGCGTTTTTTCCGCCATAATCTCGAAAAATTTATTATCGCGACAATACGCTACGCGACTAAAACTATTTTGATTGGTCGCATGTTGTGTGTTCGGTTAATGTCGTTCGCGTCAACGTTTTTGACGTGTTATGAAATTGACGGGGCGAATGGGGCGGTTATTTACTCCGAATTATTTACAGTCGATCGTGTGCGAAACGTTATTGATGTTGTGCAATTTGAAGTTACGCTCTGTTATTTAAAACGTATTTCCCCCGTATGCGTACCTTTGTACGTACGTACATACGTGCAACACAAACATGAAAGCGTGGTTTGGGTTAAAAATGAAAGATGAAATGATAAAGGCATGTAAGGGAATTGAATTGAGGGATTTAAATTGATCGCTTCTATCCACTAAGCGTATACTTAATAGAAGCCGTCGCGAAGTTCATGTTGATGTACTAGATTAACTGCGCTCCTCAATATTGATACTAATTATAAACTACAGCTTTACGGTGTTTCCCTGGATTGGGTTTGCAAGAATTCTTTTGCTTGAATTTGAAGGAAACTGCAATACTAACCTAAAATGGGTTGATAATCAAAAAGAAAATTGTCAATACTTCTCATACGAAGTTATATACAAATATTGCAATTTAAAAGAAATTTTGCGATATTATTTTAGCGATATGGAAGATAACGTGACATGTTAGATGCATATTAGACATATAGCAAGTAGGTTAAGCCCATAGAGAAGATAAAAGAAGAGAGCGGGCAGATCTGTATAAACAAGTGCGCTACTACATCTTCATTGAGAACTGTAAGAAGCGCTATAAATCGCTATAAAGCGATAGAAACGAAGCTTAATGTATATGGTTGATAAATGCACGTATATCTAAAAGAAAGGTAAATTCCAAACAACAACAACAAATATCAAATAACAATAATTTGGATAAACAATAAAAAAGTTGCAAATTGCTTTTTCACCCATCGTTCTACCTTTAACGAATACGTTTGTGAATCTACAAAAAAAAATATATATTTTTCATAAAGGAAATCCTTGGTAGTGGCAGGCTTAAGTATTTAAATACACTCCCCGACAAAAACTTAGGCGGTAAGATGTTTTACGGGTTTTAAGGGTTACAACATTTCTTTGCAAAACTAGCAAGATATCTAATTAAGTTTTTATTCATAAAAGTAAAATAAACTTAAAAATATCTCCTCCAGTAAATTATGAACTAAATAATAAATTATTACTGCAATGTTTAAACAATTTCTACGACAAAAATTTAGACGCTCTGTTGCAAATGTAAAACAAAAATCAACAAATGAGTGATCAGTAATGCGTAGATCTTCCATTGTTCTTAATCACTTCCAATAGTCTGTTATTAATAGATTTATATAAATCTAACACATAATTTTGAGGGATATTCTGCCATTCAGTCACTATTGAAGTTTTCAGTTCCTGTACCGTGAAATATTGACGGCCTCCGCCATAAACGCGACGTGCCAATTCACCCCACATGTTTTCAATAATGTTTAAGTCTGGTGACCGTGCCGGCCACTGTAAAGTTTTAATCTTTTTCCCTTTAAACCATTCAGTAATGGTTTTTGCTTTATGAATTGGCGCGTTATCTTGCCGAAAAACAAAATTGCGCCTGGCCCATTGGTTTCCAAAACGTAGAAGATTGTACTAAGTCTTTACACGTCACAGATGTTATTTTGTTTGTCCAAAACACTATCCCACTTTTATCGCGAAATCCAATCGCTGCCCATATCGTCACAGATCCACCCCCTAATTGACCGGTCATTTTCACTTTTGGTTCCTTTCTCAGATCATGATAATAATGCGAGTACCCATCCGGTCCGTCCAAATTAAAACGTTTCTCATCGGAAAATATAACTTTTTCCCATTGTTTCTTCCAGGATACGTGTTCTTTAGCAAATCTCAACCTCGCTTCTTTGTGTTTCGCCGAAAGTGGCGGTTTTTTCAACATTTTCTTCCGTGATATTACCGGTGACGCCTTTAAAATCCTTTGAACCTTACGCACGTGCGTTTGTACCCCCGCCTGTTCTGCAATAACTCTCGCCGACGCAGAAGAATTGGATGCACACCGCAATGTCATGCGTTTATCCCGCTCACTTACAGCTTTCGGTCGCTCCTGGCCTTTTGGTTTGCCGTAATATTCGGGTCTTTTATTAAATTTCTAACGCAATGATCGCTTCTTCGTAACCGACGAGCAATTTCCTTCTTACTAACACCATCCTGGTGCCAGGCTAGAACTTTACCCCTTCATGTCAAGGATAATTGCTTTTTTCTACCCATATTGCGAACACTTTATAAAATATAATTTCTCGTGGTGAGATGTGTACACTTTACCAGCACAACCGCTGCATATAAAGAGAAGTATCAAATTAAAACATTTTTGCTTATATTAATGTAATAAATGCACAGGTCTAAATTTTTGTCGCATTCAAAATTCCTATTTTGATCTGGGAAAATCTCAATTGCCCCTCGTAAAGCAATAAATACCCAGAAATATCTATAAATGGACTATTTACATAATAGGTATTAATAACCCTCATTTACATTTTATATAATGTCTATAAACTTTGTTTCGTAAATAGAAACGATACCGCGTCTATGTTTTTGTCGGGTAGTGTAATACTTGAAACATTTTTCTTTTTTTACGTTTCGGCACTAAAGAAATGGCCCTCTTCAGAACATAATAATAAAAATAATTAAATCTTGTCAATGAAAATCTGCAATTAACATAATTTTTTAGTTAATATTTGTTGTTTTTTGGAGTACTTAGTTTTTTTTTCTAAACCTATAGACAGACGCATTTAAACACCATTCCTATACTTTAAACATTAATTGTTAACCATAGATACTAATTTTGAGGTTCTGAATGTAATTTTCATTTGAAAGTGATTGATATTCTGCTACACCTGCGCCATGTGTTGGTACAAGACTACGCGTTGCAAATTAACATGGAACAAAAGATTCCCAACTATACACCGCCCTACAAAACACAAACCAAAGACAATTTATTACAATTATTTACGCCGATGCCGTATCGATTACCTCAACACGCACACGAGTCTCAATTAATTTCTCCCCAAAGCATAACTTATTGAGATCTATCCGATAAGCTCAGCGTGCGGTCCGACCCTTCGTTCGCCGTCGACGCAAACGTCATTCATTAATTCACGATACTACCGAAAAAAAGCGAAACGATTTATATTAATTACCGCGCGTTTCCTCGAAATCAATGGCCTACTACTACGTGAAATATACATCGCAGATGTGCGTCGGCGGTACTCCGTTCGGCGCTTGTATTGCGGGGATTTATGAAATTAACATTTTAATTCGTGCGCGCACGCTAGATATTATTAAACGTATAAAAATTTGAAACGCGATTGCGATAAAGTACCGCATTGTTTATTTCCTTTGGCGTTCCGTTATTTATAGGCCGACCTTTCACAAAATTTCGTGCTGCAGTGAGCTTTCAATCTAAAAAAGTACGTTAACATGGAAAATGGTCAATATCAACGTTTACTCCTTTGTTTTAGCGCAGGGAAACTACGACGGCTTTATTTAATCTGACGAAAAAGAATTGTTTTTAGTATCACTAGTAAACGTCGATCTGGGCGACGTATGAAATTAAGTGTTCGCGATAGGCGAGATCTGATAAAGTTTGTCCGAAAGAATTTCTAAATTAGTTAGAAAATTTGCACAATCGATAAATGTAGTTGCCAATCTTGAGACAATGTGATGAATCTTAAGAAATGAAGATTATCATCAACCGTTCGTTTCAAATGCTAATAGGCAAGAAAGCCTGAACTTTGCGAAATAATATATCGAAAAAGGAAGAGGATTGTGAAGCATGTACCGTGCTGATGCAAGTAAATTTTAGCTGAAGAATTTGCAGAAAACTACAGGTTACTGGCGACTGGGTATGTTTATTGCCCTTTTAATGGATTGCTTAATTAAGTACCAATTCTTCGTGGGTGTCTTTTGTATGGTTTAGGTGGAAATAGGAAAGTATAAATTTTAGTTTAAAGTTTAAGTTTGATAACCCATATATGGCTGATACCTTGTGTCTTATTATTTCATTGAATTTTTCCACAAGATTTTTAAGCTTGGCACCAGACCAAAGCAAAATCATCAAATAAAATCGCTTCGCTCTCCGGCAAAACATGGAATTCAATATGTTGCTTCGATACCGATTACCGTTCCTCTACGCTGATGAGATTTTTCCCCCCCAAAAAAAAAAAGCTGAGCTGATGGCTACCGATACAATATCCGACGTTATTAGTTCCATTTCAATGTGTACGCCCGCTACACAAGATAACCAAACATTGACGCTGGAATGGAATACCAAACGAATCTATTTCATATCTTCACGCACGTATTTGCCTCGTCCGGCTCGTCATAAAATGATAGATACATCGAAATGAGTACGTAATTCCGGCCGGCAACGTACGCGGCCCGGCTGTGCTTGCGTAATTAGGCGCATCTACATGTTCCGTAACGATAACAATTTCCAACCATTTCATGCTCGTCGCATTCGACTATTATTCGTTTTGTTTACTTGTGCGCGCCCTCTATTGAACGTTCGTACACCGTGTACACGGATTTAAAACGTACACGTTCACCCAGGGCTGGATCCCGTAAATTCTATCGGCGCTAAAATGGCGTTAACACGAGTAGCTATTCCAAGCTTCGCGACTCGTCATTTGAGATTATCGGGATTCTCGTTGTAGTGATTTTTGGAATTGAGCTACTGTTAATATTTATATTTACCGACTTGTATCGGAGCGAAATTTAAGTTTAAATGTTCTTAGTCGTATGAATTCACTTTACCAGGTTGTCCCATAAATCATTATACATAATACCCTAATTAAGAAATTTTTTTTGGCTAATACTTCAATTTGATGTCGATACCAGTGTGCTGGTTGAGAGGCAAAAAGATCTCGACAAGCGTTTTCTACTTCTTCAATTGTTAAAGTTGTGATCACACAAGAAATATCGAACGAAACAATTCATAGTCAGATGGGGCAACATCAGGATTCTACGGGGGATCAGGTAAAACTCCCTCCATGCTTTGAAATTCTTCCTACGTCAAAGCAGAGCTCAGCTGGAGCATTGTCCTAGCGCATCAAAATTCTGTTTCTATGGATTAATGCAAGATAACGAGTATTTCGTAAATTCTATCTAGCTGCTCGCAACACAGTCTTGCAGTTACAGCCTCGATGAGGAACCAATTCAGAGTCCAAAAGTACATCAAACGCACCATTTTTCGTCCAAATCCCACATTTCTGTTTTGTCCGGATTATGTAAAAAAATCCACTTCTCATCACTTTTCTCCACGATTCTCCGCCAAAATCATTGATCTTTTAGGGTTTTGGAGTAGTTCTTGACAAACCTCAATTGTGCGCTGAGCTTGTGCATCGACCAAATCATGTTGTTCGAGGCTTTATTTGAACGAATCCCGTTTTCTTTAAGTATCGATCAATTATGGGTTTGGAAGGGAACACCTTCATCCACTTGAGATAGTCCATCTGTAGGTCTTTCATCGGTCAGTCAAAATTACGAACAACACACATTAAAACGTTTTATCTAAACAGCAATCATCAACAAGAGGTTTTCGTAATTAACTTATATTTATTGAGTGCTTACAAAAGAACACTGGCAACTCGAAAATTCAGGTCTGGATGAAGCTCTAGAGATTGAAAGCAGGGTGTAAGAGCAACATCATATTTTTGGCGGTTGAATCGCCTGATTTAGAGGTACAGCCCCTTTCAAAAATGTGCACGATCTTTACATTTTTGTAAATATCTGGGAAATGACAACACAGCCGAAAGCCGAAAGAGACCTTTCAATTGAACGGGGTGCCGATCTGGAGCCTATAAAAAGCATACCTAAGTCCGTCCATGAGTTTGACGCTCCGCAAGATCAACGGATTTTTGCGGTGGACGAACGACCGACGCGAGGCCGACGATTCCATGAATATTAAATGAAACTATTAAACGGGTGTTATGTCATACCCGATGTTGTAGGGAATTTTTGTCGCGTCGTGTGCGTTTCCAAACCCGGGCATATCGGCATGGTATTTCGCCCTGACGCTTTGCCATTGCTTCGGATGGAATGGCGTGCGCTTCGATTGCAATAAATTCTTCTCGCGTCAAACTGACGCACGCGGTTGAAATTCTTAAACGCGCTGCGTTAATCGGTTGTGTGTTTTGAATTTTGCGGTATGATGACAGTATATCGATTTTCATCGTTGTGCGGTTTCACAGACCGAGTGAATCGGTAGAGAACCGTAGCCTAAAAGAAAACCATAAAAAAGAAGAAAAACGTGGCAGGAAGAAGGTTTTTATGATTTTAATAAAATTATCTCTTTAGTAGTAATAATTCAAACACCCTATATACGACCACCACATACTGTGGCTTCTCCGAATGTTATTCCGCTTCCTTCTGTAAACCTTGCGAACGATAGTGACAAACACAATGATGAATCCGACAGTGGCCCCACACCTACACCTTGTTCTATTTCCGTTTGTACGTATATCTCTCACTCGGAAACGTAATTAAGCGAAACCGCACACACGCTCGCACGCATGTTGACGCCTCGCTTTCACACGCGGTTGCTTCCTTCCCTTATTTATGAAAACTCATAATGAGGAAACGCCATGCGAGAGCGTAATTTTCAATGTTGAAGCGTACCTAATTAATCTTTCATCCCACCTTTTCGCGAGCGCTCTGTCCGAAGATAATACGGGTTGCAGAGCGGATACAAACCACTGCCACACGCAGGATCTCGTCTCGGGATCACAGTCAGCAGAGAGAGGTAAATCGTTTTCGGAGCATATTACACATGGTTGTCAGAGAGAAGATGGAGACCAATGAGACAGATTGAGATTGTAACATATTGTTGAAAGGAGTTAGGAATTTTTGATATTTTGTGAATAATTAAAATTTTGCGTTGATTCAACCATTTCTTCTTTCTAGTGAAGACATCCCAATTCTAACGTCAAAGCGATTTTCGTACTGAAACAGTTAATCGTTGAAGACAAGACAGAGCTTAGTCGAAAAAGAGCAACTAGAAACCAATTTAATTAGCCGTTTTAGTCTCCTTTCCTATCCGAAGCCGAGCGGTAATCTCAACAAGCTATCGGATCTCTGTATATAGGTCACTTAACCGGCACGATACTCATCCAATTATTCGACATCATTCGTCGGAGGGAATCGACTGACTGTGACACGTAAAACATACACACAGGGGCGGCAGTTAAATTGATTACGGATAAAGGCTTCCGCGAAGTAGGAAGCCGTCTGATGTTGGATCTCTCCGGTGGAATACACGCGCTCGCAGATCGCGAGATCATACGGAGAGATCAATCCGCGCGCTTCGGCGGATCGCGGTCCCAGCATCGCCGACAGCGCAAGCTGCGTAATTAACTAACCCGGTTACGATAATTAAATCGGTACCGTGTCGAGTACAACTAAAAACAGCCGCGGGCGTTGCACAACGTCGAGGATTCGGAAATTAAGATCGCGATCCGATGATATATTTCTACCGGTAAAGAAGGGAGCCGCAGGCGAGTAATATAATGAGCAATGCAGAGCATTTTGTATGCCTACAGTACACTATTCTTCGCTTCCCTGAAAAATGCGCTTGACCTCATTTGTTTCGCTTTTACATGTTTGTTTTCTTCGGATACATGGAGAAAGGCGGATACGCACAGTCGGCTTTTTAACGTTTACTCAACGACAAAACGAAAACTGAAGAAACGGAATCTGTTTACTCAACGCAAATAATTTGGTGGAGTAGAACGCTCTTTTGTCTATGCACTTTACCCTAAATTATTTCCTTATTTTTTTGCACGGTACTCTACCTTCCAGTCTTAATCTTAAAGTTCTTCTTAATATTTTCGTCTCACTAACTCAATTCCTTCGCTGCTAGCTTAACTTCCACACTTCTGAGCCGCGTGTCAATGTTGGGACTCTCTAATCTAATGTTTATGGTTTCCTACTTTTTCAGCAGCGCCATTATTTTTGTCTTTGATTTATTTGTAATCGCCTTTTGTCGAACTTCTCACACCATACATTCAAGTTGTATTGGAAATGTTGTGCGCAAAAGTTGAATAGTTGGAGGTTATTATATTTTAACCTACAAAGGGTAACCCCTTTGTAGGTTAAAATATCCCTATGTTGTATTTTACTTTAGCTTCTAGCTGCTTTTCTAGAGAACATTGTTTATTATTGGGAAATTTGGGACATGTTTTTCACTTCGTCTTACTTTTACTTACAAAGGAAAAATATCAAACAGCTCATTTTAAAAGCTCACCACTCTAGTCCAAATAGAACCGCCGATGGCAACACTTTACAAAATTGCCTCGCAACGAATGTAAATATGGTAGAATTTATAAGATAACAGAAGATAAATTAGAATTTCAAACGAATCGGTCCAGACGCTACCTAAAAGTTAATAATTACATCCAATAGTAAACCAGTACTCGTAACGTCTCCACGCTACAGCGCGTACTTCGGCTTTTACGGCGCAAACCGTAACAATGAATGGTTCCCTAAGTTTCCTTTTACTACTAGCACTAAATTCTGGCCGTACTGTTATTCGCTGTACTTTCTTTTCGAGTTTGCATTACGGAAAATAGTTCGAGTCTAAGTTAGGGGTCCGGAAAGTGCAGAAAGCCGTACCTTTGTGATCGGTCTGGAGTGAAGTCTTGCGATATCGTCGGACCAACTTCCTTTGAACACCCTCCGTGCGATGTAGAAGTCCGCTTCAAGTTTACACAAGCGTGCTCTATGTAGACGAAGTATACCTCCGTTCGTTTAATAGTCGGAAATTAGTGATGGCGGAAAGAGAGACCGTTAGATGAGTACGGAAAATAAAATGTTATCCACATTGTAAAAAAAAAGTGGTTTTAACGGATAGTGATTGTTTCAATATAACTGTATATACTGCATTGGAAAGTGCTCGTTTAGAAATGACATACAGGGTGTTTCGGGAGGAAAGTTTGACGCGTTCTCAGTCTTTGCTTTTTCAAATTTTCTGTGGGGATGTATTTATGCTTCTAGGCTACAAATAATATGTTTGGTTAGATTTTTTGTTGGCGCTATCTTTCATTGGTTATTGGCTTGCTTACCCATTCGAAATATAACAAATTGAATGCATCCACAACCTAATTTAATAGGATTTTCTGTGTAAAAACGCGTTTTCGTTTTTTCATCGCAATACCTGCGAGTGCATGAATTAGTAACGAAGAAAATGCTATATTACCTCCACAAAAAGTCGTGCCCAACCTTTATTTACAAACCGACTAGCGTCGATAAATTATGGAGAACCTACAGGATCGGGTATGCTATAACCTTATACAAAATGCATACGAGTCATTTCAGTGCGGCCGCCAATACCAAGAGTGGTCATCCGGAAGTAATCAACCAGATTTTTTTTTTTACAGGAGGAGACGATGTTATAGTGACGGTCTCATATAATTAAGATATTTACTAGTTTCAGAACTTATTGTAATACTCTATATACGATAGTATGTTGTAATAGATGAGTAAGAAAAATAATTATTTTCTGATGAAAAATAATCCAAGTACGATTGAGAAGTCGTCTTCCCTACCTCCATAAACTTGACGCTGATACCCTTCGATTGGTTGAACCACGCCAGAGGCGAAATTAACTGAGCGGGAAGCAGATGATCACGGTAACTCAGCATGTGAGCCATGCCAGAGGCGAAAACCAATTGCGAACCAACGCGTGGTTCACACGTTGAGTTACCGTGCTAACTGTTGCCATCACTCTCCTGAAGAAGCCCCATACGACATGATACGGTTGAAACCCGGAACGCGTTTAGTTTCAGCTTCTTGAAAGTTCTAACGAAATGTTAAAACATCTTAAGTAAGGTGCAATCGTAACTGCAGAGAGTGTATTTAATAAACCTAGCGTGAGTTGTTTAAACAATCAGCACGTAAACATATGAATTTCATTATCATTCAAACGAAGTTGAATCCGAACAATCTGAACGTATAGTTCTCATCTTGACCATCGGTGCATGACGAGTTAGCGCCATAATTATTAATCGGAGCTAGTAATTCGCTTAAAGTTGATTATTACATGATTTGGTTTTAAATCTTTTAATCGATCCGTTTACATGCGCAATCATCTATGTTTGCATGTACACTTCACAATCAAATGAAACGAGTTCCATTTCGATAAACAATTAATACTTGAACGTAACAACGCTCCGTCCATTGGTTCGATTTATTAATTAGCGACGAATTGGCGTAATTATATTGCATAGACTAATTTCATCAAACTCGCTTAGTAACTGATATGCGATATAATCGACGAAGCGTAAATTTTTCGCAAACATGCTCCCGGTACGGACGCGCCGCGCAGATAATAACATAGTTGCCGAATGTAAAACAAACACGTAAACGCTGAAATTTCGCAACTTGTCTACATTACGGCAAACATACATATTATCGTGCCTATAGATGTGTGTAGGGCGTTCCCTTATATGCATTTTAATCAATAGCTGTTGTTACAGCGAAAACCACGGTGCAAATTTATACCAATTATTCGTAATTGGATGTTAATTTTGTAGATGAAGTTACAGTTTCTCCACGCCGGCGGTAATGACGATACCAGGTTTTTTATTACAGAAATTAAAGAGACAGTTTCCACCCACCGCACCACAGTTATGCGTTTAAGGTTCAACGTGTGCGCTACGAAGAACTAGGTACAATGATGGCAATTCTACGAATCTTTTGTGAGATTGCCGAATCTGGATGTAAGCTACCGATGTACTTCTATTGAAAAGCTTCAATTCAAAAACTTTTTACGTAGGAAATCAAACAATTAAGTATATTTTTCCATAAATTACTTATTAATTATTACGTATTATAGCCATCTATTAATTAATTTTTAATTTATAGGCGCCAATTTAGTTGTTCTTTCCAAACCAAATATTAATTTTAGGTGTAACTTAAAATATTTTGTAGAAAAAGTATTTTTGATCTACCAATCTTTCCCGTAACCCACCGAAAAATTACCAAATTAAGAATAGTCGAGGTTACCATTCCTGATTTGGTTATTTTCTTTTAAATAAAGGAAATGCAATTTTTTAACATTGAATAAAGAACACATATTATTCTCTCGATTAATTAATACAAACAACAAGGGTAAAATCTAATCTCGCAGCAAGTTTTCAAGTCATCATACATCGTCTACCATATTATTATGGTGCATTGACGACATCAAACAAATTTATTTTCCGTTACACCGGATACTGACCAAACTGAAAGAATTTGGTGGAATGGTGTTGCTACCACATCCGGCTTGATTATCACCTTTTTAAGTCAATCATACACTAAACTAACGATATGGTATGATCGTGGAATCGGAAACCTTACCAATATAATTTTGTTCACAAAAAAAAAAAAAAAAAACCTTTTGCTGCACCTTAACATTTGCAAAAAAGACATTGTTGCATTCAAGAATGGGACGAGGTAATTCTCTAAAAGATGCCTAAAATATAGACACAACGAACTTTATATAGGATTACACAGAAAGCGTACTTCGTACGTGTAGCAGCCGAAAGATTTCGACATCGAGGAGCACGAATTCCTTGCGTTCTTCGCAACGGTTGCAAGGGGAAGAAAGACGAGAAGTTAAATATTTGCGGGACAAAGTTTTCCACGAATTACGGCAAAAAATCTACATAATTCAGTAGCTCCACTTCTTCGCGAGGGAGCATCTGTTACATATGTGCCTTTTTCTCCGCGCGTCGGCGTCGGTCGAGCGGAAACTTTTCCTAATCTGATGGCAACTCATGTTTTAGCAATTTGTATTGATGTGTCTTTTATCTCTCCGGAACATGTTGCAAATATTGTAAAAGCATGCCGCGAACGATACGTAACGCTAAGAGAGGGATTGAGTTTATGTTGTACGAATACTTGGCGTTCACGTCCGGAAGGTAATTTCAACTTGAGTTGTTTTTGAACGGCGTGCGCTGTCATTAAACGGTTTAGTATTTGGATGAATTTTATATTGCGGCGGATTTCGTAGGTAGTTACGTTGGTTGAATATCTGAATGTGGTATTGGAAAGTAGTGCGTTTATAAAGATTATACGCTGCCCGACAAGATCCAGGAATAAATTTCTTAAATTTGAAGCAATTTGTTTCTCGAAGAAATGCTCGGACAAGTCGATTATATTTTTTAGAAATTAAGTCAATTTCTGGTCTTTATTCCTGTCATTACTAGGTCCAGGAGTGCTGCCCTTTAAAGGACCCAAGTTATTAGTATAAAGCAAATTCCCAGCAGAAGTTAAATTGTTATTCACTAATTCGTTTAGTTGGGGAGCCATAGCGTCTTAAAATTTGAAAAAAGTGAGTCCAGACGGGTAGAGCATGGAAGCTATTCCATAGTTATAGGAATATTCGAATCAAAAGTTAACGCTTGCAAACGCACACACCCTTTATCTCTGAACTTATGCCTCCAATGCTTTGTTTTTCTTAAACTAAACATAAGAATGAAAGGCAGCACAGACAAAAAAATAATTACTTGGATCAAGATTGTCAGGATCATTTCACGTATAAGGTAAGTTCATATGTGAGTAAAGACGTGTATTCTTAAATATGTGTTAAAGTTTTCAAGCAAGCTTACGGTGTTCTTCAGTCAAATAAAATTATAACCTTTTAAAGAAAAGTCATTCCTTTTAAATTAGATTTATTTTGGCGATATCATTTGTATTTAAAACAAGCATATTGAAAATTCAAACCAAATATTTCGGAATTTCATAATGAGACTGTGATGGCTAACAACACAAACGTATCGGCAACCTCCGCAGCATACACACAAGTTTAATTAAGCAATCTGCGGTGTTCTTAAAAGAAGTTTATGATATTGTTGAACTAAACAAAAAAAAAATCTTAAGTGGATTTACTTTTTTTCTCAAATTAAGAAAGCCTTAAAAGCACAGCGAACCGGTATCACTGAAAAAAAAAACACGCGTTTAGACGTATCTAGAATAAGGGAGAAAGAGTTTGCTTCGATTTTCTTCTGACCATTCGGGAATTGTCACATTACATCTGCTTAATTAGAAGCGTTCTAGTACCGAAATGGTTATAACCAGGGGCCCAGGTTTTAAATTTGAAGAATAATCGATATTTTTAGAACGAGTACCTAGAAGGTCCGTTCTCGCCAGAAATCCTCGAGGTAAGCAATCGTCGGTAAAAGTTATTCCGAAACTGATCGATTCGACCATCCCATTTGGTGTCATTTATACAAATAAAGCAAACTGCTATTTCCTTTAGGTAAGTTGGAGAGCAAGAAGATTTAATTTAAAAATTTTATCGACACAAATCGGTCATTTTGGCTTTCATTGCCATTTGAGGTTTGGTGAATAGCCAAACTTCTTTTTCTCTTTCTAACATAACTTTATGAATTCAAAAACTTTTCATGCAGATATCGATGAGGCCTCCAGTCAATTATTACAAGCGTACGTTGCCGTAAACTATGCAAATATGATGCGAATCGAAAGTTGGTTTTTGAAGTTGGTACAGTTTCCTCACTCAATTTTGACGTTCGACAAGGACGCAAGCACACGCGCCAGCGTCAGATGTTACCTGTGCCGTATCCTTTGTGCACGATGTTCTCAACTGAATAGAGGGAAGTTCTCGCGTAGTGGGAGATGGTGATGGTTCACTTCAAAGTGCGCAATCCGCATTGATGTTGATACAACAAAGCATTATCCGTATATAGGATACCTATAGATACGGTTCAATCCCTGTCTACCACAAATTGCTATATGAGGATGCCGCTGCGTACAAAGGGTATTGAATTTCGGAGAATGCCGGGACGTACGAGTTCATTTCGCACCGATAAATTTTGGGACAATTACGGACAGCTTGAAATGTCAAGGAAACTAAATTAGATCTGCACCTAATTTAATTTATGCTTAAACTCGTACATGAAAGTCACGGCACATGGACTTGCGCTTTCCTTGAGATTTACTAAAGACATGAAATGTACTAAGTGTAACTAGCAGTGCGTTTGTTGAGCGAAAGAAAATCAGAAAAAGGTCGTATTTACAACAAAATTTGATTTAGTTATTCTCCCGGTCGTATTGCGAAGGATATATTTGTATGCGGCTACAGAATGTAGCGCCTCGACTAAAAATTAAATATATTTCGAATTTCGACGCGGGTCACTAAAAATTATCATAGCTGTACATATTTCGAACGCGTAATCACGATATTTTGTTTATTTCGGGTAGAATGTATTTTTCTCATCATTTACGGAAAAAGTATCAGTCTAACCAGCTCCACATTTTTTTTGCGTAAAATAAAGCAGCTTTTAACCTTGTTCTCCATTTAGTAATGATAGGGGCAGGCGACAAGGGAAGCTCTCTGGACATTTTTCTTTATACACCCGCAATGGTGTTTCTAAAAAAAATGTTTTTTACCACACTCACTACGCAAAGCTGTACCTCCATCAGAGAAAATATTTTTTCTCATTATATCACTCGTTTAAATAACATTATAAGCAACATGTGAACGCAACAATTGCCGCACACGGAAAAGAAATATGTGACCGCAACAATTGCTGCACACGGAAAAGGAGTTACTGGAGCAAGTTATAATCACATGAAAGAAGTGAACTTTTATATACACGCAAGGGAATATGCTATACAACCAAGAAATTACTAAATTTACTTATACCTTATTATTTACAATCTATATTTTGTTGCAAGAAGAACTTATTTAATCCAGAATTAATTCAATGGCTTCATTTAAGCAGGTCATATATATTCTTTTTCTCTGTGTACGTTTTCAAAATCTCATACTGGTTGAAATTCACTTTGATCGCATCTGCTACTTATTATTATTGTTATTGTTATTGTTATTGTAACAGTGACGACCGCAACTACGACGACACCATACAATGATTCTACCGAATATAAGAGATCTATGAAAGAGTGATCAACAGCACTAGCATTAAATCATGAAAACTGCGCGTTCGCATATTTACTGTAATAAGTCCTTGAGTACGATGAAATTTTCAGGATGAACATAATGCGTTTACAAACCTCTGATAGCCTTTCGGTTACAGAATCGTTTCGTAAATAAACCTTATCAAGACCAACTTCGTCTACCTTCTATATTTAATCCCTTTTTCCTATCCCATTCAAGATACATAAAGTTTCCGCAATACTACTTAGCGAGTCAATAGATTAAGCTTAATTGTCCAACTTTCGGAGTAAAAGAAAGGAAATTACCGCCGGCTCGTGCGGTAGCAAAAAATCCCGTCCCTTGATCGGAAAGTATTCTATCTTCCACTATCTTTCCTAGGTATACCGCTTTTCGTACTTCCATTCTCTCCCGACCGAGGTCCCCAAACGACGAATAAAGATAATTAAACTAGCCGAGTTACGGATCATTTAGTCGCGGTCGACCCTCGTACGGCTAGCCCGGAGGTTTGGGGGATTTACCCCACCGACAAGTCGAGCCGTCGCCTCCGGCAACTAACGACTTCTTGAGCGTCATTTGTTTGGGAACGCGGCCGCGTGGATGCACCGTCGCTTACTAAATGGACATAATTATTTACTGTGCCACTAGTTGATGCCGGGGCAGGACAGGATTGACGCCGATCGTCAATTTGTTTTAACTTTAGACTTTCGTGAAAACGGGGATTCTTCCGCTTTATTTATCGGTAGCTCCGAAGGACGAGCGCCATTTATTTTTGCTTCGTCAGCTTATGGCTCATGTTCCGCCATTTCTTCATTCGAAGATGTTCAAGATTTTAACGTTGAGTGTTGAGTTATTGGATTGTTATTCCTTACCTGGGTAACTTAGAGCAAAAGTTTTCGAATAAAAAGTGCCGCATAACCATAAGTATACAGTGTGTTGAGTTTTCGCAAGGCGCGATGCAAGTTTAACTTTTTAAATTGAACCTTCTTTATATTATTAGGCTTTTGGATGAAGGCCCGAAAATGGTAAATGCCAGAATCTTCGGCGAGGAGTTATTGGCATCACGTGGTGCGTTTAGTTCAGTGGGGCAAAAAACTGAGGATGCAAAAATTAGCCATGTTCGCTACCATTGCTAGAACTAGTGTTAACTGTGACAAGTGATGACGAGTTGTGACTATTGCTTGTACCTGAGGACGCCACCTCGTGCTATAGGCATACCCTATTTTGAAACAAGTGACATAATTTAAATTTTTAAACAATTGCAAATGGCCTTTAAACGTAACTGTAACTTTCCAGCTAATTTTGTATTCCACATATTAACTCATCAAAAATACATCGGACCCATTTGCCCAACTGCCACCACAAATAAGTGTCAACCGGTTTAAACTCCTGGTTTAACAGATGACGGCCATTCTTTCAACGAAACGATATGCAGCCTCTTACATATTTATTCAGGTGCATTGTTGCACTGGCAGTCGAATTGCAACAACGTTTTGTGCATTTTATAATTCAGTATACAACATAAACGTATACATTTTAATGCGGCATAACTGTCAGCGATGATGAAGGTAATCCGCTCAAAATGAATATGCAATAGTGCCGAAGATAAAATGCAAATGTGGTTTTAAAATACGTAAAACATTATCCATTATGCACTCCTTCTTCTCTGAGGAATGATTCCATATTTACGAACACGATAATAGATGGAAAACCCAACAAAAGGCTATGTCTTAATCGTTTATGAAATTGCGGGGAATTTCTAGAAATGCGTGCAAAAATATGGATCCAAGGCTGACTCGGTTATGAAATCCATTGGCGATTGCTACTCATAACTAAAATTCGCCACTTTCCGTGCGCTTCACGAAATTAGCAGAGACTAGACGGACTCGTGTTTAATCGGCTCATGAGAATGAGTTCGTGTTGCATACTGGTTTCTCCGAGAGTCTGTCTAGTCTCTTCTAATTTCGTGTAGCGCACGGGAAGTGGAGAATTTTACTCATAACGGTTGTTATTAGTTATTTTTTATAGGAGATGATAAAATTGATAGTTTGCAATTTGTTTTGTGTTAAAAATGATGGGCATGAGTATGTGTTATGGGAAGGCTCGTTGAAACTCCAGGGAGGCTTAGAAATTTTACCGAGGAAGGTACCCTACATGGCTAATTCCAAATATGAAATGTGTATCGACGTTTGCCGACAGTTAGGGGACGATGGTTGGCTTATAAAGGATATTTTGCAGGTGGTTGGTAATAATCCAAAAATTATTAAGATAAACTCTTCTGTACAAACCATAAACCGCGGGTCTGTCAGGCAAATCACGAGAAAACAGTTTCTTCACTCGTTCCATTACCAGAAGATTCAACATTTATTAGAAGGAGATCATATATTGTGAGCACCTGTAAAACCAAGTAAAAAATGAGAATTTATTGTCTTGTATGCGAATGATCAATGACGACAACATTTAGAGCGACGAAAGCCCTCATATATTTCTTTAATGGGACCATATCGAATGCCAAACCCTTTGTTTGGCGTTATGCATACGAAGAACTCCTTGTCTCAGCGTTAGGTTGGAAACTTCCACGTTCATACGCTGATTACGTGGTCTAAATATGGTACAACCTTCGTATTTTTCCTTGCAATTTTATTAAATTTTTTTATTAAATCTCAAAGGCTTGCCCACAATACTCCATCCCTAACATGGATACAATAACAATTACCCGTTGCAGGTTAACCTAATGCGCGGTAATTGTTGAACATACTAGAATGCTGTTATAATACGAATGCGTAAAGCAGACCGAGCTCTGCTGTTCATTCCCATTTCTTTGCGCACGTAATCGTTTTCATTTTTTCCTTTCCTCAATTAACCCGCTTGGGACCCAACTCCATCAACTCGTTCTCATAATAAGTTTGGAAAACGTATGACCCGACCGCGTTTGTAATTAAATTTATTGTATCGGCGACATATATATATTTACATGTATGTATGTAAAATACGTACATATAGCCAAGTCGAGGGTGATATGCGGTGAAGCAAAGTTTCAGTGTGATTACTATACAAATTCTAATGAATATGTCTGCAAACTTTGGATATTAACAGTTCGCCGAAATATTTCCTTCCGTTCGTTCCTCTATCTCATTCCAGCTGGCGCGTTTTCTCTCATCTCAGAACGTTTCGTAATTAACATTTCTAATCTAAAATATTAGAAACTGCTCTACCGGGGGCGGCAAAGGCGTCGGCACCGACGAAATAATTCGTCGCTGAACTGGAGTATTGCTTCGCGTTCGGAAGTATAAAATACAGGACTGTGAGAAGAGGCGTCATTACAGTATAATCGGAAGTTATATCGAAATGTTTTTATGCGATTTACAAATGTGAAATACTTTGCACTATTAACGGTGCCATCGATTATACAGAGAGATGTAGCACCACGCTAAGAGATTGCTCCCTAAACCA
The DNA here is from genome assembly GCA_902654985.2 of Oryctes borbonicus. NCBI lineage: Eukaryota > Metazoa > Arthropoda > Insecta > Coleoptera > Scarabaeidae > Oryctes > Oryctes borbonicus. The sequence goes on from LR736875.1 coordinate 1,329,340, forward strand.
TTATTTTTGCGGGAAATTTGGAAATTTGAACGGTAACATTTTCTCATGATAGGATTTTTAAATGATTTGCACCAAGCTGAAAACAACTTTCGTCAGATATAAAAACATCACTAAAATTATCGTCTCGAAATCGTTGGCTAAAATCTATTCTTCGTTGCTTTTGTAGAGGTGTCATTGCAGGGATTTTTTTTGGTTTCCTTGTCTTCTTAGTGAAATGCGGACAGTTTCTGGACACACTCTTATTTGACGTTGATTTCCAAATCTGTTAGCCAGTTTTCGAAACCCTGGGCGCGGGTTTTGTCGTCCTAAAGTCACTAAAGCGTTTAGATTGTTTCCGCTAATCTGACGCGGTCTTCCAGAAACGGGTCCATGGCTCATATCTCTCCTATTTTTTATCCTCTTTAATGTCTCATATACTGCACTTTTTCCGAGTTCAGTCAATTGCACTAATTTTTTAACGTTTTGAACACCTTTTCTATACAAATATTCCACCAACTTTCTTCTTTCTACTTGCGACATTATTTCACAAATATTAAGCCTGTTGATAATCAATAATATTTGACAGCTGGTGTTGTTGTATGATTTTTGCCATGGCCATCAGTCGGCACAACCAACTTGATGCATTACTTTTGTCATTGGATATAACAAAAAAGAAATATATTAAAATTAAGAAAAATAATAAATTCCGGACACTTTCTAGAGGGACAATATTTTTCCGATTTTTTCACTATCCAGCGTGAGTATAGACACAGAAATAATATTCCATCAATGCCACGATGATATATATTAGCATTATTTTAGTTACACCTATACCGGTCGGTATATGAATGTAGTCGTATAAGTACGATGTATGCGAAATAAATTTCTTCGAAATTAAATTCTTAAATTGCGTTTCGCTCGGCTATATTGCCGATATTGACAGACGCGCCACGGTATTCCGGAGAAAACGTCGTTATTCTACCGGAGGAGTACGCTAGGTATTGCGTACCATTTTTGGAATGTCGGTTCCGCTCGAAGGGAGAGGGAATATTTAAGGAAAGTTTGCGCTGTGACGAGCGGATGAATTCAGCAAGAGGTATACAATTCAGCTAAAGTAAAATGCAAAAAATTATGCTTTGTACAATAGTAATAGCAGTAGTCTTTATTGAGAGATTGCAGAACCGGAAGAAAGAATAAATATAGAACGGTATAATAAAACAAAAATAAATAAAATAAATTATTAAATAATTAATTTTTTCGCTTTCGTTATGGTGACACATATATATAGGTTATCCCATTTCTCTTTATCTTCAGCCAACAGTTTTGCTTCTATCGGCGTTCTTCCCTTTTTTTTTGAATAATATTTCCTACTACATTATCTCATGTTGTCTTCCCCTGTGTGACGCGTATGTGTCCCTGCTGGGACTAACGCCGCTTCACATCCACATCCAGAAGTAGGCTATATTGAGTGCCCTCACGCCCAGCAGTATGATAGGTTGCAATCCTTTCATTCTGAGGATCTTAAAGGGCATCTCAGGATCCTTCAAGATCCCAACATAAATTAGCTGATGCATATTGCAAGAGACAAGATCTCAAGATGCAATACAATTTTGATCAGCCTTATAAGGCGATCATTGAAAGCTGGGAATGTACATTCGGGCAGCCTCAAAATAAAAGAGGCACACGAACGGCTCAAGAATCGAAGGTGTTGGAACAGGTACAGGCATTAATGGACCTAACTACCACCTTAAAAGGCCTACGAGACTCACACCAAGCAGAGATTTCTGCTTTGAACTTGTGCATCTTAAAGAACCTCGAGACAGAGATACGAGCCGCAACCATAATTATATTCAGTGACCGTCAGGCAGTTATAAAGGCTATCAAAGCCTATTCATACGAATCTGGTCTGATTCACGAATGTTTACACAATTTAAGGAAACTGGGACATAAAAACCACGTTACCCTTCGATGGGTCCCAAGCCATCAAGGGATCGAAGGCAGTGAAAAAGCAGACAAGCTGGCTAGGGAAGCAGCCAACATGCCTTTCATTGGTTCTAGCCCCTTCTGTGGCCTACAAGGGAGCCACATAAAACAAGTAATAAAAATATGGGAGGACGATCAAAAGACGTCGTACTGGGGCAGTGTTTCAGGACAAAAACGGGCGAAAGCATTTATATCAGGCTCGCCTAAGACCTTTGCAGATAAGCCCACCAACTCAATTGTCGTTTCTCAATGAAATCATGCAGTGACTGTATTTGTAGATCTAATTGTATAATTTTTTAGCCTCTCTCTTATTATTACTCCTCTCACTCTTCTTAGGTATTTCAACGCAACCGCTTGTGACTTATTCTTTTGACGAATATTAAGTTAATTTGTGTCGCTCGCATGTCCTACCGACATCGGCACAGAAATTTTCCCTGGGTCTATCACTTTACTGGATTTAATGTTGCACGTTAGCATTTGAGCAGAACGGCATGCCGATTGAGCTTTCAAGATTCGAATTCGAAATAATATAATCAATATCAATTGATGAATCAATCAAGATTGAAGAACTCGACAACAAATTAAACAAAATTTTAGTATTTTTAGCTTGGATCAAAGCATCAATATTTAAGTGTGAACCGGTTTGGAGCTATCATCTTCCGAGTGAGGAAAATGTTTCGAGAATTGGTTCGATCGCCTACAAAGGTGGCGGATATTTTGAAAAGCAGTAAAACGACTTCTACTACTTTCCTTTTTATTTATTACCGTCCTTGCTATTAAATAAATAAATTAAATAAAAATTAAAATAACTTTTGATAAAGAACATATATGTTATAAACATTATTATATCAATCTCGTAGTATATAGAATTAGTTAATGAAAGGCAATGTATCTATTACCTTAAACTCCGAAATAGAACAACACGAAGCATGAAAATTGTAGAAAACACTTCACGGGTACCGACGATTGTTTTCATCGCGTCTGTACTTGTACCGTTCGTGGCCATATATCTCTCCGATAACCCGACAAACAAACAAAACACAAAAGACATGATAATCTCCGAAAACAATACATTTTACTGTGTGCGGCGATGCGACTCGTTCAGGAAGAGAAGGCTCCGTAACGGACGGCGTTAACGGGGCGCTAGGGGGAGCGGTACTCCCGCGTCCGAAACCATAAATCCGTTTCCCGTCACTCCCCCGCCATTTTTTTGTCACCGTAACGTGGCGTATACTACACCCGCCCTAGCGAACGTCTCCTATTGTTTTCTCATTTATCGGTCGCCGAAGGCCAATTTTCTCGGGGAAAAATATCAGAGAAGAGCCGTCGGCCGCCGCGACGGATCTCGGAACGGTTTTATCGTTATTTAAAGAGTAGGATGTCGAACTCCGACCTTCGCAGTCATCTTTCAGGACTTATCAGTGAAGGCGACGCGACTAGATAAGACATGGTAGCCAGCCACGACGGATTAAGATAGATAAAGGTTAGGCAACCGCCTCTGACAGCCGATGGATAAATTACCTTTCGCCCAGTGCATGAATCAGGACAGACGGGTCGCGGTAAAAGTACTTGGGGAGTGAGAAGGGAGTACGGTGAAGAAGGCGCGACTGTTACTGACATCTAGATGATTCTCTATTTTCTTTATGGACGTAGTGTATGTGATGCGATGGCGGTTATCGAGTAAGCATTGGAATTTTAAGGAGGGCGTTTCTTTTTTGCTTAAACTAAGAAATCCTCGGTATACGGAGAAAAATTTAAGGAAACCGTCCCTTGTATTTTGAAAATAATTTATAATAAAGGTTACAACGCGTTGATTTATTTTAGTAGAATATACGTAGTTACTTGAATTGAAATTGTGCTATTGTAGAAAAAAATGCTGTTGACGCTAAGAAATATGCCTTCAGACAAGTTGTAATTTTAGATGGTGGCAAAGATATATTTTTTTTTAAATTAGAGAATAGCCCCCATTGATTATTTGCCAATATCCTCTTCATAATTTCTCATATACAAACATAATAAAACTGTTATTGATCAAGCTTCAGTCTAACATTGTTTGAATTATTAGCAACTATTTTCTCTTCTTCCACATGAACCATTTAAGTAACTAGTCTAGCGTGTCAGACGAGCAAGGAACAAGTAAACAACGACGTACAAGGAACAAATAGAAAAAAAAAACCTTTTCACGTCGTTTAAAATACAGCGATTTCACGTATGGGTTCCAAATAATATTCGGACGTTTCGCATCTCTCTATTATTTAATCTGTGTCGTATTGCCTACGCAAACCGATTCTTACGCATAATTCTACTTCCATTTTTACGATCCAAGTTAGCAATAATCGTTAAATGCGATACTTACGTAAAGTTTCTTTACCAAAATAAAATGCTGAAGTTTAGTGGAATTTCCACAGTTGGCAAAGCTGATTGAGTCTCAATGTTTTGACCGAATTTGAGCGAAGTGTCATTGACATTTCGATTCTTCTAGCATTAAAACTAATCTACCAATGAAGAGAAACGAAATGCAAACAATCCCATTGTTGAATTAGTAAAAACGTGTAGTCGGAGTTTCGCCCGATTGTCTCGACACGACGCGAAACATATAGGCAACGGGCAGATCGTCCCCGTATTTTATTAACCGTATAATGCGATCAATTAACACGCCGCTCAACTTATATAAATGAGCAATTTACCTGAGCGCGCGAAATAATAAACGGCACTCCCCATAAATCGTTCGATAGGACCGCTTGAATAGAGTCGAGAGGACCTCAAATAACGGCCGGTGTGGACGAGGTGAGGAGCAAAGTGAACGGTACAAACCGCGCCCGGCGCTATTTTATTTTCTTTCGACGCGCAAATTAATATTGATTTTAAATTTGAATATTTCTCAACAGCGACGAGGGCCCAGTAAATTTTCATTAATAAGGATGGTTGCGGGAGGGTGGGCGCCGGTTGAATGCGGGCCCTTGTCGACGTGCTTATTACCCGAATAAAGTGCGATGATGAATGTCTAATAAGGTATTGGAAAATAATTAATTATCGATTCTTACGGAGGTCTCCGATCGCGGCGTAAATGACATTTCATGAATCTGTCCGAAAATAATTGATTTCCATGCAAACAACGGCCGGTAATAGCGGATCGCACGGAAAAGAGGAACGAATTTACAAATGCAAATAGGATGCGCTCCATGATTAAAACTTCACTCTTTATTTACTTCCGGGGCGAACCTAAAACGAAATAACGATTGCTGGTGTTTACCTTAGCCATCGAAGATACAGGGCGAAGCACTTAAAGTGATAAATGCAAATAACATAAAAGGGAAGCACATATTGCAAATTCTGATCAGGTAAAGTTATTGTGCACGATGGGAGTCACATTTCTAGTACAACAAACAGTCTTAATTATTTAGCATTAGGTCACACGAAACACAACCTATATTTTTTAATAATTGGAAGATAGTAGCTTTCTTCAAAATACATCTTCTTCCAGAAATGTAGACATTTCTAACTTTGTACTCGATTTATTTGATATATTAATAAGCTAAGTCGTGAATGATAGCTGGCGTTGTCCATTATAGTAACACTTGCTGGAGGTGAAGAAGGCAGCAGTTTTTTGGTAAACCGACTTTCAAACAGGTCATAGCTTCGTGAACAAATTTTCATGCTTTTTGCTGAAAATAATGGTTCACCAATCTAACCACTTTCAGATCCAGCACGTGCAACAATGATGCGTTTGCCTATCCAACTTGTCTTAACAATGTCGTGATTATCGTACCAAATTTCGTCTAAATGGCAACTAAATTGGTTTTCTTCTCGAAACTCGTCACTAAGTCGCTGTATTCTTGAAGACATCATTATCCTTCGTCGTTTGTCAATACTTTTAAATTTAGAACCATTTTTCTGTAGAATTCGCGACAATGTACCAACGCTACACAGTCTTCCTTCACTTTCCGATAGTAATTTGCACAAATTCGTAAGCGTAGGAACTTGATTCCTTCTATAGAAATCGTATATTTTTCGTCTAACACAACATCCCGTAAATGTAACTATTCGAATGGATAAAACACCGTTAAAATAAACGGGATTCCGAATTACGAATGCAATCCCCATATACACACCGAATTGCGCACAAATAATATTGTCCGGTCCCGTATGCGTAATTAATTTCGACTAAATTGTTCCGGCTATGCGCATACAATACGCAGTGCGAAATATGTGTATGGTGAAAATGCATAGCCGCAATCATTTTCTCCTATTTTCAATTAACCGGTATTTTTGCATCGGTAAAGGTATGTTTGTTATTGGCGTAGAATGCGTAATGGTCGTTCGGAATCTACATATGTAATAATTGAGTGGGTGAGGGAGCAGAGCAACGATTACAAGGCGATGCTAACCAGACATTTTAGAGAGAATGTGTGATTGATATTGAAAATGTTTTCGAGTACCGCAGATTAATAAAAAAAAAGGTTCTGTCAACGTGTTATTTATTTCGCCTAACATATTTTAATGTTATACTGAGCATGTGTGTAGTACTGAATTAAACAACACAAAAGTATCGGTAATTTCCGCACCACACCAGTTTAATTAATTTACTCAGGACGGCCGTTTCGAAGATACGAATGATCCACATTCTCAACCAGTGACCGAACGATGTGAGATACCTCTAAAACTAACTAAAACTTTCGAAAAAAATGTTATTTAGAAGTACTCTACGTGCCTTAAAACCAAGACGTGAGAAAAAATACGGAATACGGACAAATAGAAGGGTCTCTTATCATTATAACCCAAGACATAAATTGAATAGAACTGAATACGACAAAGGTCCGTTCTCCCTATTCATCAGATTTTTTTTGCTTTTTATCCAAACTGTCTCGTACGCGTCTAATTTCCGCGACGAAGTTACATTCTTTATCAATTTCAAGTTTTCTAAATTAATATTATGCCCGGTTTCGTTTATATGTTGGGCTAATCTACCGAAGAGATAACACCTGATATGCTCCTTAAATCTGGTGCTTATTGCTCTTTTCGTTTGAGCAATATAGGCTTTATTGCAGTCACTGCATGGCAATTTTATAAATTCCCGACCTTTCTTCCAGTTTGAACAATTTAAAATTAACTCCGACGCACATTTGCAAAGAGAAAAATAGATCCCTCAATTCAAACATAAAGAAACCCTAAATTTGTAATTTTATTCATTTTCCAAATAGCGTCTCGTTGCCGTGTACTAACTTCATAATTGGCGCATTCAGATCCAGTTATTTGACATTGTTCAGAAATTCAATTTAGTGCTCTGTACATTCAATAAATCTATTTTATCCATTTTAAGCGGTAAAAGGACTCGTTTGCGTTGCACTCTATACAATACATAACTTCTCCATTAAGTCACAACGATCCGGACGAATATACAGCTGTTCCGCCTAAATTCTAGCTTTCGAAAGCCGCCGTTGTTGATTCAAATTAGCGTGTATTAATATGACCGTTCTCGCATACACAGCGTAGCCGGCTAGTAATTCTGGAAGCGGTGAGCGTTTTGGGAAAAACGAGCGTGAAAATTATTTTTCCGCCCGTTAGTACTACACTTCTAGTGGCCATTGTCATGGAATGAAGTGGCATAAACAACTTTTTTATGTGCGCTTTTGCCAGACCAAGTTTCGCACATATATCGAAAATTAGACGTTAGCTTTTAGTGCACAAATTGGAATTTATTCATGGACTGGAATGCGACAGAAATTTTTGGGATTTTTATGGAAGTTTGAGTTTCGTCTGTTAACCTGGAAATAGGTTATTGGTTGTAATGTTTCTGGTTTTAATTAACAAAGCAGTTTATAATAACAAGAAAGGAATAAATTTGTTGGTTAAAGTATGTATTTCCTGCAATTATCGTAATGCTGTAAATTCATTTTTATTTCTCTTTCCCGCGTTAATTAATAAGGTTCTTTGGATTTAACCATTAACGTCGCACGTTAAAATCTTTCTAACCTTCGTATATAAATTTTTGATTTTGTGGTTAGAGCTCGAGAATGGAATTTTTTAAATTTTTTTATTGTCAAAATTGGGAAAAAAAGAAGACATTTCGAAGAAACCGGTAACCGAATTCAGTTATTATTATTATTATTAAGTTACTAAAATTCATTTTTGAACACCATTTTTTTATCATAAAAAAAAAAATAAATTCCGCAATTAGCTACAATTTGGTTGAGTCAACTGAAACGGATCCTAAAACTTAAAATTGCTTCCTATAATATATTTGCATTTACGCCGCTTAAACGATTATCCCCTTCTGCGGCACGCGGATTGTCGCAAATACAGTATTTCTTCGTGTTCGCGAATAGCTGAGCGTACATACACACGCGGATAAATTATTAATTGCCCCGTATTGGTGTATAAAGTTATTACTTAACCTAGTGCTCCGTCTAACTGCAGAGCCATTTAAACTTTGCCTATTTGTCATCATAGCCGGCAGGAAATTGTTCTCCCAATATATATATATATATATATACATACACGTACAGCAATTTTAGCCGTAGAATGTTAATCACACAAGTTTCAGGTTCGGTATTGCAACGACGCTAGCGCTACTCGAAGCCGGGGCTACGCCAGCTACTCTGTAGCTGTAGGAAAGTGTAAATATGTAGATATAAATATTCGGAGTTACATTAATATTCCCCGGAGTTCGACAGCCGTGAAAAACGGAAAATTATTGGGGCGAAGTTTGCCAGATATTATTACAATGATATATGCAATTGTTAAATAAATCAAATAAAAAGGTGTTTTTCAGTAGGTTCTGTTTCCTTCTGTGAGGTAGCGGTTGTTAACAATTTTTAAGAATCTGAGCAGGCGCGTCTGCCTGCTATCCAGTCTAGGTTTATTTGGGTTTATGGGTCTGTTTAAAGTTTATTTTGGGTTTGTATTTTTTATTGCTCGTATTTGGCAATGTGTCGATGATAAGTATAAATAGTTTCAAGTACATGTACTTAGATATTTTTGATAAATACTTTAAAATTAATTATTATATAAAGTGATTCGTAAAGTAGCTGTTACGTTCTCCCAGTTTGAAGAACAATGCCGCTAGTCGTCTGCTTCGGTGTATCTTTCTTGTGAGGCGAAAGGACCAATTGCTTATATGTAATTCTTATGTGTTTACTCGCTTAATCAGTTGATCTCAAATTAAACACAGTACGTAGTTATACAAAATATATTTATTAAATAAACAATCCCTTAACGCTAGGGCCACCACAAAACCCTACCGGAGCATGAGCGTGTGGTTGGGCGACAGCAGCAAATAGCCGATCATTACCGCAAAAAGATGCTATACAACTCACGGCTACCCAGACGCTCGCGTTATTTCGTGTACTTATTTGATACACCACTTCTAGTAACTTGCTCCGAACGGCTGTCCCCATGTATAAGTGCAAAAATCAGAAACCAACGATAGTGCGAGCCTGAGCGCTGTGTGACTCACAAGTGAAAGAGAGAAGGCAGGCAGTCGTGGTAGTTCGACTTCCGACGAAGTTTCGATAACTTGTACGTAAGTGTACGTTACCGGCAGTAACTGGCGGACATTCCTTACCTAGCGCTCGATCTGATACATGAATTAGCAGGAGCTTCATCAAACACATATAATAAATGACTATTAAAGATATTTTTAATTAGAACATTGACGAATTTTAAATATTTGTGAACTTTATAAGAAATTATACGTATTTTTACATTGAATGCGCACACGTTAAAGTTTAAATGATGCTAAATATGGAATATATAAATTTATACAACGCGAAACAAAAGGAACATTCAATTTATCATAAAATAGACACAAACAAAATATTACTTTCAAATAAATAAAAATGGTTACATTTATAAAATAAAATAAAACAAAAAAATAAAATGTTAAGTCCTTAACAGTAGCTGTTTCAACCTTGAATTTGAGGAAAGATGTAATTTCGACGGCAAGTTTAATTAAACGTCAGCTACAATATTGATCACGTTACCCCGGATGTTAAAAACCACAGTTTTTAAAGTCTCGTTAGGGTTTCAACCGTAGCTTCGGAGGATTTGACGATCAAGCCGCGCTTATGACAAATCAACAATGTAAATGTATGCAAATGCAGGACATCGTACAAAGTACAGGCGTCTACCTGTTTATAAACTTGAAAGGCAGACAATCCTTCGCTTGCTCGTTTCAAACCCGAGGATCCACAGAGACTGCCGCGCCGGTCGATGGGCGGATAGGTAAACTACACGTCGCTAGTCGAGAACCGACCGACCAAATGTCCACTACACGTCGTAGATCAGTTAATTTAAGCGCAAAGGCAGCAGAAGCGCGTTCGGCCAATCCGTAACGATATTAATGATACCCCAATGCACCGATGTGTTTGAAAAGTAGCGCGTAGTAAAGCTCACACTTCTATTCAAACAAAGTTTGTTAATATAATTACAGGGCGTTTCAAAATTCTATCGGGTAGAATCTATGTTAGAAAATTAGTCAAAATTCTTCGCTTCGTATTCGAGATATTCATTCATAAATATCGATTATAGGTGACAGTAATTCCTCTTTTGCTTCAATTGGAATTTCATAACCTAAGCGCTTCGCCAAACTCCGCAGAAAGAAGCCAAGGGCACCGTCACCAGATTTCCTGCCTAAGCTGCAGGTTGATTTCACACATTAAATTTACTAACTCCATTTACCAAAAAAGCTCGTGTAAGCTTCGACTGTTAAGCGACCAGCCTACAAATGGAGTTTGAATACTCAAGCACGAGTAGGGAATGGAGGTACTGAGTTAAGCAGTGAAAAGGAAGTCAAGACCATTACCGGGGCTGATATTGGACTATCGGCGCCTAACCCAAACAATATGAGTTAATGTATGAATAGTGATAGTTACTTCGCTGTCCAATAGAACAGAATTCTATGCAAATAATTTGTAAAAATTTGGAAAACTAAGTATCCGCACGGTAAACTAATGAAATATTCTTCGGAACATGTGGGATCAGCAAGGTGTCCAAATATCATAAGCAGCACTCACAGATCAATGTTGGAGTTGCTCACTGAGGCAATGCCAAAAAGCAGACAAGTACGACTATAGATATTGGGGCTATTTCCTCCGTTTGTTGGATTTTTAGAATTCGACGTTTCAATAGATGTTCTTATGTCTTGCTTTATTTTAACATTTTGATTTATATTATACCATATTCGACAGCTCCTGGTCATGAATAAACGTTGAAAGCTAAAGAAAACGCCAATAAACAGTACAAAATAGCCGATAAATGTCAAAAGAGCCGTATTCTCTGTGTTACAACCATAACTATTAAATATATTGCAGTAAATATTGTAAAAGCTCTTATTTACACATTACTCGACCATCCTTCAACTTAATCAAATATGGACGTATATCTTAGCTAAGTCTTTACTTTAGAAAGAAATGAATGACGCGACTAGGAAGATTCGAGATTTTCACTGTGTTACTTTTGAAACACGGTGTATGCGACTAGGATTAAATACGGGACGGAGATGGCGTTAGTGTCGCGCGTCACCGCCAATCCGTGAGGGGCGTGTGAGTGGTATACGTTTGATATCTGGCGTGGTTTCAGCGACATCCTCCGCGAGCTGCCTCAGCGGAAAACGGACGGGTGGCTAGTTGGAAGTCTTTACCGGCTATAGATCTCGGATAAGGTCATTATCAGATCCGAGGAGTCCGGAGTTTAAATTAAGGACGCAGTAATTGCGACCATTGTCACTAATAATTGGGCGATCTCGGGCCGAGGATAAATGGACGTCGGGTATCTGGATATCTCCTGCGAAATTCTGTTTGCTCCCCCAACTATCAATACTCGTTCATCTAACGACTTCTTCGGGTTGGCCAAAGCAACGTGGATGTAAATATCATTACATGAAGAATGTTAGTCGTTGATTGCAGTAGCAGGGTTCTAAATTGAAATACGCTTTATTTTGTTTGGAAATGCAAAATTTGTTAATGCATCGTTTGTTGCTTTGGATGGAACTAAAATGTATCATTAGCTTAACAAAAATACTGTTAAAAAGAGTTAGAGGTACCAATAAACGCAAACCCGACCAACTCCTCAATTATTCCATAGCTTGTTGTGGCCACAATAGAAGTTTTTCCTGGTGAAATGTATAAATGTCAGAGTGCACACCGATAATCAAGAGTTGAATTATGTTAGTACGCTGATGACACGTCTTCGTTTATCCGCGCGGAAGGCTAAACTACGCGGCAGATTACAAACGAATAAAGGAAAAACCTTATACTCACCGCATAATATTGAACGGTCCACATCGACGCTTTGCTTTTGAGGCTGTCATCAGCTCTGTACGCTCTCACAAGAGTAAAGAAGGCAGCAGCCTAAAAGGCTGCCAATATCACGATTAAGTTTGCTCCACAGAAGAACGCTGTCAAATTACTGTACAAAATGTAGGGTACAGCAAATTCTGGAGCTGGTACCTTAAAAGGGAGGGAATACTTACTTTGGCATGACAAACGCTAATTTTATGACAAAGTCACTCCCAAAGGACACACCCAAAACGAAACGACGCGAAATTGAGTGCCAATCCACATCAATTAAGAATGAAATCTATATTTAATTGGTCCTTATTTCGTCGAAGAATATGTAAATGCAAGAAATTTATTCGGGCATAAGAACGGATACGGGTGATGCTCCGGGGCACATTATCTTTATGGTGTACGAGAACTTTTAAATCTCCATTTCCAAAAACGATGGATTGAAAGAAATGAACCCCAGAATTTTCTAGCAAGATTACCCCAAGCTAACTCTATTGGATTACTTATTATAGGGACACGTGAAAGGATACGCCCCCAACAACATAAAATTGTATAAATGAATAATTACTACGAAACCACCAGCTCCACCATCGGTGGACGTTCTTCACCGTTTACGGCTCTACGCGTCCACAAATGACAGTGTGTTTCATATTAATTATTTTCTCCTTTTTTTAATTATTCTCATTAATACAGTCGATATAATGTTGCCAAACGTTGCCGAAGAATTTATAGAATCGGCCGGTCATTATTTTGAACGCTTCTTATAAGGAATTGTTTTCCATGAAAACGTGGGAGTTTGCTGTAGAATGGCGTAGTGATTTTCCATACACAATTAAATTCTACATCTGCTATCGACGTAAAATACAGGGTGTTTGGTTTAAGATAAACAGCTTATTAATGTTTAGAACTTATTAACAATTATTTAGTCTTAAATTTTGAATATGTCGTATGCGTTAATATATTATTATTATTATTATTTAACCGTAATATTTCGCGTCGAATAACGCGAATAACCCGCTATAACCTATTCCGTTACAATTCGTTGAAGATTTCCAAGTGTCCTTGTTATGCTTGGCAATAATCGCTTTACCGTGAGCATTACAAAAGTAATTATCGATGTCGAAGCATTAAACACCCTTGTTTACATGTATAATACAATGGCATCCATATTAGTTTTCGTTGAGCTCCGTTGAGTGAGAGCGCTATTGTGGTCCTGTTTACCTGCTCGCGTGTATACGTACCTAATACAAATGGCGGTGGAGGACGCGACTCACTAACCCTATTATCCCCTTCACGAATGCATTAGCGTTAGTTAAATTTAATATCCGCTCTGACAAAGTGAATACATTCGTTCGTAATTAATGACGACCGAGTTCCTAGCAGACATTCATGTCCCCTTCAACGTATCGGGAATGATTTCCTCAATTATGACAGATATTCCCTTTGTTTGGTATGGAAGATACATGTCGAGATAGATAATGAAAAGATAAAGTTCTGCGTACAATTGATGCTATCGAACAATGTACAGTTTACAATTGCTGAAGGCTTTTATCGTTGTTAAGAGGATCTTCTCAAATACGGAAAATTCCCGGTTATGTTACAAAGATGTTTCATCTTTGCTCCGCGTAACAGATAAAGACGAGATTCTGCAAGTGATGCATAATGACGAGAGAGGCCCATATTATAGGTGACTGGTATGTGGAACTCCCCTCTCGCAGCATATCGAAAGGTATTAGTTTTCAGCGGGGAAGATTTTAGTTTTTTACGCGAAATTTATTAATAAATCTGATACAAACTAGGCACGAATTGTACACACCTCATATTTTGTGTTACGAATGGCACTTACAGGGGCCGTTGAAATACATTTCATCTACTATCCGATAGATGACATAACAAATAAAATACACTCCCCGACAAACACAGACGCGGTAAAATGTTTTAAGAGTGTTAGGGGTTACCTCATTTCTTTGCGAAACTAGCAAGATATCTAATTAAGTTTTTATTCGTAAAAGTCAAATAAACTTAAAGATATCTCCTCCAGTAACATACGAACTAAATAATAAATTATTACTCCAATGTTTAAACAATTTCTGCGACAAAAATTTAGACGCTCTGTTGCAAATGTAAAACAAAAATCAACAAATGAGTGATCAGTAATGCGTAGATCCTCCATTGTTCTTAATCACTTCCAATAGTCTGTTATTAATAGGTTTATAAAAAATTTAACACATAATTTTGAGGGATATTCTGCCATTCAGTCACTATCGAAATTTTCAGTTCCTGTACCGTGAAATATTGACGGCCTCCGCCATAAACGCGATGTGCCAATTCACCCCTCATGTTTTCAATAATGTTTAAGTCTGGTGACCGTGCCGGCCATTGTAAAGTTTTAATCTTTTTCTCTTTAAACCGTTCGGTAATGGCTTTTGCTTTATGAATTGGCGCGTTATCTTGCTGAAAAACAAAATTGCGCCCGGCCCATTGGTTTCCAAAACGTAGAAGATTGTCACGCAATAAGTTTTTATACGTCACAGATGTAATTTTGTTTGTGCAAAACACTATCGCACTTTTGTGGCGAAATAGAATCGCTGCCCATATCATCACAGATCCACCCCCTAATTGTCTGGTCATTTTCACTTTTGGTTTCTTTCTCAGATCATGATAATAATGCGAGTACCCATCCGGTCCGTCCAAATTAAAACGTTTCTCATCGGAAAATATAACTTTTTCCCATTGTTTCTTCCAGGATACGTTTTCTTCAGCAAATCTCAACCTCGCGTCTTTGTGTTTCGCCGAAAGTGGCGGTTTTCTCAACATTTTCTTCCCTGATATTACCGGTGACGCCTTTAAAATCCTTTGAACATTACGCACGTGCGTTTGTACCCCCGCCTGTTCTGCAATAACTCTCGCCGACGCAGAAGAATTGGATGCACACCGCAATATCATGCGTTTATCCCGCTCACTTACAGCTTTCGGTCGCCCCTGGCCTTTTGGTTTGCCGTCATTTTCCGGATCTTTTAGGAAATTTCTAACGCAATGATCGCTTCTTCGTAACCGACGAGCAACTTCCTTTTTACTAACACCATCCTGGTGCCAGGCTAGAAGTTTACCCCTTTCTATCAAGGATAATTGCTTTTTTCTACCCATATTGCAAACACTTTATAAAATATAATTTCTCGCGGTGAAATGTGTACACTTTACCCGCACAGCCGCTGCATATAAAGAGAAGTATCAAATTAAAACATTTTTGCTTATATCAATGTAATAAATGCACAGGGTCTAAATTTTCGTCGCATTTAAAATTCCTATTTTGATCTGGGAAAATCTCAATTCCCCCTCATAAAGCAATAAATACCCAGAAATATCTATAAATGGACTATTTACATAACATATAATTATATAATGTCAATAAACTTTGCTTCGTAAGTAAAAACGATACCGCGTCTATGTTTTTGTCGGGTAGTGTAGGTCGGTTCTTTGCATTCCATATTCGCCTAATGAAAAAAGCTTCCAATACAACTAATTAGCTACACACATGCCCCACATTCACATTTAATAAATAGTTAATATACGAGACCTCTTCATATTTGGAAAAAACCAGCAGGAGTTCTACATACATCCGTATATGTACGCAAATACCTACATGTGAATATACTAGTCTCTTTCCAACTTCCCTTTATTACGTCTATACGCTGCGGAGGGAGAAAAGGAAAGACATACGACGGTTGGGAAACTTAAACACGCCACACAGCTGGTATGTGGGCTACAACTCCAGGGAGTCCGGGTAATCAACATCCAGAAGTTGATATCCAGGATACCCGTAGGGAGTCTGGAGTAAATTGAACGCCGAAATAAGGAGATCTGCCTAACGTTTTCTCTTGCAAAAGTAAAATTCAAAGACTTGCGTCTGCACATTTTAGGCGCCATCATCGTTTGAAGGTATATATCTGTAGATGTAAGGACGGCGGGAAAGAGAAAGGACGGCATGTAGAAGAGGAAGAGCGTAGGCGAATTTGAAGACGGAAAGGAAACGGCAAAAGAAGTAGAACGGATAAACTCCCTATATTACGTTCGGAACGTATGCCTGCGGAAGTTAGATGTCGAAAATGATTTTTGCGTACGATGTTTACTTTTTAAACAAACCTGACGTTACTAAAGGTCGGCAAGATGTACATACGTGGATGAAGATGATTCGTTTAAATTGTAAACCGCGGAAAAATGTTATCAAAGCGGTCGATTTTACAAGAACGAATGTCTTTCCTTTACATGGTGGTGAACAATGTTAGAGTCAGAATTGCGAAATCTGCTTTATTGCTAGTTCTCTTACATGCAAATATTTTAGCTACTAGATTTGCATCAGGGTTCTGAAGGAAGAAGTTCTTCCTTAAAACGGGCACTTCTCCATTCACCACCTTTTTGTGCAATTAAGTTTTTGCCTTCGTCCGTAGGAATTCATTTTTTTTTTATTTTGCATAAAGTACAAGCAACAAAATAACAAAAACAACAATTTTGCTGACAAATAAATATTCGGACGCACTTGAATGTTACAACTTAAATCGAGCATTAACAAGAGATGATATCACCTTTTGCGACAATAACGGCTTGTATACGTTTCGCCATGGAATCTATTGAAATCCTGAAATATTTGGAGGTAAAAGAGTTCCAAATTTGCGCGATTTTTGCTTGTTACGCAGACTCCTTCATCTGATGCCAAAGCATAAATGTCAGAATGAAAGCTCTGTCATAAGAGTGCACGCCGATAATCAAGAGTTGAATTATGAGACTCCTTCATCTGATGCCATCAATGACATTCATATCGGGGGACTTGACGGCCATGATGAAACTTTTAAATTATTGCTCCTAAACCTCCATTTTAATAATAGCCTCAAGAAACTGGAGGATGGGCGGATTAACAATAATTTGTAGTTCTTGATATGCACTCCGATAATGCTGTTTAATTCAACTTCAAATACATTAATCCAAATATATCACGAACCCATAATTCAAAGGTTGAACGGAAATTCTTATATTCTTGTGTGATTCTTAGACTTTGTGTTTTCTCCATCAAGAGTGTGATAAATGAAACCTATAGCCAATTCTATATAGTTATTTCAGGAAATATTTCACGTAGAGGTGGCTTTGCTTTTAGTTTTCAGGTATCAGAGTGCAACAGGCACATAAGTACGCATGAAGAGCTAATGAAAATATTTTATGCAATATTCGACGATTCCATTCATGTAAATTTGCTCTTGGTACTTGTAATTATAAATTAACAAGAAAAAATCAAAATTTAATTTTCTGCATCGTTAACAAAGAAAAAAAATTTTCGAATACGTTATTGGCCATCATTTCAAGGCGATGTTTGTAGAATTTCATTTTTCCAGAAACTGCTTTATGGATTACTTTCCTAGGTTTCACCTGATATCTCGTCTACATCTCTTCTCTTTACGTTATTGCTAATTTTTGGTCTATTTAGGACATACTGCTCACAATTATGGTTGCAAGACAACACTTCCTTTTTTAATACATTTCCAATATTTTTCTTGCATCTTGAAAAGAATAAAATTTGCAATTATCTGAGAATAAAAAATTTTTCCTTTGTTGATTACACTTCCAAAACCTCCATATTGTAAATTTATGACAAACTCACAGCAAAGCTAAACAAATCGTATCGTCGAACTTTTATTTATTTCAATTTCAAGGTTTCGGTATCAAATAGTGTCCAAATGTTTGCCATCTTTCCAAAGTATTTTAAAAATAATTTTTCCTAAATATTTTGAAATCACCTGACCATAAGAAGAAGTCATCCTGTACAAAGCCCTAGAATCTTCAGCAGAAACCAAATATGTAGTAACATACATGAAAAAAGCACAACTTTGATATGTAACGAATATACCGGATGTGGCGGCTACCTATATTTACTGCAAACAAATGGTTACCGCACCCGGTCTATATGTAACTAACTCAATACGTTCCTGTCTATATTCCCGGAACCGGAAGGCAAAATAAAAGCTAGTTAAGAAAACCAGCTGCAAAAGAGAAAGCGCTGCTTTCCCAAGACGATTTTCTTCCCCGCACACATTTACTACATCTACATATAGGAGCCTTGTTCTCGAACTGTGCAGCGGCGCGCACGGATTTCATCGGAGAACTACATAAAAAAGACGGTATTTTCACTTTATTTCGTCTCGGCTAGCGCGCTAGGGCCAGGATTTATGTGTAGGTAAAGCGGATGGTGCGCGCGGATCGGGCAGAACGAGGAAGAAAGGAAAAACGTGTAATCAACCGTTTACGGAATAGTCTCAACGTTCTCTGGAACGTTTTATTTTGCTTATCTTTATTTTGGCGGATGTTTTCCTTTTATTCTTCTTTAATTGGATTAAAGCAATTACCGAATTGATGAGAACTTATATTTGATTATATTATGATGCACAATGGGTGCACAATTGAGGGTTTTAGGTGGAAAAAAAAAATAATTTTGAATTTAAGCCACAGAACTAACATTTTGCATTCTTTTTAAGTAATTTGAAAACAATTTGTTGTATATGTTTTAGGTATTTAAAATTTTGCGTAAATGATTGCAAGCATAGAGTTGATAGGTGCCGATAGTTTTCAATATTTTCTGTACTTTCTTTCTTATGGAACTAGATGTATTAAAGATCACTTCAGATCGTCGGGAAAAATGCCAGTTTGAAAATAGTTATTAAACATTGGCTGTAATATTTCTGATAGCTCCTTAATGAGCTTTATATGAATGTCGTCATATCAAGCGCTTTGTATCTCCTTCAGTCTTCACTATTTCAATTTGATCTGTGGGGAGCAACATTAGTGAATGTGGATTGTAAATAATTATCGAATGTGCTATGTAAGGCTGTTCCCCAAAATCGAGGAACATTAACAATTTTTCGTTATTTTCAACCATTCTTTATTCATCTGCTCTAAACCTCCGATCGAGATCCGCGCGTCACATCGCGTCACGTCACGTCGGCAATAATAAATGCGGCTCAAAAATTAAGCGCTTATTATATTCTGGGGAAAACGACGCCGGTACCGACTACTGCGTCGCGACGACATCCTGATGGTAATTTATAATATTTCTACCATTAGATACATCGCGTAAATAATAAATGATGTCGTTAGAGGCTGAACAACAATCTATTTCGAATGGAAAGTGTTTTATTATGTCAGTCCCCAATAAAGCGGACACGAAATGGAACGAGTTCGTAACGCTATACCATTAAGAGTTGTCGACCGTTCTCGGTAATGCCTTTCATGACGAAGGAAATTAAATTAAAGGAAACGCTATATGAAAGATTATCGAGATTCGAGAAAAAATGTGCACGGGTATAAAACAGTGAATTGATTAGCTTTCAAAGTACGATATATATATATATATATATATATATATATATATATATATATATATAGGTCAGCTCTATGTATTTAAACTAAAACAGCTGTTATAGATACATATATACCAAGAACGAGGTAACTTTGAAAGTGGTTTGAAATAAAGTAAAACTATTAACATCCAAGGAAATAACGAGAACATGCAATGATGCTGATTACAAACTAATGAAATGACTTCTTACCTGTAAAATTCTTATTTTCAAATACTCACTAATTGAGACTCTCTTAACAGTCTTGCTCCTCAGCTTCTTAGGTCGTGTGGTTCTCTTGACTACTCATTGTCAAGCACCAAGAACTAAAAGAATCAGGTAATGTTGATAATCCATGAACTTCTCTGCCAACTTCATGCCCTACAGACTGAAATTTATCCATTCCTCGCAAGATCGAGATTTGGACGGTTGGCTGAATTTTGGCATTTGGGTTGAAGCATGAGCAACAGCAGTCTTTTCAAATAGAATTGCTGCTTCTGAGAATTATCGATGGTGAGCTGCAAATCTCCATTTCTCCATCTCCAGAATTATTTTTTTAGTGTAATACCACAAGCTCTGTCCAGAAAATATATTTTCAGCCGGATAGTACTCCAGCAACAATATATTTGAAGTTCATAATATTCTGAATCACCTTTCTAAACGTAGATGGATTTATTGTTCTCTTTATCTTATTTCTTAGAATCATAAGAAAGCCAATTCTTTCACCGAGAAAGGGACGTTAGCTTTTTTTTTTTGGAAATTGTCACGAAAATATAAAGCGTCTTCACTATGGACTAAGCCTGCAGAAACGAGTTGCGCTTCACAAAATTAGCAGAGACTAGACAGACTCGTGCTTTGTCGACTAACACGGAAACCGGTACGCAACACGAACCCATTCTCATGAAACGAATAAATACAAGTCTGTCTAGTCTCTGCTAATTTCGTGCAACGCTTTCGTTTCTGGAGGCTTACTATGAATGCAGTATTCAATACCAAGAAGTGCGCTTGAAACTCATCACAACATTGAGTTGGACACGTGTAGGAAGTCAAGGGCATTTTTCAAACGAAGCCCTGACAGCTAACAGGCAAAAAAGCAAAAACCTTCACTGTTGGACAAACAAATAGTTCCACTAAAAATGTTACTGGGAGCTCAATTTTTTCTTTTATTTAAAGTAGCACTAATTATGAGTATTAAGGGAGGCTGTAACTGCAATAAATTAAAGGAAATGTATATTGCGAATCTTCAAGATCTTACATCTGTGTGCGCCAAATGTTCAGTGTTCCTCCTTCCTCATGAACTATGAAAAAGGAATTTGCATCAATAAGTTTTCAGCGATAGAGAAAATGCCTTTTTTTTCCAAATCTTCATAACCCCGAACTGTATGCAGGACACTCTTTACGTAGATCTTAGCGTGCTTACAGGAGGTGATATCACAACCCTAAAAAGTTAATTCCAGTGGCAGAAAACCACATACATACTGACATTTCGAGTTAAATTGTTCGCCCTGTATAATATATATTGCTTGGTATAATTTCGAAATGGATTCGACTAATTATCAGTACGTATTGATTACAGTAGCGGCGGTGATGTATCACGGGTTCCCGGATTTTACAAGGAGTGATTTGTCACTTCGTAATTCCAGGTCGGTCGGCGTGGCATAAATCGACCATTCCAGCTCCTCGAGAGGTGTTCTCTCATTCGACGGTGTTAACGTTCCAGTTATCCACCGTTTATCATCCCCGGAGTAACGAAGCTCCGGCTACGTCTTCGTTCATCATCAGAAATTGATGCTTTAGTAATTACGGGATGGCAGCAGATTTAACAATACGAGATGTTCAGCTCCGAAATGCTTCCATTTCACTTCCGCATATTAAGTCATTTAACGGCTTCCTCTAGTAACTCTGTTAGCATGAATATATTACCATATCTATATTGCACGCTTGTAATTTAATTGTCTAAGACCTAGTTTTAAATCATTGCTTGGCGAGGTAATTTGACAAGAAAAAAGGTTACTAACGACTGTAGCCAGGTAATCGCATGGGTTGCTTGTCCCAGGGTACTTTTCGCCAAAAATTGGGGTATATGGGGGGGGTGGACTGCAGTCAATTTTGAATATTGACTCTCAGAGTAAAAAAGGAAAATTATTACTTTACATCTCACGATTGGTTTGTCTGATCGAAATAAAAAAAAGGAGAATATGCAGTCCTTTTGAGGCTATCATGGAAAAATAATTAGGTTTTCATCGATTCACGCGTTCACTTATTTTTTTTAGTTTTTATTTTTACGAAAAACCGCGCACACAGATAGATCTCTCACACCATCATCCAGCCCAAAAACGCAGTGTTATCAATTCTCTGATTCAAAGAGCCATTTCCATATCTAAACCTGCAAGAACTAAATCACGTCACCGTACCTCTGATATGCTTCTCCGAGCAACACTAAGCAAGCGTGTCTACCCTACATTCAAGGTATCACCGCTCGCATCAATAAAATCCGCTTCAGGAACAACATCCTCAAACCCAATTTCAAACTTTACTACTTCCCCATCAAAAGCCACAATCATCAGCATAGATTGGCCACCACATCCTATTTAACCCGCATCTTGGCTGGCAACCCAAATCCGTGAATGTAGAGAAATCTTGAAATATTCCAACAATTTAAATCGCGACGAAGGTTTCCCCTTTCATCATACGTGGAAATTTCAACTGACAAAATCTCCTAGCAATCGCCACGATTCATTCTACGTAACTTTTCCGCTCCATTGACCCGTATATAAACCATTTCGGAAGGAATAGTTCCCATTCAGGATGTAGTAACAGCCTTGAAGTTTACCCACAAGAATCAGGATGAAACGTCAGCAGAAGCTCCGACAACTTCGCGGTTTCAACAAGGAAACCAAGAGCTTAGTATAACTGACGACCGCGGGAGCCTACCCAATAGATATCGTACGAGTTGGTTCAATAGGAACGTTTATAAACTCAATATATTGTTTTTACCACGGACGAAAAGAAAGGCTCTGCATATTTTATTTGCCATTAGTTTAATGCGCGTTTCAATATTTAATGTTGGCGAGAATTGTAATTTACAAATTAATTTATGCCTTAAATTCAACTACGAACAATCCCGTCAAAATGGTTTAGCGCATTATTTTGTTTTATATTATTTCAATTTAATGTGGTCGTATCTGGCTATTGGGTTTTAATAACATTTTTCGAAATTTCGGGATTTTCATTAATTTCGTGAACAACATATTTACGTAGCATCGTACCGCAAACGGACTTTATCCGAATTATATTGTAGTTACCAGCAAATTTTAAATATTTGTTTATCGATAGAATAAAATAATGTTATTCATCGGAGATATCTCTTTGTATCTGCCTCTCACAGATATGCGCCAGCATGTTACTGGTAATATTAAAAATTGAATTCATGTCGGCGCGACCGTAAGCTCAAAATTGTAAAAAATGCAGAAACAACTAGCACAATTAGCGGAACGTTTTACAAACGAATGGTTACTAAATTTCTCTATTTTTGCGTCAACCGCTAATTTAATTTTAAATAAACGACTTACCTACGAATATAAACGCTTCAATATACCTTCGTTCCATTTAATCTTACACGTATTTGAGCAGCAGAGGTTATTGCTTTGACGGTCTTTCTTTGTTAAACCAATGAGTCCCTCTCAATGTAACGTATGCAGTGCCTAAGAGTTTAATGCGATTAGCAATGGATTGAATTAATAATTAATAACATTCCTGATATTATTTTAATTTTAAATAGGTTGCGATTTAAGTTCAAACGGGTCTTTCTTCAGACATGTGTCTGTCCCAGCACGGGCAGCCTTTTTAGCATCAATACTAACGCTTTCCAATATTTTTTGTATAGAAAGCTTTTTCGTAATGTCACTAATAAAGGTACTAGCGAAGAATCTTGCTCCAACCTACATATAAAAAGGACAGTAATTTAAATAGGCGCCACAATTAGGTTTATCCCTGAGCATATAATTGAATAAAACCGTAATTTAATTTAATGTACTCATTACGTTGTTGGATAACTTGCTGGGCTGGGGTGCTTTAATATGAAAGCGCACCTGTTTAACGTAACGATGCAACATAATTAATAAAGCCGCTAATTTCGGGTAAATAAACCATCCTTTAAGCTTTTAAGTGTAGGCATGTATTTCAGCATTATGATATCCATTTACCAAATTACGTGCAATTATGTAACGGAGCGTATGCGATGGAATATCCCGTCTGCTCTTTTCGACGTATAGAAAGGCAAAGGTGCGGCAAATTAATTTTGACTTGTTTTAATTGAGGAGAAGAAAGCAGGTTAATTCTACAATAATTGATTTATATTTTTCAATATAATGTATTGCTAAAATGTAGACTAAGATAATTTCCTAATTTGAGGTCTGTTAGTTTTGTCAAAAGTCTTGGAGGAGATAATTCGTAATTCTTTTTTTCTAGTTTTTCGATGTAAGTTAAAACAGCTGAACGAAAAAGTTTAAAGGTAAGGTCCAAAATTAAAAAGTTCATAATATTTCAGCAGCTTCATTTGAACCCCTGAAATGCAATTTATAGATCCGATTGCTCTGAAAATATGTTTTTTTTATTTTTTATTCGTGCATTCATTTTTTTTTCTCCAAAACTACAGCTTGCACTATTTACACTCGTTGATATTAGAATATACAGCTATTATGGAGCAATATGTACTTTAAGTACGGGTAAGCAACCACCATTGCCATATAGTTATTTTATTTGCATAAAAATAAGTGAAACTCCAGCGAATAAATTCTCCCCAACTACTCATAGACATTAGCTGAGCATCCTCAGCATTCATATTAGGAAAATGAATTAAAGAAGAGATTACGTAATAACACTCGCATTTTAATGAGGAATGCAATGGTCCTTGCTGCGGTCAACAATAAGCTTTCTCAATTCGGACCATAAACTTTTACTGGAATGCGTCGTATAAAAGCTTTCCAAACAAGCTCCCTTCTAGTAAAAACGAGAGCAATAAAAATATCGCTCGTTCATTATCGTACTGCGTGACGAAATGTATCGGTTGCACTGACCGTTGACAACTTTCCCAGCTTCCCAGCTACTCAATATTATTCAGCACAGACACTGCACAATCAGATCTTTGTTGGGCTATTGACGGTCCTATTGTTCGGCCGGTGCGGCAGCAAATAATAATTTTATCGATTAGATGTGCAAGTGGTCAATCTACGAACAATGGGTTAGATTAAATTGGTTCCGTATATGTATAAATTATTTCGATACGCCGGAAATATTTGTATTTTCGCGATAAAGTCCAGCGCATTGACAGCGGCCAGGAAATTGTAAAATAAATCCGATGGAATCTTCGAAAACATCGAACGCAGTAGCATGGATATGAAATGTGTACAATCTGATGGTGGATCCAGCAACAATAAAATATGCAATTCAATTTATGTATGGATGGGCGTGTCAAGTGTATTTGATTGGAAAGCTTCTATGGAAGGTTTTGTCGATAATGCACTGCCTATTGTTACAATGTTATTTGAAATTTAGTGCTAAATATGTAGCTCGCTCAAAACGAGACTATTATTGTCTTTTTGTTTAACTGGGGATATTCGTTACTGACTCTTCGAACCCTTATATTTATTACTTGTCGACCCCTATTAAAATACATTTTATTTCTTTTCAATTAGTTTATTTTGGTCATACGTGAGCGGTTGGGAAGTTTCTCAAAAGGATGGGAAATAATAATAAACGAATTTATAACAGTGCGTTTCTGAAAGAGATATTTAACAAGGTACCCATTCCCAAAAATAAACAAAGTTGGCAAGGTATAAGCAATGTACAAGGCGAGAGTTTCCTTAAAAATGAAACATCCTGTATATTCCAGCTTTGAATTTTTAAGAAAAGTCTGGACAAGGAGTAACTAACATGTTAATGGTCTAAAAAAATCGCGTTTTATCTTTTTTTTTAATGTTTTTGGGAACCTTTTTCACAGCTTTGTTCCATACATCACGTTGATAAATAAGTTTATCGAGGCAATTGAAACACATACGCCAACCACTCTCACAAAGATGTATCTATATAATTACGTCCCCTAGATCAAGGTTTTACATGTTCGTTGGTTCGCGATCAGCTCACGTCGAGAAAATTAAAAAAGTGGTTTCACCATCTCACCAAAAATTCAATTTTATCCGAGAATCTTCCCTTCATAATCTGCACGTCGCAAAGATCTCTGTGCTACCTCTAGTAGTGCAGCGACACACAGTTAGAACAAGGAGCGTCAGCAAGTTCCAGCTCTCGTGAATTTACGAACCAGACAACCGAGTCGAGCTGATGATGACACTGTTATTGTCCCAGAGTCAAATTCTCCGGTAATTACATTGTCGTCGAATCCATAGACGCACGTGGTGATGGAGCGGGGGCGAGTTAGCGGCGGACGAGGCAACCCAAACCTTAATGCGACCTTTGACGTGTAATTATGGGCTTCCATTACGTTCAGTAATTATACACCTGCACGTCGATATTTTCCGGAACGGTCGGATAGTTTGAAGGATCTTGAAGGCATGGGAGGGAGGAGGAAATTTGGGAAGAGCCGGCGAGAGAGCTTCAGGGACGGGAGTAGCCTGATGGGCAAAATTTGACCGTTTTAACCTCGCCGTGGAAAATTTACGATCCGCCATGGATGATTAATTCATTCCGATATTCTGGATACCATGTCGTATATTTTTTTGCCCTGAAGAAGGAATCAACAGAGATAGTCAGTTTCACGTAAATATTATTTGCACCGAGAAGTCTAATAATCACGTAATGAAAATAAAATAATATTTTGCAATGCTTAGCTGAAAAATTCCCTGAAAAGCAAGGTTTCATAATGTCCGTTCAAACAATGGAAGAAAATATATTTAATATTGTAACCTGGTCCATCAAAACCAGCTAAGATTATTAAGGAAAAAGTTCATCCTCAAACCAGAATTAACAGCATGTAGACAATGAAAATAAATTGCCCACAAGACGAGGAACTTTTAGGAATATTCTCTTGATGCTGAATCATTCCCAGAATCAAAGATATTTGGGACTACCTTTCGCGAAATTTAATAATTTCGGCCAGCATATCGCAAATCTGCATCTGATATCGTAGTCATGGGTTTCTAGTTCAATGTTTAATGTTGGGTTATTTCCTGGATTTTTATTGCTCAATTACGTTTTGATCTTTGTAATAAGGACATTTAATGATGTTAATTTAGCCTTTACTAATTTCTATGACGCAATCACCCTTAATTGAATTAGTCAATCTAGCGCCGATGACATTGAATGTACACTTTAATCAAAAATTGTCTAATCGCAGTTGTTATTTTTTTCGGAGAAGCGGAGAGCAAAGGGAAAGGAGTTCCTGTAACTTGTAAATCCAGGACGATTGGATTAATTTTGATGCCGTTATGAAACCGTGTTAAATGTTAGAGTCACATCTTTTATAAACTTACATGTGCGGTGCTCCAGTGGTAAGAGGGTGTGCTCTTAACAATGACAATTTGAGAGTTATTCTGGAAATTATTATTAATTGCGTATCATGACAGCAAAGAACTAGAAACAATTTATACATGCTAAGCTTATGACGTTACTAAGCTACTAAGGTTCAACAATCTCTATATTTTATTTGTTTCCCTTTATTCTCGAAGTAGTAGCGGACCAATTCGATGGGACTTTTCATTTTTCATCGCTATAAAACGGCAAGCAAGCCGACCACTTTGCGAAGCGGGTGAAATGGACCGGTATACCGATAGGACGTCGCGCCGTCTCTAATTTATTCCGCTAGTCGCTGGCGTCGTGTAGTAGACTTGTACGCGAAGCAATGAATTTACATAATAGCGTTACAATGAGCAGAATAAAATTCTGCATCCCCGCGACACACATCCACGTACTACCTGCATGATTAGACTTTTCCAGTGGTACCGAAACGTCGGGATCCCGTTCTTGGATGATCCCGCTAATATAAGATTTTGCTTTATCTTAAATTTAATCTCAAATATTAGCACTACAAGTTTCGTATCTAGGCATTTCTTGGTGAACTTTTTTGTTGTTTATTTCACACCTGTAATTGTAATTGTTAGTCAATACTTCGCCCAAAAAATGAAGAGATTTTGGTGATACTGTAAAGAATACTTAATAAATTAAGCCTTTCCCTTATTTCGTTACTTCTGCTCAACTTTTTAAGTAGCTTTACTTTTTCATTAAGAATTCTTGAACGCTATAGCGCTGTAACATTGAATGCGTTCAGTAAAGCTGGAAGTAGTGCTTTCGGCCAACTCATACTGGTCTATCATGCAATGATAAAATAAGCATTGCCAATTAGAGGCAGACTCCTGCTAGTTTTGATCAGTTCGGGTGATTTTCCTCAATAAACTGTTTGCAAGGCATCTTTAGTACATGTGGTAGAAGGTAAAGATTTAGAGAACAAATACTATGTTGAAAATCACATAGTTATCCTGTATGCAGCGGTCAGATGCAGGACCTTGTTTCGTCCCTGAAGCAAATGTTGCTGAAGTACCTTTGCTCATATCCTCAATACGATTTTGAACTCTGTTATTAGAAAGGGAGATTTACTTCTCTTTAGTCATTTTCGGATTTGATTCCTGTGACACGCTGTATAATGCATCTAATTTCACGAAATGTAATTAATAAGCCTGCAGAAACGAGTACACTCTCCGTGCGCTTCACGAAATTTGCAAAGACTAGATAGACTCGTGTTTTGTCGACTCTCGGTGAAACCAGTACGCAACACGAACTCATTCTCATGACACGAATAAACACGGAATCTAGTCTCTGCTAATTTCGCTTCTGCAGGCTTAGTGATTACTGTGCCTTACACTAACATACATTACTGGTTAAAATTAATCGTTCACACATTAATCACAAGTCGTGGGATTAGTCGTTCTTATTAAATGGAAGCTAGGCCAGAGGCCGGGACAACAACGAAAACGATGTACCAGTGCAAGAGATGAACGTGCCCCTAGGCTTTAAGAACTAGGCCCGTCACTACGTCGATGTTAGGAAATGATCTAGAAACTATCTACAATGTTTCGTTTTCTATTCGTTAACAAGGTTAAACGAAGCTGGTCTGATTAGTAGAAGACCAGCAACTGCGCTACTGCCTATCAGATAGAACAGAGTTTCGTGTACAGATGATTGGAAACGTTTTTATTCTCCGATGGATCTAGGGCGAGTCGAGAATCCCCTGATAGCCGTGAACGACTCCAGAATAAGAGAGAAGACACACAATATCTCTCCTGAGATTGTATTTGGTAGTGGCTATGCAATGTTCTAAGGTGGAACAGATTGTACGGAATTTGTTCCTATTCGACCGAGATCGGTTTACTTCTGTTGGAAAGGACGATTTTACGTATGCAAGACAATGCCCGACCTCACATTGACTCGAGACGTAGCAGATTCTCTCGTTGACATCCATCTACACTTTACTGAATGGCCACCAAGCAGTCTGGACATAAACCCAACAGGATTTAAATACTTAAAATACACCTAGGCCGAGTAGCGGCGGGTGATGGGGTAAATGAGAGTTGCATATTATAATGTATACAAAATCCAAGGAAAAAAAATCCAAGAAAAAGGAAAACACGTGGGAGTCGAAGTCACTCTCTAGGCCTGCTAACTTGAAGGGACTGGAAAGCTTTTAAAGAACGGGAATAGAAAATCTAGTTAGAAACATGACAATACCATCAACCTTTCATTTATTTCCATTTAACTGTTTTTAACTTTTTCTATTTTCTAATTATTGTATTGAAAGTAAATTCTAACAACGTAATACACTTTTAAACCCTTCAGTAATACAGTTTGTTCCCTTTCATTTAATTTCAATTAATTTATTTGATAAATAATTTTTTTTTTAATTTAGAAGATTTAGAACTATTAATTTGTTTCCTTTTCTAGAAACCTATTTCAATACCAATTAGGTGCAAACAACATATCGTGTTACATATGGCCATCGACCCAGAAAGACATGGCAATATCCGATTTTCTCCCATCTCAAATTACCGCCAATTACTATAATAGCTCTCCATTGGTTAATTGTTACTTTCTGAAGAAACGTAACTGACGATCCACTAATTTACATCTGAATAAATTAGATACACTAGAATCCTGATCGTAGATCCCGACGTTTGAGGACCTCTCATTTAAACAGCTAACAACGCCCTGTATCAGATACTTTACATATGTAAATCAGTTTGCATTTCTATCGATTTCAAATGAGAACACGATACGGAACCGTTCAGCCGTGAATAAGTTCTTACCGCTAGACCTCCCGCTATCCGAGACAAATTACGACCTACGGCGCAAAGAAGGCCATAAAACTAAGAATATGTCCAGTTATGAATAATCGTCACGTCACGTCACGACACGTCGTTACAATTATTGCGATTTATATTACTCGGAAACCGTTTATTAACTTCTAGTTACCATATTTCATACAACTACAGCAGTAGATACCAACTACTGGGCTAACATGGTAGCACGTCACTGTCAAGGTATAATGGCCGGCTTTAAAGTTGAATTGCTGTAATTAAACGATTTATTAACTGTGTAATATTCTATACGATGACTACCAGAAACGATTTAAGTTAAAGTTATATTTTTCTTTTTGCTAGCTTGGTGCAGTCAAATTTGATCGGTCAAGGGAACTCTTACTTCATTTACAATAGTACTTTATGCACAAATCGTTGCCAACAACAACAACCGAATCTTTTTTTTTAATAAAACGTTAATTTTTTTTCTTTCATTTGATCCTACGTAACTTTATGTCGGTCACTGTACCAATATAACTTGCGTTCGGGTAAAATTCTTTTCCCTTTGGAACCATCGATGCGGCAAAATCCGATCCTAGCGCACATCGATACTTACAGCGTCAATTTGTAATAATAAATCAGCGTACAGAAGAATAACTTTCGCATAGCTGCGCCTCTTTTTGCCCGCTCCCATCCTCGTATTCGCCATTCCGTCCATCGGCGTTCAATTTACTCAAACTATACACTGCTTACGTTCCGCAAGAAATAAATGGCCGCGCTATTTGTAAACTTGTACGTATGCCTTTCCAACATCGATCGCATGACTTACTTTTGACGTCTCCGAAAGTGATAAATGGATTTCTGCATCGGCCGACCCTAAATATTCCGTTGCCCGACCTTTGACACGAAACTTTTCCTGAACGAGGGCTTGGAAGAAAAAGTATACGTGCGATAGTTGTGTTTTCATCCATCTTGGGGTATACAATTGCATTCGTAACCTGCGTTCTGACAAGTGGAAAGTATGAAATGGAATCGATGTTATCAAGATGAAATACGAAATCCGCTGGGAATATGAAAAGCGAAAATTACGGGAAGTATTTTGTATTTTATTTTGATATTATTGGACCTTACTCTACAAGAATCAATTTTAGTTAGATGGAGGATAGAGGAATAATAGTTCTGATTGCAAGTTGTTGGATCTAAAGCAAAACCCAACAGGCGCAGCAATCTTGAGTCTAGAACTCGATCCAAAGAGTGGCCTAAACCCGCATAAGGACATCCATTAAACGCCCAAGCGGTTCTGTTGGTTGGTTGCTTACTGTATTTTGGAACGACGAGACGGTTATTGTATTGCACTGGCAATTGCTGCTACGTCCAGTTTATTCGCCAAATTTTGCTCCCAGCGATTTTCATCAATTTCCAAATTCGAAAACCGCTACGGTGTGTCCGATTAGTTCAACGTTGAGATAAGCGTATTTATTTAATCAGAGACTATATTGCAAAATTACATATTGTAATATTGACGAAAATTGAGGAAATACAAAAATGTTAGTCAGCTTCCTAGATGTTCTCATATTACGTTTACCAGCATTAGGGAGGAAAGCTAGCAGTTCGCGGAAAAACTCCGTATGTCTTATGCTTATTCTCCAGTCTTGACTTAATCCGAACTAGTGGTTTTTATTAGTAATTAAAACATTTTGCAACTAAAATTACATTTCGCAATAGCGTCAAGCTAATTTCTGGAAAGTGAGCCGAGTCAGCGTAAGCACGCACTCGTCACAGGACGTTCTCCTCAGTTGACAAAAAGCACTTTCCACTCTTCGCTCGCCACCAACGCAGGGTACGGTCGTTGTCGTCGTCGTCGTCTACTAAACTGGAATTTATGTGCTTCACGCATCACATATATTCTCGGTAATCTGGGTTCTTTCCGCTGCAATTTTTCTCAATATAATTCACTAAACATCCGTAATATATTTTGTTAGAACGATAATAGCCCGCCAGACGGAAATATATTATGCCTACTCGGGAAGTACGAAGGGGCTTATTTAGGATATTATCTGCTCAAGTTTAAATGTCCCTTATGAATGGTCCGTTCGAGCATTTTTGGCAATTCAATTAAGTTCACGTGTATTTTCCCGGCCGTTCTTTCGCGACGTCATATTCCAACGCGGGTGAAAGAACATGTTATGGCAAGGTTGATTTTACCAAATGGGTTTTATGGAATCTAAATAAATTTGATTAATAGCACGTGTTATCATTTTTCGATGGAGGGTTAACTCTTAGAATTACATACAAACATAACATAACATACACACTCATAAATATGCTTTTTATACAAAGGAACTCCATAAAAACTTCACCGAAGTTACTTCTCAAGGCTGACGAATATTAATAAAATTATTTAAAGAAGTCATAATATCTACGTAATCAGTACGTAAGAATTCAATATTATTAATTATTTAACGACCAACGTTATTATAAAAAAATCACATCTGAACCATTTAAGAATTCCTTTGCAATTCCTCTCTTTCCTTTTGGCCCATTAAAATGTACGAAACGCCGCCATTGCAGATTCGTTCCACCATACCGACCGCAGCGCCGCTCGTTCCAAGCTCAGGAAATTCTACTTATTTCGTTAAAAGTTGATTAACTCTCGTTTGCTTTCTTTTCATCGCTATAAATCTTATTAAGCGATTTGGTTCCGGTATCGGCAAGCACCCACCGCCCGTCATCGCCGCCAACCGCGATCGACAGGCAACTCCTCTCGACGCTAAATCTCCTTTCATTAAGTTCTGTGTGTGGATGGTATTTTGTAATTTCGAGCTTTGCTTTCTGCTGCTGGACGTATACGTATAGTAGGGTGTACAATTATCGACCCGTTTAGTATTTTTGTTCGAATATTGGGTTAATAAAATAACGATTATAATTTATACAAAATTTTCAAATTTCAAACAATAACTAACAATATTTAAGTTGATGGCGTTACTGGATCTCGCATTTTTAATGTTGTAACTATTAACAATGTGCTACTGGAGCAATTCATAAACGAGCTGAAAAAAAAATGTTGTTTGTTTGCTACTCGTAATAAATATTTTGGTGGAAAGCCACCATCACATAATGGTTAACGGCGAAGCTATGTAAAACATAGAACAAAATACTTTTAATCAAAAAGGGCTAAAGTATTAAATTTCTAGAACCAAGTAAATAAAGCAGCTAATATTCGTGCTGCCGCTAACAATAACACAACATTCATTTGTGAGACTTGCATTCCAGCTTTCCCA
This sequence comes from Oryctes borbonicus, assembly GCA_902654985.2. NCBI lineage: Eukaryota > Metazoa > Arthropoda > Insecta > Coleoptera > Scarabaeidae > Oryctes > Oryctes borbonicus. Next base: position 1,362,549 of record LR736875.1, read on the forward strand.
AATTTTGATCAAAATGTTTTAGCATCTACATTAAAACCTGTTTTCTAAGTTAAGAAACCAGGAAACATATAAAAGCCAACTTCAAACCTTACTACAAATTCTCAGACTACTTCCCATTAAAAACGGCCAATCATCGGCGTTCGGTCAGTTCTCATATTATTGAGTACGAACATTACGCGCGATTGTTGCGTTTGCTGAGCTGGACTGGAAAGTGGCCGCCAAATACAGATTTAACTTTGCCGGCATATTGTCTGCCAACCGTCAATATTATAATAATAATTAATAGAAAAAACTATCTGCAGACAGCGTCAAAGAAAATGTTGATGGATTGTAATGCTTTCTTGCTTTACACAAAATGCTGCATAGAATGTTATTCTTTTGTCATATCTGACAATTGAATATTGCAAATTTATGTTTAACTGCCTTCATTGGCTGTAATACCTCAATGTTATCATTGTTTTTGTCGCGTTTTTGTAACAAATTTCTGAATTAAAAGTAAAAAATGTTCCTTTACAAAGTTCCCTTGTGAGTATTTACTACGTGCATTAATTCTGCTATAATAAATTACAAACTCTAACGTCGAATACCTTTGACGTAAATCCATTAATAAAACCCCTCAATGGCTCTTGGAATTGGTCCCCACCAGTTATAAAACAATAATTTTCAATAATTTAATTTTTATGAAAACATTGTAAAATGTTGTAATGTTTCTCACGGTGTCGCTGTTTTGGTCCTTCACCTTAGCTCCACTTTTTGCTAATTCCACATCCTTGCCCCCCCCCCCCTCCCCCCCGGGTTATTAATTTTAGTGCGTTCTAGGATGTCTTGCTTATCAGATTTTAACAAATTTTTGTTAAGTCTACGTCGTTGCCGAGACTAGGAAGTGACACCCAACTTCGTGAAATTAAAACATCACATATCAACTGTGTATCGCTAATCATGCTGTCAGCTTCTTCGGGAGATTTCTAAAGGCTATCTTTAGAAATCTCCAATCAAGTCAAACATCAAGTACGCAAGTACAACGCCCGAAAGACATTTCTGCTATGAATTACGGTCGTGAAACTAACTATCTTAAGAGACCGACAATAAAGAAGAAGGGTAGCACCTCAGCAACACGTGGAAGAGTCCATTACGAAAAACCGTCACGCACAGTGGAGCGGAAACTTCACCGCCGAATGCACCAACGGTGTATATAGAAGAATGTCGGACAACGGAGAATCAGTTCAGTTCATCCTGAAGAAGCCGCCAGCATAAACGGCGAAACGTCGAGGGAAAATTTTGACACACGGTGAAACCCGGAAGAAGTTAATAGCAGTAACAATACTTAATATTTTCAGATAAAAAACTTATAAATTTAACACATTTATTTCAAACTAAACTAATTATACCCCCAATAACAAAAACTGTTATGAGTTCCTCATTTACTGAACTCAACAATATGGACTTCCATTTATGTAACAACCAAGAAAACTTTTTTAGATAATTTAAATAAAATCAAGGAAAAAATGACTATGAATGTTTGCAATGACAAAAAAAATTTTGTTACACCATTTGTGTACCTTTTTTTTGTGGGACAGCCCATTTCTTGATAATTCAACATATTTTTCATTTATCTTTACCTAATTCGTTTGTAGGGATTTTCCATACTATTCCACCCTATATATACACGTCAATACACAATTACTTGAATACATAATCGATTTGTATTTAATGATGAAGGTTAACATCAATAAATCAATATATGTGTTCGCATGTACGCGTACAAGGCACTATCACTTCGAAAGAAAACAAGTAGCTTACTCGTCATTGTAGATAATAACGTTAATGTGGTTGATTCTGATTAAATGAGTACTACATGCATTATATACGATAGCAGATAAGATAACATCTGACGTTCGCTGGAAACTAGTCGTGCGCTAAAACAAAACACTCCTAATGTAGCGTTGAATAATTACCAGCCATATTAATCACGTAGCCATGTAGAACATATAGGAGTGTTAATTTTGTTCCTCCAAACTCCAACATATCGAATCCACAGTGCCTGATGTGTTCGTGGAACTTGCACAACTACCCGAGCCAACTTGATTATTGCCAATAGTTAACTTACGACCAATAGGATCGTTAAATTTGAACGGTGTATAAGCCCGGTAAACCGTCAAACTTCGGGAAAGATTATGATCGAATTATATCGGGGAGTGTAATCCATCAATTTCGACGAGAAAAAGTTTGCGTCGTCTTTTTCTACTTAGTTGCTAAAAAATAAATAAAAAAGTCTCCAAGGTATAGAAAGAGAGCGGAGCGGGAAGTATATCACCTCCAAATAAGACATAATTGAAACGAATCCCTTCGCAATATCGAGGAGAAGAGGTCGCCTGGCCGGGCAGGAACTGGTTCTCTTTCTTCATCCCGCCGTTACCGACGCCGATGGAAAAAATAGTTCCTGGAGACCCTTGTTTATTACGACGCAATATCCGATTACTTGAATCTCCTCTTAGCGCACATCCGCGCTCTCTTCGTCTTGATATATTGTCTTCACGTTGCTTCCATTTTGATGAAAGCTATTACATTATGGAAAGGAGTGCATGTACCGAACCGAAAGTTTAATAACGAGTGTATCGTATTGTAGCAAATATTTATATTGTTGTCGAAATAAATGATCGGTGTTCCCTGTAATTTGAACATTGCAACATTGTTCAAGGATTTCACGTGTGTTATGTTCAGTACAACAAAAGAAGCACGGAATCATTTTATTGGTTTCGTGAACGAACATCGGAATATCGGATTTGGCTCATCTAGCCAATATACACAGAGAATTTAGTCTTGTGGCAATAAAATCTTAGCGAGTTAACCATCGATATAGGGAAGTAAATTTAGCATTGAATGGAAATAATTATTTCCTTAATTCAATTTTATTGGATAGAAAATATTTCGCTTGTTTTGATTAAATGAAGACTGTACAAGTTCGACTCAAGTATAGTCTCCCCCATATTCTCTTTTTAAACGTAACTTATCTCAAAGTAGTTTCGATCGAAAGCTTAGCACTGCTAAAAGCTTAAGAACCGAGAATAACATGAGCGTTTCTACGAGTGGAATTTTGGATTGGGGAAATTGGTTGAGAATTTGGGAAGCCGTAGGCGAGAGAATACTGAGTTTTAAGATATTTAAGCGAGGCGTTTGTTCCGAAATTTTGGGGCGAACACGTTATTTAATTTTCAATAAATCGTCGTCTTATTAGTAAGCCCGTGTATACAGTAAGCTTGCAGCTATTAATGTATTTCTTTTTTGTGAGGATTTGTTTTAATATTCTTGCTACCACTGGGAGCTGAGCGCTGCTTTAATCGACAGACAAGACTTGCCGTATCGCTGGAAGACCTGCTGATCCTAGTTGTTGGCTATTGCCCCGGGATTGAGTTAAGTGCGGCCCTTATTTAAGTTTCCATTTGACACTGAATTTAATTTTTGTTATTGTTAATTAATTTATAAATTACCATTTTGCAATTTTCCTGGTGGGAAAGTTTTTGTGAAAGTTTTGCTGCTAATTACGACATCCGGGAGGGTTTCTCCTAATTAATTCTTTTAATTTTCTAATTTAAAATTGTATTAAATAAATGATTGCTGACTGTTACTATTGCTTGTTTTCTTTTTTAATTAAACTACATTAACGTATTGTTGCACGTATTTTTATCTTTTTTTTTTTGAGCACAAACAAACTTTTCTTTTCCTCCCACTACGCTCGTTAATCGGCTTCACGGGCAATCCTGTTTCCCGGATTGACGAACAAAGTCCTGTATTAGACTGGTGGCGCCTTTAAAGAAGTATTTTATTTGGGAGATTCTTTTTCTGGTGAACCTACTTCTACGCCGACAAGTTAGCTAGTCTAGCATTCTGGATGGCAAGCGCCTTGGGATAAAAAGTGCTCTTTGGTTTAGACCCTGGCATCAAATTAAATTGTACTTCTTCATTGTTTTGGTTTAATTTCGTTAAGGTGCCATCTTACGTCACATGCTAATACAATGAAGAAAGTTTAATTAACACTGCGTAGGCTTTCACGGCCGCTATAACTGTTACTGCTATTGATCTTCCGAGTTTCGCCGTGTGTTAAAGCTTTCGCTCCAAGTTTCGCCGTTCAGGATAACTGAACTGTTCAGTCATTCTGAAGAAGCCGTCCGCATGAACGGTGAAACGTAGAGCTAAAGTTTTGACCCACGGCGAAACCCGGAAGACGTTAATAGCAGTAACTTAAAGTTTATTGGTTAATTAACTAATTTAATTAAGGAATAATTTTATCCGCTGGTGTCCACAATACTAAAAGACACACTTATTCCTTGGATCTGGTGACAATATGTATAAACTATGTATTTCTACGTTAAGCATGTTTTACACAAAATAAGTTACTGAAATAACATGTTTAAAACCTGCTTCTCATTAAAGTATCCATAATAGTACGCATCAAGCAAAACAACTGTAATACATAACCTTCAAGAACGCAGCTATAAACTGTAAGTATAGCCATACAACCAATTACAAAGAGAATATCGTATAGAGGTCTAGTCTTCTCGCTTTAATTTATATTATTACCTATGTTGTACGCGCCACACGCAATGTAAACCACGTTCGAAACCCAGCGACCTACCAAACTTCTCTCCGTTTGCGGCGAACCCGAGATAAGTGGATTCAAATTCCGCTTGAATTAAACTGTAACTCGTTTCTCCTACGACAAACGTGGACTTGAAATAAACATTTTATACACGGAATAAGTTTCAGGTATCGTTTTAGTTCTTATGTTCTCCGACCGAATATTGCATTTATGCGCTATTTTCTTTATTAAAATTACAACAACAGGAGAAAAAGGAAGCAAACGAGCGCAACTTAACGGAATTATTTAATAAAGGTGTTCAACACTACAATTTGTTGAGGGAACTCCTCACTAGTTTTTCAGGCGTACGAATGATCAAACAACACAAAATTATTAAAACCCTCTTGGCAATTCGAAAAATAAACCGTACTTGAAGGAAAAGTTAGAAATTTATAAAATTGCATGTAGTGACTGTGATAAAGCCTCTATTGGTCAAACGAAAAGAGGGATCTGCTCCCGAATCGAGGGGCACATCAGGCATTCTAGATATGGTAGGTTAGAATCGTCAAGTGTAGCACAACGCATAAACGAAACCGGGTATAAAATTAAATTAGAATTAGTCTAATCGGATCGTTGTCATATTTAGTTCTGCTTGATTTATTAGGGTAGGGCATATGCATGTTTTATGTTTCGTACTACAATGACAAGGGACCCTTTCGTCTATCTCTTCATATTTTTCGCATGTCGTATAGGCGGCAAAAGTAGGTACTTTGAGCACTGGAACTTTGTGACTAGCCCATAGGTGTTCAGTTCTACCATGGAATCTTCCAGACAAGAATTTTATGTAAAAAGTGTTGAAATTGAAGAAATATTTCTAACCGTGTATCAACAACATTATGCCACTGTTACCTATAGTCAAGAGTATACATTATAAACCATTGCAAGCTATAATAGGACCGTTTACAAGTTTACTAAGCCATTATGATACAAATTGTTCTTCTTGTACTTCATTACAATAAGTCGTAAAAGTCTCCGAAATGGGCATCGTCTTATTTGCCTAAAACTAATCAACTTATGTGTATCATTAATCCAGAAGATATTATTTCCGCTTTACGTGCATTATCCTAACTTTAACTTTCTCTATAGTTACGTTAGAATGGGTCAATTCTGAGAAAATGTTTTCGTATAACATGCTGCGGCTCATTAGACCGATTTCGATGTAAATAAAGTGATTAAGGAAATATAGGAATCTCATTAAACGTACTTTAATATCAACTATGGCTCGTGATCGGTCGTCACACGCAAGTTTGCGTTTCGTACGAGCAATTCTGGAAACACATTAGGTGCTCTTTTATATTCGTATGAAGTACAATTATAATTATCTCTGTCCGTGATAAGATGTAATTTTCAAAAAGAAGTTGGGTAATTAATTGCGTTTTCTTGTACGTATATTTAATAGTCCGCAAACCTTAGTATTAGACATACAAACATACCCTTATGTTTCATCTAATAGCCTATTTATGTTAGTATGAATCTTACAGAATAGTTTCAATTACTAGAGCGGTAGTATTTGTCCCGCACCACCCCCTGCTATTAATTAAAGTAACACCGTTAGATGGTGCTACCTAATTTATCTTTTCGAAATCGAATCCCTCGTCTGCTATTCACTTTTTTATAACAACCACAAACCTACATGATGTACTTTCCAAGAAATTAATTGTTATAAATGTGCGTAGCTAGGTAACGAAAGATATTTCTGATATATTCATAGTATTGATGGAAGCACTCACAATAAAAGCAGCATGGGAAGAAAAAGAAATATTTCTGCCAACCCACCGTCATCAGTGTTGCTCCGAGTGCTTCCTTGCACCATCAAGCTATTTGCCTCTTAGCTTTATCACTAATTTTCAAACTTTCCAAACTAGCAAGCACCTCTTGGTGCCATTTAATACGAAGAGAGATTTCGAGCTATCTAGAAAGGAGCAACAAGGTTTTAATACAAATGCCAAACAGACTTACGTGCAGCTTCGGGGCTGCTAGTCTGGAGTGTTTTATCAGCATTATCTCTGATTATTGCTTCTAGGCATTTTTTACGTCTTTAAATACATTACGGTAAGCCTATCAAAGTGAATTGCATGTACAGATACAATAGCACTATGTGCTGCCATCTCGCTGGCTTCTGTCGCTGCTTTCTAGATGGTACGGTACGAGTGTCGTAGATTCCATAGATCGAGTAAAAGGAGAGGCACTCGACTCACAATCAACGATAATGCGTTTATTTGTTTTTAATTACTGGACAAAATGTACCCCTGAATAACATCCACAGGAAAATTTCAAATATTTGTTTTAGCATTAAATTTTAATTTATACGAGAAGAAAAGAAAAAATAACTTCATCAAGATTTTAATGATGCCAGATGAGCGAGTCTATGCTAAAATGCTAAAAATAATGGAATTGTTAAGAACTTACAAAAAGTAGTTTGATATCAACATAAAAGAATAAATAGCACACACCTTAAATTATATATTAAAACATATATTTACATACAATATAGTAATAAAAGGATCAAACAAATTCACGTCAGTTTGAAATCGCCAATAGACGAAATGCACGATTATACAAAACATTTTTCTCGATTTTTCACGCTAGAATTAAAAAATACGCGTCGCTTTTCAAGTATCAATTTTGCATGCGTCCAATTTGGTATGTGACATCGACAAGCAAATTACGCATCGCTGAAAAACTGATCATATTACGGGCATTGATTATTGTATTATTTGATCCCTTTGCCAAACATACGGCGGGAATATGCCGGAACATGTCCATCAATGGTCCATTTGAACAGAACGTCAAATTAAATCCTGGTAATTATGTTGGAATTCCATTTAAGCGAGTTATAAAATGTATTTCCGGCTGATGGATCCTCCGTAGATTCCATAGAGCTATGTAAGAAAGAATTTCCTGTTTCATATGCAAATAATTGTTACTTAAATGCATTGTTAATTATAAAATAGCAAATTTTATAAGAGAACTATAAGAACTCACTATCCGAGTTACATTTCGATTATTGTTTTTTAATTGGTTTGTCTCAGAAGTCGCAAGTGATTGATTTAGCGAAGTGATAAAGGTAAAATTTGTAGAAACAAATTTGAATTAAGGTAACGGTGCTCCTGGTCAAGAACATCAAGCATAAGCGGTAAATAACCCAATCTATTAAGCCGAACTGAAGTCTGCGCAGGACATGCTACCTTACTGTGCGTTAAATAACGTATGTACATAACTTATCATGGCCAATTCGTTGAATATCATGGTAAAATTTGCTGTAACGAATTTGCTCAAAACGTTTAAGTGCGCCTTGCAAATGTCTGGAGTTCCTTCTCGGAATTTTTGTTTTATGACTTGCAGTTGAATGCGTCGCATGCCGTATAGCCACTTCTTAACATAGTACCTCTAAAGGAAGTTGAGTTTACTTAATTCGAGCGATCTAGGTGACCAGCGAATCCATCTTTCATATAACATAGGAAAAGTTCACCAAATAGTGCTAAACGACCGCCAGATTAAGGCTACAGGAGTAGCAACAAGGTCTTTATAATTATAATAATAATAATAATGTGTCGGAGGTTTAGCATCGATTAATAACTGCACAAGAGACTTGGATAAATCAGTACACCCCTGAAGCAAAAGCACTGTCGAAACAGTGGAGTGCCAAGGGTGCAATGGCTCCGAAAGGAGCAGACGGTGCCATCGGGTGCGAAGGTGATAGCTACTTTTTTTTTTTAGGATAGTCATGGAATTGTGATAATCTTGAAAACGGAAAAACAATAACGGGGGCACACTACGCATCATTACTTGACAATCTGAAGGCAGAAATTAAGGGAAAAACTGTTTCATTTAGAAAAAAAAAATGTTTTGTGGGAGGAATTCGCGAATTGAGGTTGGAATTAATGAACGACGCATCCTATGCACCAGATCTGATGTTCCCAGCAGCTTCTTCTGTTCCGTAGGCTCAAGGTTTCGCTCGAAGGACAAAGACTTTCATCTAATAAGGAGGCCATTACATAAACGTTGGTTAATCGCTGGGAAGAGTGCGTGTATTGAAAAATAAAATTCGATTTGACATAGAAAATACTTCTTCGTTTGTTAGCAAAGCAACGCATGCAAAAAATTAATTCTTTATTGTTATGTTAATAATATACACGAGGATAGAGTCACTACGATTTTCGGAGGGCATCGGTCATACCTTTAAAACTAAAATAACCCATATCACCCAGTACAAGTCGGTGTTGTTGGGGTCGAGAAAGAGGATGATGATTTCAAAAATATAGGTTGTTCCGCTTAAAAGAAACTTAACTTTGATCTGACATCTTGTATATTCCTCATTAATTTTACAATATGTGGCTTAAAAGTGCTCACAATGCTTGTAAATAACTTTCTTTGTACCTTTTATAATAGCATCGATACATCGAAGGTTCCACGGAAGTTGATCACCCTGTGTATTCCAAATTGCGCTGGAATTAACCAAAGCCCATTTCACATATGGGCCTCTACTTCATCAAATTCTCCTTGCTCCTTTCCTCTGCGAACGCGAACCGGGTTCTCGTGCAACAAGGTTCTAAACGTCTCATTACGAATGCTAAACAGGAAACGCCGCGCCCGTATCGAAATTGTTTACGTTAAATTAAGTAAAAGCGGCTCAACAATTCATCTTTTAATTACCGAGTAATTAGGACCAGGTAGTGCACGAAAAGCTCTGTTTTCTAATGCATGTGCTCTCTAATTCCAGCTTTCGGCTTCCCTGTTGGCAGGTAATGTGGCGAATTCGCGAAATCTAGAATCTGTTGTTTCGTCAGTTACCTCTACTACATGTACAGTACCCGGCTGCAATATTAGGGCCCCCTCGAAAATTGTATAATTTTACCTATTTGAAGGAATATAATCTGAAAATATCTGATAAAATAGATAGTAGGAGTAGAAGGTATTTACAATTTCAAAGGTCCTTGTTATTATGTTGTTAAAAATTCTTACCCAAATATATTTTTTGGGGATATTGGTCTCTGTACAAACATATAATCGGGGATTTTCCTTGGCCCACGCACGAATATTTTGAGTATCTTGTTCATTATTCATACGTAAAACAAATGGATGAAATGAAGTACCGGTCATGATTTGCTCTCTGTTGCATAATTTCACCAAGTATTATTTATAACCATGTTTTTTTTTTGAAATTTTGAAAACTACTGAATGCAATGTGTTTTATGTTATAATTAAGCCTGAAGAAACGAGTTGCGCTACACGAAATTAGCAGAGACTAGACAAGCTCGTGTTTATTCGTTTCATGAGAATGGGTTTTCCCGACAGTTGACAAAACACGAATCTGTCTAGTCTCTGCTAATTTCCTGAAGCGCACTGAAAATATACTTGTTTCCGCAGACTTAGCTACAATTTCTCTTTAGCATTGTGAAGAAACCAGAAACTTAATAAAAAAGGTAGAAACAATTTTGCATGCAACATTTAATTCTAAACAACTTTACACTGCAAACCGCAAAAAAACTAAATTATATATTCAATCCGTATGTTCGCGTCTGACCAGTAACACCCGGTATGTATTTTTTTATTATCTCACTTAAATTATAGGTATCCCCAATATTGTGGACAGGGACTGTACACCCTTCTCATTGTGCACTGCTGATAGAAATAATTGCTCATTTATTCGGCCTTATGATTTACACGTCTATTTGCAAATAAAATGCTAATTCTGATAAAGTTACTAAAACAAATATAAATGGTGGAAAATAATGATCAGACCCCCTAACGCACTTATTAGTAGAAATGAAGAATCGTTTTCTGGTAAAAGGAGTACTCATTCTGCTTCAAGTAGGCAAATCCGAAGCCGTATGCAGCATTTAAGTACCGGAGCAATGAAGCTCGCAATCGTGCCTTAGAAAAAAGCGCGTGTTCCATACAGTACTGTTGTTTACATTTATCTAAAGCGATGTACAGGTTTCGATCAAACGAAGTACTTCCAACAGTTAATCTGCCGCACCGTACTCTACTTCAAACATTCAAAGGAGCATCGTATGTATAGATAAAGGTTTTCCGAAGACAACCTAGTCCCTGAATGTGCGCGTAAAAAGGAACAGCTAACCGGGAAATTCGTGCATTTCGAGCGCCCCACCCGACGTTGGATAACGAGGCGGAACTCGCGCTACCAACGTTAGAGTATATAAGATCGAAATTACCAAACAGCCGTAATTTTCTACATGAATAACACAAACAGAAGCCGGTACCGGAGTCGTAATTTACGACCAATTAATTGAATTTCACTCTTAATGATAATTTACTTAGGAAATTTCTTCGGCGCCCCATTCGTAAGCGAAGTTTAGCCTGTTGTGGGGAAAGGGGAAAGAAAATGGGATGGGAAAACGGAGTCTTGCCTCAAGGAGGTTTGGAACTTATCGAATTCGGATATCTGCGAGGCGGAATGAACGAGAAAATTATACTTGCCAATTCATTTCAATGAAAGATTGCTGTAATAAAGCCCCTTCATTGGTGCTGGTGATTTTACTACTACTATTACTATTCGTCCGTTGAACTACGCGCTACGCCATCTGTACTCATATACGGGAGAAAGTCACAACGACGTTAAATATTGCCATATCGCGAGTTTGGCAGGGCAACGTCAATAGCGGAAGTCGAAGCTATAATTTTCTCCGACTAATGCTACGCTACTGGTTGATTCATGGTTTTGGAATGTTGGGAATTTGAAAGTGATATGCCGTTGCATCAGTGCATGGAGTGTACTTCATCATTTACCTCTAAAGCACATTTATTTACATTGTTAGTGTACATCTTAGGGCAGTGATTCTCCATTTTTTCGGTCGGAGAACACTAAACTCTGACACTTTCTTTACGCGGAACAGCTACAATCCAACATGAGCTTTAAAGCAGGGGTGGCCAACCTTTTTGAAATCAAGCATTGTTTTCCCTAAAGTCGAAAATCTTCTGACTGATTCTATCATAAATGCTGCTTCGTCGGTACCTTGATCCAATGATAATTTTAATGAGTATTCGAGTTCTCTATGGAATTACCTTCTGTTCAAAACCTAAGAGCTTTGCTGCTAATATCAGTTGATTCGTCTATGCTTAATGGAAAAGGGATCATCAGCGACCGTTAATGCTGCTTGACATGCCATTAATTCTTCTGCGTGCAAAATAATAAGGCCTTACAACAGTTCTTCAGGTTAAAATAATGTTAAAATTGTGTTGCTGAAACTCTTACTCCGTCGATATTTCCAAATCAACTCAGAAATAATTCTTGTTCCTTAAATTTTCTTTCTTTTGCATGATTCTAATTTCTACGCAAAAAAAAAACGAGCACATGCAACCGGTTCAAATGAACAAAATGTTTCTGATCGAGAACACATATTACACCATTTTATCCATCACTAATGCCTTTAATTCTGACAGCAACAGATGTAAACTTTCTCCAAAACCTTGGCTGGTGTAACTGTTTTTGATTGACACTTATATTTCGCTAAGCCGAAACCAATCAATCAAACAGCCAATTAATTGTGTTTGATTCCTACAAGGTTTCCTGGAAACATTCCAGAAACGCGCAATAAAGAAAGCAGAAATGATTTCTCCATCCATTCGCTGGCTTGTTAGTAAATTAATTCGTGGGAAAAAAATACTTAATATCATTCGTGAAACGGAAGCATCCGCCTAACGTTTACATAGTAACATTAGCAGTTTTCGTGAAGCGCTGCGCCGACCATTTCCCTAATTAAACATTTCGGACTATCGTGCGTCCATCTGGAAATAGATTAATTACACTCCATTTCGTCGTATAATCACAGTAGCGGCAGCCTAATGCTTCGCCAAATGTAATCCGCGTTTAACGGAAATGTCATTTTAATAACGCTATAATTAACAACGACCAACGTGTTGCGTTCGCTTTGGAAAAATGGAGATGGTGCGATAAGTGTAATCTAATTTTCTGGTGGATCTACCTGGTCCTTCTATCAGAATACGAGGTGAATTTAGAAAGAATGAAATTTATGGAGCGAACGCGCAGAACGCGTTGTAAATTAAAGTCAATTATCCTTATTTCTTAAAAGGAATAGCGGAATTAACTGTTGCTGGACTGCTTTAAATGTTTTAATGATTATGTGGCATAAAGGACTGGTCTTGATGTCAGTTAGAGAAGGTTTTCTCAACGTTTCAACTAGTGAGAGTGCCTACAGGTGTTATTATTTCTGTCTGCGTTTAATGTTTGTTCTCTTAAAGAAAGCCATGCATTAGGTATTAACTAGCTCAGGAAATTCAAGATTATATCTTAAAGCATGGACGCACGGGCTTTTGCCATTGTGTCTCAGAGGATAGCTCATTCTATGTATGTCACAGTCGAGGATTTGTACTTCTGGTTGGTTTCCTTCAGTGCTACTTTTTAAAAGCATTTTCTATAATGTTAGAGCGTTTATTTCTCTCTAGCTTAGTCGGTTTGTTGCTTTACGTCTTCTATTTTTATTATTTAAGATATTGTTACACACCGGCATTGCAATGGTTAAAATCTTTTTTTTTTCTTAATTTTACTTAAAAGATAAGCTTGGTTCTTTTAGAGTTCCAGATAATTGCTGCATGCATAAGACTGAATGTTAAAAGAGATGTGATTAAGCTAGAGACTCATGTAGCTTATTGTTGGAGTAAAATGGGAAAGCAAAAAATTCAATCAAAAAAATATTTAGAAATAACTGCTGCACATTATTATATTCAAGTAAGGCGAATCATTCTGTATATTATTCTATTTTTGAATGCCACTCTTAAATTTATGTAAACTTTCATCAAACATCAGAAAATGCCCAGAAATAATAACCAAAAAATAATGCTAAAATTGCCTCCACGTGGTACTGATAGAATCATTTACGGCAAAAGCAGTGCAATGAGAGAAAAAGAAGCTTTCTCACGGAAATGTTTCTGCCTACCTGTTGTGATATTAACTGTGTGTGAAACAAGCAGCGGTGCAAGGTGGAGTAAAAAGTACTCTCGAAACCACTGACTACGTAGAAACATGCTCTTGGGTAGCATGTTTCTTCTTTTCTTGCATCGCTTTTGTAGGTTATTCCATCCGAGACAACTGTCTCGAGGATCGATGTAATCTCGATACAGCTGTCCCGGATTAATTAATAAAACTTGTGTGGTACGGAATGTGACAATACCTTTGTGTTATTTGCCATACTACCGAACAGTCCTCGATATCATTATTCCTTTCATATAAACTATTTCGATTTCTTGTAGGAAGGCGTCTCTGGTGTAACAGAACAGATTTTTTTTGTCAAATTCAGTTATTTTTCGCAATATAGGCTTCTTGTATATGTGTGTACCCTTTCTCCAGCGCTACTCCCATTTTAATCTTTAAAATAGGCGTTTGTAAGTGTGATGACCTCAATTTCTCTCCTCTGAGAAAAACTTTGAGCGTAGGATACAGAAAAATGAAAAAAAAAAGATTTTCTTCGTAAATATTTTTATTTAACTAAAGGGTAAAAATGGCAACGCTACTTCGAGTAGATGTTGGAATTGTGCCAGAAAAAGTAACGTTTACACATTAATTTTAATGAAGGTATTTAGGAGACCAACCGCACTGTATGTTTTAAACTTACTTATCCGCATAGATTCATATGCAATGTACGATGGGAGGAAAGTATACTTGGATGGCTGGCAAGCGACGAAGCAGTATGAGCCGTGTGCACAAGGCTCACTTTCGTACAGTCCAAGTTCGTCCAAGTTTGCTTTTGTGCCATCATACATGAAGAAGCTCGCAATTGAGGTTTAGGGAAACGTTTATGTAGGAGTTTCTGGAGAATTATAGTGATTCATTTAAATCAAGCATGGAAAATAAAATTTACTGGGCTAACTCATTACTACATTCAAATTATTGTTCGCGTGTCTAAACAGCTGTCTTTCCTATGAGTTTACGAAAAGAAAAATTTACCTTTACTGATTAATAAAAGAACGTAAATCTCGAATAAGTTCGCTCAAAAAAAATGCACAAACAAATTATTCAACAACTCTTCCATATATTATGAAACGGTAATGATAACATTTTATTATGGTTGCATAGACCACTTATTTATTCTCCATGTTACACTCAGCAAAATAAGCTTTACTTAGAGCAAATCAAGTACGGACCGTCACTGAGAATTCGTTGTCCAATCTCACGCCAACGCACTGAAAAACAGATTACCAAAATGAACTCTAAACTCGGTGAACATCGCATTTTCCACAACCGTATCAATTAACAACGGTTTTACAGTCGGACAACGGACACTGTTATATTCCAGCAGCCGTATATGCAATGATAGTACTACAGAAGTTGCAATCTCAACAACGAGCGCCTATATACGGTACAAGTGCACAGCAAAGTTACAAATGGAGAGAGGTAGTGATGGTACCGTTGCACGGACCCGGCTTTGCGAACTTCGCGAAAGAGATCATGCCGCACGACACGGGAGACCCGCCCGAAATGACCGACGCGATCTCACCAACAGGATTAATTTATGAGCGCGGTTGGGCGTTCGTGGAGAAGAATGGGCGCTGCATGTAGGCGCCGTACAAACATTACGTGTACGGTACGTACACATACAATGGACGATGTAAGCGAGCGATAGCGTAGTTTGAGAGTTACGAATGGAATCGCCCACCGACGAACACGAAATGATACACTCTCTCTACGTTCTACGTTAATGAAATTCGACCGTAGCACGTATGATCTGGAATTTTAGTTAGATAGTGATATACGGAGAGAGTATGTAAAATATATAACGCAAGTTAAATACATGTACTCCCTATGTGAGGTGTCCAGCATATATACGCGGGTAGTCCGAAAAGTTTCCACCCATCACGGAGACAAGTATTCTTTGTCAAATTCTGACTTGGCACCGTGTTCCGCAGAATCAATACCTACCAAACCTTATTCGATGAATTCATTTCAAAATTACTGCCACAAGCCGCCTAACCATATGTTTGGTTGCGACCTCAGCGCGAGCTTCTAGCACGTTAAAATAACCGTGAGGACGAAGGGTTAAGAATGGGTTGCGTGGTAGACGGTATCAGACGCTAGAAGAAGCAGGCGATGTTTTTAAGATTTGCAATTTTTCCTGTGTGAACTGGTGGCTGGCATAAATGGTTTAACAGTTGGCTTGCAAGAATGAAAAAACAGAGCGCTTTATCAAAACCAGACACTGGTCAAAGACAAATAAACTTATTATTATTATTATATGCAAACATATAACCTATAGTAGTATCATTAATAGAACACCCGGTAAATTTATATCGATAACAAGTTAGTGAAATGTTAGTAATAGGGATAGAACATCAATGCATGTACAGAATATGTTCAAGGACAAAATGACTTCAGCGAATAGTTATCACCAATACGGCCATATGCAGTAAATCATGCCTTCAAGAACTCGAGCAAAGTCAACGGTGAGAGGACCGAACTAACTGGTACAATATCAGCGCAGCTATTGCGAGTACTGCTGCTGGTAGTCGTTTAGCGGTAGAAAATGCGGCGAGGATAATACACACCGCACACACGAGCCCATAAAGAATGACTTGTGAGAGTCCCGCTCGACCGTTAATTATATACCAACGCCTTCAGAAAGCAAACACAATTATACCAAAAGAGCGGCCGCTTGCTGTGCTTCTCTTTCCAACCGTTCTGCGTCTTTCTCGCGCCCCGTTCCAGGCAGTCACCGCCGCTCGAGAAGCTATTTCCCGTGAAATATGGCGTCTCTCGTATAGAAAGAGTCGAATAAGGCGTTTTTTTTTTCTTTCCGCGCGCAAAGAAGGGTGGTCCGAAGGCCCCGTACACACACGCGCGCGCGTGAGACATCTCCTGCAATTTTTCATTTTTGTATCTTACAGCAACAGAAGTGCCCGAGGCCAAGCGCGCGCGCCGTATCTAACCCGAAAAGATGATTAATTGTTTTTAATTAAATTTGTCAACCTCCCTTGACGCGGCTCTCTACCAACGCCGCGCGATTTAAATAATTCATTTTGGCAATTTCGGAATTGCCATAATTTAACGTTCTCCGGAGCGCTCGCCATAGACACCGTCAGACAGCGCCCTCTCGACGGGGAAAAAATGAAACTCTTCATATTAAAAGTCTGTTGTTATTAAGGTCGTTGTCGTCGACATCGTTCAAGCGTAGGTTGTAATTGTTATTTTTTTCGCGCGTCCTTCCGCTAGACTATTTTTCGCCCGTCACCCTACGCTCCTTCACGTCCCCGTTTCCCTCTTGTTTGCGCCGCCACTGCCGCGGTGACGACTTCGAGAGAGGAGAGGAAGAGGAGAGAAAAATATGCCAGTCACGATGCGCCTTGTTCCCTTCGCCTTTAACAAATGGCCCTGGACGATGGAAAAGAAAAAAGGATTAGGGAATTCTTTGAGAAAAGAACAAAAAGCGGCGTCGAAATGATGGCGCGATGATGGATGTTTAGCATTGTAGAAGTTACCATTCGAGATGTGAATTTCTACGTTGGTGTTGTTGTAGAGTCGAACTAACATCGAACAACGTAGTCATGTGACCCAGTTTCGTTGGGATTGCAGGCTACAGGTTCTTTTTCAGATGTTAGCGTTGTAAAGAAATCGTGACTAACTTCATTTGGTTCCGATGTAAAGCGATTTTTTAAATTTGACCTGTATTGGTCTCTGTACTGTAAGAAACATAAAAAAAATGAAAGTATGGCTTCACTATTAACATTTTCAATTATGAAGATCCAAGAGCGTCCGTTAAGTTTTCTATGCAAAGTGATTGGGAAACAAACCTTCCTAATAAACAATAATTTGACTTTTCTCTTTTCTAAAACGAATCCTCGATTTCCATCCTTAGGTGAGAGATTATTATATCACTACAAAGCTTTCATTGTCTCTAAAGTTTTTGTTTAGCATTCGTTATTTTTCTCCGTTGTTTTCTATCTTTTGATTAATACCACAGCCTCCCAGCCTTGGTCCCTTGTCTTTCCTGGCCTCATGCCATTCATAGTCTCCCTCGTCTTCTTCTTCCTGTTTTCTTTACTTTCTATATTATCCAACTACCTAACTTTCCATTTTTTAATAAATCATTTTCGTATTACTAATTAAAAGCATAAATTTTTGTCCGTATTTAAAAAAAGCCAGAATTTAAATGTAATTCTGTATATTTTTCAGACAAACATTGTTAAGTAAATACACAAAACGTATGACCTATTTCTCCTCCTTCTTCAATCCCCTAGCACTCGCCGAAAATTAAGCTTATTTTTGTTTCAAAAACGAGAAAATTGATTTTCCACGAATGCTGATACGTATAAATTTCAGGGAGTACAATTTTAATGCACGCAATTACCGAGCGATATTTATTTACTTGTTAAATCCAAGAGTTCCCCCTTACGATAACGAAAATGTATACAAAGCCCGGCACACAAAGCCCTCGATTTTCTTTCGAAACGAAATTTATACCTATACATGCTCGACCAATCTTATTTGATTATTTTTTAATACCGAATACATGAAAGTTTCGTCTTTCGCGGAAAATGCGGACGTTTTTGAAAGAGAAAGTCAGCGTCTGGAATCTCTCTTGGCGTTATTTTCCTCGATCAGTGAATTTTCCACCACGCCTTTTGCGGTGGAAAATGCGTATCGATCTTACGATATGATGTAGAAAATTCATTTCGTCACGCTGTCGGGGCTTAAAATATCATCAAGCTATATTGGATTAAGCCATTAAGGCGTTAGCCCTTGTTCTCTAACAGTACTTTAATGGGTTCGAAGCTGTTCTTCGGGAAGCTATTACGCAACTTGGGAAAAAGAAAATTGGATAGTCTGCGACAACGGCTTCAATCGGAGTTCACTTATTAATGCAAGTTAATAATCTAATTTTAAGTGGTTTCGATAGAATATCAGGTAAGATGATCTCATTGGAAAATCTTTATAATGCATTCGTTTCGTGGTAGAAGTGCAGAGATCGCTATTTGCACACCGAGGGGGATTCGTTTGAAGGTGACGAAATTGAGTGAAATCTCGGTTTTTTTCATTTCTATTTATCGCTGCATTTCGAATAAGGTTCACATTAGAGTGAGTTGATAAGCATTGAAAAACTTCTTCCGTCCATTAAGCTCGTTTTATCTCATTCCATTTTAGTCCCACACATGCACCTAAATCGCTTACTCGCAGACAAGAAAAAGTATACGCAAAAAGTCTCCTCGTATATTTGCCCATCCATTTATATTAAAAAATGAGTTTACCGCGCGAGGCCAAAAGTTAAAAGGAGAAAAAGGAACTAAGCCACAGTACATTTACTTGATTAATGTAAAACCGCCTACCTACCGGGCGCAAAAGTATAGAAGGGGATGGAAAAGAATGCGGCGGGACCGCAGGCGCATTTTTCCAGGTCCTCTCTCCCGCTCATTTAAGTTATAAATTATAATTTTAAATGAAAATATTTTTCGGTGAACTTTAAATCAGCTCTCCGCGTATTTGTCATTCTTAGCTGTAATTTGTCCGTAAACTATCTCACGTCGTATACACTTATCTGGTTCGAGGGAGGTTGGTTCGTTTTCGCGAAACGACGCTGCAGAAGAAGTCTGTGCGGATGGAAAAAAAAAGTGGAATCCTTGCAAGGGAAGTGTTTTCTCTTGCGGGCGAAATTTCTAGATTTATGGAGTAGAAATCTTAATTATATATGTACATATCTTACATTTTCATCTCTTTTTAAAACGTAATTTAAACTGCAGACGGTTCACCGTGATCTTCTGTCTTTCCCTAAGGTAGACGAAAATCTTTGTTCCCTTTATTCTTCAATTTGGTAGCTTTGTTCTAGCTTTAAATAGGTGCATTCGTTTTGCGCTGAATCAGCTTATTTCGCGTATAAAGAATAAAATTGCGTTGTTCATGTCAAATAAAATCGTCAGTACTGCAAATTGAGCTGTTATTATTATTTTACCAAGTCCAGGAATTAAATTTACAGCAATACATTCTTTTTTTATAAAGCGTATGACTAAGGAACTTTAGAAAATTCTCAATACAGTTCGCCCTATAACAAACGCCATGTTTGCTCATATATCAATAAACGTTGTCGCATGTATTCGTTTGAAATCTCGCCTATTTTTCGCCTGACATGATATACCCTACGAGTTACGGTTCACATCGCAGAAGGAAAGTTTGTGTTGTAAGATTGTTCCGAAGTCTTTCATACGACCCGACAGACCGTGAATTTTCTGGTTAAATGACTGGGGGTACGGGGACTTGATTGAATTCCGCTGAGGGAAATCGAACTTTGAGCATGATATACTTCGATATATAACTTTTACGAAAGCTGTAATAACGTATTATATTTTCAGCAGTACGATATGTTAAATAATCACATTTTCATAGAATATGTTCTGCTGTCTCCTGATTTTCTTGGCAAAGACGACAGATTTGATCTTCAACTTTTACTAGTTTAAATAAGTGGTGATTTAGGGCTATATGACCTATCTAAGGGCCACTTTGCTGAACGATAGTGTTATTTTTATTGTCTTTGGCAAGCCTGATATAAAAACTTTCGTCTGTTTTTGTTCAAAAATATTTTCCGCATGTGAGATGTCCCCACGTCTTCATTGCTTCCTTTATGTGGTGCTTTTGAAGACCATAGAAGGATTTTTTCATTTCAATCCTTTTGCTTGGGACCCATCGCAAAATAACGAACGTGGTTATTGCCCGTCCCAATTGCCTTAGATTGCGCACGCTTTCGTATATCAGAGCAAATTCGTATATGTAGGCCTTAATAACCTTTAAAATTGTTTGACTGTCGCTGAATATATTTATAGTCAGCAGCAAGCAGAAATCTCTGCTTTCCAATTCGTCCATTGCTACTTACAAAAGTCGAGATCCCAACAATGTCCCGTTAATTTGCGACAACCTGTACATATTTTGTATATTTAATACGCTACTTCCAACTGCAATAGGAAACAAAAGAAAATAATCCCGCTTCCAATACGTAAATAACAATAACAATCTAAATAACTTCGTACACCTTCGAAAGTAATAACGAAGCAGTTACATAAACTTTCGCAGTTCATATTATTCCACGCAAGCCGGGAATGATATTAGGCGAGAAGGGTTCGCGAAGTTCGAAGGACGCCCGGCGAACAATTGCAATTCTTTGGCGTACAGTCTAAGCATCGGCGAAAGTTTTAATGTTTTCATAACGCTTTAATTGCGGTGCGAGTTGCATGATTCTGACGTTATTTTGATTAAAAGTTATTCGTTCGTAAACAACGAGTAATTTTCAGTTTACTTCATTAATTATACGTCGGGGGGAAAAAAACGATCCATTCTCCCGAATACCGCCTATTTTTCCTCAAAACAAATTGCGAATTTCTCGGAAAACAAGAAAGTTCGCGGTAGTCGGTTGCGTAGGTGCTATTCATTTTGAATCGGAGAAGTATTGAAAATTTAAGCAATAGTATCTTGATGGGAATATAATAAGGTTGAATCGTGCGTATATAAAGTAATATTAGATTTGCTAGAATGAATTGGACATGGTCTGGTATATCGTTTATTGTTAACTAATTCTTCAATTTAAAAAGAAATGTAAACTACGAAGTTATTACCATTGACATATTCAAAGTTAGCTCGAAGGTGGTTGTATTCAATTTTTGCGCACGCCATAGATGGGTATGTTCCAGCGTCTAGATGTAGACCTAACCATTATAGGTACATATATTTGGCTGCCTCTTATTATTCTAAAACAAATTGTTTTCCCTTTTATGGCGAGTCATTCTGTTAATTCGCCGATGCTTTTATTTATTTAAATATCCAATTCTGAGGAACATTTGATTTAAAATAATGGAGTTGAGTTGAGTTGAAAAATGTTTTGTTGAGTAGTGTTATAAAAAGATTGAGATACTTCTGTCTAAAGAAGATGTTCAAATTGTTGGCCTTGTTCTCGGATACACTTTTCTAATATTTGTGTTAATGATTGACGGCATCATTAAAGTTATTAAAATGCACAGAACACATAGAAATTGGACAGTGGATGATTGGAAAAGGGTGCTATGGACTGATGAGTCAAAGTTTGAGGTGTTCGGACAATCAAGGCGCGTTTTTGTAAGAAGAGCGAAAGGCGAAAAAATGTTGCAGGATTGTGTAATGCTTGTGTAACTGTCAAGCAAGGAAAAAACTCTGTGCTTGTTTGGGGTTGTTTTTCTTACGCCGATACAGGAGACTTGAAGCGAATCGAAGGTATTTTGCGAAAAGAAGGTTATTTAGAAATACTGCGAGAAAATGCAACACCATCGGGCCAACCTCTAATCGGCGAAAATTTTGCATTCATGCAGGACAACGACCCCAAACACTCAGCAGTGATATGTAAAAATTTCTTAAATGAAAAAAAAGATAATGGCACTTTACAAATAATGACATGGCCGCCGCAAATCCCCGATCTAAACCCCATTGAGCTGTTATGGGATGAACTGGACAGAATGATCCGAAAAGTATGCCCTACCTCCGTAGGCCACCTGTGGAACATTTTACAAGAGGAATGGACTAATATGCCAAATAGAGTCTTTGAAAAACTAGTGGAGCGGATGCCCCGGATTGTGAAAGCTGTTCTTCGCGCAAAAGCTAGTTTTTTGATGAACGGAATGTTTAAGAGGTTTTTGTTTATTTTTCGTTAGAATTACTTTTTTTTACTTTTATACTTTAATTTTAATCGCTATTAATAAAATGCAACAAAAATTTTAGGTTTTGGAAAAATGAATTTGAATATTTTCTCTAAACTTTTGTAAAACGCGAGCAGTCTAGTTAGATTTTCCGCGTAGCGACATCCTGAAGGGGAAATTTGCGAATCACATCTGACGGATTGAATAATTCGTACGCCAACCGTTGAATATAACGAAAAGTATACGTGTTTTCTTCCCATGCGCGTGTACGTACATCAGTTTTTGCATCGTCGTCTCCAGAATCCTCAAAAAAAATACTGTCAACTTCAATTCGTCTACTCCCTGTACTCGCCCTCAGTTGATTATATATATTACCTTAGCTACACCCCGCCTCTCAAAAGTAACGTATAAAATTATGATTGTTATATTTTTGTTATTACAAAAATAATTTGATATTCACACCTATTTTTTGCTATTGTATTTCCGAGAGTTGACGAGATTCCTAGAATCAGTTATTAACATTTTATGGAGGTTTTTCAAAGCGTCTTCTTTTATGTTATGGAGCCAATTTTTTGAGGCTGCGGAGAGGGCAATTAGTTGCCAGTTAACTAAAGTATGCACTGGAGACAATTTTAAGACAGCCACCCTTGTATTTTTAAAATAAGAACAATTTAGACTAAGAACTACAATAGGTTCATTTAATCTAACAAAACATGTAGTTGCCCTAACAAATATTAAAGTTGGGTCAAAGATAAAGCGTTACTGTCACATACTTTACAGTAAAATTTATAAGAGCAACACATCTTAAATCCAACTACAATTTTTATTAGGGCAACTACATATTCTATATGGAGAGAGAAATTCCAACAATTCTTGGAGAATCTCAACTCTTAGCTCGCAGCCATTAAATTCACCATGGACAAAGAAGAAAAAGGAAATCTCCCCTTCCTGGATGTAATGGTAAAGAGACCAGAAGACGAAATACTACAACATGCAGTATTTAGAAAGAAGATGCACACCGATAGATATCTACACGCGAGATCTCACCATCATCCGGTGCAGAAGACGACGGTGATTAAAACTTTACTATCCAGAGCCGAAACCATCAGTGATGAGCTACATCTAGCCAATTAGAAGATACATCTGGAAAAAGCACTGGAGAAGAATGGTTACACTGACGTTGATATAAGAAGAGCCACCTCTAAAGACGACTATAGAACCACAGACAGGGATAGCATATTTCCATATATAAGAGGAGTTGCCGAAAATGTGGGATGAATCCTGAGGAAACACAACATACAAGTACGTTTCGGGACTGCAAAGAATAAGAATAAGAAAGAATAAGAGCAGGACAGACTAAAGTCGCACAGATCTACAAGATAACATGTCAATTGGGGGCAGTGCTACGTCGGACAAACAGGAAGAGATAGCGCAGTAAGAATAAAGGTACACGAAAGGAACGCACGATTTAAAAGAATTGAGCAATCAGCAGCGGCAGAACATATACACGAGACTGGACTTCAACAACGTAAATGTGACAACCACCACCAAGAACTATGGAAAAAGATTCATCAGCGAAGCCATAGAAATAAAAAAGAACGAAACAGTCAACAGAGAAGAAGGGAACCAACTTAGCAACACGTAGAAGAGTCTACTATCATCACACACTACATCACGCTCAGTGGAGAGGAAACTTCACGGTTGAATGCACCAACGCCGTCTATAAGAAGAATGTCGGACAACGGAGAATCAGCTCAGTTATCCTGAAGAAGCCGTCAGCATGAATGGCGAAACGTCGAGCGAAAGTTTTCACACACGGCGAAATCCGGAAGAAGTTAATAACAGTGACAGTTATACCGGCCGTGAAAGCCTACGCAGTGTTAAACGTGTTGTAATTCTAAGTACAAATTGCTCTCATTTTCTTTCTTTGTATATTAATAAAGACACTAGTTTTTTACGACACTGTACACACAGGTTGTAACCGGCTGTATGGATACCGGGTATCTGTTTGATGTTCGCGCTCAGGTGTTTGCAGTCGCAAAATCCGCTTTGTATATTGGGATAACGGAATCCTCTTTATATGATTCGTCTGTTACAATCAAACGTCAAGACAATATTCTCAATGTGGAATATAAATATTTAGAAGTAAAAGAACAAGGAGAGAGAAGGAGGAATGGTAAGGCAGATAACGCAGAGGAACGGTAGTTGGGGAAATATTCTTGATGCCGTAAAAGGTAACATTGCTGCCTTTATCTAAACTGACATTTGAAAACGTATTTCCCATAACCTTATTATCTGTAACGTGCATTGATAACGAATGTGAATTCGACAGCATCTGTAGCATTCAATATACAACGCACTATTTTGTTAAGTTTACCCAACTTCACACCTTGTTCTTGTTATTATGCAACATCAGGGTTATACTGTGCTCTTCAAAGCAATATTTAGCTGTTGTTTTATTATGTTTGTCCTAAAAATTAAAATTTTGACGCGGTTTTCTTTGTAATAAATTGCGCAGGCAGTTGCTAGTTAAAAGCATAAGAAAAGACGTGCGTGAAAATTAACGCACCGGTAAAATAAAATGTAAATAAATTGGAGATTAGATCATCGATAACTACTACATTTTTTTCGTTTATAGAACAAATGCCGACGCGCTTTTTAGTGAGGAAGGACGAACTAGCTCGGTTAGATGTGGAAGATATTTGCTTCTTTGTTCACCTACTTCGGTCGGTTGGTAAAAAACGTGAAAAGGTTACAGAAACAAACGAAACTAAAAACAAAATGCAATTTTATTGTATGTACAGGTAAAAAAGACAAAAATAAATAAATAAAAAGTTATTCTGGCCTAATATAACATACTGAACATTATTTTTTTTTTCATCGAAAAAACCTCCTTTGCTGTTAATCACCGCTCGAACTATTCTAGGCATTCTTTCGATAAGTTTTGTTAAAACGGATTGTGGAATATTAATCCATTCATGTTGCAGAATATTCCATAAATGTTCTTGTGAAGTTGAGCATATTTTTTGGATCCTCCTGTCCAGTTCATCCCACAACAACTCTATAGGGTTCAAATCTGGGCTTTGTGGGGGCCATGTCATTATTTTCAGGGTGTGCCGTTCTTCTTGCTCCTTTAGATAGTTCTTCCACACTAACGCAGTGTGTTTTGGATTGTTGTCATGCATGAATGTAAAGTTACGGCCTATTATACGCAATCCTGATGGCACTGCATGATTCTGGAGTATTGCAAAATAATTTTCCTTCCTCATTACACCCCGCACTCTGCATAAATCTCCCGCCCCAGCAAAGGAGAAACATCCCCACACTAACACAGAACTACGTCCTTGCTTCACTGTAGGCACAATGCAGTTCTGGATCACTTTTCGGTTCTAGATCTTCGGACATAAACTCGTCGATTTTACCCAAAAACCTCAAACTTTGACTCGTCACTCCAAAGCACGTGTTTCCAATCGTCTAACGACCAATCTAGATGAGAACGGGCCCAATTTTTTTTCCGACTTCGGGATCGTCCCTATATATATTGTATAATTCTACATGCGTATTTATGCGTGTATTTACATAAACCTAGCCCGAGTTTGAGGCATTTAGCCACCTCAAACCTGCGTATTAAATTCACAACCTGTTTTAGGCGTATCACCAAATCCAAATTCTTGGAGCCTTGAACATCTGATCGGGAAACAGTATCAGAAAAACCCGGATAGTACTTCGTATTGTTCTGAGCTACTGTCCTCTATAGAAGCCACAAGGACGAAAACGAAGTATCGTAGTGTGTGTAGCCAAAATAGCGACGGAAGAAAATTCTTGCATTTCTTCAGGTTCTCATTAATACTATATAAATAAAACTAAAAAGAAATAGTGAACTTAGGAATTGAAGTTTTCTCCCTATCAAACCGCAGCCCCCTATTTTCCAAGAATGTAGTTTATTGAATTATACCCTATACACCTACTAATAGAATCTTACAAACAAGGTATTGGTACACCAGCTGCATTCGACGGATATTTTAGAATTCCTTTATGTTCGATAATTCCTGCATCACTTACTACAACAGCACTTCGACGATGCCGTTTCAAAATCGTCTTTTTGCACCCGGTCCACGAGCGCTTAACACCAGAGAACTTAGACGAGATAGAAGGAGGTGCAGCACGTGCAAAAAGAAATGGTAGATTCAGAGTAATAGCATAGCCAGACTCACTCTTGCTATCGATTCTCTCGTGAGACCATTAGCGGGAAGGAAAGAAATAAAAGCGTATAAGGAGCTATTAGAGGAAAAATAATGTACGGCTTTGCATCGGAGTATATTATCGACGCGGCGAGGAAGGCTAGCAGCTGATGCTGAGAGTGTCCTATACGATCGTTTCGCTCTGCCCTACGCCGCGGCGCTATATCCCTAGGCTGACCTAATTTATTTCGGTGAAAAAGGGGAAGGAGGACGCGCGAGAACGAGAAAATATTGTGTAGGCGATAACGACTTCGGCAGGAATAACATTCCGTGTGCGCCGCGTGAAAGCTAGGCAAACATGAAACTAAACAGAAAGTTATGTATGTGTTGTGCTGAAGTGTACGATGGCAACACTTTCGCACCACCACATTGTCAACAATTCGAAGTTATCTCGTCGGTAATTACATTTTTCCCGAGTTACGTTGTTTGTATACGTTCTGGTGGCTTCCTACAACATGCGGCGGCGCATAATATGTGTGCAGGATGTTTTCCAGCTTTGAAAATCTGATACATCTGAAAAGCCGGTAAAAGGATAGACTGGGAAATTTTGTCATCAACATTTCGCCCAAATCGTTATACAGTGAAGTTCTTGCATTAGAAATAAACTACGCTATTTCACCAATGTGAGTACCAGATGAAGAAATACCTATCGAAGTAGAAACAACCATCGGAATGTTGTCTAATGGTAAGCAAAAGAAATAAAGTAAGAGGTACAAAGAGTGCTCAAGAAATTTGAACCACTAATAAGGAACATCGCAAAAACTGGGGAGATAGGACTAAAAGACTTAATAGAGCACTGATACTCACCGAAGTAAATGCAACTCGGTGGCTAATTTTATATTTGACTTTGAGTCTATCTGTCATTCAGGTGACTTATATCTAGATACACTACCCGACAAAAACATAGACGCGGTATCGTTTCTATTTACGAAACAAAGTTTATGGACATTATATAAAATGTAAATGAGGGTTATTAATACTTGTTATGTAAATAGTCCATTTATAGATATTTCTGGGTATTTATTGCTTTATGAGGGGTAATTGGGATTTTCCCAGATCAAAATAGGAATTTTAAATGCGACAAAAATTTAGACCCTGTGCATTTATTACATTAATATAAGCAGAAATGTTTTAATTTGATACTTCTCTTTATATGCAGCGGTTGTGCTGGTAAAGTGTACACATTTCACCACGAGAAATTATATTTTATAAAGTGTTTGCAATATGGGTGGAAAAAAGCAATTATCCTTGATAGAAAGGGGTAAAGTTCTAGCCTGGCAGCAGGATAGTGTTAGTAAGAAGGAAATTGCTCGTCGGTTACGAAGAAGCGATCATTGCGTTAGAAATTTCCTAAAAGATCCGGAAAATTACGGCAAACCAAAAGGCGACCGAAAGCTGTAAGTGAGCTGGATAAACGCATGATATTGCGGCGTGCATCCAATTCTTCTGCGTCGGCGAGAGTTATTGTAGAACAGGCGGGGGTACAAACACACGTGCGTAATGTTCAAAGGATTTTAAAGGCGTCACCGGTAATATCACGGAAGAAAATGTTGAGAGAACCGCCACTTTCGGCGAAACACAAAGAAGCGAGGTTGAGATTTGCTGAAGAACACGTATCCTGGAAGAAACAATGGGAAAAAGTTATATTTTCCGATGAGAAACGTTTTAATTTGGTTTAATTTTACCGGATGGATACTCGCATCATTATCATGATCTGAGAAAGGAACCAAAAGTGAAAATGACCAGACAATTAGGGGGTGGATCTGTGAGGATATGGGCAGCGATTGGATTTCGCGATAAAAGTGGGATAGTGTTTTGCACAAACAAAATTACATCTGTGACGTATAAAGACTTATTGCGTGACAATATTCTACGTTTTATAAACCAATGGGCCGGGCGCAATTTTGTTTCTCAGCAAGGTGACGCGCCAATTCATAAAGCAAAAACCATTACTGAACGGTTTAAAGAGAAAAATATTAAAACTTTACAGTGGCCGGCACGGACCGACTTAAACATTATTGAAAACATGTGGGGTGAATTGGCACGTCGCGTTTATGGCGGAGGCCGTCAATATTTCACGGTACAAGAACTGAAAACTTCAATAGTAACTCAATGGCAGAATATCCTTCAAAATTATGCCTTAAATTTATATAAATCTATTAATAACCGACTATTGGAAGTGATTAAGAACAATGGAGGATCTACGCATTACTGATCACTCATTTGTTGATTTCTGTTTTACATTTGCAACAGAGCGTCTAAATTTTTGTCGCAGAAATTGTTTAAACATTGGAGTAATCATTTATTATTTAGTTCATATATTACTCGAGGAGATATTTTTAAGTTTATTTTACTTTTATGACTAAAAACTTAATTAGATATCTTGCTAGTTTCGCAAAGAAATGTTGTAACCCTTAAAACCCGTAAAACGTCTTACCGCGTCTAAGTTTTTGTCGGGGAGTGTAAATCTCCAGTTAAAAGGCGGTTATTTGAAGAATTCAAAAGTGAGTCAAAGTAATTATTCAGAAATAGTAGAAGAGTCTCAATCAGAAACACATAAACATAACGTTTTTGAAGTGGAATTTCGATAAATAAGGTTAGTTGTCGTTTAAATTTTTATATCTTATTCAAACATTCATTTATCAATTCATTTGTCAAAGAGTGTTTTTTTAGAAACACTCCCGAATATCACGGCCCTCAATTTTCGTCCAAATAATTCCCGAGAAGTATAAGAAGTTTCCAAATTTTCTCTATTTTTCCCCACGTAAAACATTACGGTATATTACGACGAACGCAAAGATAATTGCTTGGTTTGGTTACGTTAAACTCACTTTGCCACCCCACAAATACCTACTATTACATACTTATTCCATTCAATAGAATTATCAGTAGGATAATAATAATAATAATAATAATAACAATATTCTACAAATATTTGATAGGCCAATCCTAAACTACCCATTTATCCGTCAAAGAAAAAACCTAACTCTCATTATTACACGTTCAATATTTAACGAATTCCATTTATATCTCAACCATATTCGGCTACCAACATTCCCGAACACGATTTACACGGCAGCGGTATTTAGACGATTGCGTAATAACACACAACATAAAGGAAAACGAACCTCGCCAAATATTGATCGCTAATATTTACGAAACGGATGGCTGTACCGGCGAAAAAGAACTTTCCATCAGATTTCTCTACGAACCAATAACTCGAGTGCTTTAAGCTCGTTCCAATAAAGTTTTTCATATCTGAAACTATTGACGGGGAGAATGGCTACATAACTCTCGTAGTTGTTATAAGTTTTCTAAACTTGCTGCTTTGACGAGAACTATACACAGCTATGCAAAAGAAAAGGACGACTATTATCGGTAAGGAAACGTTTCTACTCTGTCAAAAATTCTCAATTTTCGGCTCTTGGTTACGATATGTTGAGATATTTTTGTATAATATTTGTTCAGTAACTTTATCGGTACTTTGTACAATGGTTTACTTTCAATAGACTGATGTTTATGCCACCAACTTTCTAATTATGTAATTAGGGTTACCCCACGGCACCCAGTAACGGCTATTTTCATCTCATTCATCGATGAACAAAATAGGTTTGTGAAATATTCTGTTTTTTAAGTAATTTTTGAGCATTTGCGCACGCTCCCTTAAAGATACTTTAAAGTTATCTGCAACTAACCCAGTTGGGTGCTTTCTTAGCTTTTTTTCACAACCATTACTGAAACTGTTTCAGTTAATTTATTAATGAATGCAACGTCTCCTTAGAGACAACCGTATTATACAGTTCCTCGTGGAAAAGATGAATCGCATATTGATAAGATACATTTCTAGTTCCATAGCGTTGGTCACTTTTCTTACGTTAACATTTTCAAAAGCACTAATGTTATGATTGGCATTTATTCAAGCGGCTACCTCGGTTTTAACACTGCTAACAATACAAAACAATGCTAATAGCACAAAATAACAATGTATACTGGAAGCAATAAATTAATTGGAACGAGCCACAGCGAATTTTTCAGGACAGCTGAACTATTTATAAAGAATTACTTTTCGTCGTAAAATTAATAAAAATTCTCCTCATTATCGAAGGTCTATTTATTTCTAGAAAATCGGAAGCCAACTAAGAATAAGCTTCACACACAAGCAGGGCTTATACAATTTCAACTCAAACTCTAACAAAAGCTAACTTGGAAATATAGTCGCTAGTGTATGAAATTATCGCATCAAAGTCAACCGCAGGTCAATTTCGATCGGTTCTATCTTCACATTGATGTTTCGCGTGCGATGGCATTGTTAGCCGATTGCTTGACCGCCAGCAGTAAATCATTTAATCGTAAGCCGACGTTTAACATATTGCACGTCA
This sequence comes from Oryctes borbonicus, assembly GCA_902654985.2. Classification (NCBI taxonomy): domain Eukaryota; kingdom Metazoa; phylum Arthropoda; class Insecta; order Coleoptera; family Scarabaeidae; genus Oryctes; species Oryctes borbonicus. The sequence goes on from LR736875.1 coordinate 1,393,424, forward strand.
CGCAAAACAGACGGTCGCTTGACAATCGGCGGCCCGTACTAGGCGCTATTAATTTCGTGAGCTTTCTCGCGTAACACATCCGAATGAGTATATCGAATTTTATGTTAATCAGCATTGACATGGTGTAATTGCTGATTGCGTTGATTCGATTAGTGACTCTAGAATCCAAAGTTCCATTTCGAAATCGTATTGGATTTAGAAATTTAGTTTTTTCAAAAGCTTACCAGCAACGTCTTTGAGGTCTCAAATCCAACAGATTACTTCAATGGTTCGCAGTAACGTTTGACACAAAAAAAATCACATATAAAGAGGAATTAGAACGTAGACACGCATTTTATTAACGCCGTTAAGCTTCAACATGTATTTCCATCTATCATAGGATATGTTCGTTTCTCAAGAAAACGCTGTCGTAAAAGACCGACACGCTTTCGCGTCCCACAGCTGAATATTATTTATATGGTAATTACACCGCCACTACTAATGGTGGAAATAATTCAAAATACATATATTCTTGTCGTTAATGTATTTCGTACCAATATTTCCTTATAAATTACACGCCACCGCTGCTTATAGCTCGGTTTCCTAATGGTGATACATTATAAATTTATGATCCCTTTAGCTGAAAATTGAAACTAAAACAAACTCTAGCTTAGGTAATTACGCCATAAATAAAATTAAATTGTTATAATCTAATATAAACGGGGATGGCATTGAATTAGCGAAGCTGTTAATTTCATTACAAGTTCGTGCATGCATATTATATTCAAGGATGTTATTTATGTGAAATTGTTTATTATTAAGCCTGGCCGTAGAAACAGAAATTTCAAGCTACAGACCCATTTCTATATCGTCATCTTTCGTTAGAATCCTTAAGTATGCAATGCTTAATCGTCCAAAGAATTTCATAAAAATAGAATAATTTATTAACGCAGTGACAATATGGGTTTCGAGCGGATAAATCGACATGTTTGGTAGTCTGATGATTAAAGTTCGCCACTTTCCGTGCGCTTCACAGGCGTCAGTATGGAAGCGGTCGTTCGGGTGTATGATTCGTAATATATGCGCAAATTTTTGCTTCGCATATTAGACTATGAGATGGAGTGTAGATGCGAGACTACCTTGTTACTGACGTAAGTGTAGAAGTGGAGAGATTTATTCTATCTGGAATGTGGATTTGGTTTTCTGCGATTAAAGCAATATGCATAAACATACGAAAAATAAGAATAGTACATATTATCGCAGCGTTGTACGTATAAATAAAATCGATAATGTGTGAAATCCGTGATTTTAGAGATGCGTTATCGACGACATCTTCGCGCTTCGCTACGCTCTCGTGCATTCCAACCGGCCGCCGACCACATACTGGATGCGTCGCTTACTGAAATAAGATCGCTTGCGCATATATTACGAATTACGCATCCGAACGACCACTTCTATACCGACGCCCGTGAAGCGGAGGGAAGGTGACGAATTTTACTGATGATATGGCAGTACTTTGTGCTGGTGATCAAAAACATAGATAGATCGCTATTCTGATATTTCTGATAATAATAATAAATAAATAATAAAAAAAAAAATAATAATAAAATGAATAAATTGAAACTATTCATTTAGCTATGTTACTTGAAATTAAATCCAGGTTCTACTTTAAGCAACAGTGGCTACTTCTCTAAATCTCGACCACGAAAACGCATTTACGACCTTCCTGAAATAAATAGCAATGATCCTGGTGAAAATATAGGATGTGCAGTAAACAATTCATCTCCTGTGAATATTTGATAATACAATATGGAGACGTAAAATCCATTAAGGGCTTAGTTTTGTCCGTATACAGCAAAGTTGAGCATTATTTGGTTGAAATCTCATCTGAGTTCTGAATAATTTTTTTTTACAAATAATTTCATTCGTGAATAACTGATATTCTTGGACCATGAATAATTTTTTTTTCATGTCGTATCATACCCTGAAAATGTCTGCGCTGAATACGTTTAATATTTGCTTTTAGCCGCACTCTTTATTTGCTATTATTGGTATTAGCTTTAAAAATACGGTTCACCCCAATGATGATTTATTTCTACAGCTTATGAGGCAAGGAGAAATCTTGGGAAGTCGGACAGCATGTCTGAGAAATTTAAGTCGTTAATACATCGTTCAGCTATCTAATCTACGCAAACATTCTGTTGCTTTTTTCTTTTTAACCCGTTTTTGTTGAAATATTCAGAATTCTTCTTTTTTGGGGGCGAAGGGAGGGTTGTACCGGTGGGAATCCTTTTACCTTTTTAAATGTTAACTCGTACCAATGAAGGTGTACAAAATAAAATAGAAATGTTTGTCCATCAAATTCAAAATAATTTGATTTGGTTCGAGCACATAACACTGCAACCATCCCTCCAATCAACGTTGCCATATAAATAGAGTGGCGACGATGCGCGCAGTTTGTCATTGGCATTACATTCGGTGGCAGGCTAAGTCTCGTATGTGTGTAACTCGCCACGTAGAAGGTAGACAGAGAGCGACGGCAGTACTAGCCAACGAAACCAATTTACAACGAACAATCGTATCGAAAACGTACTTAACGATTAACTTTTAATTTATCTACGCTACTGCATACACCCGATCGATGCTTGGCTGACTAACACTCGCTAGCAAACTGCATCGAGCGTCCTCACTCTACATATAAATCATAAATAAATAAATAAAGTATTCACGCTTAAAATTAAACTTGTTACTAGTATTTCAGTACAGAATAAAATAACATTAACGTATAATCCACGTACACTTATAAAAAAAGCAATCTCCATTCTGTTGTTTGTTTACTAAACACGTGTTGGATACACATGTATGCACACCATTTAAATAAAACGTTTACCTATACAATATCATATTCAGCCCGACAAAATTTCAGATCACATGGATGCACCATTCGGCATACGGGGGAAAGAAAATAATTTCACAAAATGTTTACACGGCTGAATTTCCTGTTTGCGCGCGATACTGCCGAGATTGGTGTCAATCAAACGCGCCCATAGAACCGTACGCCCGACGTCGAAAAATCAATCCACCAAATTAATTCAGATTTTAATGCGTTTTCGCCGTTTCAATTTGTTATTTTGGCGGAACGTCACATAATTCAAAATAACTTTCAATGCGAAACCGATGCGACTCCGCGTTGCGAACGAAATAGGTTTTGCGCGCACATCCAACCAACGATGATCAAATTGTAATTTATAAAAGGAATCCGCGTGTATACGTGCGAAGGTACGCGTGTTTATCGATATTGCAAATTGAATAACACAAGATATTAAATACTGTGTGTGTTACGGGGCTGCATAACGCAGAAATGCTTGGATTTCGTTTGTTTATTTACAGCAGATATTTAATTTATTGGCTTATTTATTGGTCCGGAATCATCCAATGTGTTCGGTAGTGTTTACTATTTAGCTACATCGCGTATGAGCTATTTAATTCCAGTAATGCAGACGATGTAAAAGGGCTGATTGCATTCCTGGAGTGCTATAGGATTTGTGATGCGTGATACTAACAGAATTTGTTATAACCTAGAGCCTATCTTATTATTTTAAATAGAATAGAACACACTGTATTTGATTACATTATCAGTTCCTCCATTTAAAAAAAAACAATGTAATTTGTCAACTTCTAGCAAGCTTCGAGATAAAGATAATGTTGTATAGTCTGTCCATATTTCTAACAAACTTGACTTTTTAAATAGCACTCGATCTTCACAAAAGAAATGTTTACCGACTGTTATAATTCCTTTCGAGCACGGATGGTTAATAGGGACGTATTCGCTAAGATTGTAATAGTAAAAGTGTATTATAAAGAGATTAATGTTCGACTGAATAATATATTTATTTATATATATATAAACATCCATTGTTGGGGAAATAATGATAAAAATAGATTCTTGATACATAGTATAGGAAGCGTCATTACAATTATAACAAAAATAAAATACAAGTTTAACAATAAAATCAAATAAACTATTACAATATAAAAATTTTTTATTTCCAATTTTGTGCTTGACCCATTAGGTATTTTAATAATTTATCGATAGTGGTAACTGGCATTATCCATAACAATGACACTTTTTGGAGGTAAAGACGAACCACTCTTCAAACAAGACAAACAATTTGTCATATTTTCATGATAATCCAACGACGAAGATTTTATGTTCTTTGCAGAGAGTAATACTTCACCAACCCAGCTGGACACCGATCTCGCATGTGCAATAATTATTCCTTTCCCTCTTGACATAGGAACATGAAGGGAACACATTCCCGAACCATCATCCCAACCTTCCTTGACAGTATCACGGGTATCGTACCATGTTTCGTCCAAGTAGCAAATGAAACGTTTCTCTTCTCTGAATGCCTTCACTTTCGTCAGGTACTCATCCCGTAGTAGCTGCAATCTCTGCGATTCCATAACTGTTTGCCGCTTATTTACTACGCGCAACAACGTAGTGTACAACACTGCAAACTATGGTAAGAAGTTGCACAAACTTCGCAATGTAGGAACCTCATTTCTTTTATAGCACCGGCACATTTCTCTTCTCACAAACATAATAATTTCTCAACTTAAGAAACTTTAATTCTTCCTAATACGGACCATTACCTAATTTACATTATTTCTCGATACCTGCGACACCAGGTAGTGGATAGTCCCCGATAATACTTTTAATCCCTCAACAGTGAAATCGTTATATACACTTCCGCTCAGTGAAGTGCGGTCACACAATAAAAATCTATTATATCACACTGTATACAATTATTAATACATAAAATTAGAAAAATATTAAGCATACACTCTTTTCTAAGGGATTAAAGCCATAAATTATTATGTAAAGTAGAAATATTGCGACGACCACAATACAGTCCCTTTTATTATCATTCCAAGAATTTCTCGGAAGTACCGATCTTTTGAAACGGCTCGTTTGAGGATTATTAACGAACAATACGTTTAGGAAATATACCGCAGTATCACTCTTGTTTATTTATCACAGGCGTAAAGATATAAATTTGCTTCATTTTACTGTTAAACGTGTGTTGGTGTGCATCAAAATTGACTTCAAAATGGCAACGTGGCAAGCCTACCAGTGTAGAAAAACGTTCACGCATTATTACGCTGTTTGAAGAAGGATATTCGGGGCGACAAATTGCTGAAAAAATAAATATGAGAAGTTCAACAGTAAATGACATCATAAAGCGATATCGGATAACTGGAACTATAGAAAATCGTGCTCGTCCTGGAGCAACTAGGAAAACAACAAAAGCTGAATATTTGAGAATTGTATTATTAAGCAAACGCAATAGAAAATTAACAGCGCCACAAATAGCAGCCGAAGTCAATCGCGGCTGTGAAGAACAAGTTTCGGCGAGTACGGTAAGACGTCGACTTCAACAAGCGGACCTTCATGGACGCATTGCCATTCGAAAACCCTTATTACGTCGGGGCAATAAAGCAAAACGGCTACAGTGGGCCCGTTCTCATCTAGATTGGTCGTTAGATGATTCTAAACACGTGCTTTGGAGTGACGCGTTAAAGTTTGAGGTTTTTCGGCAAAATCGACGAGTTTATGTCCGAAAAGATGGTCCCGGACTGCATTGTGCCAACAGTGAAGCAAGAGCGTAGTTCTGTATTAGTGTGGGGGTGTTTCTCTTTTGCTGGGACGGGAGATTTATGCAGAGTGCATGGTGTAATGAGGAAGGAAAATTATGTTGCAATACTCCAGAATCATGCAGTGCCATCAGGATTGCGTATAATAGGCCGTAACTTTACATTCATGCATGACAACGACCCAAAACACACTGCGTTAGTGCGTAAGAACTATCTAAAGGAGCAAGAAGAACAGCACACCCTGAAAGTAATGACATGACCCCCACAAAGCCCAGATTTGAACTCAATAGAGTTGTTGTGGGATGAACTAGACAGGAGGATCCGAAAAATATGCCCAACTTCACAAGAACATTTACGGAATATTCTGCAACATGAATGGATTAATATTCCACAATCCGTTTTAACAAAACTTATCGAAAGAATGCCTAGAATAGTTTGAGCGGTGATTAACAGCAAAGGAAGTTTTTTCGATGAAAAAAAAAATATAATGTTCAGTATGTTATATTAGGCCAGAATAACTTTTTATTTATTTATTTTTGTCTTTTTTACTTGTACATACAATAAAATTGCATTTTGTTTTTAGTTTCGTTTGTTTCTGTAACCTTTTCATGTTTTTTACCAACCGACCGAACTTATCTGAACGGCAGTGTAGATGGACAAACTATACACAAGTAATATCGCCTGACTGTGTACCGCTCTTCCTACGCATGCCGCAGTATCGTTTGCGATAGAGGCCACAGTCTGGTTATAATACGGGGTTATGTAATTACATGTATCATATTTTAAAAGTTAAAAAATTTCGTAATATTTTAATAAGAGTACCAAAAAACCTGTAGATTTTGACAACGTACGAATAAATTCACTAATTCTGAGCTAAAATCCCTTTTTTCTACTTTACAAACATTCGACCAGAAAACATCTCCTCAGTATGTTGCGAATGCATTTTACTCTTTATAATTTGTTATAATTCATTCTATTTATGTTTCGTTACTTCTGCAAAAGGAACATAATCAGCATGTTTTCTTGAAACAGTCGCGCGACTTGAAAGATTGTTATGCAAATATGAGGCTGTAATGAGCACTGTGTTGTAGTATAGTACCTTGAATATTAACGAAGTCGTCGTTATAATAAACAAAGAACTTATTTCGTATCCGTCCGACAATTAGGCAAGTTTTCTTCTTCGCGTAGAACGAGGTAACTACTTCTGCAACTGCATCTTAATGACTTTATTTTATGCACAAACAGAACCAACACTACCATTCACGCCGGAGGAAAACTCCCTCTGTGCCTGTCATTATTTTTCTTTGCCTGCGCGAAGAAAGGCGGCCAATTCTTCAAAGGTCTACCATAACTTTTAATTAACCCCCGGTCAAAGTAAACGAGTTAGTGCGGAGGTTTCGTTTGGGGCACTTGCCGGAAGGCGTTTTATTTCTTGTTTATTTCAGCCGCAAGCTGGAAATCGTATACAATCCTATAAAGTTTTTAGAACTCCCGCGTAACGGAAAATAACTTCGGCTTTATGGACGTTTAGCTGGATTTTATGAATCGCGTTACATACTACAATGTAATGTTCACTTAATCGTTGTAACACATAGTCGTACGGATAGTTAATCGCTTTATGAACTACAGCACGAACTTATGTAGCTTGTGGTTACGACGTTAATAGGATTGATATTTTGAAAAACTGCGTCATTGTAAGTAAATATTTTGACGTCGGTTCATTACCATTTTGTAATACATGTTTCAAGCTCTTTTTAAAATAAAGATTATTATTAATTTATCCCTACTACTTACTTACTGCCTCATTACCCGCAGCAAAAGATGGCGCCCACCTCTGCCGAAATAGGACAGAGCGGCTTCCTCATAGAAATTTAAATAATGTATTTGCAAATACAACGCCGGTATGTACACTATTACTACAAGCACTGCGACGATAGCAGTAGATGGCGCTGATGTCGCCAGCTACATCCGAGGTAATTAAATCGACGCAGGACGAAAAGCTGTAGTATATCTCGCCGTGCCGTGTATACAACGTTCGGGTAAAAAATGGTCCAGTCGATCCATCGCTCTTGACGCAAGAAAAAGCTTCGACGAAGCTGTTCGCTGTGTGTCGAAATTTGCATAATTTAATAGAATGTTCAATTGAGGGCACGAGGGAGATTCAATCCTCGTCCCTTTCTATCGGAATAAATATGCGACCTCTTTCCTCTCGCGGTTCGTACTATCGTCTCGGTACGAATACGCTCAATAACGACGTAGGAGCAATGAAATATTTATTGCCGGTCGTCGTAGTAGAGGGAATATTATGCCGTCGCGAAAATTAATGTGGATGCCTCGCCGTAATCGAAGTTGTTATGCAGCAAATTGTCTCCTCGTGAGATACACGAGGAGATATGTAGATTATTCGTAATGGAAAATAAGCAAAGGGATTATGAAAATATCGCTACTGAATAGAGTTTCTCGTCGTGCAATCAATTAATTATAAAGATGAAAGGATATCTGAAAATATACTAATTATCGCCTGTTCATAGAAAAATTTTTAATTCATAGTTAAGTTAATCTTGAATTAAAATTTAATTACGATATTTTTGTATCGTTACTTTAACTCTCATGAAAATAAAAGACTTACGTAACTCAACTTCGAAGAAAAGCAGTTTTCGTTAAAGACAGGATCTGGCATGGAATGCGGAAGTATTCATCTTTGCTTGAAGAAATAGAATTTGTGTCCCTCAAGCAATAATTTCTGCGACTTCCGGTGCTCGACTTCCCAGTCTCCATACATACGCACCTATGCCAAAGCATTTCCCATTTGATGGCGCATTTACGTGTAAAATACCCAACCATGGTATTTGAGTAAATGTCTTTATCCTTTCGGACTGAACAATGTCTGGCACTGCTGCCATCGTTGCTACTGTAGACGTAAAAATGTAGAGGATGTGGTGGAGCAAAAAAAATTAGTCATGGAACTACGCCCTCGGGGCTGTGGCGTTCAGATAACCGTCGATGTCTCCCGTTCGACTCACGTTCTGGAAGGGCGACGGCGAGGTCACGTGACCGACAGATAAGACGAAATTGCCCGCTTCTTGCCGTGCGCGATCCACCATATAAGAAACGACGAAAGCGAACCGGCGGTTTTATTATTAACAAATCGATAGCCGTCGCGATGGCTATGTGTTATTGAGGCGATGCTGCGACTGGATATTCCCGAAAGCAGGCGCGATAGAAAGAACACACGGCCGGAGAGATATTCATTTTTGCCGCGGTACAAAAGACGAGAGGACGTTTACAAACTATTGAATTCGTAAATTGGATTTTAGCCGACGTCGGTAGAAAAAAAAAACGAAGAAGAACGGAGCGAGCTGCCAAGATACGTTAGATAAAACGTTGGACGTCTTTGTTAAGGGCATGTAAAAGACTGTATTGTTAAGGAAAACGGAGCGTGTAACCCAAAACCACTTCTTTTTGGTACACTCCTGATAGCAATGTTCCGATCATTGGAATGAACGTCGTTAGTAATGATTTTTGCTAAAAGCTTTCGACGGGTGATGACGCGTTGAAAAGTGTCATGAAAATTTTTTCATTGCTGAAAACCACTGAAATTCTACGGGCTTTTGTAGATAATCTATGTTACTTGGTTCTTTTACTTTGATTTTAGTTATTTAAGTGAACACACTGTAGATACGAGCAGTGTAGTTCTAGACCAAATTGAAGACAAGGTTATCGGTTTCGTACTTTACATACTTGTATCTTCGCAGAACTTTATGTCACACAAAGCGCTACAATATAAGTCATTAGTCCTAGCTTCCGGCTAATACGCCAAAATAATAAATTAATACCACAACCCCAGACGTTTCGGAGCCTGACCCTCCTCCCTGAACAAATTTGCTTTTCGGCGAAACGTAATTTTGTACTCGAGAACATTAGCGGAAGGTCGCAACATCAACTAGCGCCGACTACGTCCGGCGCACATTAATACGTATATAATTTGATCTAGCGGAAAATTAATTGAATTGTGCAAAACTTTCTGCAATCATACGATATGCGCGGATGTATATATGGAGGATACTGTACAGTGTTCGAGTTTCGGCAAGTTTTAAATGAAATATTTTGATTAATTTACAAGATCGCATGGGAGAGATTCCCATAACTTTCCGACGCTAATTTCATTCGTATTTCCAGGACGATGTTAACTAGATAATTTCAACTTATTAAGTTAATTAACGAAATGCTAACTGGCTTGGTATTTTTTTAATTGTTGTGGAAATTTCGCGGAATTAGTAATCACTTGAATTAGGCGATAATTCGTTTGGGGAGTATCGAGTATTCATTTATTGAATATTACAGCCACTGGTGGCTCGTGAGATGTAAAACCGTTCAGATATTTTTCATAAAATGGCGTCATACGGTTGCATTGTTACAAACTACAGAACGACATGACCATGATATGCTACGAAGCTTTTAGTCATTATAAATTTTTTAATAAGTAATAATTGTTTACCTTTAAAGGAATTGGTTTAAAGTCGAGAAATTAGGAAATTTCTTGAGACTGTCCAAAATTCTTGTCTTTTGTCCTGACTTTGGGACCGTGAAGTTGGCTCTCGATTTCTTAAAATTTGAAAACTTTCGCGTTTCGCGTTTTGTGTTGATTGGTGTCGAAAAAATGTTGTTTTGTGCTCATCCCGTTCTCGAGATATTCCAGATTGAAAAAGGGGAGCCAACTTCCACTTTCTCAAAATTCGACCAAGCCATCGTTCTGTGCTGATTTGTGCTGTAAACATTTAATTTTGTACTCACCTCCCTCCAGAGATGATCGAGAAACAAGATATACGGAAATGAGGGCCGTTCAGACACCGCTCCAATTTTTCGATTTTTGCCGCAAAAATTTCTTTTCAAAATTTCCTTCCAAAAAACTTCCATAAAGAGAACATCGTCTATCACAGATCGTGTACTATTTCGCAGTATCATGATTAAAGTTCGCCACTTCCTGACTAGACAGACTCGTGCTTATTCGTCTCATAAGAAAGGGTTCGTGTTGCCTACTGGTTTCTCCGAGAGTCATAAAACGCGAGTCCGTCTAGTCTCTCGCACGGAAAGTGGCGAACTTTAATCATGAAGAACTTCTTTTGTTGGCGAGGATAACGAAAGAACTACACAGCGTCTATCGCAAATGACAATCAACCCGAACGACGACCATTTTACGCTACCCCATGTCCCAATTCGAATTCGTAAACGCGGACGTCTCCGGTCAACGTAACAATAGCCGCCGCACAAATGAATACCGACATATTTCGTCCGATGTCGAGTCCAATTCGAATATCCGTACGTAGGTAGATACGAAGCTATGTATAAATTCGGCTCGATCCCTATCGAAAATGTCATGCCATTTAAATATCTTCATTGACCCCAGCGTTATATAAACCAGGTCCCGCGTTTCGGGGCCCGACATCACCGAAATTGTTATTTAGGATTCTTATCGGCGGGAATAAACATTCGTACAGAGGGCCGCTACGGTCGTACATGTTCAGCGAAGACAAACGACGATCGCGCAGTGCCGCCTACGTATTATTAAAATGAATAGTTTATAAAGGTTATAAGGGTTACGCTATACGCATGAAGAGGGTAATTTGCCAACCGTAGGGGAAAAGGCAGCAGAAAGCCCCAGAAAGGCTTATTTTACGCATTGTGTTTAGTGGTCATAAAAGACTACTGCTGAAGGTAAATACTAACAATTTTGCTTGGTATTTCCATTGTTAATATTGTTATTTAAATGAATTGCATCTTTATAGGGCTGTTACTGAAGGTAAAAGAATCGATATTCTAAAGATATCTAATAAGACCAAGATAGTCTGAAAAGCTGTCTGTCTCGGAAACAAGTAGTCTCTTTTGTCAAATTTAGCTTTGCTTATCACCTGCTCTCATCTCGTCCAAATATGTAGTAGTTTGCATTGTACAAAATAGGCGTTTACGAATGTGGCGGTGAAAATTTCTGCTATCCAGTTTGTTAATTTTTGCCACGATGACCACTAATGATGGGAAGTTTGACCATAGATAGACAAGAGTCCAAGATCAGCAGATGTTTCGCCTAAGCTTCAGTACATTTGCTACTGAAGCACCCAGCAAATAATAAAAAATAGACCACCACCTTTGCTTCGTCTCATAGTGAAATCAGAATTTAATTTGAAAGTTCGTTAGAGAACGACGCGCCGGAAGAAAATATTTATGGCAAACAGGAGTCAAAAGTAAACGGGGGGAAAAGCTATATCTAATGCTCAACCATTAAACTCAGACGACCGTACAAATAGCAATTATTGGAGCAGATGATGTAAAATCAATCATACGATGGGAGCGCATAAATCCACCATGAACACATGCACATATACGCTAGGTGTATACCATCGAACCAATACCGTATTTGTTTGTACAGCTAATGGAAAACGCTTATAACTACGTCGGGCTATTTACATACGCGGACGAAAGTTATTTAAATAAGAGGGAAGTAATTTTAATACACACGAAATTTTCGTGTTTTCCACGGGACTGAGGAAATGTACTTTTAACTCGTGAATATTCATGAGCTTCGCCGTTTTATCGAAACAATACTCCGGACTGTGCCGCCTCACACCGGCGTCTCCCTCGTTCATTTCTCTTTTTTCTTCGTTACTCTTGTTCTTTTCATCCTTTTCGGTTCTCTCTTCCTCCGCCGCGCAGCTTACACATATACAACCCCTTTTCTCACAACCGGCGTGGTGGTTATAAATGTGAATGTGGCGTCGCCTCTTTTTTATAGTTCCGAATTTCGTATTTTGTATTTCGTCCGAGCGTATCTAGCCTATCATATCTTATCGTTTTGTTTTTTTTTTCATCTCTGTTTCGGTTTCATTTTCGAATTTTAATCTCTTAAGTATAATTTTTATGATATACAACCGTTATTGTGTTTGGCCGCGAAACAGTCAAACCACGAAACTCGACTTTAAACGGAAAATGGCCGATTTTCACGCGAGTTTCTGCTAGTCGTTTACTGTTTTTTTTTTTTTTATATCTTTTTGTCGCTTTCCGGTCGGATATCTGATTTTAGATAGGAGCTATCTGGATGGAAAATTTCATACTAAGCAGTTTTCAGTTACGTGTGCTATAGCAAATATTAGCTTACCGGTCAGACACCGAAGAATGAATAAAACTGAGAATTCAATACACATATTGACGTTACTATTAAATACGAAAGAAAATAGGTATGGAAATTTCGCAGCGTTTTGTGACGGATAGGTTAAAGTGTAATGCTGAGATTTTAGCTTCTTAAAGCTGACACCCAAGAGTTCTAGTTTATGGCTATGAATGGTGTGTGTGGTGAGTGGTTATGGACTTCGAAAAGGTCAAAGATCTCAATCATACACCTTTCCTCTGCTGCAAGGTGCAACGGTGCTGTAAGTATCGGCTCAATGTGAGTGATACTACTTTGCTTACTCTTCCTTGGTTGCAATTTTAAGGTCAGCCGTAAAGGTGGTGGTCTCTCGCCTTAATCGCCATGATTTTTTTTGGATGGAATTCCTTTAGCGCTATTACCTCTCATTATAACTATTTGGAGTGTCAGATTTGTAGTCTTAGTGGGAAACAGGAGAAGGTCGATGTCTTGCATACAGCTCGTCGTATCTACATAAGTCCTTTGGTGAGCACAGATAGCAATCTTCACCGTTACTTATTAAAATGGTTTTGTCACTACGGGTTCGTATTTTCCCCAATCACTGCGAACCCATTTGACATTATGCCATTACATTCAGGACATATCGAACAATTCATGGGTTCAGAAATGAACCTTGCAAATTTGAAGGAACTGATGCAGTTAGTGGCTTCGCTCGTGTTCCTATAAAACAAAAATGCAAGATTCGCGTCACCTCCGCTTTGCAAATGTAAATGAAAACACGCTATACATTTATCCAGAAGAAAATTCATTATGGAAAACCTGGTACATACACCCTCCAAATCTCGTATAGTATGTTGAACCGTTCTTCCATAAATGCTAATCTGTAATGATACTCCTAAGTTATAAAAGCCATAAGCGAGCACTTAATAAATTTTAAAAACCGCTTCCAATAGTAATTTTCAATTAAAATCGCTAAACGATAACACCGAATATCCGCCAGAGTAGCTAGCCGAGATGAAAATTCCGGGAAGGTATCGGATTTTCATTTAAGGAAATTGGTTTTATCGCATAATACAATTTTACCGCAGCGCCAAATTAACAGCTGGATGATGCTCCGTGTTGTGATAGGCTTAGCCGCTGCCTCTAGCGCGTCCATTGCGCCTTCTGATGTAATTAAAATTCCCTCACGTATAAAGGTTATCTAACGAAAACGTATTAAAATTAAATTCAGGCTCGTAAAATTTGTTTGAATCTCTAGGCGGTCTAAATGAATTGAATAAACCGTTAACGAGAGAGATTTCAGTAAACTTTGTCTACCATTTTCCGTAGGATTTACTTTTTTCAGTGTAAATTCATGGATATATGTTTCCTGAGGTTTGCTGTACGACTCCAAATAATCTACAATATGTGATTTGATGAATCTCTGAAGATACACTTGAACTTAAAGAAATTAGTAAAGGAATCAAGTACGACTTTTAATTTTAATGACATGGCAGTGGTGTTGGTGCAAATTTAATCATTCTTACGAGACAACATGCGAATAGAGTTAAATTAAAAAATATTTACCATAAAACTCAAAATAGGTACAAGCTTCAATCAAGTCAGCCAGATTATCCAATGAGCCATTGGAGATGGAACTTTCCAATAATAGATATTATATCCGGTATGGAAACTTTGGTGAATAAGGATGCGACATCAAAGGACAGGAATTTTGGATGAAAGAGTCGCCTTGTCCAGCGAAAGTTTCCAGAAGGTTGGAAAGGTACTTCGATAATTTGTAGGTAGGGTATTGATAGTGCTGACGATAGGACGTGATATTGGGTTTGTAAATTTTAGGGAGACCCTATAACTTAGTAAGGGCAGAAGAAGCACTAGGAAGAACACCATTTCTTGTAGCAATTAATGCGAAACTAGTGAAGAATTAGAATAAAGTTTCCACATTACAAATTAATGTTTCACATAGCTGTGCAGTACAGACTTAAGAAGTAATGCGGTGTTAAACCCTGATGCTGTCACAGTACTGCATTAGTGCTTTCTACATTTGCTTTTAGATGCTACGGTTACTGCAGAAACTGCTAATAAACATATCATATAACGTTTCTGGGTAATTCTTTTGCTTTACGAATGCAGAAAGGGAAGATCGCTGACTAAGATATTCTGTTTTTGCCTGCATTTTTTGTTGTAACAATGACAAAGCAGTTATTATAAATTGTAAATGTGTCAATTTAGTAAATATTTTGTTGAATTTGCGTGTTTTTTATTTTTTAACCTTGCCTTTATTCGACAGTTCACCCTGAAGAAGACTAAACGTAATAGTCGAAACATTTCGGTGGGATAATAAAGATACAAACTAAAACAAAGGCTGTTTTTTGCCTAAGTCAATAGAATGATTAGAAACATTAATTATCAATTTAACTCTTATGTCAAGAGTGCTAACCAGCGTAGCTACAAATGACAAATGTTTTCTAAGACTCTGCTGCTAGGACATCTTTCCTCTTACGAAGTTCTTAATTTTCTTCTAATTTTCAACCATTCTAAAAATTATAGTGGCTAAATTCCCACTATATAAGAGGCTTTTAGAATATTATTCACTAGAGATCATTTACTCTGAACTTTTTGTAGGGCCACAAAATGTAAACTTTTTCGCTCTAAACGTATCTAGCCGATCCCTACAACCAAAATGTCCCTCCTGGAACTCCTACCAAATTTCCCCAACGATTACAGATGTATCAAAATAAAGCCAAATTTAAATAATTATTTCTTGCGAGACAACTCTCCCTGCGCCAAAACACTAAATGCGTGTATTCGTCATGAAACTATGAGTTTATTATTTCAATAAATATTAATTTATTAAATTAATAAAACTGCTTGTTGGAGTAATTTCAATATACTCTTTTCACTCAGTGAAGTAAATTTCATCATGTCCTCTCAAATATACGGGTACGTTTATTTTTTGCTCGTACAAAAAGTTCCACTCCGACATTCTCTTTTATTCCATTTTTCCATCCCCACATCGCTTTTTAGCCGTATTCAACGTCTTATTTTTACAATTGGTTACGCTTCTCGGTACTTTAGAGGATAAACGAAATTTTCGGAACGGAAATCTGCCAATAAGCACCAGATCCTGCGGTTACACATAAAATTGTATCCAATCTTAAGCGATGACGCGCAATGTTTACGAATCGTCCTAATGTAGCGTTGCAACGGCAACAATTTGCTAGTGAGCCGTCATTGTGCAATCGATGCTACCACCCGGCTTAATGCGACCGATTGAATGGAATCGTAACGCGAGCTTCCATGTAAACCATCCGGTACTGTAGACAGCGTACATATGGTTTCTATCGTAATACCGATGTTCTAAGCAAATATCGGCTAACGTGTAGACATAATTAGTAATTAGAGGACTGTTTACGGTCCCGTAACTTTATTTGGGATAGGTGATATACGTGCATGCGTTGACCTGCACAGGTTATAAGAAGGTGCCAAATTTAAGCATTTAGCTATGACATACCTATGTAAAAAGAACATTATTTTACAAACACTTTAAGAAAATTGTATTTGCCTTAAATTATAGTTTTTAGCTAACCCCTATATACGATTTATTTAAAATTTTATTAATCCAGGGAAAAAATTGGAAGTGATTCAATTAATTAATAATGAGTGCCGCCTTCTGTTGGTTGTGCCCAACGAGAGCGTTCACACCAAATTGGAGCTTCTTATTCTGTCTCTTGAATTTCTTCTTGGAATCTGCCGAGATAAAGGGAGCAAAGTAGGTTCATCCGGGGAGTGTTTGATGGATTGACCTGCAGCGCAGCACATTGACGAGAGTCAAGGAAACTTGAAACACCGGCGTCTTGGGGCCAAACATTCAAGCATCTGTATGAAAAGTTCCTCGGTTCAATGAAACCAAAATGGGGCCTCTGATTAAATAGCTCCTCAAAGATCCCAACCTCTTCAAAGTAAAGCAATAACAGGTTCGATATGCTTTCTGTCAAGTGGCAAAAAACTTCCTTGGTAATGAGAAGACCGACAACTACAATGAAGTGGGGAGGACATATTGGATTTGTTTCATGAATTCGGTTGCTTCACCCCCATTTGCATTTCTTTCAGGCCAAAAGAAAGCAAAAGTACTTTTTAAAAATATACATTTTCTTCAAAAATGCGAACAAAGAAGCCGTGGCCAATTCAGTCTCCTTTAGTAATAATAAAATGATGTAATGGATTGGTTATAATTAGTATTTACTGAGACTAATTTAGGGCCGGGTGTCTACAATCTAAATTTGATTTCCAGTTTTTCATACATTGTACGTGTGATTTTTTTATAACGTCGATAAATCCTTTTTCAAAAAATGGTCTTAAACATAATTCAAGATACGTCCTACACAAGTCTTTTACTTATAATCTCCGACCGAAAGAAAACAAAACTCTCAATGATACTGTGCAAATAAGAAACTTCTCTTCCTCTTTCTTGCCTTTATCTAATCTACAGCGTAACAAATTGCCTCCTCCCGAATTGTCCGAAAGTTACTTTTATCCCGGGCAATTAATTTTGTTTATCATTAGCAGTACGTGGTGCTGTGGATGTTTATGTTCGTTTGACGGAAAGAGGCTCCTGCTGAGTGCGCCCTTAACGCGGGATCTTGATGTACGTCGAATATCGTCCGCGCAAAGTCTATTTTATTCGCGCTGATAATCAGAAACGGTCAGGAAGTCGACAACACTAAGTAGTAGTGTATTACGGCAACTTAACACCCGAATGCTCTGATTTGTTGACCTCCGTTTCAACCTAGTTTCGTTTGTGTGGTGAAATTAATTTCTACGCCCCAAAGTGGATAGCGTGTTAACAAATACGCACACCGATAAAATGGAAAACGATATGGATTAATACGGAGTATTACGCGGCTTTGTAAAATTAATAGCAGCCTAGTTCCTTATCGAGATTTTTGTTTACCTTTTTATATTTACAAGTTGTGGTAAAATTCCAAATAACGAAAGTTGCTTTTTCTCTTACAAATTTATTCTCAAATATGGATAATTAAAGAATCCAGGGATGGTCAAATCTAAGCTTTTGACGATTATTATCTTGTTGATTGTACAAGGATTTTCTTGAATTTTTGCATACATATATTTAAACTGTTTTATTTTTTTTTTTCAAAGTATTCTACGAAATCATCATTAGACCGGTTGTCCTATATGCAAACGAAGCCTGGATAATGACAAGAAAGAGCGAACAAGAACTGGAAATTTTGAAAAGAAAAATTTTGAAGAAAATATTAGGAGGCCTAAGACCAACAGAAATTAAATGGAGAAGACGCACCAACATAAAATTAATAAAAGGATAAAGGATGAGGTAGTTAGGCACATCACTCGAATGCCGGAAAAAAGAGTAGCTAGTCTTATATGAAAGAGAAGGCTCGAATAAGAGAAGAGGCAGACCAAAGGAAAACTGCTTTAAGGAAGGTGAAAGATGATATAAAGGAGATAAGTATAAACAATTGGGAAGAAACAGCAAAAGATCAAAAATGGGGAAACAAATAATAAAGATTAAAGTCAAGGGCTTCTAAGGTCTGTAGCGATGCTACATAAACAAATATTCTTCGCAAATCCAATGCAAGGCATTTGTTGTTGATGAAGATGCTTTGCTAACCCTACACAGAGATGTTTGAGAGCTGTCAAAAAATCATTGATAAAAGATGAAGTCAGAACTTGTTGCTAGAAGGTATTTCATTTAGACCTGAGACTTAAACGAGCTTATGACAGTCTTAAGGCCTGATGATGTGTTACCACTGTGTCAATACGGCACTAATTACGTCCAAATCAAACAAATGAATGTTGCTCAAATAATTCCACATTTCCGCGAAAACATAAAATAATAAATAAAAAGCGCCATCTCTACTTGGTACCTGTGTGAAGCTGCTAAAATCACACTGCAATATCGAACACTTGTAGGAATCCCGCCGTCCTCCTCTTAACACACCATGTGCGACGGTTAACATTAATTTCGATTCACCTTATCTAAAATGTAATCTTCACGCCCTGACAGACGCAGAGGTCGTTTTGTTCGGTTTTGTTTCATCAGATCTCACTCGGAAGCTGTAGTCTGTCCGGTAATACCTTTAACACGGTTTTATTAGCTTCTTTTTTCGGATTCCATGTTGCAATTTTAAACGGTACCATTTGGCGTTTTTATGCGCGGCTTTCTAAGATTTAATTAGCAGGATTTCGTAATTCCATCCAGTTTGAAAATTCCAATAAATTTCCCATTAACGGTTCTGAAAGTTCACCTACTGATCCAAGTATTCCATGGGAAAGATCTACATTGTATACCGTGGATACGCGTCCGTAATTTGGGAATACGCGACGTGAAGCCTTTGTTTAACCAAACGGATGACGTGAGAACCAGCCGGCTGACGTCCGTATATTAATTGATATCGACACGGGGTTAACTTGGGGAAAATTAATTGCGAAATTTCCGGTGCATGGTTATTCTTCCTATTGTTTGCTTCGGTTTCGTGATGGAGGGGAAAAATTAAGCTTCACGTTGAAAAGATAACAAAGCCTCCTTCTACAGTTCTGCCACGGTATTTAGTTTGACGTTTGCAAATAATTACTTTAAGAAATTGTAGACATCTGCTACCGATAATGTTTGAACTATTTTCACAGGACGAGCTAAAGAAAAGTTACGCGTTAAGGTTTTGCTTTATCATAAAATTCCGGTCTGTATGTCAGCCTTTACTAGAAAAAATATCGTTACTTTGCATAAGATTATTTATATTTAAATTCTAATGTTTTTTGCGCTCATATACACAGCCTGTTCCATTAAAAGGAATACGCGTTTATGGCCTAATGTTTGCAGTACGCTGTTACAGTATAAACTAAATTTACATAATTCTAACTTCGACTATTCAAAACAAGACAAGCTTAAATCTAATACGGAAACTAACATGGAATTATAGAAAGTGCATTATGGAGAGAAATGAATATCAGTGGGGGAATCGGATATTAAATTGCAAGTGTTGCATAACCTTCTTAGGAGAGATGTTAGCATTATATTATATTATCTGCCGGAGGGTCGCGGGACAATATTATTGTTAGGATCTTTCAGCAATTTTATAACAAAAAACTTCGTTGTCAGGGAGATGATCAGCTCCAATTATCAAGTTACTCAGAAATGTTGCGAAATGTCGTGTGGAGTCAGATTTAGGCAAATAAACTGAAAGAGAAAAGTCTTTGGAACCGCTTTCACAGACGACTTTAGGACAGAATTGGGAATACCGCTACTATTTTTTTTTATCCAATTTAGAAATTAAACTCACGACAATTTTCTCAGCCACCGAAAACGAGCAACTATCGAAGGATGGACTCAAAAGATGGAAAAAATTTCGTAAAGAATTTGATTGGTTGAAAGCATCAAATGGAAATTTATCCATTTTATCCGTCGTTATGATTCGTTTTGTAATTTTACGTTGTGCCTTTTCTAATAAATAGATTGCTGTGGTTGTGTTCCTTGATCTTCCGCGAGTCTTTGACTCAGTTGATCCAGGCTTTGTGAGGAACAAGTTATACAGTACTGGTTTTGGTTTTACGTTGAATTCTACAAGAACAAGCAAGGTCAACAAATGTTTACTAATTTTACAACATCAGACTGTACTTGGTTCCTCATATTACGATACGGAAAAAGAGAAGCAAAATAATTTAAGCAATATAAAGAAATCAGCGAAGTAAGGATTTTAGCACAAAATTGCTTCCACGAAGGTATTCATTCCAGAATCATGCTCATTGGTTTCGTATCGTGTAATAAAATCGCGAAAATCCTTCCGTGCTTTTCGGCAATTACCGATCGACTACTTGGTTCCAACACGGGCATATATAGACCCAGTCAACTACGTAGACGAACAGAGAACGGATACATAGGTCAAGTAGGCCGATATTAGCGCTTCTATGCTAGAATAATATACTTAATTGTAAGCTAATGACTGTTTTATGTTATTCCAGAGCAGCATAATAGCGAAATATTTACGGGCATGTTATGTCGGCCGTTTTGGTTTAGGGCCCGCTCGGCACGATATGGCGTTTCGGGGCCATGGAAATGCGTGACGGCGTCGGCTATATATCGTTAGGTTGCGTGCCGTTTTTGACACTGTCTTGTTAATTGTATATGCGGCAGTGGAATTTACGAAAATACAAACTTTATTATTAAATTACACTTAATGTTGTCTCCTCGACTCCCCCTAACTCGATAATCGGGGACGAGATGAAGAACGGCGCTTAAAATTAATGGCGACTTTTCACGACATTTTGCGAAAGGCTTCGATTCGTAGCCTTGAAACTTATACCCAAGTAACTACGGGAGATTTAAACGGAACAATGTCTTTGGTTACCAAAAAGGGATTATAGAAAATCTCCGCATTGTTCTTCATCTTATCTCTAGTAGCTTTGTTGGCGTCGGAAGACGGAGAATTAGAGAGTGGAAAAAGGAATATAAAGCGATAAGATAATTTGTTTGGATTTGTTTCGATAAGGAGTTAATTAAAATAACAACTGCGCTTAAGTTGGTCCATGCACCAGCAAATTTACAACAAACAACATCTAGAACTACATTTTTTAAGTATTCCGTCCATAAAGATTGAAAAGGGTGGGACTTAAACAGTCTGAAACTTCTTTCTGTTTGAAATTTGATCGATCTTTGATTTCTTGTAATTACACAGATAACATTTTCTCCGTAGATTTCTTGTATTAAGCGTGATGTTTCCCCTTGATTCCTCTTTGGCTCAACACGTTCCAAATTCTACTTGTTCGCATTCTATTGAACGCTTTCTGTAAATCTATAACTGCTAAATATACTTTTTTCCTTCCATAAAAAGCTTTCTCAGACATCTGTTTGAGTGTAAACACATGATCCTTCCACTTCTAAATCCACGCTGTGGCTGCTCCAATGTGCTCTGTACTCTGTCCTATTCTCTTGTCTAAGATTTTTTCAAGGATTTTCATTGCTGTGTATAAATGCTATCCTTCTGTTGTTAGTGCAGTTGTTTTTGTTATCTCTTTTGTAAGCTGCTGTTTTCCAATCTTGGCGAAGGATTTCTTCCCTCCATATTTTGTTTAATATTTACAATAGCATTTGTGTTCCTCGTTATCCCATGTTTTTATAATTTCTACTGTTACCTTATCATATCGGGATGGTTCTTTATTTACGTACTTCCTTCTTTGTTTCTTCTTCTATTCTATTCTCTACCTCTTGCTTAGTTTCCTCGTTAGTCACTTCGGCGTTCTTGAAAATATTCTTTCCATTCATCCGTTATATCATCGTCACCCTTAATATATTTCCGTTTTTGTTCTTTATAAAATTGATGAGCGGTGTCTTGTCCTCCCTGTTTGATATAAGAACCTTATAGTAAAGCTTTTGCTTTTCTCTGCAGTTTTCTTCCATTTTCTCCAAGTTCTGTCTATTTCCAAAATTCGTTTCTGCCTACAAAATATAGGAGAACATCTCGATTTCTTTTCGTATGTTCTATTCTCAAATTTAAGGGATGAACGGCTCAAGTCAATAATAAAGCAATAACAACATTTAATTAACGCGTCGCCCAAAAATATAGTAGCGAAAATTTGTCCGCTCTAATTTTTCGCACAACTAAGAGCGCTTAATTATTCCTTTTACCGCCTTCGAACAACCTTTTTTTATATCCACGATTCCCTTTTGGAATTTAATTAAAACTCTATTGTGTGTTACACAACGCCAGCGACCAGCTCTCGTTCGCCACTGGCGCGAAATTTAAAAAATAAGAGACGTAATTCCCGACAAAACTCGACAATTTACTCCTATTAAATGTTGAATAATTTTCCGTTTCGCCATCTGAATGCGTTTCATATTTCACAATAGCAGCGTCGTCCGAAAAAACTGTGGGGAGAGAGAAAATGAAAACTGCGTGTTTTGCTCGGACAGGTTTTTATTCGCATCGTAAAAAGAAATTGTTAATTACGGTATACGTTTTTAGTATAAATTGCAACGGATAATAGGAGGCGACATAAAACGTGAGCCTTCTACAATGCTTTCATCGCGTTCGCTTGCTTTTATTGGTGTTCGAGCGACAGACACCTCGAATTCTTCCTCTCCCACCGCAACCCTCTAGCGTTTAGCAAAACAGCTGTTAGCGATTCTTCCACCCTCGACTTGTGCTTCACCCCAGTTGCTCTCAACTCCGAA
Organism: Oryctes borbonicus; assembly: GCA_902654985.2. NCBI lineage: Eukaryota > Metazoa > Arthropoda > Insecta > Coleoptera > Scarabaeidae > Oryctes > Oryctes borbonicus. The sequence goes on from LR736875.1 coordinate 1,416,403, forward strand.
AATGTCATCGATGCGGTATCGGTTTACTAAACGGAACGAAAGTGCTTTAGAAGGGAGCGAAATGACGTATGTTACAATGCGAGCAGGTGTACCGCTAATTTTTGGGAACATTTTCATCACACGATATTCAATACTTTTATTTAACTTGTAGATGTTTGACGTGCTTATAACTTTTTTAAAAAGTGAATAAAGAGGCAAATCTGATGATCTTGGTTTAATGTACAGGTTTTCAACTTAGATACTGTATTATTAGGCAAGCTGGGCGCAGAAATTGCGAATATACGGCGGCATTTGAACGACAGTGCTTCAGTGGTTAATAGCAGATATTATATCAAGCTTTGCTACACTACTGCACCATCCTGTATATAAATAGATAGATGATGGCTAAAATAGCGAAAGACAATGCTCTTTCATGTAGATAGTGAAAATAAATATAATAGATGAAAAATACATACTTTAAATGAGTCCTTTTTTGAGAAGTTAAAAAAAAATGATTAACTAAAGCAATACCAACTAAAACCACTTTAACACTAAATAAACCAAATTCAAAATGTTGTAATCGAGAAAATGAACAATATATCTCGGAAAGGAATATGTATTTAAGGTAAATAAGTAAGTAAAGATACATCTCTGTCAAAAAGTATTGTACGTTACAAGTATAAGTAGTAATTTCAATATTATGATGGTTAGGCCCTCAATTAAAATCCGTCCATGGGAATAACGCGAGGAAGCATTACTGGTTCATCCATATTCCATGCTTAGCGATAATATGGAAAGCTATTATAGTATTGATGGATAAATCTGCATAATACCATTTTGCGCGCTCTCTTAGCTAATTTGGACAGGCGCGACATATTCGATAGGTTCCGTTGGGCTTATCGACGTACACTACACCGGACGTACTAATGCCTGCTTATTGATGCCGTAGCACTAATGCAATTATCGAGGGAAGTTAAGGAGGTTACTGCTGAATGCCGTACATGACACTGGCCAAAGCTGCCAGCAGATGAAATCCGATTATCAGCACATTTAGTCATTGGACGTCAATTTCATTTCGCTTTATGGGTTTGGTCCAGGGTCCAGCATCATACTTACATACATATACAATCAGTGCTCTGTTATGTTTCCTGCTTTCTCGCCTCGTAAGCACAAATATAACCAATCGCTTTAGTGAAGATATTGCAATTGGTGGTGTCTCAGAGGAACCGCTGTTGAGTGTTATTTCTTGCATATTCTTCTATTTAACGTACCAAAAACTTTCCTCCGTCGAGACTGCATTGATTGCAATTATTTATACCATGATATTACTTCTTATGGGCAAAAATATGTTTAAAACGAACTAAATCTTTGTTTGAAAATTTTCTTTTATAATTTTTTTGTGTATTTTTATTTTAACTTGTACAGTAAGAATAATATCAGTACGTAGTGAAATTCTAAAGAACGCCCTTCCTATTAATTTTTGTACGGCAGAGATAAACTTGTTTTTTGAAATAGACAATCCTGCACATTTTTTTTCTAGATTTAATAGGACGGCGAATCCAATGACAGCACATATGTTATACTTTAGCTTGCAACGGTGCTGCCCTACATTGGTGACAATGACTGCTTTAATAGTTGCAATTATTTATTATGTAATGTCACTTCACGTTTTTTTTCTGTTTTTCTTACTACTCCCACACTGCGCAATGGATTTTCGCCTTTATGGGTAAACTACATCCTCTCCCTGACGTCCCGACGAGGAACCGGCCTAGGAATTCTTCTTTTTCTTCGGTCTTCCGCATTTTCTCAAGGGTAACTGTTTCTTCTGCGTGGTATTGCGTTAAGATAGAGGAATGGTTAATGCCTACAGGTATATCTGAAGTATTAGGATGAGTGATTTGAAAAGAAGTGGGAAACTTTATAAGGCTTGCCTCTTTTAGAATCAAACCCGCTGGTAACCTTTTTCTCTCGAGATCATCTATCGACATTGTTGTTTCTAACTTGCAGTCTGGGCTTCGGATAAAGTTAGGGCTATCTTATCTTAGTATGCAGTTCATATAGATGGTAACTTCTCTATCTCAGTCGTATCATCATCTCCTCCGAATGTTGCTAAACGTGGTTTTAAATCTCGTTTTTTTTTATCCAACCATATTGGCTTGGGAATGATATAAATTTGGTGGTGACCAGCTCCACTTCACGCACTTATTAACACACTTGAAAGCCACTATTTTAGCTGTGGTTAACGCCCTTGCGTAGTGAAGGACCTATCGTACTTTTGTTCTTGTCTCAATTCTTCGGCCGTCGCTCTTCCACGACAGAACGCCAAAAATTTCTCTCTCTACGAGATGAAGGGAATTTGTTACCCTTTACTGGACTTGGTAGATTGCCCTTGGATGCTACTCACACATCATATCGCCTTGGTCACTGGAGGAAGGCTTTTTTATGATAACCTTGCAACGCTCAGGTGGGTGACAATCTTATCCCTAAATTGGCATCATCTTGCACTAATTACAACACGTCCAAAAGTCATATGGGAAAAAATCAATATTTTTCTCTGACTCACGCGCTTGCCTAATTCTCACGTATATACGTATTATGTATATATTTAGGATATACATAAATGAAACCAATTCTGTTATGTGAAAATAAATAAATATTAATAAATTAAAGATAATTTGGAAATTAGCGTCCCATTGCATGTTTAAGAAATACTACGACATGCGTCAATTAAGCTAGTTGTTGTTGTACTTCCGGTTACACCGGAAATACAATTGTACTGCCGATAACGCAAAACGTTAATTCATAAAAAAGTAGAAGCCGATCTATTTTTTCCAAAAAACGCTGGCTTCTATCGTTCGAAGGCTAGTGTGCGTAAAGCTGCTTTAGGATTTCGTTGTATATAAAAAATTGCGTTCTGTTATACCACCTTTCGTTTAGCTAAGACCTTTCCAATATACTTAAAGATTATGTACTAAATAGCAAATAGGAAATATGTGATAATTAAAGCGAAACTACAGATAATGACAAGCATATTAAATGAAGGATAACAACCATGAGCGTGACAAGAAGAATAAATGTTTTTGAAAATCCGAATCTGGTTGATACAAATGCTCTGCTATTATCTTTTAATTCAGGCGATTAGACTAATTTCATCGCAAAACTTAATAAGAGCAATTCGCAGTTCAAGCAAGGTGGGTAATTTATTCAATATAGCATGTAAACTCTCGCGAAAGCATTTCAACTACCACTTGTACGTATTCCATTATTTTATGATTTACGGCGCACGGGCGCTGTTCAATCTTGGCGCACACACACCAACGGCGGGCTAGATGCACCTTTCGCGTGTCTTCGCCTTCTACAACTTCCTCCCCGTATTTGGATTAATGGCGTTTTGGTCGCGATCTCCGTTGCGACTCCTCTTATATCTGTTATTGCGAAATTTGAATGTTTGTGTTGACTTTTTTTTTAATTTTTTTTTTAAGAAATACTGTTTACTGATAAGATACAAATTCAAATACAATTTATTATGTTTGTAACTTCGTCGAAGTACAACTGCGATACTTCGTTGGAGGGGGTTCGAGTGTACGATAGTTCTTGCGAGGAAACTATAACTAGATATTTCACGAAACTCGTTAGTTAAAGGTTTTACTGATATTATGAATGGAACTCTAACGCGCTTGCAAAATTAAGATGCACCGCCACAATTATACCTTTATTATCTATGGCTTTCTTCTACTTGATTAAAACCATTGATTTTCAGAACACATCGGAAAATGCCTAGAAATAATAACCAAAAAAGCGTCGCCATCTCGTGTTTAGCAGTCAGAGAACTGCTCGAGGGATGGTTTGGGGAACAGTACCCGGTTTATGTCGCTGCTTCCTGAACAGCAGGCATGCGTTTCTTTGGCACTAGAGGGCGCCAAGAAATGGCGAGTTTGTCGTTTTGAAAGTTGTGGCATGACGTAACGATGGATACTTTCTATCTCTCAGGACCTATTTGTTCTTCAAAAGATTTCTTGGTAGTTGCTGCTGAAAGCTTTCGTAGAGTATAGTAGCTCTTCTTGTCTTTATAGCATTTATATAAATATCGTACAGCACACGTAAAGCACTGCCTTTCTATGTTTTCGTAATCTTCCTTTAATCAGCTTAAATTATCTGATTCCTTAAAATATGGTTTATCCAAACCTGTATTGTAGCTAAACGTTTTGCTAATTGCTATCTACGTAATAGGTTGGATCTTGGCAAGAGATAACGCTACTACGATTGAAATAATTCTATTTTTTGTAAAAGTAACCTTCAATAAGAGTCCTGTCGTGTTTTCAAACGGATACGTCAGTTAGTTTGTCAATGCCAGTTATTTACAAAACATGTCCAACACATCAGCCATATTAATCACTGATTACTTGCTACTACTATAATTTTGCTCTGCCACCTTACAAACATGTGCCTTAATGGCCTACGGCGTACGTGACAAGAAAAGCGTATTTTTATTACATATCATTTTGTTGATATGTATCTACAGTAGATACTTAACAATAATGAATCAGTATCAAACAGACCATATTATTTGTTTCAAGTGTCATGCATATAGGCTATTTACAAAGAATAATCATTATCTGCGTAGATCAATTTATTTTCAAAAATCTAAATCCTAAAAATTTATGGGGGCGGTGTATTCCGAAAGAAAATTTCGTTGTTCTTATACCACGATACTCTCTCAGGCTCTACAATTTCATCGAAATCTGAATTTTCAGGTTGCCGGTGTTCCTTTGTTAAAAATTTTCGTACTATTCCATTATTGGAGTATAAATATGCTCAATTCTCTAGAACTTCCAAGACGGTATCTTCAAATATGCAGAGGATTTAGGAAATTGAGAAGAACGTCGACGAAAATTCCTAAGGCCGATTTAATATAAACACTGCGAAAGGGGATAAAAGGGGTGGATTCGATGTTGATAAAACGAAATCTCGTCCTGCAAGTGTATTTTTTGCAATTTCGACGCGGATCGATTCATTAGCGGGATTAATTCGCTAGATTAACTTTATTCGAGGGAGACGAGTCAGTCGGCGAGGGCGCTCGCGATGCCGGCGCGACGGGCGGATTCAAATCGTCCGGGCGGAAGACTAAACAAAATAGCACGGCCGTCCGACTCGAAATTCGTATAATAGTCGTCGTAAGCCCGAGCTAAGACAACAATTTAAAAGTCGTTAGCGCCGGATTTTCGGGACACATTAGGCGCAACTGTTCCTATCGATCGGACCGGCGAAAACAAATTATAGTAAAGTTGAAGAGCATTTTGCTACTAGCGACCGGCCTCTTTCACCGTTGGTGTGACAATTTGGCACCATAAAACTCCATTTCCAGTGCCACAATATCGTTTCAGAAACGCATTATTATCGCTATATGATTTTGTTCTCTTAGAAGGAAAATATATCGTTGCTTGTAATACTTATCTGCTTAGTTAACTGTGTTTCTAGTTTTTGATGTAAAATAGACGGTAACAACGATGTCTCAACGAAGTCTCCGAGGGTCTATAACCGCGGCAGGACCTTTTTCGAGATTTAGATTGGTGTAACAATAATCGGCTTACCTTAAATGTTGGAAAACGTAATGTTATTCCCTCTTGAAATAAATTCTCCGACTAATATGAATATCTGCGCATTGTTTATAACAAAGCGAAACGTGCATTTATTTTCAACGTTTCCGCTGTAATATACCAACAAAAACATGATCAAAATCAAAGTACGGGCGATGAATGTCGCTTCCTAAAGTTCTCTAGTCGCAGTTAACATTCTCAAACAAATGTTATTCTTTATGCGACTACAACGCCATCCGCATCCTTACGCCGATAAGTAGTATCGGTAATATATGCATGTTATAAGCTGTTGATTAATAAATTAACTTTATCGAGTGCCACGTGTAGTTGACCGACCTTGCAGATTGTACACTTGCACATCCGTCTGCATGAAATAAAGTATCCGGGTCAGTAATCCGATCGATCTTCCCCTACTTAATTACGCATTTGATCAACTTGCTTGATTTTCTATTCGACGCGCTCGCAGACAAAACAGCGCAATAGATCTCAACGGTAATTGCTTTTTTTTAGTTCGCCGTTTCGCATCCGTAGATTCCTCTACCTAGCCGGACTTTCCCTCCTACTTGTAAGCCCGACCGCCCATTTTCGCGCCGCCACCAGACCACGTCCAGTACAGCGTAGCGGAGAACAAGTTAGGCGGAAGGCGTGCAGGAATGTCGGAACGAAACGTCGTGAAATATGGTGGACCATTTGTGAAATCAATTTTCCGGTGCAGTATGTACGTGGAAAGGCATGCGGAGGTGGCGCTGTTGGGTATCGGCGACGCGTACGTTTTCGGTTTGGAAAGTAACGGATCGCCTCGGTTATTAAGTATCGGACGCGTATATTTTATTTTCTCCGGGGTCGATATTAACTAAATGACACCCATAGAGTCGAGGCGCCGCCGTAATAACGGTCCAATATTTCACGCGGAGATGATTTACGACATTAGAGTTTCTACACTTTTAACGCACACGTTCAGACGCGGTTGGACATCTATATACGCATTGCTTAAGTATATATCTGAAAATAAATTTTAGGAAATAAAATTGTTGATATGAAAGATGTAACAGCCGAAAGTATGTTGTTTCAAATCAATTGGTGGTGATCTACCTGGTGCTCTATAGCAAGTTCGGTGGATAGTTCTTCCTGTTTTTTTTTTGGAAAAAATGAGATATTACCCAATCAAGTACACAGTACAACACAGGCAGATACGAAAGTCGAAGCTTTGTCTAACAAAGGCAACCTAACGTGGTGAAAAAGGTTGATAATATAGGCTAAAGATGTCGTCAACTTGATCAGAAATATTTATGTTATTATCTGAATATAATCTTTGTAAATCTGGGAGGAAATGTGGCATATGCGGAAGCGTTATACAACCGGAAGAGATACTTAAGATTATCAATGTTATCGGTGGAACGATCTGTAATTAATGGACGATTTCCATTGTTTCTTAACAACAAATGAAAATCAAACGCAGTATGCCTTACAATGCCTTCCAGAACATGGAAATAAGTATCTAGACTTGCAAGGAAGACACGTTAAAACAGTCATTAAAACTCATTTGATTCCAACATTTCTTCTTTACAAAAACGAGCCTCCTCCACTCGATGGTCTTTGCGTCCTGGTACCTAGATCAGGATCACCTTCGGCTTTCCAGTGTACTGGACGCATTCATGCAGTCTCACACCAGCTTCGACTTCGGCTGTGTATAGTCTAGTGCTTATATCACTGCTGGACTGTCTAAATATATCGATAAGTAGCTTTTCGCCTGTCTAATTTTTTAATACACTGCAGAAGCGCTGGTGTTTCGGCTTGGAATACTGTGGTACTTTGAATTAGGCTAATTTAGATACCTTCGACCTAATCCCACAAATTCCGGCTCTGACTCCAATCTCTCGCTTTGGGCCGTGTGCCAAAAAAAAAAGATTCCGCTTTAGTAGTCGAGCTTTTCTTCTTCATTCTTCTCTATTTGGTATTACCATTTTAAAGATCTTTTCGAAAGTATTGGAACTGATGGCATAAATAGGTCTGCTTGGCGCGCAAGCATGCTAGTCTTTGCTAGATCGTCAGCGTATCCTAGGCAATGGAGACCTTCTTTGGACAGTTTTGTCGCCGACGAGAAACGTCCATAGAAGGAGTAGCAATACACCTTCCTGAGGGCATCCGCCATTTGCCATTACTTGCCTCCCACAGAGAAGCTACTATTATGTATTCCTCCGGGGCAGCCTTTATCCAGTAAAAACTCCCGTTTTCTTGATTGGTGGCTTCTTTTATTAAATTATAAATTGGATCGTACCGAAATTTAATATTCAAGTAAGGTATACGTCGAAAGGTGGCGCCGGCATAGATCTCAAAGCCGAATAGAAGTTTTTGAAGCAAAATCGTTAATGAGGTTTTTGTAAACAATATATAAGCATCGGCAATCTCCGCACCACACAAGTTTAATTAATTATATAGTAATATAATAATTAATCCGGGACGGCCGTTTCGAGGACAGGAATGGTCCTCATCATCAACCGGTAACCCACCGGACCATTCGTTTCCTTGAAACGGCCGTCCCGGATTAATTATTTTATCATTATACTTGTGTGGTACGAAGGTAGCCGATAGTTACATCTTCTTTGCCATACTACGCCACAGTCCTTGCTGGAACACCCTAACTTATATATACCTTTAGAATCGAATATATAAACGTCGCGCTCACACCGCGTCCCACAGAATTAGCAATTTATTTCTAATTTATATACAATAGAAATTGGAAACGCCGAGGTTTCCGTAGGGCCACGCCTTTTCCTTGTCCACAAGACACAAACGCTTCCAGATCGCAATAACGAAATGATAAATATTTAATTTCGGGCTATATTTCGAATCGATTCGGTAGGCGGATGCGGACCCAACGAGACTCGCAGTTGATCCGCGAAACGAAGGCGTAGACGCATAAAATCCTCCTTTCCGTCAATATACGTGTATAGAGCGAGGCGGGGAGGGTGCTTTCATAAAAGAAATTCAATCTTTACTTAAAAATTGACCCGATCGTCGGAACGCTCGCTTCGACGGTCAATTTCCCTTAACTTTCCGATCATTTGCCCGATATTTATTCAGGATATCTGTCGATTCTCTCCCTTGATCTTCTAAGCCGCCTGTACGTGGGTCGCGAATACGTATGTATAAGAGCGGGCCTAAGCACATAAATTATTTTCGGGTAAAATGATAGTCTTTCCAAACTATTCCTTTTAGATTCTGAAACAACAATTTCTTCGATGAGGGATTGTTACCTTATCAGGCGGCATTAAGCACTGCGGTTTTCCTTTCTTCGCGGCTTTTAAAATCCCGATTTATCACAAAGAAATCAAGCCAAAATCCAGTTCCGTGAGCGGATCTCATTCGAACGCCTTAGAGACCGTTAACATTCGTTCTCATTTTCCTTTCTTTTCTCCACGAATTGAAATCGCCTATGCTTCCTTTCGTTTCTTATACATAATTTACCGCTGATATAAAAATAACGTTTTATTGTGCGCTACCCCTCCAAACGATTCTAATACGCCTTCCGCTATCATCCGCTTAATATTCGCTCCGCGTTTCTATATCCAATGATTGTGTACCGTGTAATCTCTATGAAAAAAAAATTAGGTCGGTTGTCCGCGGCATAATAAACAGTTTCTCCGCAAAAAAATACGAGCGAACGTTATACGGCAAACGTGGAGTTTCGGTATAAAACGAAAAAGATTGGCTGTTTCAATTTCCTAGCGATAATACGGCGATTCCGGTAAATATAAAGGATGTAACAATACAACGTTTCAGGCTTCGTTTAACGTGACGAGGTAAAATGTTTGAATAAACTCGTTCGGGAAGATTGATGATCGCCTTATTCTTGCAAAGGATATTGCTTATTTTTAATTTTTATTTCTTGTACATATTTCCGAGATGGTCAGCGAAATGAACCTAGAGGATTTTTTGTAGGAGATTTGGTAACACTTCGTGCCTAAGAAATGTTTGCCCTATTTCCCAATTATAATCCATGCCGTCTCATACCAGTACTCAGTGGAGTCTAGCAATGTCGCTACTGCCTGGACAGCTGAATCCGCAGCAGCAGATCGATAAATAGCGTCTTGGCGTGTCATCACTAAGCCTGCAGAAATTAGTTGCGCTTCACGAAATTAGCAGAGACTAGACAGCCTCGTGTTTATTCGTCTCATGAGAATGGGTGCGTGTTGCCTACTGGTTTCCCCGAGAATCGACAAAACACGAGTCTGTCTGGTCTCTGCTAATTTCGTGAAACGCACGGAAACTGTACTCGCTTCTGCAGGCTTAGTCGTCACAAAAAAAATCTTATTTTTTCCATATTTGTAACTTTGTTAAATCATCTTTCACTGATGATGCTAGTACATAGTATTCGATTGTGAAAACTTGATTTAACAATGTTGAAGGATGGCAACGCCTGAGTAATTTGCCTAAAGAGAGAGGAACAAAATTAAAACTTTAATGGTGGAGTCTCGTTTAGTAACTCACAATCTGCGCTCTGTTAAAATAAAACCCTTTCAAATCTGGTATCTTCTTATACAAATTTTATATAAAGGAAGTCTTAGAGCTAACGTTATCCACTTATTATCCATTTGATGACTAATGAACCAGATTCTCAGAAACGAACGAGTTTTTGCATGAAGTATTGTTTATACGCTTTAAATGTTCAATTTCAAGTGTTTTTATTGAATTTTTTAAAGCATTTGTTATTAGCTGATAAAATGGCTGACTTTTAATGTTATTGAGGCCTTTTTTCTTAGATCTACCTCTCCCTAACAGAAACGTACGTCTCCTTTAGAGCAAATCCGAAGGATTGAATCCTAAGACTAAAACCTCTTCTTCCCCTACCTAATTTACAATTAAACATAGTTTTTCTAGAAAAATTCTAGTACTTTTTGGTGCGTATAGGGATGTAATATAGTTATGTTTCGATGAGTATCTCATGTAGCTAGTTTACCTGCATCCAGCCGCATAAACATAAACTTCGAAAACCGATTTGTGCGCGCCTAAACGTTATATTACAACATATTGACAGCACCATTAAGCTGTACGGAACAAGGCGGTAAGTTCGTGTTGCACCAATACGTCAACGCTATCTCGTTTTCAGGTGGTTTCGCTTTACTTGCTCGCTTTAAGTAAAGTTTCTAGCCGTATCGTTACACTTGTAGAGCAGCGGTACAAAGCTGTCGAAGGTATGTTATTTACGAGTAAAATATTGCGCACTTACCTGCTTTTTGTTCGCGGTTTATATCTTAATTTTCTCGCTCCTTCGGCCGTAATGCTTCATCGTGAGATATGAAAGATTATGGTTATGAATTATAGCCCTTAATATGAAAATATAACGAAGAAGCTCTGCTAAGATTATATATTCTCTTCCAGTTTTCAGTAGAAACATTTTGGTGCAAATTATGCTAAAATAAACAAATTCTAATTGTAGAATAATATTATATTCGTGTATTTCGCATAGTTTACAAGATAAATGATATAGCTTCTATTGGCTTTCATTCTTCAAACAAAGCACAACCGAATTCGATCTTTCTAGCCAGAGAACGACTATAATTACTTTCAATGTAATTTTTGCTATTTTAAGCAAAATATTAAATCGGTAAACGAACAGTTGTTATTGTTTGTGTTTTCAATGGGGTCTTACAAAGTACGTGAGGGATTTGCAAAAACTATACTTTGTCATATTTCCAGTATTGTTTAAAAAAAAATATTGCTAAATAAAATTAAAACCGAAAAACAAGTAAAAACAAAAAGAAGAGGATACGATAGTTTGAAAACTTGAAAAAAGTTGAAGGAAACGTAACATGGTTTACTGGAATGGCGGATTTTTACATAAAAAATTCTAATTTATTATTGTAATAATTTTACGTAAGACCTAGTCGTCCTATTGTTCTTTTGAAGTGCTACGAAGAAGCCTCAAAATCAGCGGCAAAAATGTGGTGAAGAGAACGCACCACTTACTAATTGAGTACACGAGAATGACGTTAAATTTTCTAGTAAAAAATAATTTTCATTAGCTCATAAACGAGCTCAAATTATTGCGTAGAGATCCCGTCAACAGTTGTAGAAAGCTTCAAGAATGTTGAAACGCATCATTCCTGTTATAATTTACCTCTCTTTTAATATGTAGACCGCTTCCCGCACCTAAATTCCCTAAAATTAGAATTCTTAAAATATCATTTCCCTCTTGAATGAAATCGTTACGTAAAACGTCTCCGAAAATCGTTAATTATAGCCCGTGTTTCATTCAAGCACACTTTACAACTCGATCCGTTCGCGCAATTTCGGCCGACGACTTCAAACATCGAGGAGAGAGCGGATATTTTTGTTAATCAAATTCCTATCAAAATTCGAGTTAATATTTAATATGCCCAGGTTTAATGCCTTTGAAGCGACGAAGCCTTACGTCGACGAAGCCTAAACTTTCATCATCCACAAAAGAGCCTCTAAACACGGGTTATTACAGAAGGCTTAGATTACTTGGATTCCTGCTGAGCTCATTTCAAGTTTAAATTAAGTAAGATATTGTGTATTCCTCGCAAGATGATGTATCCTGTCTATCCCGTAAGCCAAAAATATTTGCTTTCGCGCGTTTGTGTACGTTTATCGATGATACCCGGCAAGTGTTAGGCGTGTATTATGGAAAATATATTTTAATAAACGGATGATGTATCGGTTTACTGTTGCTTTTGATATTCGGGCAATATTACTATATACCGTAGAGTTGGATTGGATATCTTAATTTAGATTTTATACTATGTGAATAATCTTCAAAAACAGCAACAAACCTAGCTGTACGTGACTTACATTTCACAATTGAAGATATACATGTAAAATAATTCGTTTTCCTATTAACGGCTAGACTTAGGTACAGGGATCGCTGTTGCGGAATATCTTCAGGAATTTGAGAATACAGAGGACGCTCCATTTAAAATAAAGATAAACATATCACCATTTAAAATTTCACGTACGATCAAGAGGTAATTGCATCTAGGCCGAGGTAGCTTCTTACAAAAACGAGTGGAGATTCTTCAGCAGAACTCAAAACCGCGAAAAATATTATTTTGAATTCACCTTGTACATTTCAAAATAATTTTAGGTTATTTCCTACTTCGACAGTAATAATGCAAAAATAACGAAGCGCTTAGCTGTGTAGCTAATCTTTACGAAAAAACATCTAGGAAGACACAATAGGCACTACTGACCTTCACCATATTCCAGCCAGAAGTCTCCTTCAACATAATAGCAATAATAAAGATATCTAAGAAATCTTTCCCCACCATATATGAATGCTCTTATCTCAGATTTTTGAATAATTTCCGTGGAATACTTCTTAAACGCTACCATTTAATAATATGCAATCATCAAGTACTTACTCGACGTTACAAACCGAACTTAATCTAATTCCTAGCACTATATACGTTTCTTCGCATAAAACTCCGTTTGGACATTTAGCCAAAAACACACGAAACACAGACAAATCGAAAGGTATCACGCCCCCGAGAACTGCGAGCGGTATCAAACTTAATTCGAAGCTCGTTCCGCAGATAACCATTACCTTACCCGGGATAGCAAATCCCAGAAGCGCGCGCCCAAGGGAATCTGGCACACATTTGCAAATACGCACAAATATGAATGAAACGTTTCTCGTAATTGGTTAAACGCCGAATGGCTCCATCGTGATGTTTTCCTAACACTTTGTAGCGGAACTCAAATAGGACATAGATGTATATTTACAGGGGTGTATTCAATTAAAAGTTGTATCAAATTAAAACGTGACACGTTTGCTTTGTTCTTGTGTAATTTTTTTTATTTTTTAATTTGACCTTATATTTGTTTGTTTGTTTAGGTTTTAAGGTCTCATGTATGAGGAAAGAAAAGGCTTTGTCCGCCTGTTCTTATATGTCTGTGGTCTGTGTTGAAAATATGTCTTACTACAGCACGCCTTCAAGCTCTATTAGATGAAATCTTATCAGACGTAGAAAATGAGCCGTACGAGGATTCGTCTGAAGATTATCAAAGAGAAAGTGAGGAAGACAATGATCCTCTCAAAAATAGAAATGTAAAACGGCGCTATTTCTTACCCACCAATACCTTTTATTTCTGACTCGGTGTCTCATACAATAGAGAAGGTTTATATTTTTCTCATTAAATTAATTTATTTACTATTAGGATATGTTTCTAATAGGTTATAGAAAATTTAAAAATAGATGAGGCTAGATGCATCTGTTATAAATTGGGGACCTGTAACTGGACGAAATCCAAAGAAATTACCATCTTGAAACTTTTCCATTGCCATTTTCCTCAACCTTCGTGCTACTGGTGCAAATTTTAGTAAGAAATTTCAAAATGCGTTAACTCCAGCGGAAAATGTTTGCGTGGATGAAACTTACTGCACTAGTGTAGAACTAGCACAAATATTGCTCGACAAAAAATCACGCAGAAATAATTCAAAAGAAATAACTGAAAAAAAAATAATTTATTGGTGCCGAAAGCAATACAAGAAACGCCTATACTGTCTGCTTGTGGTACAGGAAAGTAGCTGTAGAATTGCTTCTTCTTCAGCAACGGTAAATGCATTTGTTACCCATTGTATGATAACAGAAGGAAAAAATTATAATTACAAAGTTTAAAAAAGACATCTCAATGACGACACTGTATAATTTGCTACGAAGATATTTCTGAGACATTATGATAAAAAATTGCTGCCAGCAAACCATGTGTGCAGTTTTGGAAATTTACAATTTATATTGTAAATGTACAATTTAAATTTAATTTCTTCCTTTTGCATGTCAAGTCTACAATCGTTTTATTTCTTACTTCTATATTTATGTAATGCCCTTTCATATACACCTTCACAAAAATATAAATTAAATTGAAATAATTTTGTTTGTTTTTATGTAATAAGACAATTCATAATCAGTAAACATTGCATATCGATCAATTCACAGGCTGGGATCGGATTCGCGTTCCTCGGGCCATGCCTTAACATCGCGTTTAAGAAAGTGGAGCTAATATGAAGCACAAAGCCGTCACGGAGCAAGGATTAAAAATAGAGGTGTGAAGCAACCTATCGTCACACGGCCATTACGCAAAGAGATATTGTCGATGCATTCAGACGAAGAATCATCGTAAGGCTTTTTCCACAAAGTAGCACTTGCTTTCTATTGTTATAATAATGGCAGCAATAGCTGCACATCTATTCTTTTGTTTTAGGTATCAGATATGCTGCACAATTTTATTATTAATCACAACAACATTAAACGATAACAATGAAATTGACAAATCTCAAAATTTAAATTTTAAGGCGTATTCCAATATTCGCGATTAAGACTATGACCTCGATTCTACCTAATGCGCAAATTCTGTCGTTATTAAACATTCTCGTCGTTTGAATAAAAATTCGTTTCATTTCAATCTTCTATTACCACTAAGGAGGTTAATTATCTCTAAACATTTGCAATCCCAAAGGTAAGCTCGAATGTCGCAGTAAATCCCCCACTATCCTTTTAATTCCACCCGCATATCTACATTTATTTCTCGCTTTTATAACTCAAGAGGAACACCCGCTGAAAGGCGCAATTAGCCTGATGGCCAGATCTAAAGTCGAGTTAAGAAAAGAACCGGCAAATCTGAAGGAGGGATTCGGCCTCTAACGCCCGCGTATTTAAAACGCAAGAGAGTCCGAGGAGAAGAAAAAAATTAAGACGAACCTGGCTCCTCCTCTTCTATAATC
Source organism: Oryctes borbonicus (assembly GCA_902654985.2). Taxonomy (NCBI): domain Eukaryota; kingdom Metazoa; phylum Arthropoda; class Insecta; order Coleoptera; family Scarabaeidae; genus Oryctes; species Oryctes borbonicus. The sequence continues at coordinate 1,431,724 of LR736875.1, forward strand.
TCGGTTTGTCCTGTGGCAAAACTCAGCAGGCAGTAAGACGATACTGTCACTATTAACAAACGTAAAACCGTAGACATATCTCACTCTATCACACACCTATATGCAATTCAATACGATTTTCTTTTATTGGGACTATCGCTCTGCATTAATTGTAAAAAAATAGTCACTTAAGAACTTTGTCCTATTAAGGTAACGCAGAATTAACATGTGGCAGTGGTGGTATAATCACTGGTTTCTCTCGACACAATTCGTTCCGATACCGGTATAGGCGAAAGACGATTTCGCCTGTCTTAACGACGCAACTTTATTGGGCCGCGAGCTTCGAAACACGGATGCGACCGTTCGTAACGCCCGCCCCGCACAATACCGGAACACTACTGACGCCGAGCTTTCTGGCCGCGTTACCCGATGTGCTTTCGTCGAGCCTACCGAATGAGGTCGAAGCTACACGAAAGCTACGGCTTTAATCTCACCTGAAGACAATTTTATCGTGGATTCTAGGATATGTAACAATGAAAACGTTGTATACATACTATAAAGCGAAGCTCTACATCCGCGTAGATGGATAATCGTTAGCGCTGGAAGGTTGCGTTGCATCGGTAGTGCTTTCGATCTTTTTCTAACATTCCCGGTGTTTGCGAATACTTAACCTTGTATACGTTTAACACTGTAGGATACTCGACGGGGATGTGCTTCGGTAAAACTCTTATATCCTTTATTTGTCGGATGTTCGCCGAAGTATACTAGTGCTAGCTGATAGCTGTAACAAAGCCATTCCATCCAGAAATGCAATGCTGAATCCAGCTTAAAAAAATTGATTTCAATACTGACAAATCTTTGAAACAGCTAGAAAAGTATGTAGGGCAAAAGTGAACATGTTGCTTCTAGTAAAAATCAAAATTACTAGCACAGCGGTACCCCGCTGATATCAGTGAATATCTTGATTTGCAATACGTTCTAATTTTGGAGAGGGCCAACTAAGTCCATTAGAGCTACTGAACTACTTGAAGAGATACAAGCTAAGCCCAATTTTGAACCGCGGCGCCCCGGAGCGCCGTAGATAATCAGTAGGGGCGATGCCTCGCATCATAATACCAACGTGGGATATTCTAAAATGATTTTTTTTTCGAGACGGCTTTGAAGCTTATGGAACTTTCTTGAGCATCTACACTACATCATTCACGTAGTTTCTAGGAAGATACGGAAAATTCCAGAAAAGTATAGAACCTCCTGTAGCATATTATCGGACGTTGTCAATGTTTCGCGAAAGCTTAAACTAGGTGGGGCGGCTAGAATAAATACGGCACCACTTTGGTGAACTTGTTCAATTACTAAACAACAAACGAAGTAAACGAAAACCTCTAACACAACCTCTAAATTTAATGAATCAATTTCGAAAAACCATCTATTTCAAGTTTTTCCTCTCGTATTAAAGCATTATAGTATATTACTATTACTCTGTCTATTACTACGCACTGTCTGTCAGCATGCAGTAACAGCCCCGAAGATGTCCTATAAGGGTGAGGACGCAACGTCGCGACGACAACAACGCCGGAAACTGAGGGTATATACAGTGGTGGACACATAATTAAGGACATCAGTTTTCGTTTCGAAACATTTATATTTTCGAAATAAAATATTACATTACTTATTTTAATTAAAGTAATCATGTTTATGGTCTTGTAATTTGTATAGCTATTGGAACAAAAACGAAAGAATGCATTTTATAGCAACTTAGTAAATAAAATAAATAAATATTAACCATTTTGGTCTGGACAACTAATTAAGGACACTTCGAATTTGTTGAAATGTTTTAAAAATAAACATCTTACACGTAAAATTCGCACATAACTTTTAATCCAAATCTAATATTTAATCGGGTAGCTCTTCGATTTCAGTACAGCATTGCACCTCCTTGGCATACTAGCAACCAAAGTCTGACACCGTTGCACCGAAATATTATGCCATATTTCCTGTACATTTCGGAGTAGTTCATCTGCATTTTTATTGGGTTTTTTCTCCAGAGCCCTCTCAACATCTGCCCCGATAGGGTTTAAATTGGGACTCTGGGCAGGCCAATTCAAAACATTAATGTTTTCAGTCGAAAACCATGCTTTAACGCTCCGAGCAGTATGCTTCGGATCGTTATAATGCATGAAAATGAATGGAAGAGGTATGTGTTCGTCCGCAAATGGCTTCATTGTATTTGCTAAAATATCTTTGTACAAGTCTTGATCCATTCTTCCAGTTATCCGGCGAATAGGACCGACACCAAACCATGAAAATGCAGCCCAAACCATAATATTCCCTCCCCCATGTTTTACGGTCTTTAAAGTATAACGAGGGTCGAGTTCTTTGCTTACGGGACGTCGTACATATTTTTTGCCGTCTGATCCAAGCAAGTCAAATTTAGATTCACCGCTCCAAATTATTTGTTTCCAAAACTCCAAGGGCTTTTCGGCGTGCTCCTTTGCAAACTGAATTCGACGTTTTAAATTCTTTGTCGAAACATGTGGCTTTCTTCTTGCAATGCATCCGCGGAGACCACCTTCAAGTAGTCGACGTCTTATGGTTCGCGTTGATGTTCTGTTGGTCAACTGTGCCGATATTTCGCTGAGAATTTGCTTTGAATTAAAAAAAGGATTTGCCTTGCTCGTTCTGCAAATTACGCGATCTTCTGCCGGGGTAGTTTTCTTTGGCCTACATTTTCTTCCTCTATTCTCAGCGCTTCCATTGCTGCCGTAATAAACTATAGCATTGTGGACCATCGTTTTTGAACGCAGAAGCTCCGTTGCAATGGCTCGAATTGACCTTTTTTCTCTGACGTACTTGAATATTATAATTTTGCGCAATTCCGGAGTGCAACTCCTTTTGCGCCCCATATCTAAACATTTCTATTTATTTTGTGAACTAGAAACAATGTACACAATTTACCTCGTATTTTCGTATTTGATTACTCACAATTTAATAAAATAGCTCTTTGTCCCTAATTTCATGACCAACCGCAAGCACGTTCAAATTGCAACTGATTTCACTAACGCAAACGTAGCAACAGAAGCGAAAATGCTTAGTCACTGAAATACGCGTCAAGTGTTTGCGTACTTTTATAATTTACCGTTGCAAGACACGGTAGGTTCGTGAACTAAATGCAAATAGTGAATACAGTAAACTGATATAAAGGTTTTTTTATTCTTTTAAACTGTCCCTAATTATGTGTCCAGCACTGTGCATTGAGGACTGCAGAAACTTACGTCACAGACTACAGCATATTGTTTCATTATTGTTTATATATTAATCTATACTGCTGTTTTTATTATTTTCTTTCTAATATATTTGCATACGTATAAGTATATATTTACGGAATAAATAGCATACGTGTCTATGTGTGAGGGAGGCCATATTAGTCTTGTTCCGGCACTTAATAATCCATAGGGCGCATGCTGCACGGAAAATTCTTAAACACGCTTGCTATTTTAATCGTTCTTGTCGAAGTACCGTATCTATGATTGAAATAGAACAAGAACTAGAAGTAATATAATCCCTGCCGTTTTCGTATACAAACTCCTATAAAATTCCTATAAGACGATGACCCCAATTTAAATAACTGGTAACGATACGTTCGGGGGATTTTCCGATTAGAATTCGTAGAGAAACAACGTCCAAAAGGACATCCGATACTTGTTGGTGTGTCGGCTCGACGTCGAGTATCTCTTCGGCGTTTAAAGTGTTTGGAAAACGTTCAACGCCCATAAGTACTTAATTATGCAGAATTTATAGCGGAAACGATGGGGGATAGATTGAAAATAAAACGGGATCCAACGCGCGAGTTCTACTTCGTCGCATCGATTGTTGGTTTCGTGCCAACGTCGAGAGTCTGTCTATATACGGTGAGCGATCTTTTGTTTTCGCGATTTCAAAGGATGATATGCGCGATATATTGAGTGCGATAGGTGATATTGTAAACGAATTCTCTTATTTAGACCGTGCTATAGTAAATAATCGAAAACACGACGTTTCGCCCACAATCATATGGGGCTTCTTCAGAAGTGGCCTTCTCGTATACAAATAATAACACTACAGTATATTTCAGTCGCACATCACAAACAAATCAATCATCATTAAAGGTTTCATAACGCATGTTAAATTTTTGATTAAAATTGCAACACGTACACGAAATAATTTCGTGTCTAACATACGAAGAGGTAATAAATCCCTCAAAATACATCCAATCCTTCGTTGTGTACTTGTCAAAGAGAATACTAGAACGTACATCGAAACATTATTTGCAACCAATAATTACTCCTGCACTACGTCAACCGTATCCATCATGTAAATAAAATCGCATTAATGTCCTTTAAAGTATAAAACGTGGTACGAAAACTTCGCTAATTCGCGTTTCAAACTCACAACCTCATCAAAATGCATCATTTATCGATATGTCCGCACACTTGCTATTGGTCGCTTCGAAATCCATTCTCCACTAACGCAAAACAAATACCAAATTAACGAACCTGTATGCGTATCTATATTGACCGCTATATATGTATGAATAATGTCAGGTCGAATTTATGCCTATCTAGGATACGGCGGTAATACACTATCTGCAATTGAATTGCAGCAAATTTAAAGCATGCTTCATATGATACAATATAAAGAAATCAAATCGACAATTAACTTTATAGCTGATATACTTAAAAATTATAATTCAGACATTTCGTTAACATCAGCTAGCATCATCAGTAAAGTTCGCCACTTTCCGTGCGCTTCACGATATTAGCGGAGATTAGACAGACTCGTATGTATTCGTCTCATTTGAATGGTTTCCCCGAGAGTCGACAAAACACGAGTCTGTCTAGTCTTAGCTAATCCTAATTCATCAGTAAATGTACGCTGCCATTCAGTGAAGTTCGGTCATACAATAAAAATCTATTATATCACACTGTATAAAATTATTAATACATAAAATTAGAAAAATATTAAGCATACACTATTTTCTAAGGGATTAAAGCCATAAATTATTATGTAAAGTAGAAATATTGCGACAACCACAATAAAGTCCCTTTTATTAGAATTCCAAGAATTTCTCGGAAGTACCGATCTTTCGAAACGGGTCGTTTTCGGATTATTAACGAACAATACATTTAGGAAATATACCGCAGTATCACTCTTGTTTATTTATCACGGGCGTAAAGATATAAATTTGCTTCGTTTTACCGTTAAACGTGTGTTGGTGTGCATCTGTCGTTTTTGCGCGAAAGTTTTAAGAAAATTTACTTCAAAATGGCATGTGGCAAGCCTACCAGTGTAGAAAAACGTTCACGCATTATTACGCTGTTTGAAGAAGGATATTCGGGGCGACAAATTGCTGAAAAAGTAAATATGAGAAATTCAACAGTGAATGACATCATAAAGGGATATCGGACAACTGGAACTATAGAAAATCGTGTTCGTCCTGGAGCATCTAGGAAAACTACAAAAGCTGAAGATTTGAGAATTGTATTATTAAACAAACGCAATAGAAAATTAACAGCGCCACAAATAGCAGCCGAAGTCAATCGCGGCCGTGAAAAACAAGTTTCGGCGAGTACGGTAAACCGTCGACTTCAACAAGCGGACCTTCCTGGACGCATTGCCATTCGAAAACCCGTATTACGTCGGGGCAACAGAGCAAAACGACTACAGTAGGCCCGTTCTCATCTAGATTGGTCGTTAGATGATGGGAAACACGTGCTTTGGAGTGACGAGTCAAAGTTTGAGGTTTCTGGGCAAAATCGACGAGTTTATGTCAGAAGATCTAAAACCGAAAAATGATCTCGAACTGCATTGTGCCTACAGTGAAGCAAGGGCGTGGTTCTGTGTTAGTGTGGGGATGTTTCTCCTTTGCTGAGACGGGAGATTTATGCAGCGTGCAGGGTGTAATGAGGAAGGAAAATTATTTTGCAATACTCCAGAATCATGCAGTGCCATTAGGATTGCGTATAATAGGCCGTAACTTTACATTCATGCATGACAACGACCCAAACCACACTGCGTTAGTGTGTAAGAACTATCTAAAGGAGCAAGAAGAACAGCACACCCTGAAAGTAATGACATGGCCCCCACAAAGCACAGATTTGAACCCGATAGAGTTGTTGTGGGATGAATTGGACAGGAGGATCCGAAAAATATGCCCAACTTCACAAGAACATTTACGGAATATTCTGCAACATGAATGGATTAATATTCCACAATCCGTTTTAACAAAACTTAGCGAAAGAATGCCTAGAACAGTTCGAGCGGTGATTAACAGCAAAGGAGGTTTTTTCGATGAAAAAAAAATATAATGTTCAGTATGTTATATTAGGCCAGAATAACTTTTTATTTATTTATTTTTGTCTTTTTTACCTGTACATAGAATAAAATTGCATTTTGTTTTTGGTTTCGTTTGTTTCTGCAACCTTTTCATGTTTTTTATTAACCAACCGAACTTCTCTGAACGGCAGTGTAAATCTATACGTACACATACACATCAAAATATCTTCAAACACAACTCTTAACTCAATTAACATCTTCAGGTGAATATCTGTGGCTTATTTCAGCTATTACGCATTTTTAATGATCATATTGCTCGCTCCATGCTGGAGGATTTGGCACTTGAGCTCTAAATAGCTAGCTTGAAGTTAGCCAATCACGGAAAGCAACGCACCAAATAAATGACAACGGAATCCTTAAATACCTATCCAATCTAACAGCTTTATAGAGTGTCTAATAAATTTATTATTTTTTTTATTAATTGACGTGATTTTGAGCAAATTTTAATATAGACGGCGCAATTCGATTTGCAGATAGTGTAACTAATCCCCTAGTCTACAATCTAAACGATATTGAAAATTAAAACGCCCCTAAACGCAAACATGCGATATGACAAGCGAAAACAGATAAATTGAATTTGACAATTTCGGCGATGCCCTACGGGTGCAGGTGACGCAGCCGAAAGCGGAATAATATTAAACTAATGTTTGCGTGAATAATACCCCGTTGAAATTACTACCGGATCCTGGCTCGTGTATGTCATATTATGACTCAACCTATGGTTGAGATAGGCGATTTTATAGCGTAATAGATAGCATCGTCTACTATTGAATACCTTTTGTTTTATTAAGGAAAAGGGAGGAAGGTGATTCATGACAAATGGTATATAATTCTGGGTTTGGCACACGCATCTGTTACGCATAGATTTTACGATAGATATGGGGGAAGGTATAGGTAATTAAGATTGACTTTAACTGCGTTTGAACGGGGTGATGTAATACATACAACATCAATTGAAATAAAAAAAAAAACGTTTAAACACGCAGAATCGAATTTTCCAAAGAATATACTGTATAAAGGGCGTAATCTATATCCTGCTTTATTCAGTAAATTGGTCCACCTGGATATCTGAAACAGGAAGGATATTAATTGACCCACCAACGTGAACGTAGAACGTGAACGTAAAACGTAGAAAGTTATAAAGCAGATGTGGTAGTATTTACGTATACTTACGTACACTGAACGAAAAAGATACGTAAATACAATAAAAAAATACATTAATGTGATAATGCGATCAAAATTGATTTAAAAAACGAGTTTATTATAATTAATGATTGTTTTTCGTATCAATGAACGCACACTTTCGTATATACACTAACTAACTTTGACGACAACTAGCAAAGCACTTCAATGGAAGCGACAAAATAAATTACATTCCTCAAGCAATGTCTCAAGACAACTACGGAAAATACACTGAAGTTATGCGACTTTTGGGCTTCAAAGTAAAGGGGACCGGGCAACCCTGTACCCCCATACTTTTTGTTTTTATTTTTTTTTAATGAAGATAATTTGAAGTATGTTGAAGGACGACGCAAATTATTGCCTTCGATCTCTCAAATATAACCTTTTCCCCGTAGTTTAAAAAAGCATTAATAAATAAAACCATTGGTATTGAGGGTATAAAGAAGTCCGTAACGAAATAACCGTTACCATATTGTTTTTTACGCGTAGCCGCCTACGCTCGAAAAAGGGAACCCGAATGAGATGAAATCGACTCGTGTTTATCGGCTTTATCGGTTGCGCTAGGACCGACAGGGGAGCGCGGTTTTAAAATTTAAATCAGACGTAAAAAATAAATTAACGGCGAAAACTTTTTCGACGATTGGCAAATGCGTCGGTTCCTGGAAGTAATCTCCCGATTAAAAATGGAAAGCCCCAAGGACATTTTCCGCTCAAATATACATCGGGAAAGATTTACTCGTCGTGAAAAATATATATGCTCGGTCGGAACGGGAAGCGTTAGACGTTTTCGGTTCACTTTTTTTTTATAGGCGACCCCGAGCGTTCCCCTTAAAACCGCTTCCTTTTCACCTTCCTCCTTCTCTGTCCGAAATCTTCAAAGGCGTATGAATTTTACCGGCGAGAGTAAAGCTGATTTAGCAACGAATATGTTCTTTGCGTCCTTTGCAACGAAATTGACTTTACGTTTTCGATTTGTTTATTTAACCAGGTTTACCTCCCTCAAAAATTCATTTTAGTAAGGTGGAGGCTCGAAAGTTGGACATAGTTGTGATTCGTGGCCACGAAATTTGTATTTATTGGAATTTGGCGACGTGCCATGCACTGTAAAAAAATTCTGGAAATTTATTTCTGCAGCTGCAATTATCGTTGAATTTCCCTGAAGTTGAGGTAAAAAAAAAATTATTTATTTTTCTCCTTTTATGGGATTTGGAGTCATGAGTAATCTAAACATTTGTATATGTATAACTATACATAAATTGCCGTTTCTGATACATTGAAAGAGTTTATTGAATACTCTGGTTGCGGTGTATTTGGGCTAACAAAGACTCGGTTGAGCACTGATGACGTGAGTAGAGATTTGTCTGTTGTTCCTTTATCTTTGAATATTTTAACTCTTACCGATTTTATTGAACAACTCTGGATTAAATTGTACATTGAATCATAAAGTATACAGTAAAAATCACGAATCTTTGAAGTTACGTCATACTTAGTTATAACGTACGTAGCGTCTGAAACAACTTCAGATACACCAACCATGTTTGCAAAAATTGTACGAAAATAACAGCTGTTAAGTTTTTCGAGATTACGAACATTTTTATTAGAATTTCTTTAGATGCTTCTCTTTACTCTAGAACTCGCCACTACGTTGTGTTGGCGCTTTTGTTGTTCCAGACTTTTTTTTTTCGTACTGTTATTTACACGTCTGAGTTTGTTCGTTTTGTCTGTGTAAAGTCAGTGTGTTTTGACTATGTAACGTCTGTTTTACCACAGTTTCTCCCTTCAAGATAGGAAAAATTTATTTTCTAGATCTGGCAGGTGGATTGGTTCTGATGCGCTGGCTCCTAACTGCGATAGTTCCCGTTTGCTGCCCCCACGCTGTCGCTTTCAAAGCCAAGTGCAATAGGACGCCCGCGTTACAGCTAAATGAAGAGTACTACAATGACTACTTATTTATTTTAAGGCTTATTATTTAAGAAAGAAGGAGAAAATAATATCACCACACGATTCAAGACGGTGACTAAAATCGACCAGCTACTCCCTCCCAACACGTCCTTGTTACCGAAACTACAAGCAAAAGGCGTATGTGGAAAAAGCTACATCAGTCAAACAGGACGGAGTATTCAGTGGAGAGTGAAAGAACATGAGAGAGACGCACGTCTTAGGAACATTGAAAAATCTGCAGTAGCAGAACACCTGCAACAACGAGAAGACCACCGCATAACCTACAGCGAAAAATATAAATTAATTGAATAAAATATTTAGTTATTTTGATTATCGTAGTTAATTGCTTGGACAATATTTTTATATTTAAATTAAAAAAACATTGAATTTATTTAGGTTAACAAATTGATATTTAAGATAATCAACTTAAATCGCCAAACCGATATTTGTTTGCCCCTATTCGAACGTTGAACGACTTCATTTGGCTTAACTATATCATCTAATAAGTGGCTCCTTCAATGTAGCGGCTACATTTATTAATAGTAAGTACAGTTACTGTTAAAATCCATTAATAAAATGAGTATTTTCCATCAAAATTGCGATACGAAGAGGACCACTTTCTAACTTGCTAATAATCGAGTTTGAAATTGGTTATCAAACGTCGAATCGTAACGAAGGTACGTTAACTCAATTACCACTACTTGTCCCGTTCCTCAATACGTTTTAACCGAATTAGTGTTTAGCGTTTCGAGTTATCGACCAGGGCGAACGTGAATTTGCGACCGATCGGAATGTGTAAGGTTGTCGGATGTCGCTAACTTGCTAACTATATACTGGAATTGCTAAATTAAATCAAATTAATTGCTAAATTAATAAATCCATGTAGACACCCATCTATATCGAACGTATGGTATACTTTATATCGTACCGGTATGATCGTTTCTGCTTCTTCGTTCTTGCTTTTGTAGAGAAATAAGAACAAAGGCGTGTCTAAGTTCCCACTACAATTTTCTACAGTTGTAGCCGTTATCCGCCGATAGGATTGCCAGGCGTGGCGATTTCCCACCCAATGTGGCGATTTTATTCTTTCGTTTGCGACTAAAAAAAAAAAAACTGGCGCCTGGTGGGTTTAATGGCGATATGTAAAAATAAATACGCGACATGGATCTCAAACATGATCAAAATTTGTGTGTACAGAAATTGGTATTAATGAGAGAAGTTAATTAAAAAAAGCTTAATTTTTTCTTTTAATCCTCACGTGATCAACCAAATTATTAATTTATTAAAATTAATAAAAATTGGCTGCCTGAATTTTGGAGCAATCTAGTTACTAGAATAAGAAATATTAAAAAATCAATGTTTTCACAAGGTTTAAATATTATTTTATATCTAGAACAAAGAAAATGGAATTACATATATTGTCCAATTTTAAGGTTATGAAGTTCAAGCAATTGATAATTCCATCAGCTTCTTATTTAAAATTTTATTTCATTGTAAATCCATCAGATCGGCGATGTTAGAAACAAAAATGCCGATTATGTTCATTTTTTCTGATGAATTTTAAAACACTCCCATTTACTAAGAAAACATCCTGTGCCGCCTCTGGTAGCTTGGAAGAAAAACCGAAAAATCTTATTGTTCCCATAATCGACTTTAAGCGTGAATAAGCAAGTCGATAAAAGTTGACGATTTCGTTGCTAAAAATTGGCGGCACAGCAACTCTGCTCCCGGACGCAGCGACCCCGACGTTAGTATTACTTGATTTGAGGTAGAGTATAGATGAGCAAAGTGCAATTTATGAGAAAAGCCCAACTACAGAGGTGAAAAAGTTGAGATGTTGAAATGGCATCGCATAGATAACAGTCTACATGATCCCTTTAAAATAAATATCAAAACAAAATAACAATACTTAGATTTTAATAACCAATTTAATGAAATCAGAGCAGTGGCTAATAAAAAAAAAGTAATATCCTAGCCGCACGTTTTCAGAAAATACTTATATTATTTTCTTTACCGATTCTACCGCGCTTCACGATATTGGCAGAGACTAGACAGATTCGCGTTTATTCGTCTCATGAGAATAGGTTCGTGTTGCCTACTGGTTTCCCCGAGAGTCGAGAAACACGAGCCTGTCTAATCTCTGCTAACCTCGTGAAGCGCACGGAAAGTAGCGAACTTTGCCAATGCCATCGCTTTGGGAAATTGGAAGGCATGGCCTGTAGGCGATTAGATATTAGTGTCAGATCAACGAGCATCGCAATGTTGCTTCCAATACTTAAGTGAGGCTAATGTTAAATGCCCAGATTTGCCGAGTAAAACCTTTCTCCATTGGCGGCGCTTTAAATTATAAGAAAATATGTACAACCCCTACAAAACCTAAGTTTTTCCTTACATTTTTACACTTAGATCATTATTATTCTATTTCGGAGAACACATTACTAACTAATGCAACTACGCAGAGATATCAGCAGTATTCTGTAAACGTACATACATAATTAAGCAGCCGAGCTCGTGGCATTGCGTCGTTGTCGAACATATTGCCGCCAATTGGCTGGCCGCCGTTGGACACGCGAAACCAGCGTCGAGTACAACAGCGACTAACAACGCGGCAGTTTGTCTGATAGCTGACAACTTGTTGATCAGACGATCTCACTTGCGTTTTATTGGAACGATTGCGAAATGCGATGCGCTTCTCGCAGTAACGAGAAGAATCATTTGTAAGCTCCGTGGATATCTAATAACGAGATCCGGCGTCGTTGAATTACACGGAGATGGGGAACAATTCCGATGCATCCGCAAGTATATTTGATTTAATGATTCAAATTGAGGTGCTATCGCTTTATTAGCCAGGTATTATTTTTATTCTGCAAAATGAAAATTTAGCGATACGTTCCCACGAAAGGAAGTAGCCTTAGTAGGCCGCCAAATATTAGAAACAGCGCAATCAAGAGGAAGAACAAATTATATTGCATTTTTTGCAGTTAAAGAGTTAATGTTCGAGAACTCTAGGCTAAGGTAGTAGCGTAGGAATTATATTCCTGGCATTGCTTTTAAGTGATATTAAACTATGATTTTTTACTTCGCATCATCGGATTATTTTAGCAAATTACTAACTCTTTTCAACGCCAGTTTTACCCAAGTTGCCTTGATTTTAGAACATAGAACAAGTAAGACGAAATAAGTAGCTAGTAACACAAAAGTATAGATTTGTAAATATAATTAGTGCTCTTGGGTTGCCTCAAGTTCGAGATTCGAGAAGCTGAAATAGGACGGCGGACGGATTGGATGCCTACGCATGCAGTGTCTTCATATGGGAAAAATCTCATTCGATCAATGGTTGAAAATGGGGATCGACGCATCCTCGAAACAGCTGTCCCGAATTAATTAATTAAACTTGTATGTTGTTTGCATTTGCCGCACAGTTCTTGCTCTCATTGCGAAAGGGAAAAAGATAAGAACCAATAATTTTCGAAAGCAAAGTGTAATAAAGGAATACGAACACAGAAACGAACATTACAGAAATATCTCCATGTCTTTAACTGATTGAATATAATATTAGCAGCTTCAGTGAAACCGGAGTAATGACCTTTTCGAACTTAATTTCTAGCATATTAATTGGCTTAAAAATTAAAAAATACTGTTGGCAAGTACTCTCAGGTTTGCTGACAAAATGTACAGGGACATTTAAGCAAATAACTTTAACAATTTTATTAAATAAAGGTTTCTTCTGGAATATGTGCAAACATTGCTGAAGCTAATAGATTTGGTGCTATTAACGCTTTTCTAATTTTTGCATTTGTACAAGTTTTATGTGCTAATATTATCGCGCAACCAACGGGAATGTTCTTCAGTTGTGATCAGTTAACTCTGCAGTAACCTATTGGAATAATGTAGCATCAACCACATCGCCAAAAAAATCAGTACACGTAAATATTTGACTGCTATTCCCCTTCTTTATCCTAAAACTCATCAGAAAATACTGCAGCACCTAAAAAAAAGTTTACATTGAGACCCATACAAGTCATTGGATAAAGTCTGATTTTCTCCTGCTGTTGTACAAGTACGGATTACGATATCTCGTGAAATAGACTTTGCTGCGGCTAATAAGCCTCGCATTAGCGCCCGGTCCTGTACACATAGAGCTTTGCAGTAGATAGTAGACACATACATACGTATGTGTAGGATGCATCAAACTTCCGCACAAATGGTACATAGATATAGCCGCACAATGGGAGGATCGCTTGCCATTTGATGTTAGGCGTGAGTAGGTATAAACCACCATCAGTAATTAGTAATTACACGCGTGTACAACCACAAACGATACATATATCATGATCCTCTGTTATGATAGCGTAACCTCCGTGATTTGATTACGGAATTACGGTGAAGATCAAGGCCCTCACTCGTGTCCCGGATTAAGATTAGAAATTATGGTGATAAGTGTCACGCGCATAAATTATGGTCTAAATTAATATTTGAGCGTGAGATGGACTATAATTGGAGATTGGATAATTAGCAGTAAGAGTGGCTATAAACTGTAGCAGTGCTTTATTGCAACGATGCCAGCTCACGTTGGTAACTGGAATTTTAAAAAATGCGAGAACGTGTTAGGGCATCGCAGATTATGCGAGATGTACAATATTTTCCGTAATAGTTGTGGTGCCTAGCACAAAGAGTGATTCAATCGCGTAATCAAAAGAGTCTAGAAATGACTAATTGAATCATCTCGTTTTGATCCCTAAATCAATATGTAAAAGTCGAAAACCTCGAAGCTGTTGGCAAAACATCCTCCCTTTTCCCAACGGATCTACTCGCTATTGCTTTCATTTAAACCATCCCCGTTCTGCCGACAGCATTAATTTATCTGCACATCCTTAAAAAAAGTGACGACCACAAAGAGGATTTCAATTGAATACAAACATGCCCGCATATTTGCACGGCGGCGTATGTATTTGCAATACAATTCCGATACCGTTCTTTATCATTTTATCCATTTCTGCTTTATGAAAGGAATCTAATCGCGAAAAAACGTTGGCATTGAAATGTGCTGATTGCGACTTTAAAGCTGAAACATCAAACGTATAAGGCTCCTAGCGATTTCCATCAGTAATACGAACAAAAAATCTGTTCGCGGGTTTCTGAGAGCACCCTGGAAAATCGAATAAATACGTCTAAGGAAAGTAAATTTATTACTGAATAATTTTAATTCTCCGATTCGAGAATATACGATATACTGAAAAACGTTTTCTCCTTGCTACGTTTTCGCATCCTTCAATGAGAAATAGTTCTTTCATTTCGAATTCAAAGAAAAATCCAAATAAGAAATCCATGCTTTATCAGAGGTAATTTCGCGATGTTAATAAGGTCGTGTGTTAGGGGAAGCATAAATTGAAAACGGAGGCAGCCCTATATAAAATGCAGAAATAAATGGAATAATATAAGGCTTCCTTTTGTAATTTTGCAAACAAGGAAATAAATAAAATAGTGCGCATGCAGTTCACGGTACTTTCGTTTTACAATTACCCTAGCAGCACAATTGAATGGTTCATGGCCTTCAGTTGGTACATCATCGTAAGGTTAGCGTTGTACAATTCAATTGTAATGAAGGCATGGAAATTTATAAGAACTAATGGAGAGAAATTTAATTTAAAAACTTTTAATATAGTTTGAACAACCAGCAACAAAAATTAAATGGAAATTCGTTCACTTAAATCATTTATCTCGCAAAACTCTTGCGGTCTGTACGCGAAGCGGGATGAAAAATGTATAAATATAGCGCTTCTTACGTCAAACGGAATGGGAGACAAGAGCGCAGCTAACGGTTGCAGTTTTAACGGTCCGTATTTATAGGTGGGAACTGGAATCTCGGCGAAAATGAGTAATTCACTACGTTTCTTTATCTCCGTGTTATTCCCGGCGCAACGTGGATGCGGAGCTCGCTAGCAGATTCATTGAGGTCGTTACATTCCCGTCAAATTTATGGGTAGAAGTTTTAGGAGTACCATCGATAAGGACATAATAATTCACTAGTTTGTGTTTATCGCTTTTCACCCTATTTTTCTTATATGTGCAATAACTTGCTTTTAAATGAAGAGAATCTTGGAAGTGAATTGTACTGATCGACTTCAAGAAAATTCTTACAACACTAGTATCGGCACACTCCGCACTACACAAGTTTAATTAATTAATCCGGAACAGCTGTTTCGAGGATCCTCATTTTCATTTCCTTGGTAAGTTTCCGTAAATTTCTTAAAAAGTCTTCTAAACGTCGGTTATGTAACACAGATGGCAAAACCCGAAAGACACGACTTCAATGAAAAGCGACTACTAAAGCATACACTGTTGCACCTTGAATCTGGTCCAATACAATCGAAGAATAAGATATAATCACTAGAAGCTATTGTGTACTTGATAAAAGCTACTCATTTAATTTGGACGAGCTTTCTTGAATTTAGCGGACAGCCTGTGTAGTGCAACACTTAGCAAAACGATACGTTCGGCACAGTCAAGTAAAAAATTTAAGACATTTGAAACTTGATGAAATACTGCACCATCGCTTGTAAAGTATATCGTTATCACGAACGATCAAGCGCTCACGTAAAATATGTTGTTAATTTTGTTTCTTCCCTTTTTTCTTACATCCGTGTCTCGCCGATTCTTGATCCGTTTATCTCGCGGCAGTCATCTAAATCGCGTTCCCTCCTTCGGGCCCCCGGGGATATCCCTCTCGCACCCATCCACGAAATCATCATCGATATGCTTATGAGCTTCCTCTTTCCGCTGGATTCAAGACGGTCTGGAATGTATCGTTAAAAATATTATCCAGTCGCACCGACGTTGGCTGCCTTACCACCTTCCAGACTACTCGGCCGGTTCCGCCGCCAAACCAGCGACCCTATCGATATCTCATCGTTATGCGCGGTTGGGGGAGATGTAGGGAACTACAGAGCTCTGCTCTAGGCGTTCTCGTGACCCTGCTCCCGACTGAAAAGGTTGCGAGAGGTGGGGGCTACGCGCCGTAAAATTAGAATGATATATATTTGCGGAATATCTGTCGAAATTCAATAAGCTCGAAATTTAAATTAGTTAGAGGGCATAAATTATCGACGATAGAGCTATTCAAGTTAATAATCGTGTGACCGAAATAATTTATTGGCTTAAGTGCAGCGCTTATTTACGAAACGAGCGGCGAACGTTTGCCGTTTCGAGTTTTATTTATGAATTATTTATCTTTTGCCCCCTCGAGGCGGAGGACGCCCCGATTTTATTCGTTATGCTAGATCCGTTTCGTTTTTAATAAATAATAATTCTCGTGAAATTCAGATTATATACGCTCTCAAGCCTGCGATGTAATATCGAAATTTATTGGAGATAATCGAACTTGCTTTTAAATAGGTTTGTTGTCGGAATAAATTATCTTGACGATAGAAATAAAATCAAATGTAATACAATGCATTGGTACTAATAACCCGTAATGAAAGTCCCGAGTGCAGACTAACTTGGTCTATAAGAAATTTAAAGCATTACAATTCATGTTAACCCTTTGAGGGGTATATATTTTTTGATTTTTCTTGCATTTCTGCGGCAAAAATATATTGTTGACAATTGATGCCAAAAAAGTCTTTTTTGTTAAATTTCATTCCTCGTTTCGACAGCACCTATACACGCTATTAAGCGTTCGGGTCTGCTTCACATTCTTGTAACAATTTGCAGGAAGCACATGAAGGACTTTAACTATTTATTCTGAAAATAAAAAATGTTTATGGAAGGATACGAAGCGCGCTAATCGTTATCCTGCATTTAGCACATCTTCTTCACTCTCTATATCTTCTATATCAATCTTCTCAAATTCCAAATGTTTGGCGTCCTTATCCTTAGCATCATCTTCCAGATCGTCATCGTCAGATTCTTTTCCTGGAAGAACGTAATCCTGGTCTAAAGTAATGTCGTCGGCATCAAAATCCGAGGATGCTTCAGTGGGTATAACTGTTGAAGTCTTCTTTCTAGAAGGTTTCCTTGAAGAATCTCTCGAACATGCTGGAGTCGAATTAGTCTGGATTGGTAGTGAAGAATTATCGTCTGCATCGCTGTGCCTCGTCGGAAGAGTCCTGAACCATTGCTTCATTTGTCCCATCAAAAAAACCGTACCAGGCCTTAGGAGGTAAGTCTAAAATTTGATAACCTCAAATTCCGGCCAAATGTTGCAAAAAAGGTGTTGTCTCTTCCAACTGTATGCATTTTATGATGCAAAATATAACTTACAAGCTATTGAGAATAAACGAACATATACCGCTAAAGGCTAGAATTATGCATGAAAATAGACGCATTTGTAGTACAGCGTATGTAAGGGTTAATAAAAGACCCCCGCTACAGTTAATACGTACAATGTAATTTGCATTATAATGTCTTAGAAATCGAAGTCTTGCTGTTTTGGTTTATATCTTGAAAATTTATAAATTTGGCTGATTGATATTGGAACAGGCTGTATATTAAACTCTCTTTAATCTTTAATTTGTTTTCAATAAATGGATTTCCTTTGATCTATACTTTATCCTCGTCTAACGGCCTTATTCCTTCGAAGGAGGCAGGTTTTAAACAGCTTCAGATCACAGCTGTGTACGCTGTTCGTGCGACTTACGGATAAACAAGCTGCAATATCCAATTTTGACTCCAAAAGCTGGAAAGTAATAACTCTTCCACGGATCCTTTTTTGCGCTTACCAATTATAGTCCCTCTAAACAGAACGTCATTACCTTTCCTATATTCCTTTGACTTTCCGCTTCGACAGATAATCAAAATCGAAATAAGAATTTTTCCTCAAATTAACTTTTTATTGACATTTCAATATAGCTCCGCGCAGTTCAAAGTGCCGTTATTTCAAATCGACCTCGATACACGCAGCTAAGGATTTCATATAGCAATTAATTTTTTTTCCCGCGTACCGTCCGCGATCAACCTACGACCGCCTACACTATGTGTTTGTTAGTCGCTTTTTTGTTTAATTAAAAACACGGATACCCGGAGAGATGGGGATCAAACGTACTCGTGTCATGTTCAAACTCAAAAAAATTTCCATAATTTCCATTAGCGTTATCGGCAAATTAACAAACGGCTCTGGAATCGGGATAGCTTGCTGCTGGTGCGATAAGATATCATAACTGACACGTCCTGTTTGCGTACACACATACGGGTAGCGTGTACTGGAAGGCTGACAAGCGAAAGAGTTACGATAAGGATTAGTCGGCTGAATCCAGCTCTAGTTATTTTCTCGTTTTGCGTTTTGATAATAAAATACGCTTTATAACAAGAATAATTTTGAAAGCTCCGTACATCGCGTATTATTAACTTTAAATTTTATCTCTCTAGGAGGCCAAGAAAATGAATAGATTTCTTTGTAATATATAATTATTCAATTCTTACATTATCCATCAATAATGTGTTTTCTCGAATACCCATGAAAACCACTTATCAATTGTCTCTGGCGTACCTCAAGGGAGTATCCTTGGTCCATTACTATACGTCTAATATTATTATTTGAAATATTGCCGATATCATTTATACGCAGATTTGTTATTCTTTCTCTCCGGAAAATCTTCACGAAGATATCTCTCGTATAAACGATGATCTTGAAGAGCTCGTCAATCGCAGACTTCAAATTAATAGTAAGAAGACTTTTATTCCAGTGTTGGCGTACAAACATTTAAACTGATGTCGTCAATGCAATTGCAATAACATTAAATGATAATGTGATCGCATTATGCGATAGCGCTCGTAATCTAGACTTCTGTCTGGATAGAAAACTTCGTTTTAAAGAACATGTTTCCGCATCCTCAGGGCAGGATACCGTAATTTGGAGGTTTTATTTGAAAATCGAGACTGTTTGGATGTTGACTGGAGGAAAGGTTACTGTTATTAGGTTTTATATGGATGTCTATTATCGCTGCTTGGAAATGTATGGACAGGACCAGAATTCAGCTCTTGCTTAAGACTTATTTATCCTTTAAGAAAATATGACAATATTTAGCTTACGCTAAGATGGGTAAGATGGTTTATAATGCTGAATTTCACTCAAATGTTTTGTTAGCTTGAAATCCACCAGTCGTAACGTTGTAAACTAACGCAATATCGTCTGGAGGGGGTCCTCTGCCTCCACTGTCATTTCCCCGTCAGCTCCGTAATTGGCTTCATAGGGATTAGCTTTTGGTTAGAGATATAATGCTTTTGTTGTATTGGTTTTTCATGGGTTTCTTTTCTTGCTTGTTTAGATATTCATTGACCCGAAATTCTATTGTTTACTTTTGCTTTTTGCTTTGTATGATGTTAGTATTGTGTTCAGGAGGAAGATCAGCGGTTTGTTGTCAAGTTGCATCATTCTGAACTTTTTGGTTGCTGGAGCTGTTATGGCTAGCGCATTATATTATTTTTCCTTTTTTCTTAATGCTCTACTTTCAGCATTAATAAAAGACGATTATTATTATTATTACTGCTGGTATTATTATTGATTGGGTTCTTTGCTCTCGGTCACAGCTGACACTCGGACAAGTGTAGTTATTACGAACCACTCCCAGCCGCGGTTTATGAGTAGCCGGACTTAGCTCGCGGTTTCGTTTTTGCGCAAGTATATTTCTTTTCAAAGGGTCGCGCGTTCGTAAGTGGGAAAACTAGGAATTTGTACGAAGATTAAGAAAGTGGGAAACAATACTTGAAAAGGTGACTATGTATAATGTTCTCAAAACGTTGAACTTATAAAATGAAACAAAATTATGCATTTAAAAAATAATTAAAATAAATAAAAATATCTCTAACACCTATGTTATTTTGGATCCTTCACTTATCCACAAATAGAGAATTCTGTATGGATCAAGGAAATGCCGACAAGCTCCCTAAGAAAACTGAGAAGAAGCAAAAATCAGAATAAGCACCCTCCTCATCTACGCTTTGATTCAATTTTTCCAACTATTTTTGACGACGGTTTTCAATTCAAAATCCCCTCCGGAAAGTCAAATAGATAGATAATTAATATTGTCATTAGCATTCGTTTCGTTGTTTCCCTAAAATAACACTCAACATAAACACCTAGGAAATAATTAATTTGTCCGGAAGGCATTTTAATTAAGGAACTTCGTTTAGTTAAAATAGCGAACCGAACGCGTCGGCTTATTAGACAAAACGAGTTAATTATAGGTTTTGCCGAGTCGGCAGGAGATTTCCCAGAATTCAATGGACCGGTTCGAAGTGTTTGTTCCGCGTTAATTTAATTATAACGGGAAACTAACATTTCCGAAAACATTTCTATTAGTTTTCGAAATAAAATCATTAAAAGCCATTTCACGATTATGGACGTAGGTTACGTATAAATTTTTATCAAAAAAACCTAGCCACAAAACAAAACCAGGTTAACTAATTGAATTTTATTCCTGCAGAATGAAATTAGCCAGAGTCCTGTTATACAAAGAGCCAGACTGAAGAAGTGCTGGAGGCAACAACGAATATAAAAAGTAAACCTAGATATTCCAATGAACTAAAATTGCCGAAGTTAACATTATATCGACTGCTAAATAAACGCCGAAACGCGTCGACAGACGGTTATTAATTTAATAAGGAATGTGTTGATCTACACTCCAGGACGAGGCTTTACAGTAACGTCGGTCAACGAAACCATTCGAAATGTTATACATATATACACTGCTGTTCAGTGAAGTTCGGTCATACAATAAAAATCTATTATATCACACTGTATACAATTATTAATACATAAAATTAGAAAAATATTAAGCATACACTCTTTTCGAAGGGATTAAAGCCATAAATTATTATGTAAAGTGGAAATATTGCGACAACCACAATAAAGTCCCTTTTATTATCATTCCAAGAATTTCTCGGAAGTGCCGATCTTTTGAAACGGGTCGTTTGGGGATTATTAACGAACAATACATTTAGGAAATATACCGCAGTATCACTCTTGTTTATTTATCACAGGCGTAAAGATATAAATTTTTGTGTTGGTGTACATATGTCGTTTTTGCGCGAAAGTTTTAAGAAAATTTACATCAAAATGGCAGGTGGCAAGCCTACCAGTGTAGAAAAACGTTCACGCATTATTACGCTGTTTTAAGAAGGATATTCGGGGCGACAAATTGCAATTGAAAAAATAAATATGAGAAGTTCAACAATAAATGACATCATAAAGCGACATCGGACAACTGGAACTATAGAAAATCGTGTTCGTCCTGGAGCATCTAGGAAAACAACAAAAGCTGAAGATTTGAGAATTGTATCATTAAGCAAACGCAATAGAAAATTAACAGCACCACCAATAGCAGCCGAAGTCAATCGCGGCCGTGAAGAACAAGTTTCGGCGAGTACGGTAAAACGTCGACTTCAACAAGCGTACCTTCATGGACGCGTTGCCATTCGAAAACCCCTATTACGTCTGGGCAACAGAGCGAAACGGCTACAGTGGGCCCTTCTCATATAGATTGGTCGTTAGATGATTGGAAACACGTGCTTTGGAGTGACAAGTCAAAGTTTGAGGTTTTTGGGCAAAATCGACGAGTTTATGTCCGAAGATCTAAAACCGGAAAGTGATCCCGAACTGCATTGTGCCTACAGTGAAGCAAGGGCGTAGTTCTGTGTTAGTGTGGGGATGTTTCTCCTTTGCTGGGACGGGAGATTTATGCAGAGTGCAGGGTGTAATGAGGAAGGAAAATTATTTTGCAATACTCCAGAATCGCGCAGTGCCATTAGGATTGCGTATAATAGACCGTAACTTTACATTCATGCATGACAACGACCCAAAACACACTGCGTTAGTGTGTAAGAACTATCTAAAGGTACAAGAAGAACAGCACACCCTGCAAGTAATGACATGGCCCTCACAAAGCCCAGATTTGAACCCGATAGAGTTGTTGTGGGACGAACTGGACAGGAGGATCCGAAAAATATGCCCAACTTCATCAACAACATTTACGGAATATTCTGCAACATGAATGGATTAATATTCCACAATCCGTTTTAACAAAACTTATCGAAAGAATGCCTAGAATAGTTCGAGCGGTGATTAACAGCAAAGGAGGTTTTTTCGATAAAAAAAAATTATATTATATTATATGAGGCCAGAATAACTTTTTATTTATTTATTTTTGTCTTTTTTACCTGTACATACAATAAAATTGCATTTTGTTTTTAGTTGCGTTTGTTTCTGTAACCTTTTCATGTTTTTTACTAACCGACCGAACTTCTCTGAACGACAATGTACACGAAGATGCGGCACATGTTGCAATACTAATTCGTCTCTAAAAGTATATCGAATTAAAGGACAGTTAGTTTCGCGAATGCTTTAATGATTACTCTCATTAAGAAGATAGCATACGGCATCGCTTGGCGTATAAGTTTCAGATCAAACAAATTGCATTCGTTTCGCGGTGCTAGTAAATGAGAGAGCGAAGCGGATTTACATACATAGAACAAACACGTTTGAACCGTGCAAGCGCTTACCTGCTACTGCATGGTGGTTTATGCATAAGCAGATATGGATATGTACATTAACCGGTGTATGCCACCTGCATGATTTATTCGTATCTGCCTTGTACGTTTTGCATAATTCCACGTCGCGATTAAGTTAAAAGGACGCCATCTAGATCTTCAGTTGCAGTGACAACTAATATACAAGATATTTGTGAATTGTCCACGTACGTGCACTTAATCATACGAAATGTTAGTGGTAATATGGGTGATTTATACGGAAACACCCGGTATAATCTTGACGGTATCTTATTCTATCTATTGCAAATTTCGCGCACATATTCCGACGTTATTATCCTCTTCGTTTTGGCAAATCGACTTCGCCCACGGTCGACCCTTAGTCGACTCAGTTTAAATTACACGACTCGCGGCTATGTGTTGTATATTATTGAGCGGTCAATGCGAGTAATTTACCGAATTAATTGCACGGAATTGAGTATATACCTCAAACGGACGCAAATTACAAAGGGCGCGAGTGTCTCGACACCCCACGCCGCTCCGGTAAAGACGTTCGTTAGCAAATTATAAAGCAATTGTCGTTCTTGTGCTATTGTTATGTGTCTGCTATATACGTATTCTGCCTTGATAGGTACGCGCGCTTCGACAATGGTACTAAATTGTTTGAACGGCTTCTGTGTTATTTTGGCAGACTATATCCTACTTTGCAAAGAACCCATCGATAAAATGCTAATGGTTTCCCGTCGTTTCCCCCGGAACTATCGTTGGTTGAAGATATGTTTATCTAAAAAAATTTCGAAGACAAAGAGGAGTCACATGAGGGTTCTCGATTATATCAGCAGATGACTTTAAACGCGGTGTTGCTAATATTATAGCACGTAGTTATGTAAGCGCGCATTAGTGGTGAAATGCTTCAATTAATTTCGACAATCGCGAGAATCTAGCAAATATTTGATTTCTCCTAAACACGCTCTCATGCTGCAGCATCAAATCAAAACTATCAAACGTCCAACTATCAGATTATTCTTCTTTAATTTTTGCTAACTAAGAGCTTTAGTTGGCAAAGTGTATTACCTTTAAGTTTCAAAAAACATGATGGCAGCGTCTCTTACTCCGATTTCCCTTTGTTTCGTTCAATAAAGCACTAGCTAAAATAATGTTACTGAGATAGATAGTAGAAATATCTTTCTTAACTTGACGTTTCGCTGATCAGGCCATCAGCTTCTTCAGAAGATTTCTAAAGGCTTTAGAAATCTTTAGAAATCCTCTGAAGAAGCTGACAGCATGATCAGCGAAACGCCCAAGTACGCGACAACACCCAAAAGACATTTCTACTATGGATTACGGTCGTGAAAGCCTACATTCAGTAGATAGAGTTTGCCAATAAGGAGTATATGTACAGGGTTCGAGTCTTGCATTTGAGTATTAATTAGGCCGCAAGTTTTACCTACAAGTAGACCCAGTGCTTTCATGCAATCTGAGACCAAATGACAGAAAACATGTGGTAGATTAGATCCAGATGCAATGCTCAATGTAAGTACCCAAGGAAAAATTAAAAATTACATTAAGAATGAACCCAAACGGATTCTACATAGAACGCTAGAGCGAACCTGTCAGACCAGATACTAAACAGCAAATTGATAAAAGTCATCCGGAAGAGAAGCAGAAGAAGCAATTTAATCGAAAGATGATTTAAACTTTAATTCTAAATCATTCTGTCAAGTTGTAAAACCTGTAAGAAACGCCGGAAAGATTGTTCTATGGAAAATTTTAAAATTTATAAAATCTTCAATACACAGTTTACACGGTTTCCTCAAGTACCTAGACTGAAAAACCAAAATGAACTTTTAGTCGATTTTGTCATCAGCCTATGGCTGTTGGACTCTCCCAGAAAAGAGAATTTTCGTTTCCTCGATTCTATTTTCAAAACATATACTTCCGATTTATCGCACAAATTATCAAAACAGACTTTATTCGCTGCATCTATTCAGTATATGTCCGTCTGACCGCAGCTTAACATTTCCACATCAGCAAAAGCAGGATGGTTATTATTCCCCTCGTCTAGCAACGTCGGTACCAAGGAGGATGGGAGGAACGGTTGTAATTGAATTATCAGACAATACTTAATTAACTATCTAATCAGATTAGAGTCAAATTCTTTACGCTTCGCTCGCCAAACCCGACGATGCGGTAGTTAGAAGACTAATTTACAAACTCACTTGTTAATTTGATTCGGATTAAGTTAAGCGGAAAGTCTGCGAAAATAAATCAGCGATTTCCTAGTTGAACGGCAATAATTGTAGCGCGGTCGCTCGCTGTTCCCAATGCCGTAGCCACGAAACTAAACGAATTTAATAACGATGGATTTGCTTATTGTTGTCGAAATATATACGTATGAAGATGTTGGATTAACGAAGCCATTGGAAATCCCTGCAGGAGATTAGTAGTAGACAAACCTTTAACCTATCGATTCGTTCTCTTTTTACCTTTATTATTTTCCCAATTTTATTTATTTTGTTTTATTTGTTTTACTTATATAGAATTTATACGATTCGATTAACAAAAAAATAAGCTGTGCCCGTCTGCTTTCCCAACGTCCTTTATCACACTAAGCAGTCTGCAAATGTTACGCGAAGAATATGAGTGGCTTCCCCTTTTTGTCGCGTTGGTAACAGTGAAGCACTCAACCAACTAATCCAGAAAAAGGAGTAATATGATCACAAAAATCTTTAATTTGGTGCGTGAAATTTAATCCGCCATATATGCTTTCTCGCTGCGTTACATAACAGGAATCACCATTCGCTGATTCAACAGTCGACAGGTATGAATAGATTTGGTCTTGTTAGCGCAGCTAATACATTCGCGTTACATGTCTATCTCGTAATGGCACTGCTCACTGGATACGTCTGCATATTCAGAGATGAAAATGTGAGTTAGTAGAAGGATGTGTAATGTATGTATACGCGAGTTTTAATTAAGGTTTGTCAGCGTATTCACAGTTTCCAGTACGTTAAATATAGAGAAGCAGGAAGGACTGCTTCGGTTGGTTCGACATTCGACGTCTGCGGTGGAACACAGCGGTTAATTAACGTCATTAGCTTGTCACAAACTTCACTTTAAGTACAGCCGACTAATGACGAAAAACTCACTACTGCATGTTGCCCTATATCAAAGAAATTAGATCGTTTGCTTATGTAATACGCATATATGTGCGGATGGCACATGCACTCATATAAGTTGTTGATATTACGAAATAATCAACCTAATTTAAAATCTCATCATTACCTTCGCTCTTTAGATGTCTTTTGAACAAAATCTCTTTACTTACGTACTAGATCTCGTCTTCCGCTCTCAGGTCTTTTATTCCGAAAGTAGAAAAGAATAGGGCTTTCGAGAAGATATTCGGAAACACCCTCCTAGGTCCTCGTACAAGGAAAATCTTTAAGTGATAATTTCCGATTAGCATCTATTTACATGGAACAGACGTTCCAAAGCGCATGGTTACATTAGCAATACCCTAATGCTTCTAATCCTTCACCCAAGAAAGAAGAATTTCCGCACATAAATGGAGATCTTACACGGAGCCCAAGATTTCATTCCCCTCGCGCGCGTCACAAAACCTGCGGTAACTGAGCACATCAACATACATTTGCAATAAAGCAAAAGAAAAGAATCTTCTCGCTCGTGGGACGCTCCTTTCCTCCGTTACGGATCGTTTTAATTAAATCTCTCTCGCCGCTTCTTCTGTTGTTTGCCGTCACAGACCAAACTCGTGGAGATCTATTCCGTGAGTCGCGGTCATAAAAGAAATAATATCTTTTTTATCTGCTAGGCATTAAAACGGAGGCTGTTAAGGTCGGCTCGTCATTAAACGACGTTCCAGAAAGTATCTTAAGGTTAAGACTGGCGGTGCTGATGGTAGTGGTGACGTTGCCAGTTAAATATGCATCGATCGTAAAAACTTTGCCGGAATTTCGATCTATTTCTAATACTGTTTTAATGCGCAAAGTATTTTATAAGCTTAGATAAATTCTGGGGAGCCTCAGAATTAGCTTAGGATCAATCTCATTCGGAAAAATTAAATATTCAATATTTTCCTTTGTGCTTCTGCTGAATCTCGAGGATGGAATAAAGAGTTTCCGGACAATTTTATTTTTCCAGCCAGTCTCCTTCTGAATATATGTTTACACGTGCGTTACTGGTGCTGCAAAGTTTGGACCCCTTCAATATAAATAATTGATGTGTATCCTTCATAGTGTCCATTACAACTTTTTGTCTCGCCTTTTAATTTCTTCGTCCCACCACCTTGTTTGATTTTTGTTTTTATTTACTATGTTTGTTCCGCATACTTCCTTTGCCGATGTTATAATGTCTCCTTTAAATTTTGTCCATGAATCTTCCAAATTCATATTTTCCCAGTTCTCTTGATTTTCCCCAATGCTGTTTTCAGATTTCACTGTAAACCTTTTCAATATACCTTCTTCTTCCCCATTCCTTCGTTCTTCTTTGCGTATCCTAGTTTTTGCTACTGCCAGGTAGTGATCACTGTATATCTCTGGGCCCCTTTTAACTCTGACATCCGTCACTTCCCTTCTAAATTGTCTACTAATGACTACATAATTTATTATCGATCTTTCTTTTGAACTTTTCATTTCTCGTGTATATTTATGAATATCTTTGTCTTCATAGAATCCATTTGTAATGATAAGGTTATTTGTGATAGAAAAATTAATCAACCGTTCTCCATTGTCGTTTTTTGGTAATTTCCCCGAATTTTCCTATTACGTCTGTTGTATAATTTGTTTTATTCCCCACACGTGCATTATTATCCTGCCTCCGGGATTCTCTATAGTTTCATTCAATTTTTTCCCCAAATTCATATTTTTTGGTTCTCGGTTCTTCTTCGTTTAGGCCATATACTATAACTAGTACCGTATCATTCCTACTATCTAATTTCAGTTTCAATTTTAAAATCCGTTGTGATACCAATTCCCAATTCTGTACGTTTCCCACCAATTCATGCCTACTCCTGTTTCGCCCTCTTTTCTGAACTCCGCTGTATATTAGTATATTTCCCGTTTCTATTTCAGCAGTTCCTCGTCCTTTTTTCTTTGTTTCAAATATTCCAAGTATGGGTATTGTAGCAAAGTACAAGTAGAAATTCTGGCATGCTAACGCACCGATTCCATCTACTTACTTTAAAATTAAAGCGAAGACGAAGTTTTCACGTTTACGCGTTCGTTTTTCGAGTTTCAGTCTATTCTACTGATCTCTTAAAGGAGACCATTATTAAGCTCGCCTTATCGTGAACGCTACTTATAAACCTAAGTAACAATCTAGGTTTGTTATGGATTACCTAGCGGCATCCGTCGATCGTTTCCCACGTAATTCCCATATTCTCGCTTTCCTCTTGAAGGAATGCTCTCGTAACGGTTTCTTTTTTATGACGTTGGAGACGTTAAGTTTAATTAACGTATTAAATGGTGTCCTGAGACGAAGCGAATCGTTTCGTAGTAAACCGATTCAGTGTAGGGTGTGATAAGAAAGGAGCACTCGCAATCTTCCGTCTTACAGATGCTATACAATAACGCAAAGATATCATGCTGGACGCAAATAACTTACGTAAGCCACAAAGGATTCTAGTTAAAAAAAGACTTCATTAAATTGTTAGATTTTCAGCAAACTTCCTGTTGATATAAAAGAGAGCAAAACATATAGGCGTTTCAGGAAGGAAAGAACCGTTGTGGCATCATCTTGTAGTCGTCGTAATAAAATGGGAGAAAAATTCTAATATTAGGCAGGCAGCTTATTTTAAGGCTTAGGGTAGAGAATGGTCAATTATTGAATGGTACTCTAATTATTCAGAAAGTTCAGACATGATTAAGGATTTATTCATATTTTTCTTGTATTTATTACCAATTACAAGGTACTACACAGTTTTTGTTAAGTTGCCGTGCAGTTGCTTGCCGCTGTTGCACGAACAATCATAAATAAAAGAAATAAAAATAAAATAAGCAAACGCTTTTGGATCCTGCCTCGTATTTAATGAAGCGTGTTGCATATAGTGATTGTTAGTTACGCCATTTAGTCATTTTGGAGTGAAATTATTTATTACTTACATTTGCTGGCATTAATTATGTACTTTCAACTATGTAAATATGCCAATGAACAATTATTATTTCAACTCTCCGTCATAAACTACTTCCTAGAAATGAAATATTGGCTTTAATTAAATTCTACCTGAGTTGAAATATTTTTGTAACAGGAATATTTTTTCCATGTTTAGTAATTTGTTTATTTTAACCTTTTTAATTAAGATAATTTATATTTCCCCTCGGAATTAGCACATATTTGAAATTACTCTAAAATTAGCCAAATATCAGTATAATATGGTAATAGATGAACCTCAACTACTAAAACTTGTACACCCACACTTTCATCAGTTAACGGACGAAATTATAAAACTCGTTCTGGGAAAACTCCTGTCAACGTACCTGAAACTATTACGCCATGTTAATTAATGATATGATAGGTGGAACTACAGTTTAAACGCTGTGATGCATTTGGATAATAGCCTGTTATTCCCGGGAAATGTAAAATTGATTTTTGCGTGTGATAAACTCTCCACAAACCTACGCAGGTTTCCTATAACTGCAGCGTCATACACAGCTTTCCAGTACTTACGCACTTCAATTAGCGAAAATTGGATGTAGTCCACTGTAAGAGCTATTTCAAATGAAAACGGCGTCTCTAATGTTAAAAAAAAAAAAACTACGTTCCATTTATAGCTAAGCTGCTTATCGTCATGTTACGTAAATAATGAACTACTACTAATGATTCGTACAAAATCACAAAGTTAGAGGCTTATACGAGGAGGGTTTGGAAATTCCGCCGGCCTGACAAAGAAAACATTCGATTTTTGAGGTTTCTTTTTTTATTTTTCAATTGTCTAACTCTGGAAAATAAATCTACTGTTATAAAACGTCTAGTCGCGATGGCCAATTGGAAATGTCTTTTTAAATTTGCTAATTAAATTATGCGACCCCTTCATTTTATAGGAGTCTGCTCTCAACCCAACCAAGTGTAATTTCTACCACACTCATAACAATGTATTAAACTTATTCTTGTTTGTGGATCTATTTTTTTTTTAATTCAAGTTACTTAAATTTACGTCGAGATCGGTTTTATTTTGAAAAATCACGACACTGCTTTGCTTTAAATAGATATACTAAAATTCCATAATTTATCAAGCAGGACCCAACCCACATATAGGATACTCCATTTGCCAACATAATTTTAGGTTATGGTATTATCTCAACCTGTTTTATAATAATAAATAGTATAACTATGAGGAAACAGCGCCACAAGGTAAAGTTAAAATACTCTCGGAACCACGCTGATGACCCCTGGTTATCAGAAAAAATAAGCCTGTGGATGGTGTATTTTTTCTTCGCTTGTGTTGCGTTTACCATGAATGATTCCATCAATACCATGAGGAAGCTATTTTAGCATTATTTTTTTGGTTAATAAACAGTAGGCATATTAAATTAAAATGAATTTCCATATAAAATGTTAAAAAAATCGGAAATCTAAAAAATAAACATTTTCAAAGAAAGAACAACATCTAAAAGGTTAAGTGAACGAATAAATGTTATTAAAAAAATAAAACTGACAGTATTTCCTTCTATTTTCCGGAAAAGGCGGTTGGTTCCGCCGCTACCGATGTCTCCTGACTGTTATGTGCGTTGGTGGCCGAACAAAACGAGTTGACACAAAGGCGGATGCGATTCTACCAGCTGAAAGAAATTTCGGTCGACTGAACAATTGAATTCTTCAAAACTGTTTCACCCTTTTTAAGATAAAAATTCAAATCGAATGCGAAACACAATGCGTCGTCACTCGGATGGCAAACCGGATATGTCCGCGTTATAACGAGGAAGTGGACTGCTGCTGGTTTTACTTCTGAAAAAGTTATTAGATTTTCCTCAAAGCATTTCTTTTCCTTGTATTTTAGCTTATCCGTTAATATCGTTGCTGCAAGACTGTTGTCTCTCTACTAACCTTTAAAATTTTACGCTAAATTTAAAAAGCTTGGAAGTTTATTCTGCATTCTTTTTGGATTGCTAAAAGTTAGTACCTACCTTACTACAGAAAAATTCGTTCAAATTTACGTTAAGCTGTTATATAAGAAAATAGGAAAGGGAAGAATTTGCTTAATTGATACCTTTCGAATAGACGAAACTCACCGATTGGCCAAATTGGTTCATGCTGTCATAGATTGTTAAAAGATCTGAGGTATCCATTTCAAATCGGTTAAGATTATCTTGATGGACAACAGGCAAGAAACAATAAAGAAAATTAAATGCATCGAAAGAGGTTCTTGCAAAAAATTCGAAAAAAAGCGAAATATTCAGGAAAGATCTAAACATCGCCGCTACAAAAACATCAATAATGAGGATGGGGTCGAAAGCTTGGTAGGACAAGTGTTTGAATCTGAAGCAACAGAGCAGGAGAATGAAGATTTAGGTTGATTATTTCTTCTAAATTAACATAACCTACCAATGGAGTGAGGTTGCTTTCTCATGCTGTAGTAGATCAAAGGAACGGAGGAGATTCCACCAAATTATTGAAATTTTAAAAAAGTATTTCTGAATAAAAAACTTAAGGAGCAAATTTGCATAGAATGCGCTGCATTAAAATTGCCCGAATTAAAACCAATCGATAAATAAACATAAATTAATAATACTGTCATCATCTAGTCCCAAGGCGAACATACTTCGCGCAATTCTCTGAATCATCCCAATGGGGCACGCTTTAACATGACAATAGAATTTGAAACATTATTTCCCCTCTTTTACGCACCGATTATTGTCTTTACATCTTTACAAGTTATCACAACTTAATTTCAACAACTATTTTCTTCGTTTAATAATTCCATCCCCCGTTGTATTTTCGCAATTTTTAACGCGCCCCAGGAGCTGTATCGCTAATAGTACAGAAATCCCGCGCATTCTACAAACACCATACGGAACGCGAAGATCAGCAATTTGAAAATTTACATAGTATGTTCGCGTTCGTGCATTTCGCGCCTTCCAGTTTTTTTTTCTCCGCTCGTAAAATCGTTTAGCATTTATTAGAATTGCAAATTCTATTTTTTCGGCAAACACAACTCGCAACTCACAAAGCAAGGCGAAACTCCTCGCGTATACGTACGGCTATTGTATGTAACGGGAAAATATCGAAAAGCGAATAAATATCACGCGCCGTGACGGACTGCAGCTATACGAGACGATGTCTGTGTACACACCGCGGACTCTATTTTGCATACTGCATCATCTCCGGGCTACTATATCCCCATGTGTCCTCTGTTACTTCTCTAAATAAATATGTATTTATGTTTAGATGTTTACAAACACGAGAATAATTTAAAGTATAGCCTTCTGGCGAGAATATATGCATGTATGTAGGTATATATGAAAAACGGGTAAAACTAGAACGGAATATAAATTATTGCACTAAGTATATGTGCCAAGTTATGATGACTTTAAATTACAAGCTTTTAGGTTTAAATTTTATTCATGTATATATACGTATGTAAATGTAAATTTGGCAAACACCACGCGGATGATATTTTCATCATTTTAATGTTTCCTATTAACAGAAATATTCATCGAGGGATGAACTATAGTATTATTATTATTATTGTTATTATTATAGTCCGTCTAGAAAGTATCCGGAAAACAAAAAGCACAGTTATAATTTTACGGTATATATTTTTATTACTTTAATAATAAAATCACAACAAATAATTCCTCTCATTTACTAAACACAATCTCCATTTAACTGTAAACACTTAACTAAACGTTCAGGCGATCCTGAAACGGGGTCAACGCTATATTTTTCGGCGATAGTGGTCCAGGCTTGTAAAACTGACCGAATCAAATCTTCTTTATTTCGTGGTGCTGCTCGTTCTACTTCAATTTTCGATGTGACTAAGATCTGGGGAAGCTGCTGGCCATGGAATTGTTGCCAAGTTTTGTTCTAGCATCCAAGCTTTACTGTTGGCAGAAGTGTGGCATCTTGCATTATCCTGTTGAAAACGCCCCCCTTCAGGATATAAAGCACGAGCCGTTTCAAGAAGAAAGCCATTAAGAATTTCACAATACTTTGCACTATTAACGGTGCTATCAATTATACAGAGGTGTAGCACCACGCTGAGAGATCGCTCCCCAAACCATTATGTTTGTGGGGAATTTGGAAATTTGAACGGGAACATTTTCTCTTGATAGGATCTTTAAATGATTTGCACCAAGCTGAAAATAACTTTCGTCAGATATAAAAGCATCACTAAAATTATCGTCTCGAAATCGTTGGCAAAAATCTATTTTTCGTTGCTTTTGTAGAGGTGTCACTGCAGGGATTTTTGTTGGTTTCCTTGATAAGTAACCTTGTCTTCTCAGCGAAATGCGGACAATTTCTGGACACACTCTTATTTGACGTTAATTTCCAGTTTTCGAAACCCAAGGCGCGGGTTTTGTCGTCCTAAAGTCACTAAAGCGTTTAGATTGTTTCCGCTAATCTTACGCGGTCTTCCAGAAACTGGTCCATGGCTCATATCTCTTCTATTTTTTATCCTCTTTATTGCCTCATATACTGCACTTTTTCCGAGTTCAGTCAATTGCACTAATTTTTTAACGTTTTGTACACCTTTTCTATACAAATATTCCACCAACTTTCTTCTTTCTACTTGCGGCATTATTTCGCAAATATTAAGCCTGTTGATAATCAACAATATTTCACAGCTGGTGTTGTTATATGATTTTTTCCATGGCCTACAGTCGGCACAACCTATTTGATGCATTGCTTTTGTCTTAGGATGTAACAAAAAAGAGATATATTAAAATTATTAAAAGTAATAAATTCCGGAAACTGTCTAGACGGACAATATTATTATTAGAAACCACAGAGGAAGTACTCGACAGTAGAACATCGAGAACTTTGAGAAACCAAGTATGCGGTCTGTATTTGGATGGTTTTATTAAAACTTAATTTTTTTAATGCTCAATAATAATAGTTGACGACAAATAAAAAGATGTCGTAGGTGTTGAATGATGTTAATCGCTTTAGGAAACAACGAACGAATTTCTGCAATCATTCAAAAGCACGAGGGGAAAAAACCGATTTTCCTCGTACCTGGCGTCCTTAATTAACAATACCTAGCCACCGATAGCCCTTCGAACACAGCTTACACCGAAAGAAACTTTCCTAAAGTGCCGAGGAACATACGCCCACCGTAACGCGGATAAACTTCTTTTATGTTCATAAACACCGACAAACATCAAACGAAAACTTCAAGGAATTCTAAAATCTTCATCTAGGCAGGCAATCTGGTCGCGAAAAGACGAAGAAGAGCCCCAGCGCCATTTTACTAATAACTACCGCGAGTTTATTTAAAAGACGAACAGCTTTCCAAACGAAACAAAAAAGAAAATCGCGACGAATTACGTATAAATCGCTTGCTATGCGGAAATTCCCCTGGAGTACCTAACATGCATAGTTTCGATCGGATTTCCGAGCCCGTAGGTGCTCTTGACGTATAGCGTAGTGGCGGCGGCGCCGGTAGTTGTAGTGGCATTAGCGGTACGCGGGTCCGTATTACGTAGATTCGCTAAGACATGTGCAGCGCGTAAGTGAATTAACGCGGTGCGAAGCGGTCCTAATTGATATATTCAAATACCCTGTAGTGGGAAGCGTCTGGTTTGGAAACGCGGACGAGAAATGGCGTGGAAAATGAAATCCTTCGTATGGCAAGTACGTACGCCGGCTTGCCATTCGAAATTGAATTATATTACCGCATATCAAGGTTCTACTTGTTTATTTTTCGATTAATTTGCAAACATACCCAATGGAAGTGCAGCGCATTGTTGTGGATTTCTAGAAAATGGAATGATCTCTCGTGATATCATTTTGGTCGCTTACTGCACTGTTATAATTTTTTTTATTCGTCATATTTTCTTGGAGATTCTTTTGTAAATTAAACATTTAAATTATGATTATTTTTTTCGTTAATTAAATTAAGTGGGTGGTTGTTGTCTAGTAAGCTTTATTTAGTTTTTTCGATATTTTGTGTGGAATTGTAAATCCTAAAATCTGCTAAGTTATTTATTGTATAGATTTTGAATTTGATTGGCGCGTGGAATAGGAAGTTAAGATACCTTCCACAATGTGTGGGTTTAATATACCAATTTATAAAGATTTCCCAGTTATCCAACTAAATTTTGGCCTTAAACTAAGACTTAAAGTTGAATATTGTGAGGTATTTCTAAATTTGTTGTTTTGTATCCGGTTTGGTTGAAATTTATTTGTTCGATTTAATTCTCTACGCTGTCGTTATTTTAATTTTTTAATTTTGTGAATGTGAGTTTTTTTTAAGATTTTTATTATATTTTTGTACTTGGTTGTTTGAGATTCAGGAAACTGTGGGGCTATGTCGCTTAGTAACGTTCTATTTATTTGATCTTTAAACAAGACTACATTTTCTTTAAACATTTAATATAATATAGTGTTTCAGCCATATGAATACATAATTTTGTTCTGTAGAATCGAAGAATTAAATTTGATCTAACTCCATCTGCTATACGAAGTTATACAAAAAAAAAAAAACTCCAAATGCTTTTAATTCCATATGTTAACGCCCGCGGTTTACTTTCCACTCTACAAGAAATAAGAGCGCATTACAATAAACAATATTATTTGTTCTCCTTTGAGCTCAAAGACAGGAGGAGATTGCAGCACGCAAACCACGTCCATTTGCCTTTCAAACGTTCGCGTCGAGTCTTCCCCACAAGACGAGATTACGTAGATTAAAAAAAGAAACGCCATGTTTTATGTATAACGTACCAGTTGTACGAATCTCATTTGCGTTTCGACGCTGCAACGGAATGCGGGGACGCCACCCTGGCGTTTGCAAGATGCTCTCCTAAGAGATGTCGCGAGAGTGCACGTGAAGGCACCTCTTTTCAAACAGCCGGCGCGGGGAATGTCACGAGCTCGACAAGATTTGTATACCTACAAGTTTCCACTGCAACACTGTCAATAACGCCATTACGTACGCTCCGGGTAATGGGAGAGGATTCAATAAGTTTGTGTATCCTGTAGGTACGAGGACGCGTACATATTTTTAACTCTACGTGTGTTATCGACGTTTGCAGAAGTAGAACGTATTGATTTTAGCGACGAATTTTTATATAATTGGATGGATCTGAACAACGAGCGAGTTGTTGAGTTTATGAATAAAGGAGGCTCCTTTTCTCTTCAAACCAACTCAGACCGATTGTCCATTTAATTTTGTTTGGTTTCTAATAGACGCTTTAGATTTTGAAACCAAGAATTTATAGAGTAAAATATAACGTATTAAAATATATACTAATTATTGAGAATAACCCGGTATACGCAAACATAGACACTTATCATTAGGGTCTCTCGTTTGCAGTTGACTGGCTCGTGCGCGCGTTCTCGGTTACCGGTTGAAATGCTTCATTTCCTTGTACTCGGCTGGTGAATATCTAGCGAACACCAAAGTAGTCGGGAACTGTTTCCACTAATTTTCGGCAGTAGACAAAAGGTGGGGCGTGGGTATTACTCGCTTCTGCTCCGCTAATTCTGTAACAAATTTGACAATGCCGACTCTCGTTGGAGCGAAACTAAGTAAATGTTATAGTGATGTCTAACAGGAGAAACTATTACAATGTTTCCAAAGGTAAAACGGTAGCCATTGTTTCAACTCGATGATGGTAGCTTGATATTTTAAACGGAAGGATGAAAGGTGCTGTAGAAATTATTTTAAACCAATAACCACATTATTTACGCATTAATCTCTTAATGCAAGAAATTTTGCGACTTTATTTCCGGTAAATACCTGCTATAAGAAATTTGTGAAATTCCCTTTCACGGAATATCAAAAGGTGTCATTACCACCACGTGGAAGGATGGAATGGTCAAACGTAGAACAACGTATAAACGAAACTGGGCGTAATATTAAACTAGCAAATCTCAAATTAATTGAGAACGTTACTTGCGCATGAATTAAACGCTTACGAAACCATTTATATGAAAAAGAACGCTAATCACTAGAAAAGACTCACTTAGCCACCCAGCTTCGATTGACTTATTGATGTGAAATGGACACGTGATTACCAGGCAAGAACCTTTCCTTTTAGTTTGGTATTCCGCATGTCCCAGATTCAATTTTAAAGCGATATCCTGCTTATTTGTAGAGATATAAAATCGAGCAAGGTGTGATCGAAAATGGTTTGCTGATTCCTAAAAGGTATACTTTTTAAGACCAACCGTGGTAAACCACCCTCCAAAAAACCTCCGACAAACCAACTTTTTTAAGTTGCACCGCGTTTTGACTTTACGACTAAAGTACGAAGAGTAAATAAATAACAAATTAATTCTTACAAAAAGTTAAACATTAAATACGTTATTAATCCACGGAATTAATCACTTATGAATATTGTTCAATGAAAATGACCACCATTCGAGGCAACACACGCTTAAAATGGACCAATTAATTTCCTGAAAGTTGTCGCTATGGAGCTGGACATTGAGTAGGAGCGTTTGTACCAATATATCTATTAAGATGCAAGCTGCCCTCTCAAAGTTCCTTCAAAGATGTATGGATCCGCGTTAGCATTTAGCCGGTTCCCACCGACCAACTAGTAACTGTCCACACAAGCCCAGACACTTACTGGAAGGAGGCCGGCTGGTTGTTCCCTTCTGAACTTTTGATATGAGAATTTTATGGAGCCCAGAAATGGCATTTATGGCCTCGTGGTCATGAAATCGTGGGACACCGTTTAACGTTATTTACATTACAGCAATAAATCCCAGCCTCCGTTCAAAATCTATAGGCCTCAACGCTTGGAGCAACTGAATTTTAAAAGGATGATATTTGTGAAGCTTTGCTACATTCCTTATTGAAATACGTGGATTCATCCAAGATAAATCAGTACATTTATTTGCATTTCTTCTGTTTGTTACTTTGAACCTGTTATCTTATTTAAGCCCATATTAGCCCAATACATCGGCAATCTCCAGGCAATTTTATCGTTATTTTTGGCCATTTCATCAGTTACATGGTAATTATATCTCTCTCGATCGACACGATTCCAAGCACCAAAAACAGCATATTTGGCTTTCTTGATGTTGCTGTGGGTATTTTTTCTGTTTTATCCATAATCATCACTTACATCTGCAGGTACCAGAACACGTTTTTGCTGTCTATGAGCATCATCATGACTAGCAGCCCAGGAGCTGCTTGAGAATTGGTTTAGGAACTGTACCCGAGCTTTTATCGCTACTTTCACGTTTCTGTGTTTAAAACAAGAAAAAGATCAATTGTTTGGTAGCTACACTTCTTTAATAAATCAATATTAATTATCACGCGTACATATTTAATTCACCTTCGTAATTTTGGAGACGGTACGTTTCGAAAAAAAGCAAAGTTTCCTCATTAAATTTCGCCCAGATGTCAACATGAGTCAGAATAAACATTTCGCTTGGATTCTTTCTAGTCTCTTGTTGATGATATTAAAAATTCTACCTTTCGTTTCCTCTTCTTACCAGCGAACTCGCGCGCCAGCTAAGTATAACGAAGTTATCGTAATAATAGGCTGATGCGCTTCGAAAGAATTTTCTCCGGTAATTTCGTCTTTGTTATTAAATTATCTGGCAACTTTTCCTCGCCGCGTCGAACTTCACTTTATCTGCGTTTTCCAGTTCACTTGAGCCACGCTCGCGCAGCGGGGCTGCGGGGAAAGGAAAGCGCTTCTCATCCACTTTCCTTCGATGACGACCCGTTCTTTTCGCGGCGCTCAGGTAAACTTACGAGACCAGCGGCACCAACCGGGCGCATTATCGAACGAAGCGACGGAATAATTGTCCTTCATTCCGCCTCAATTTCTCCTTATGAATTGTTCCGCGATAGCTAACATCTCGTAATGCGAAAAGTTGGCGAGGTTAGTTGGGTCCCGCGTGTCTCGGAGACGGGGACCCCGTGGAGGATTATAAAATTTTTGACAATTCTAACGGACGATAATCGAAGGAATAATGGTCGAGCATAAAATTTCGACGGCAGTATTGTAGGGTGGAGATAATAACGACGGGATCGGATGGACCAGGTTGTAATCTTTGACTTATGCGAATATCAATCGGTAAGAACGAGGATTTACGTTTACGATAAGGGCGAAACCCCATTCTCAAGGTCCCATATTTATAGAGGCAGATAATGCCGAAAAGGAGCCCTAGCAGATCGCTGTTGATTGGATGCATATTTCTGATTTGATACTTTGTGGTCGCCGAAGAGCCTGCTAGGGGAAGTGTCTATCCGGTTAAGCAAATTTGTGTATTTATTTAGGTACCGTTAGTTTCCGTCTGATTTTCATTCAAATTACCTCCGACAGCGCTTACAATTAAATACGGAAAAAAGAATTCTCAACACCTCCTTTACCTTAAAAATTAGAGAAGATATTAAAAATGAAATAACATTAAGTATTACCTACCTTTTTCGTTATACAGAGAGAGCATTTTAAATTAAAACCATTTACCGCAAAGATAATGAAGAATGAAGACAATAGACGACTAACCTGCTATAAACAACCCGCAACGTCAAAATAGTCCTCGACATCCTTTATAATACCTAACAATGAGCGGGATCTGCAATTATTAAGCTCTCTGTTACGGTCGTTTGTTCGGAAATAAACTGGCCCGCTGTAAAAATACCGGAGGAACGAGTGTACGACGAACTTGCGGCTAACGTGATAAGCAGTAAATCTTTGCGTTAAATGGTGCTTTAAACTCAACATACATGGCGGCGGCAGTAAATTTTCCTGCTCGATTCAACGCGCGAAAATCATCCCGTCTCTCTTTCTCCTCTCGTTTTTCTCTAGCTGCACATCTCGCACCGTTAATATTTCAAACCCGAGACCGGCATAAAAGTCTTTTATGTAGTAGGACCTTTCCATATCCCGGAGAGGTGATCTATATGTATGCCGGAAAGTGATTGTTGTTAGCTTTCGATATAATTCGGGGTTCAGCATGGATGGGATTCGAATTGGGCGAAGCAAGGGTTGGGTAGAAAAAGGAAAGGTTAGTGAACATAATTGTAAAATACTGGGTGCGAAATCTATTCATTTCTCACTAACTCATCCTGTGCATCTAAATAACATAAAATTGTGGAACTGACGCATGCATAATTAATTTTTTCTTAGTAGCTACCCGAGAATCTCACACTTTTGTCCCACCTTCCGTATATCACAGAGAAATCATAGAAATGTCTTCCAAATTACATGCCTTTACAGTGCCAACGTTAAAAGCCACATTAAACCTCCCATCAAGTAAGAAGAATGAATTACTTCGAATACTAGAAGGTTTCCTTCATCTTTCCTTAATTTTTCGATCAAAGCTATGCTAATAGTTGACTCCTGAAAAATTATGAAATGTTAAGCAGAAAGCTCTTAAAAAAAAGGAACCCCGTAAAATTCCGATGTACTAATGAACAAAGGGAATGCATTAGAGAAAATTCATTGACGTTATCTGGTGAAGGGGAACAAAGAGAAATTGTACTTTGTTCTGTAGGAAATTAGATTAACAAGAAAGAAGTAAAGGAGTATTTTATGCAAGCGAACAAGGAATAAATTAAGGGCGGCTAAGTGAATAAAAAGGATGTAATATAGATAGGTGTGAGACAGAAGGTCAGATTATGGCATACCAAGTCGGAGTCTGCGGGAACCTAGTATATCGCCAAATGATGAGTGCCGCGCCTACAAGAAAGACCAGGAGACAGCGATACATTTGCTTACAACTCACCCGCTCTCTACTTATCAAGACACAATATCACGCTCACTGCATATCCGCTTCATAGACCAAGAAATGGTCCAACCGTAGAGAGGAAAGAATATTCTAAGTGATCCCTAATGACAAGGTGAAGATTTTTTGTAATTTTCCCTTTCCAACCGCCAACATAAATAACAATAAAAAGATTTATTTGTCATCTAAATGCCCTGTCCGGCGGAACAGGAAACAGAGAAAATAAATAAATACAAAGAACTGATATTCCAATTGAGACTGCCATATCCACTGATAATTGGAGCTTGCGTCGTTAAAGTTATTCGAAAACTCGACATGCACGCAGCTACTGCACGAAACATGGTCTTTCTTGCGCAAAAATATGTCATCTTGGGCTTGCTCGGGGTCCTAAGGTCTCATCATACTAGTTACTCCATATCCTAAGCCTCTCCGATGGCAAATATTGACAAACACAGGACGCGCTTAAGGTAATACCATAGGCTTCTGTATTTCGCGAGCTTCTTCCGGAACGTCGCAGGCACTACGGAGGTCAAGATTTATGCACACCTTTAATAAACAATTAACAGAGGAAAGGGTTCTTCCCTTCCCTACGGAGGCGTTCTCGTTCTGCCAGGATGCGTCTGTGGCTTATCCCGACATGCTTGTTCAGTTTGCTGAACATGAATGCTGGGATAACGTGGACGCAAGGAGGATAAAATAAAATAATAATAATACTAATATTTATTTAATTAGTAATCAAAAAATTAAAATTATTGTCAAAAACAGAATAAATATAACACACCATACGTTCCTGAGAAGGACTTTTTAAGTTTGTTCGAATCGCAGATGCCTTACACCGATTCCTAATTATTATTTACCATTCCTCGCGTTTCCATAGGCACCTTTAACTTCCCATAGTTGAGCACAATTGATTTATTAAAACACAATAATTCATATTCTCATTCGGCCTGACGCAAAGACCCGTAGTGGCACAACCCGAAGGCAAGCAAGCAAGCAAGCTAGTGAGGCTTCCATTGTTACAACGAAGTCATTTGTCACGGGCGTAACGCGGAGTGCAGTTTCCTTTCACGTCAGAACCGTGACTTCCCTTCCTTCTGCCCTATACCCCTGCCCCTTATTCGTCGTCGACATCGTCGTGGTAGTCGTCCTCTTCGCCCTCCTTCTACAGCAGACGCTGCCACCTACCGTATTAAATAATAGCTCCTACAAGATGGGTAGGAGGTAGAAAGAGGAGAGACGAAGAAGAGGAAGTTCATAATCTGGATTTGCCAGCCCAAGAAAGCGTATCGCTAGCGTTAGCAGTAGTGCACACACAATAGTGTTAATGCTATTCGTATTCTTGTAAACTTGCAGTGTTGTATAGTCTACAAAGTAAGTTAACGCTCTTTTTCAATTTTTGTAGAGCCTAGTACCTTTATTATGCAGATTTTCTTTATTTTTCAGTAAAAGACCTGCTGAAATCGACGCAAATTTTTCTACGCTATGAAATTCTCTAACAACATTGTTTTTATTTTCCATTACAAATTAGATGTCTACATTTTGTTATTTCCGTTCACGAAACATAGGAGTCGTATCTACCGACGCCACAAAATCATTTTCTTTCTTAGGTGCAAGTGTCCTAGTAGCGTTGATATTTGCTGCTATATCGCTGCAGACGCGGCCTTTCTTCTTCGCATAACAGTATTTTCCAGCTGAAAGGTCGTTGCAACCGAAAAGCTTTAATTATAAACAAAAATATGAGGCAATCGTAGTGCAACACATTAAACTTTTGAATTTTTCCACCGCGCTTCAAAAATTATAAATGAATGTCAATACAGATCTGATAGACGGAGTTATATGAGCTGTACAAACATGCAATATGTTAGTATGTATGAGATATGTATAATATAAAAGAAAGTTAGATAGGTTGGAACTTTTGTTTGGCTTCTTGTTTATAGGAAGA
This sequence comes from Oryctes borbonicus, assembly GCA_902654985.2. NCBI lineage: Eukaryota > Metazoa > Arthropoda > Insecta > Coleoptera > Scarabaeidae > Oryctes > Oryctes borbonicus. Next base: position 1,474,493 of record LR736875.1, read on the forward strand.
ATTGAATACCTGCAGCTGACTCTTGGTATAAGGAAAATTGATTTTCTTGAAAAATACAGTGTGATCTATTAAATTATGACTAGAGTGAGGACGTTCGGAGCAGTTTGCTAGCGAGTGTTAGTCGGCCAAGCGTCGATCTGGTATATGCAGTAGCGTAGATAAATTGAAAGTTATATTTTGTTAATCGTCAAGTACGTTTTTGATACGATTGTTCGGTGTAAATTGGTTTCGTTGGCCAGTACTGCCGTCGCTCTCTGGCTTTCTCCTAAGTGACGAGTTACACTCATGCGAGACTTAGCCTGCCACCGAACGTAACGCCAATGACAAACTGCACGCAACGTCGCCACTCTATTTATGACCTGCTTTTACATTGTCGCTGAGATTCTTTCAAGGTGTTTCCAAACATTCGTATGTTACATTGTTTTATTCAGCGCACTGAACTGTAGTTACAGAGAGTTACAATACGTTTCATTGCTAAAGATATGTTTGCTTTAAAAGGGGCTACTTTTATCATTTAATACAGCCTTTAGTAATCGCCGAAAATCCATAGTTACGCTAACTTGGATATTATACAAGCATCCATCTTAGGTAGAAACGGTGCGAATTTACCGAGGCCTACATGTATTCATCCTTATCTACACATTAATCAGCATGCTATATATGTAGTTGTTATGTAGGTTGATATTTATTTACTTCTTCAGAAAACATTGCCAAATTTCTTTAAAATACCTTCTGACTTTACAAATAGTTCATTTTTGCACCATCCGCACGCTGATCCCAGAATTCCTCATACCAGTGGCGACTCGTCACAAATGACCAATTATGTCTTCATAATCGGACATTAGTCCATAAGTACCTTTTTAATTATTTTATGGTCCCCTATCGCGTGGCACTGTGCATTGTAGTCTTTTAAACTCGGTCACCCGGTATACTAAGCAATGAGGTATTATATCCTCCGACGTAAATCTACCAAACTATATCCAAGATACACACCTTCCGCTTCAAATAATGCCGCATTAAAATGTGCCTCGAGCTGCGAACCATAGTTACGCGATCCGTTGTTGTTGTGTACACATACGAAACGCCAATCTGATCACGAAGTGTGATTTTCCTAACTATTGTGCGAGTAAAGTTTGCGTTGCGTAACCCGACACAACCTCAACGTCAGATCGATAGAGGTTAATTGTCTTGCCTTCACAATACAGTCATTTCACAGTTTCGCACACACACTACCACCCTCTCGCGATGAGACCTCGTACATGGACGGGTATCTGCGAGGAACAACATCAACAACAACAACAACAACAACTAGAGAAGGTGTCGTGAATAAGTGAATGCGGATTAGGGGAGTTGTATGTGTGAGAGATATTTATAATTCATAATACAATGATTACAGTGCTCTATGGAGCTCTAGCTCGAACGGATATCTTTGGTTTGCTAGATTTGTCCGCTTAATGAACGTATTAGATTTAAGGGAGACGATTTTAGGAATGAATTTACATATGCAGATAAGACTTAATAACTTTTAACTATTGCCACTACGACGGCTGAATGTAAACATGAAGGACTAGTGTGTTTGATGAACGATGCAGTGAACGCCCAAAGGACGAGAGCGGTCTAGAAGTTAATAGAAAAATCCACAATATAGTTTAGATGACCGTCGAAACAGTGCGCAAAATAGCAGAGGCTGTACACATCTCAGATGGTTTTGCTTTTGCATAATTGAATATGAAAAAGATATGTGCAAGACAGTTGCCGCGTAATGAAGAAAGCAATCGAAACAGTGGAAGATCTCGCTTAACAGGAGAATCCCCTTTAGGTCATATCCATAATGCAATTCAACACAAAAGGCACCGCTTCAACAAGAAACGAGTGCTTTCTCTTTTCCTAACCTAAAAACTTGGTGGAAAGAGATTTAAATCGAATAAGGAAGTAATTACTGAAACTACTTTGAACAGTTTGATAAAACTTACTTTTTTGAAGAAAAGTAAAATTTAAATATGGGTCAAGCTACTATTTCGAAAAATAAAATAATTTTCTGCCAACAAGTTTGTCTAAGCTCATTAATTAATGATCCATCCCAACATTTTAATAAACTCTCAAATGGCGAATCTACAAGAAACGTATATCCGCATCAAGAATGTTGTTAAAGGAAGTTTATAACGGTCGCGTGTACCTTATTACGTCGACAACCTAACACCGCCATTAGAAACAGGTACCAACCGGCAGCGAATTCGAAATCTAGTTGTAAAGTAAGCGGATGTAAAATTAAAACTTTTCCAATTAAAGATGCTTTTTAAAAACGGCAATAAATAATTAAATTGCTACGTATTTGACGTCGCCTGTAGAGGCGCAAAAAAAAAAACAAGGCGAACATTTTTATTACGTTCCGAAGCGAGATACAAGCGCGAACCCCGTTAGCGTCACCGCCGCCGCCGCCGCCATGTTGAAGCGAAAATGCACGGCAGAGGGCGCTCTCGATCTAAGAGTTTTTTACAAGGTTTAAAATTTACACCTTTTATGATTGCGAACGGCCGTAAACGAAGTTAACATCCCATCGCCCGAGAGCTCATTGCATGTTTTTATCACAATGTTGTTGAAAATTAAATCCCTCTCCCGTATAGCGCCTGCCGCGGAGAAAGGACCGGCAGCGAGTCAGCGATTCCTTCATCTCCTTTCGCTTCCGCTTTACTCTTTCTTTTTACGCGATGCCGCGTTCGTTCTCTCCCGCTTTGGTAAACGGCTTTCCTAAACTTGTCATTATGTGCGATACCGTCCCCCTCCCGCCAGCGCCCTGTTAAAAGTAACTATATATATGTATACGTACAGCTCCTTCAGCCCCTATTTTTGTGTTTATGATTAAATTTTAATACTTTGTTTCAATGAAAATTGCCGTAATAAAAACGAGAGAGTTATAGGGCGCTTTCAAGAAGCAATGCCTTCCTTGTAAGGGGCAGGCTACAGTGCATTGCGAAACTAGTGTCTCCTTAAGATTCCATAAAAGCAAGAAGGATATTCGATGCCTTATCGTACCATCCAAAGGTTGAAGAATTAAGTTTTATGAAATATCCCCGCCTCTTATTAGTTTATATCGATTTGTGTACATACATATGAGTTCCCTGCCTGGAACTAGAAACTTTATGCGGTTATCTACTTCTACCGCAACGCAAAGAGCGAGTGTACACGGCTGCTGACCTGCTCTGAGCCTGGTTAAAGCGGAGATTAAAAGACAGTTACATCGGTGGCATGAGAAATATTGGGGAAAAGAACTACGAAACGTACATTTGAAGGCTTTCCCAATAATGCAGTTTAGCTTAGTTCTTTATAGCTTCCATATGCCGTTATCTTGTTTGTACTAAATACGCACAGAGATCTGCTTCTTCAAATACAAATAATGCCCCAAATGACCAATTCTACCTAAAAGAGATAAATGATACCAAGCTAAGCATTGCAATCATTAGGTTCTAATTGTTTCTGCGACTTTGCACTACCATTTCTAAGAATAATAACGCTCTTTTATTGTAAAAGAATGTCTGCTAGATCAACTCCAATAACAATTGTTTCAAAATAATCTTTCCCGAGGAAAACTCCGCGATCCTTTTCTTCAAGAAGTGTTAAAATATTTTGGGATTTCGAAGATATTTTAAGCTAAGGAGGAGATATTAAATCTGCAGGGCACTGTACAATACATTTTAAAGCAGCACCAGGAATTCCTTGAACACTTTCTCTACTTTCTTTTCCTTCTTTTGAAGAAGGTATCTCACTCGCCTCTCTCTACAAGAATTATAAGAGAATTTAATATCCATAGCGCTCCTGATGCAGGTCCGAGACGGTGAGAGACGGGAGAAAACCGTATAATACGCACTTTTAGGGCTGACGGCGGTAGCTAAGTACAGCCTATCTACACTTACAGGATCATCATAAAGTTAAACAATGCCTTTTAATGTGTATAGGGATTTTAATCCGGCTCGTTGCAAATATGAAGTAAAAAAGACATAATGAGCTGCTTTATGTGGGAATACGGGCCGGATGGGGCTTCGGCTTTGTGTGTCGAAATTTTTTATAAACGGGATCCGCCGTTAATAAAATTTTAATTAAAAATAAGCTCGCTTAATAGCGCGGCGTCTAGCGAAAATGGCCGCTTTGTTGTCGTATTTAATATATCGCATAGCTTGCTATTGAAGCGAAATTTCAATATCGGATGAAGCTAAAACACGTTGTAGAAACGAAGTGGGAAGGGAAAGTATAATAAACTATATGATTGTTAAGTTAAAGGCATCATTTCGGTCATTTCTGGTATATTAATTTTATGGGTTATAAATCTGTAAATGGTTATTTCACTGCGTTGTTACTAATTTTATCATCCGAGCGGTAATAAATATTTACCAAACAACTTCCGTATTTATCTACAATCTAGTTGCTATAAAGTTATATTGAATTTGGGGTGGTCCTCTATTTTCTGACTCTTCTTTTATAGTAACTTCGCGACCTTCGGCGGACGTAGGAACGTTAAGAACAATGCCTCTATACAGCTCTTAATTTTCTGATATTCTCAGCTCGTCCTGCTCAATAGAATTTATTGCCGGATATATTCAATATTAATTTTGAATTTGGAAAACGTATAAGCAATTAAATGAATTTCATATAAATTCAAAATTGTCGATAGTGTAAAACATAGGGGGAAGAGTCGTAATAGTATCGTTTGTGAAAGTTAAGCTAATTAGCTAGAACCAAAGTTGACTATATTAAAAATTACTCATTAACTCACAAAAAAATTAAAAAAAGAATTGCTGATCTTGACAATGTTTTATTTTATTTTGACGGGATAAGCCGTACCTCACCACCTCTAACCAGCCGCCAGTATTTCTTATCTCCACCGTCTTCTGGGTTGAGTAAGTAGGTAAATTTAAGCCTGCGTACATTGTTTGACCTATCTCTAACCTAGAATGTTTTTCTATCAATCTTGATACTTTTTTTCTTTTCATTACGTGGGTATGAATGAGCCTATTTGAGCTAATTTGCCCGACCGTTGTGGTCGTCATGTGCTGACTAAGGCTGCACGAAATTAGCAGAGACTAGACAGACTCGTGTTTGGTCGACTCTTAGGGAAACCAGTGGGCAACACGAACCCATTCTCATGAGATGAATGAAAACACGAGTCTGTCTAGTCTTTGCTAATTTCTTGAAGCGCAACTCGTTTCTGCAGACTTAGTGCTGAATTCCACACCTCAGACCAGGATCAACTTTATAAGATTATCTAGTCTATTCACTGTTAGCTGCAATTTTATACCTATGATAGTCAAGTCTTCAATACACAAATTAGCAGAAACTAAACAAACTCGTGTTTATCCATCTCATGGGAATGGGTTTGTGTTGCCTACTGGCTTTCCAGGGAGCCGACAAAACACGAGTCTGTTTAGTTTCTGCTAATTTCGTGAAGCGCACGGAAAGTGGCGAACTTTACTAATCACGTCTCTACTCCGTCTTGGAGCCGTGTGAGTATTGAACAGGTTTCGCTTTAAATTGAAGACCTGTATATGTCTTCCAAGGAGCTTTGCTAAGAACACAAAATATCATTAACATCAACATCAAAGTAAAATTCAGAAATTTTGGTTAAAGATAGTCAATACAAACGCCTGGAAACAGCCCAGAAACAGGACCGTCTTGTAATTGATGAATATTATTATTGAAATTAAAGAAATTTGGTTGTGCAGTAGTGTAAAGTAAATCATTTATCATCAAATTAAAGTTGTATTTATTTCTTTGGGCGTTGCTTCTAATACGAAGGGCGGCACAAAATATTCTTTCATATTTATCTCTTCTGGAATATTTGAAAGAAAAGGAATCCTTGGATATAATATGCGATGTAATGTAATCAAGACGTCCAAAGACCTATGCATCTTTTAAGGAAGGAGTCCCAATTTAGCAGGTTGGTCAGGTTGATACTCTTAGAAAACCTGAGTTTGGGCCCGCCGGCTCATACATACATAAGTAATTTTTTTGGAAAGCGCAGAAAATCGATCTTTTTTTACTCCATCGCTGTTGCTTATTATACATCAAGACATCAGATGACAATAGACAAATTAAGAATTGCCCCTGCATAAAGTGGAAGATCATTTAATTATCGACCAACAAGTATTTTTAATTTTTTAAGAACGTTTATAAAGATACAGACACGGTAAAGCCTTATTTAAATCTTTTTATTGACCTAGGGAAGGACTTCGATGCCGTAATTGCTCTAAATTATTTTTAAATTTTATTTTTAAATGAGTGCATCTTTAACAAGAACTTTTGTGTCTAAATTAACAATATCAAATGAAGCCCAGAGTAGTTTTTTTTTTAATCCATTCTGTCAAAGGAAATCAATAAACACGCTACCGATCATTACATTAATTACATAGGTGCAAAAGTAAACGAAACACGAAATGCATTTATTTGACTCTAATTTGCGAACAAAACACTCCCTCTCCGACAAACATTTTTTGCGTAATTGTTTTCCTGGAATTTACGAACCGCAAACAACGTACACCGCCCCGGAAAAAAACCCAATGTGTTGCGGAATATTGATGTACGCGTTCGGAAAAATTATTAAAACCTTGCACTTCAAATTTTAGCCGGCACCGACAAAAAGTAGAAAACAAACCTTCGGCAAAATAAACTGAAAACGTAGTTATTAACAATTCCTGCTGTTGGAGCGGCGCCAGAGCACTTTCAAAAAACGGATTGAATATTTGATTGGGAGAATGCACAAAACGCCACGCATTTGTTTTTACCTTTATTTTTATCTGGATACCTGTTGTGATGCTTCTAATTAATAAATCGCTGGATGAATTATTTTTAAGTGTTAGTTTTAATTACTAACGTTCATCCCGAAGTTTTGAAAGTTAAGTGAGAGATATTTTTAAGCCACGAATTCAGTTGACCGTTGAGAATGAAAAGGATTGTGCCATAAGTTTCTTGCAATTCAAACCGAGGCCAGTGAATGAACGAAGCGCTCATCAAAATAGTAGTAGGAAGCGTGGTCCTAACTAAGAGACTAAAGCAGACACTGCAAGTGTTGCTTATCTATATATGACAAGCGTATTAACAGCCACACCAACGCCGACATTAAAAGCCATGCTTTGCCTGGCGTTTCTTGATTTACTTGTCGAAGAAGTGGCGATGGCGCGTTAATATCGCATAGATCTGAAATCACATTGAAACAACGTGAACAAGAAAATTACATTTGTTTAGTAGCCACGAACACTCAGTTCTATTAAATAATGCAGATCAACAAATCATGTGCAAGTCATGGTAATCAACAACTCAAAACAAGACTTATCTTAAGAATCGCCTGCTTTCGCGTACTACTCAAAATTATTTATATTATTTTAATTGTTATCTGAGAGTCGGTCAAAATTCAACGCTTCGATCGCAATTTTAATTAGTACGAAAGAAAAACCAGTTGAATTTTTGTGAAATTTGTCAACAGTAATAATAACATCCTGTTCATCAAAACCCTCTTTTATAAAATAAATTGCAATAAATGGGTATTCCAAACAAAATCCTAGTTTTCCAAGAGAATAAAGATATAAGCAGAGAGTACCTTAATACAATTTTGCAAATAGTTGAAATTACAATAACGAATACAGGATGTTCCATTACATCCAATACATCAAACTTAAAATACGTTAATTTGTCTTTTCATTCGGCTACTTTTAGAGAAAGTAATCGTATATTAATATGCCCAAATTTCATTCAAAGTGCGTGTATATGCACAATAATTAAACTAAAAAATGAAATGATATCTAATAATAACATATTTAGTCGAACAAATACAAGAAGAAGGACGAAATTAAAGCAATAATTCAAAGAGCAGAAATAAACTTAATATTGGAATGTGAATACAAAGAAAACCAAATATACAACGTAAGCTAATTAAAAATAACCCCCAAAAAAAGAAAATAAAGTAACAGAAAAGATACACGGCAAAAGTCTACAACAAACGATACAAAAAAGACCGTGCAAAACATTGCTACGATAATATTTCTTGCGGAATATTCAGAAGGTCACTTAAAACTTTAAAAAATTTACTATAAAATTTTACAACAAAAAAAAATCACAATTTCATAAGATTGGGACATCCTGTGTAAGGTACGCCAACGTTGTTTATATACAACATTGAATACTATCGTAAAAGTTGCAATCGTCTCATCGTTACCACAATTTCAATAAAGAGCGGCGTGTTTCGCTAAATACAACAAGTTCGAAGACCGTAAAAATATATACAAGAGAGCGTTCGTAATTTATGTTAGGTTTTCGCACTCAATCGGGTCACGCGCAGTTAATCAATACTCTCTGTGTGTTTTACGGGTGCATTTTTTACCTGCCAGAACGTTTACGTTAAAATTTCGATGCAAGCGCATCGCCCGGAACGCCTAACCTAATTTTTCCCTTCTGGGCCTTGAGGAAAGCGCCGCCTTTTACCGGTCTTGTTTTCCTTGCGATAATTTAACCAGCACCAGCGCCTCGGCCAACTGGAATAGGAGCAGAGCGTATCAGAAAGGGCGTGGAATAAATTTCTCGCGGCTATCGCTTAGCACGGGCTTAAATACAAGCCGGTTCGCAAATATTGAACTTTGTAAAATCTTTTAAGAAGACCGAACCGCGATAACGAACCGCGAGGGATGAGAAATGAAAGGGACTCTCCTCCGGCGTTGTTCCGTTATTCTATAGGAAGCTGTAGGTACGAGGATGGCCCGGAAAGTCTAGGATTCCCCTGCCATCTTGATAATGTCGGACCAAAAGGATGAGACAATTCAATCAAGTGCCAAAAATAATAGAAAGAAAAGCTTTAGAAGAAGCCATGGGTGTGGAAACCAATCAAGAAAGGAAAAAATACTAATTGACCATAATGAAGTAAATAGAGAAGAAATTGAAGATAGAAAAGAGACAGAGAAGAAAGAGGGAGTTATAGAGAAAAAATTGCCAAGCCCAAAGAAAGAAGTCTTCCGTACAAGACCCAAACGAGAAGTGCAAAAGCCGAAAAGATTGGAGTTTGAGAAGTTGTTAAGTTCAATAAATACAGTTAAACAGTTTTCAGTTATATCTTAATTTTTAGTAAAAAACCTTATCAAGACAGTTTTATACTCTTAAAACAATATTAAACCATCTTAGCTACTGGAGATGAAGAGAAAATTAAGATTATTGAGATTAAAAAGGACTTGTGATTATCCGTATCTTATAATTTAATACTTCACTTAGAACATCCACACACACAGAATATTGTAAAACAGACACGGCATGTCTAATCTAAGCAAGTTGGTATCTGGTTGGTTAAAATTATAAACGTTATTTGTTGTCAATGGGCAGTACTACGAACTTTCGAGACCACCCTCGTAACATCTATTGCCGCTACGTGCTTCCGGTCGCAATTCTCACCTTATACCCACTTCTACATAACGATTAGTACTTGATTTATCTCTTCGCCTGCCTTATTAAATATTCAATTCGGAAAACCCAGCGCGAGAAATAAAACCTTTAAGAGTAAACATTTCCGCGGTGGCGGCTGCCGCCTTTGTTCGCTACGTGGTTCGTACGAAGATTACATGAATAATTAGAGGCGTTAGCTTCTTGATACGACCCCGCCGCCGTAGCGCCTCTGCCTCCGGCAAAGAAGAATTATGACGGTGCGATGCGTTCCGATGACGAAGGCGAGAAATTTAATTATGCACTTGTTCGTTGTTTAACTTCGCTGCAGCGAATCTCTCAACACCCACCGACCTAATAGTTGTAAATCTGCATACCGTCGTTACGTACAGCTCATGTTTGCTCCTGTAGCCAAATCTCTGGTAAAGTAATACTGATGGTCTTAGTTCATTGTTGAAGACATTTACCGTCTTATGGTGTGGCATGATACTAAATTTATTAATGAACGACTATTACTTTAGTTAATGAGATGTTTAGAGATAGTAGTGTTATAGATTTGAATAATTGTGTATAAGCTTGTTATAATCTCAGGAGTCTTTAGTGTGTACATTGTGTTAAGTGTTCCACGGCTTTGTTGCTGTTTTAAATTCTAAGGCTACGTGAAATATTAGGTACGTTGTCGACTCAACTAACGTGTACACTGCCGTTCAGTGACGTTCGGTCATACAATAAAAATCTATTATATCACACCGTATACAATTATTAATACATAAAATTAGAAAATTATTAAGCGTACACTCTTTTCTAAGGGATTAGAGCCATAAATTATTTTGTAAAGTAGAAATATTGCGACAACCACAATAAAGTCCCTTTTATTATCATTCCAAGAATTTCTCGGAAGTGCCGATCTTTTGAAACGGGTCGTTTGGGGATTATTAACGAACAATGCATTTAGGAAATATACCGCAGTATCACTCTTGTTTATTTATCACGGGCATAAAGATATAAATTTGCTTCGTTTTACTGTTAAACGTGTGTTGGTGTGCATCTGTCGCTTTTGCGCGAAAGTTTCAAGAAAATTTACTTCGAAATGGCACGTGGCAAGCCTACCAGTGTAGAAAAACGTTCACGCATTATTACGCTGTTTGAAGAAGGATATCCGAGGCGACAAATTGCTGAAAAAAGAAATATAAGAAGTTCAACAGTAAATGACATCATAAAGCGATATCGGACAACTGGAACCATAGAAAATCGTGTTCGTTCTGGAGCATCTAGGAAAACAACAAAAGCTGAAGATTTGAGAATTGTATTATTAAGCAAACGCAATAGAAAATTAACAGCGCCACAAATAGCAGCCGAAGTCAATCGCGGCCGTGAAGAACAAGTTTCGGCGAGTACGGTAAAACGTCGACTTCAACAAGCGGACCTTCATGGACGCATTGCCATTCGAAAACCCTTATTACGTCGGGGCAACAGAGCAAAACGGCTACAGTGGCCCCGTTCTCATCTAGATTGGTCGTTAGATGATTGGAAACACGTGCTTTGGAGTGACGAGTCAAAGTTTGAGCTTTTTGGGCAAAATCGACGAGTTTATGTCCGAAGATCTAAAACCGAAAAGTGATCCCGAACTTCATTGTGCCTACAGTGAAGCAAGGGTGCAATTCTGCGTTAGTGTGGGGATGTTTCTCCTTTGGTGGGACGGGAGATTTATGCAGAGTGCAGGATGTAATGAGGAAGGAAAATTATTTTGCAATATTCCAGAATCATGCGGGTGGGAATGAAGGATCACCGAAGGAAAAAGGTTTTCATGCCGACAATTCAAAATCTTTTCCTTCCTAGAGGGATTAGTACGTAAGAAATAATAAAATTGATGGATCCAACGTGTTAGAGATTGGTACACATTTAGATTATTATTACAAAACTTTCGTACTCTTACTTACCAACAAAATATGGAAATTGGAAGTAATATGGAGTTCCACCAAAAGATAAGTTTATACAGCTGTATACCTGTAAAGCTAGATGTCTTACTGTCTTCAGAATTCATCAGCTAATATTCGTAAAATGCCTGCTTTCTCACCAAGTTTGAAATGATTTAGAGCCAATATCCTCAAGCTATTAATTTGCTGTTCTTGTTGCTCCGGTGTGGATCTTGGAACATTTTTTTTATAGAAACGCTTAATATATATCAAAACCAGGGTTAGAAGAATAAAAAGGAAGGTCCAAATCTCTGCTCTGGATATTGTTCGGTCTGAATAAATTAAACCTTGCTCAAATCAGGTAAGAATAATATATAATAATGTGGCGCCAGCTTATACAATATCAGCAATGCCATATTACACTAATAAAGTTAATGAGAAGTAACTGATTTATTCGCAAACATCGTAAAATTCCGAGATTGAATTACCTCTTCAATAAAATAATAGTAATCGTAAATCAGAATGCCGCCTCCGTATACAAAGAGCTCTTACTGCAGTAATATAGGCTGAAACATGCCAATAACGGCGATTTACTTTCGTAAGTACTTATGTGTTATTACGACCGAGTAAACATAGTATCCCGTAATAGGAATGGTGAAATTGAAAGCCATTTTATGAACAATTCGCTCGTAAAGTATATATTAAGTTCTAGCTGAAAGCCGTGATTTGACGGCACCAGATTTCTTTCTTGTGGAGATGCTTGGAGAGTAAAGTCTCCATTAATCGCCCGCAGACATTGGAAGTCTTAAACGCAAATATTCGAGAGAAATTGAGCAAATTTCAGCTGCAATATTGCGCAAAGTTATATAACACGCTCAAAGTAGTGTTGGTCTTTGTCTGGCTGGTCATGACGATCATTTACTCGACGTTGTTTTTCATAATAAAATAAAATTATTTTGGGTTAAATTTTTTTTAACAAAGAGAAAGAACTCGACTGGGTATGTTTTGCCGCACTCATTAGTTGAAACGGCGAAGCAAATATGTGCTCCTTTGACAAAATAAATTGAATTGACGCAAATATATTGGTCCCTCAGTGTCTACCAGACGTGTCCTATAGGATATGTAAAATAAAGCAAAATATCTTCAACGTAGGCACTGTGGTTATAGGGGATCTCCGTGTCAAAGCAGGGAAAAGTGCTTTTTAGTTATAATTACGCCGGCAGCCCGACTGGGTTCCGTAATACAACCTGTTATGTCTTAGCGAAATATAATTATGGTCTTTAGTCTTTGCTTTTCCGTATTTTGCGAAATAACGTCACGGCGAATAGGTGTTGAAATTCCAGTAATTGCATTAATGAAACCACCACCTTCCCTCTATTCCTACCGGCCGCGTACCGAGGGGTAGGCAGGCGAACCAAGCGAGCAGACGGCAAGCACTTTATATTAAGTCTTCTTTCATTACTGGAATCCCCACTGTACTTACGTAATTATTAGAAGTGTCTATGCCATTAAGGACCCGTTCCGTCAGGTTGCGACGTACAGACGGTTCCATAGTACTTTATATTGTCCCCCTTTATTAAGCCGCCCGGTACATAAATAGGAATTTATAGTAAAATATTAAACTCTAAATTGCATTTTATTAAGACTTAAAATTTAATTAGATTAAGAATTTCGTGTTAACGTCAAAGAAAGGATGGCAACCGAGGAAACGAGGTCTATATCTTCCCAGAGAAATATTACGCAGCGCGCTTAAATTATCGAGTAGAAGAAGAAGCGATGGAGATACGGCTAAATGAGCTCCCCAATAGGGCCGTCTATTTAATATCCGGTCTGATTAGATGTATTAAAAACAGGTTCTGGGATTTGAAATATTAACATTATTTTTTATTTATTAATATATTATATATTGAGAAAGGTGAGGGACAAGGTACCAGAGGGTACCTTTATAACAGAAAGATATATAGGTGAGCAAAAAGCGCATATGCACATGGCGGCTAGGTGGTAGTGAAGCTTCAATATTAATATCGATAATAATAATGCGTTATCTTTACCACTCGGTATTCACAAAAACAACATTGACAACTCGTGTAATGTTTTTTATTACATAATATACAGTGTGTTTGATCAATACGTGCTTCTTCATACATCTAAGAGATCAAACCGTTGCTATCCTTTCCTAGTTCATTGGAACAATTAAAAAACAAATGTAGGGCTCACAAGAAATATAAAAGATGTAAGTCCAGGTCAATTCGCATACTACTGTGCGTTATGTAACTTATTAAGAGCACCTATGATGATTACATAGCAAATGTAGCAAAACATTCATCCAGCATCCAGGATTCGACCAAACTTTGGTCTGAGGTGAATATGGAAATTAGGATGCCGCTTGATACCAATAGTGCCCAATTCGATACGCCTATGGAACAGATTATTTTCATTCAGCGAAAGAACATGAGTACCATGTTTCCGCCAATAAAGTGTTCCTCTTAAATAACATGAATCTAACTCTCCTTAGTGACGAAGAAACGTCTTCGAAGAAGTGTAAAAACAATTTCTTAGGTGGTTGTACGTAAAAGATGAGGATGAGAAACCCAGTTTGGGGAAAATTGGAAGGACAAAATCATCAACCTCACAACCAGAGCAGTAAATCAGTTCCCAACCTAGACAAAAAATATCATCATCACCATAGCGCAGGGATCCAGTCTGGGACCTAGATTATTTCTGCTCATTATGAACAATATTTATCGCTTACATATGTTGATGACCTGAAAATCTTTCATAAAATCGACAGTAAGACCGACCGTGACCAGTGCCAAGCAATTTATTCTTCGTGTGACAAAAGTCGTGAATGAACGTCAGAAAGCGGCAGGTACTTCAAGTTGACTATGTTGTCCATGGAAAGGTGCAGCATAGTAAAAGATTTAGAGATAACCTTGAATAGCACATTTAGGTCTGCTCAACATGGCAAATAACTGGCTTCTGTTGCGTGCCACGCATATGGCTTTATATACAGGAACTGCCATGATTTTTCCAATACAAAGGTTTGTATTGGAACCATGATATAAGGTTATATCATGGTGCAATGACATGATACCCAATCTACAAACACCATGGAGAATCTAGAGCATAGAATTTCTAACGGTATCTGGCCTTAAAGAGAGTAAAACTATTCCCTGATGCTATCCAGGTTTAATGTTGAATCACCTTAATCAAGGCAAAAAAAGGAGCAGAAAATTTTTAATCGGGATTCTGCACAACAAAGTAACCTGTTCAATCCTTATGAATAAAATATAAAATTGAATATGCCTAGAATAACGGCGCGACGTGTGCAAGCGTGCAAGTAACAACAGATCAATAGGTAAAAGAAGAATCGTTTATTTGTAGTTGGGACATAACTCCATACACCGTATGTATTTGTTTTGCGATCCTTTATTCCTGGACAGATTACACATCGTTTCCTTTTTGTAAGCTCTTGAATTGATTTTGCATTTGTTTTATTTTCTACAGTTATTCCCAGGACCCTTGCTGCGAAGCAACGAAGCTGGCGAGGTGTGGAGCATATAACGAAGCTCCCAGTTGCTTCAAGAAATTATATCTTGGCTTTTCGAAAATTGGTAAATAACACGACTATTCGCTCTAGAAATATCAAATGTACAATGGAAAATCGCCATAGCTCAAAGTCGCGTTCAACTAGAAGTCGAATAAATACGGCATTTTTCATCCAAAGCATCAACCCCTGCTGTTGTGCTATAATAAAACATAATTATTTCAGGTTTCATGCACTCTTCGTCAACAGTAGCATCACGGTGAATACTTGAAATCAATACAACTGGCTTCGCTCGTTTCGGTACATCTTATTTAAAGTAAACCCGAAGTTCAAAGAATTGACCCGGCGACTTCTATTCGATAAAAATTCTGATGGAATCGCTTTTTTATTCTTCTTAGCTGTAAATACATAAGTATCATATTGAGACCTAGCAAAACATGCCTTGGATAACAACCACAAATTTAATTTTGATGAATTATTAGCACAAAAAACAATGATTATTTTATTATTAATGTCCTCCTTGGAACACTTCAGCTTTAGCTGGATCGATTTGCGGATTCACCTGCACAGAGAGATATTCAGTGCGACAAATGGGTTGCCATGCAATATACAAGATCAAAATATTGATCCGGCAAAATAAAGGGCGCTCCGGCTGGTTAAACGCCGAGCATCGGGGACGACTCTGAATGTCGCGAACGTGTCTAGAACCGAATACGATTTCAATAGACCTAACGGATATTAGTTCGCCCGGCACATACTGCGGTCGTGCCTTAATGGGAATTATATTAACCAAAAATACCACCTGAAACCCATAATGAATATACTCAGAGGAAGCGCCAGTCCGTGCCGTTCAATTCAAAATTCGCCGCCGACTACGCGAATACTCCAACGCTGGTGGTGGCTACTGATGGGACTTAATTACGTCGCGCTAACTACAGTGCCTTGACAATTGAAAGGACTCCTTACTAGACAATAACCTATAGGTATATGGGGTTATTTGCACGTTGAAGGCATACACAAAGGTTTGAATTTGCTTGGAAACCTACATCGACAGGATAGAATTTTCAGCACGTATTCGTTCGTATTGTGAGCTTTAGTAACGTACACTTTACTTTTTAAATAACCTCACAAGAAGTCATCAAGCAGAATTAAGTCGGCAGATCTCGCTGGACATCCGTTTGACCCTCTCCTTCCAATCCATCGGTTTGCAAACGTTTCATCAAGATATCGTCGTATCTACACTGCCGTTCAGAGAAGTTCCGTCGGTTGGTAAAAAACATGAAAAGGTTACAGAAACAAACGAAACTAAAAACAAAATGCAATTTTATTGTATGTACAGGTAAAAAAGACAAAAATAAATAAATAAAAAGTTATTCTGGCCTAATATAACATACTGAACATTATTTTTTTTTTCATCGGAAAAACCTCCTTTGCTGTTAATCACCGCTCGAACTATTCTAGGCATTCTTTCGATAAGTTTTGTTAAAACGAATTGTGGAATATTAATCCATTCATGTTGCAGAATATTCCGTAAATGTTCTTGTGAAGTTGGGCATATTTTTCGGATCCTCCTCTCCAGTTCATCCCACAACAACTCTATAGGGTTCAAATCTGGGATTTGTGGGGGCCATGTCATTACTTTCAGGGTGTGCTGTTCTTCTTGCTCCTTTGGATAGTTCTTACACACTAACGCAGTGTGTTTTGGGTCGTTGTCATGCATGAATGTAAAGTTACGGCCTATTATACGTAATCCTGATGGCACTGCATGATTCTGGAGTATTGCAAAATAATTTTCCTTCCTCATTACACCCTGCGCTCTGCATAAATCTCCCGTCCCACCAAAGGAGAAACATCCCCACACTAACACAGAACTACGCCCTGGCTTCACTGTTGGCACAATGCAATCCGGGGTCATTTTTTCGGTTTTAGATCTTCGGACATAAACTCGTCGATTTTGCCCAAAAACCTCAAACTTTGATTCGTCACTCCAAAGCACGTGTTTCCAATCATCTAACGACCAATCTAGCTGAGAACTGGCCCATTGTAGCCGTTTTGCTCTGTTGCCCCGACGTAATAAGGGTTTTCGAATGGCAATGCGTCCATGAAGGTCCGCTTGTTAAAGTCGACGTTTTACCGTACTCGCCGAAACTTGTTCTTCACTGCCGCGGTTGACTTCGACTGCTATTTGTGGCGCTGTTAATTTTCCATTGCGTTTGCTTAATAATACAATTCTCAAATCTTCAGCTTTTGTTGTTTTCCTAGATGCTCCAGGACGAACACGATTTTCTATAGTTCCAGTTGTCCGATATCGCTTTATGATGTCATTTACTGTTGAACTTCTCATATTTATTTTTTCAGCAATTTGTCGCCCAGAATATCCTTCTTCAAACAGCGTAATAATGCGTGCACGTTTTTCTACACTGGTAGGCTGCCACGTGCCATTTTGAAGTAAATTTTCTTAAAACTTTCGCGCAAAAACGACAAATGCATACCAACACACGTTTAACAGTAAAATGAAGCAAATTTATATCTTTACGCCCGTGATAAATAAACAAGAGTGATACTGCGGTATATTTCCTATATGTATTGTTCGTTAATAATCCCCAAACGACCCGTTTCAAAAGATCGGTACTTCCGAGAAATTCTTGGAATGATAATAAAAGGGACTTTATTGTGGTTGTCGCAATATTTCCACTTTACATAATAATTTATGGCTTTAATCCCTTAGAAAAGAGTGTATGCTTAATGTTCTTCTAATTTTATGTATTAATAATTGTATACAGTGTGATATAATAGATTTTTATTGTATGACCGAACTTCTCTGAACGGCAGTGTACATCTTTTATATAATGCGGAGGTGTTCTACCCTGCTGCATCCATCTGACTGGGTAAATCTGGATTTAGACTGAGAAAATCTAAAATAACAGCGGCAGTGCAAATGTTTAGCTACAGAATCAAGCACCTAGAGAAGAAAAAAGTACCGATCGGTAGGTTCTGCGATTTAAGCAGGGTCTTTGACTGTGAACAACATAGATGAGTTGCAGAACGCTGGCGTGAGGGGTATTGCTCTTGCGCGGTTTATCTCTTATATATCAGATAGATTTTCAATCACAGATTTTCAATCAAATCAGACAGATTTTCAATCAATTGAATCTCGTCTGAGATATGGAAGAGTTCTATGGAGGCCTTGTCCACATGCGAGAAAGATTCTGTCGTGTCAAAAGACGGCGCTGGTGACAAGGTGTAGAACTATATTTGAAAGCTGTGCTAACACGCAATTATACAATAAGAAATATTAAATTGCACTTACCGAATACCATAATAACAACATATTATTGCGTGCGTTTCTATCTTTCAATTGGAATGGTTTGGAGACTCGCCAAGATATATCAAGGGTGTATTTCACATGAAAATGACTCCACATATTTCTTCGAGTTCGCCTACTTTAACATCGACCCGACTACACATCTTAATCTGGTCCTTACCTACATCAAAATATCGAAACCTGTAATTCATCCAAGTTTCCGTAACTCCCCCAAGAAGGGGAAGAGCAGCTATTGCTCGCAACCTCTGCCCGTGGATGCCCGCAGAGAGTTGTAGTCTCGCAACCGAATGGGGTGTTTTCGGTCGGTTTGCTAATTTTCCCAGAGATCAGAGTGGCTATAATAGTCAAGTGACGCCTATTTGTTACGCAGCCGTGGTGACAAAAACACGTTTTCTTGTCTTAGCTCCCTCGCTTCCCCCGGCTAACCGCTCACGAGCCCATTGTTTTCCTCCGCACAAATCAAGCGGCCTTTGTGGAGGTGAACCAGGGCCAGGAGACGTATATCCTCAAGTCGTCTGCCTGCAGGAACGATGTGTCATTAATTTTCCTCCGGGGAGCGTGTCAATCGGTAGAATTGAGTTATTCGCCTCGTCGTCGCTATTTGTTTAATTGGAAGTCTGTCACCGGCAATATTTGAGTTTACAATTAACGCTTGAAAAACTTTAGACCTCAAAGGTCGATCGTTACCGCAGCGCCTCCAACAGCCGTGGAGCTTGGGCTATCCCTCACTTTCACATCGCCAAGTAATTACTACGTTAAACAGTTTAATTAATTTTCCTGGAAAAAGTTGCTGCGAACCGTTGATTAAAGAACGAAAATCTGCGTAGAAAACTAATCTTGTATAACGTGAAGTGGAGAAAATGTTTCCTTCTTCAATCGAAGTTACAGCTACGTGTTACGCCAGTTTAGCGGAACGTAATCAGCTTGTTAACTTACTAATGCCTGTTAACACTAATACTGAACCTACTGCTGTTGAATTTTCATGGCATGGTGTGCCATCTTGTAGCTACTAGTCGATATAAAAAAATTGACAAAAATTGCAAGAAGTACTCAATCAAATGAAATTTGAGAGCGTACGACAGCCCAAGAAGCAGTAACATTTCGCAAAAATTTCAAATTATGTCAATTATTTAAAAAATGAAAAAAAGATAGATTGTGACTGATACTTTGAAGAAAGGCATACAAAATCGTAATACGTAGTATACAGGATGTACCGAACTTGTATAGTTTGTAGTGGAAGCTGCGCACTCTGTACACTTATACATAATGTTATGTTGTGCAGAATCATCTGTTTCTGAATATTTCTTATGTGTCTTTGTTTACGAAATGAAGTGGGTGGACGTGCTGCATGTACGTAAAAGAGGTCCTAATTCTAATTACACCAAAGTATTATTTGTGGTTAAGGCAGACTAGCCATCCTTCATATATTTACTTTTGGGAAATTGTGAGTTTATTAATTCTGGCAAAAAACACTTGCAACAGAAAGAAGTAAGTAAACCCTTCGTTTTCTCTGCCCAAAATATGTCGTCTCGACCGATCGACTCTGTATTTTATAAGAAAAATTCTGCACGTTCCACATGTTTTGTTCAACGCGATCGCTTAAAACAAGAGCATTTACTGTCACTGTTCGTCTCGCGCTCGCAGATAAATTTTTACTTGGCACCAGTACACCCTTAATGTCTCATTGCCCATATCCCCTTGATTTATCGCCTAGCGGCTCCTTTTCATTTCCGGATATCAAATAAAATATTCGTAACTAGCGATTTTTATCACCTCGAAGAGGTGTTGAAGCCTTCGGAAACTTAAAGTGAAAAAATGTTGCGAGGATTGGTTCCAACGCATGTAAAAGTATGTAAATCTTAATGGCGAATATTGTCAAAAACATTGAAACGCTTTTATAGAAACTTACAGGGTAAGTAAGGTGCCCTTTCGCCCTTTTTTCTCATATCAAATGTTATATACATGTTCCCCCCAAAATGAAAAAAAAAACGCAGCAAATAGAATAAATTTACCACCGTGAACGTGTAATTATGATTTCGAGAACTTCTGGATCAAATTGCAGAGTGGGTTTCGGTTGTCCACGAATTTCGCATCCAAACTAATCTGTTTCCGAAATGAAATTAAAGATGTCGCAAGCCATAAAGTAAGGTACATACGTACAAATCGCTTTTATCTTTCCGCCCGTCTAAATTACAATTCTAATGCCGCATTTAGCCCAGTAATTTATAGATTCCGATATGGCACGCCGCGCACTCCTCGGTATATACATCGGGATTATGATTTTAATATCGCTGAATGCGAAGCGACAACTAAAACGCTGAAAAAGGAACACCGTGCGAAATTTATACTATATAACGAATTCAAGGGTTGCGCGACACAAATAGCGCGGATTAAAAGGATTGTTCCCGGACCTGGGATTATTTTGCGTTACATTTAGCCGTTAGGACCCGAATTTCCTTTTATATATTTTATTTTAAGCGTTCCCATCCTAACGGTGTAAAATCAAGCGTATGTTGCATGTAGAGGGTGAGACTTTTTATGTACAAGGTTTAATAAGAAAAAATATCCACGAAATAAATATATACGTGTTATACTATTACAAATATTAGAATTTACGACTCTCTCTAAATATAAATTACTTTGTCCGTTTTGGAAAAGGAAGAAGTCTTCACCATGCTTGTTATTGGACGTAGAAAGTCGGCAAGGTTGCAAAATTGTGTGTTTGTTATGAATTCGAAGAGGACCAGCTTTATTTGGCCTTATAGAGGAAAACTAGAAACACATTCTTAATGCCACTTCAGATCTTCTATCTAACGGTGTACTTTAAATTTCCTTTATTTCATATCGGCGCCGCTTTCGATTTTGAAAACTTTTTTTTCTGATTTCAATCGTTGACAAAAGCTTTCAATATGATGGTTTAATCGACGAAGAAAACATTTAAAGATCAGATAAGATTGTCTTCATTAGTGAGAGAAAAGTGTCGTACACCAACGAAGAAAAGCGAGATATGTTAAATATTTCTTATTCTCTAGCCACAATAATAATAATAATAATAATCCATGCCTTGCTATCCCTCAACAGCTTTCGCTAATTTCAGAGGGCATCGGCCGGCCATGAGCTATTTTTACGCTTGCGCCCATAGAGCGTCTTAAGGTATTCTCCCTCAGCATTCGTCGAATTTGGAAAGAAGAAAAACTACGGAAAACCTTACTTTGAGAGTTGCGAACTCGGGGTTCGAATCCGGTACTTCGAGATTGTTAACCCAGCGCGCCACCAGTGCCTCCTCAGAGATTCTACGTTATCACCTCACTAGTTCCACATTTCTCTAGATGAGACTCTTGTTAATTAACATTCCTAAACAATTAACCATTGATTTAATCGACCTATATTGGGTTTATTGATTTAATTCCTTCTCTTTTGAAGGGAAATTTTACCGACAGGCACGTGGGTAACCCTTTGAGCCCTAGTTTGGCTATGTTGACTATGGATCACTTATTGGATACTGTTTTAGCCAAAAAAATAAGATTTTACCCCATAAATTGGTCATTCCTTTTATTTCGACGGTGCTACACGATTCTTGACAGTGAACAATAATACAAATAATGCAAATATTTATTTTTTATTTTATATAAAAACATCGACAAGTTGAGAATTGATAAATTTAAGCGACATCTATATAGTTGCCTGATGAATTTCTGTATCAGACAACATCAATTTCTTTACCGTTTTGTAGAAATTCAAGTTTTAAACTTTTTATATTATTTTTTCTTTTCTGCTTTCAGTAAATCGGCAATTATTTTTTCTACGTCCTCTTTTTTAGTTAACGTAATTGTTTATTAAAGAACTTCTAATTACTCCTACATACTAGCTGCCCGCGTGCTTTTTACCACCTGTAATTCCGCTCGGTGGGTTCTACAAATCTGCCAAGTTTCAATCCGACAGGTGAGTGTCATTTCAGGATGTTCCCTTGTTAGAGAAATAAAATTGGTACACGTGCTGACTTTAGTTCAACGTCACTTGGAAAAAGAAACCACAGAAACACAGCCGAAAAACTTGTAAATTCCATACTTCAATTTAACATTGCGTCCCCTGAGACAAACGTATCCAGATGCAATAAGATCTAAAACGTTATCGGAATCACTGTAGACACCGGTTCCTCTTAATAACAAATCGCGTTTTCTAAAATCCCAGGGCGATAAATTAAAATCAGCTCCGCCGTAGAAGAGGCAATTATGAAACTTTAAACCGCTACCGCAGTAGGTTTAAGTACCTATCTATTTTTATCGCCATAAATCAGAAACGGCGCTGTTGTTGGATCCGGCGGACGAAAAGGGAAAACGCACGACCGCCGGAGCAACGGTCGAGGTACGAGGGAATTGGGGGAATATTTATGATTGGAAAAGCGAACAAAAGCCGCAATTTACTAGAAACATCATCGCGTGACTCGCTGATCTGCCCGACGTTCCCGTTGGCCCCCTCCTGCAACGATGGGTACTCTCCTTTTCTCATGAATAAATAAATACTTAGCAACCGCAATCGAAAACCGAATATTCAGCAGATTGTAACGCACATGACGTACAGCTGTATACACTCGCGCACATATAATATAACGGATCGCTATCTTGCATTTAATACGAGTCAATTATTCATTATCATGATTTCCTTAATGGAATACATTACCGAGGAGGAACTGAAACTATAATGCCGCGTTATTACGACTGGAAATGGTAACTGTACCGCATATGGGAGCGATGTGGTTCGATACGGCGAAAATAGAAATATTGTCGAACAACCACTTATAAGATTTACACCACATGGGATAGCAATAATTTGATACGCTCCTCGAATGTTCGCGGTGGAATGGTATTACCGATACAGGGCAGATACAGTCAGTGAAAGTGGAACTCGTACACTCAACGTACGAAAGGATTTCGATAATTGTTTGGCCTCGGCAAGAGTCTTCACTTCACCAGTCCAAAGCTTATATCAGTATTAGAAGCATACGCAAGGGCTGACTCTTCATATCGTCTATGTAAAGTAGATGTGTCACTTTGTATTTACGGACAATTGGTAAACGTGGTAATTGCGCAACTCCACCGAAACAAGCATAAATGTTATGCAGAGCAAAAGCAGTTTCCCTGATGTATACTTCTCCGGAACAGTGCGGAAGCGCTTTCCTTCTTTCTTCGTACAGTCCTAATAACTACGACTGTCCTCCATCTGCACATTAGTTCCTCCAATGATTTGAATTATTTTTACTAGGATGCCACTTTGCTGCTTCAGGAGAGCTTCAGGATTGACCGATGAGACGTATAGCCTTGTGGAAATTAACCCAAGCCATGGAAAGATTGCGCTTATACTGTATTGAATCATGGCAGATTTATCAGTTTATCAGAAGATTCTCTTTTTTCTGCACTACGTTGTTCAGCGGTATTGAATTAGTCTTATCGCTTCGTACAAGTGGTAGTCTGTTGCTATTTTTTTTTTTATCACCTTCTTTGTAAATGAAGATGGTTTTGCCTTCGCACATTCAATGGGAAACGCCTTGAGGATTTCGTAAGCAGCTTTTAAAATTTGGTCCAAGTGATCGCTGTCGCCTGTTGTGAATCTCTTCCAACAGTGAGGGTTAATTAAGTTGGAGTTCGGGCTTCGTTGACAATGCTTTTGGTAGATTTTTAGGCATCACCTGGGAAGTTGCGTAAGATATATATATTAAACATGCCCAGTTCGTGTAACCGAAGTAAATCTAGAAAGAATCCAACGAACGCTTTTACAAGTAAAGGTATCTCAGAAAATATACACTGCCGTTCAGAGAAGTTCGGTCGGTTAGTAAAAAACATGAAAAGGTTACAGAAACAAACGAAACTAAAAACAAAATGCAATTTTATTGTATGTACAGGTAAAAAAGACAAAAATAAATAAATAAAAAGTTATTCTGGCCTAATATAACATACTGAACATTGTATCTTTTTTTTCGTCGAAAAAACCTCCTTTGCTGTTAATCACCGCTCGAACTATTCTAGGCATTCTTACGATAAGTTTTGTTAAAACGGATTGTGGAATATTAATCCGTTCATGTTGCAGAATATTCCGTAAATGTTCTTGTGAAATTGGGCATATTTTTCGGATCCTCCTGTCCAGTTCATCCCACAACAACTCTATCGGGTTCAAATCTGGGCTTTGTGGGGGCCATGTCATTACTTTCAGGGTGTGGTGTTCTTCTTGCTCTTCTTGCTCTGGAGTATTGCAAAATAATTTTCCTTCCTCATTACATCCTGCACTCTGCATAAATCTCCCGTCCCAGCAAAGGAGGAACATCCCCACACTAACACAGAACTACGCCCTTGCTTCACTGTTGGCACAATGCAGTCCGGGATCATTTTTTCGGTTTTAGATCTTCGGACATAAACCCGTCGGTTTTCCCCAAAAACCTCAAACTTTGACTCGTCACTCCAAAGCACGTGTTTCCAATCATCTAACGACCAATCTAGATGAGAACGGGCCTACTGTAGCCGTTTTGCTCTGTTGCCCCGACGTAATAAGGGTTTTCGAATGGCAATGCGTCCATGAAGGTCCGCTTGTTGAAGTCGACGTTTTACCGTACTCGCCGAAACTTGTTCTTCATGGCCACGATTGACTTCGGCTGCTATTTGTGGCGCTGTTAATTTCCTATTGGGTTTGCTTAATAATACAATTCTCAAATCTTCAGCTTTTGTTGTTTTCCTAGATGCTCCGGGACAAACACGATTTTCTATAATTCCAGTTGTCCGATAACGCTTTATGATGTCATTTACTCTCGAACTTCTCATATTTATTTTTTCAGCAATTTGTCCCCCCGAATATCCTTCTTCAAACAGCGTAATAATGCGCGAACGTTTTTCTACACTGGTAGGCTTGCCACGTGCCATTTTGAAGTAAATTTTCTTAAAACTTTCGCGCAAAAACGACATATGTACACCAACACACAAATTTATATCTTTACGCCTGTGATAAATAAACGAGACTGATACTGCGGTATATTTCCTAAATGTATTGTTCGTTAATAATCCCCAAACGACCCGTTTCAAAAGATCGGTACTTCCGAGAAATTCTTGGAATGATAATAAAAGGGACTTTATTGTGGTTGTCGCAATATTTCCACTTTACATAATAATTTATGGCTTCAACCCCTTAGAAAAGAATGTATGCTTAATATTTTTCTAATTTTATGTATTAATAATTGTATACAGTGTGATATAATAGATTTTTATTGTATGACCGAACTTCACTGAACGGCAGTGTATATTGCGCAGATTTTAATATCAAGAAATCTAATTACTGATATGACGACGAACTACTGTCGCCATAGTTACATAGATATATAGTCAAATTCTTCAAATAAATGCAGATAGCAACGGCAACTAGAAGAAATAAAAATTATACTCATGCTACTCAGTCGTATTGTCGCGCGTATACATATTATAGTACCTTTGTATATAGGCAACGACGTCTCTGATATCAAGAGAACCATGAAAATCTCCGCTTTAATTTGCGCTTTTCGGGGTAAAAGTCTATGCCGTACGTAAAATCAAATTTAAAGTCGTAACTCGGGAGGTAGTAAAATTAGATAATATAAGCACGGAGACAATTTACGCCTAAGCTCTCTACAGCTTCGCCTTGCTCTCTCCCTCTCGCCCGCATTCTATGCGTCTCTACGGTACGTGTAGGGCATGCAGTTAACGATAAATTTAATTATACGGCGAGCAACGAGTTCACGTTAATCAATTGACTTCGACAGTTTCAACAAGGACTACGGGGCGGAATCCTGTGAAATATCGTCTTCAAAGTGCGCCGGAGTAGAACAGGAATAAGGTTAGGTTCATGAGAAAATGAGGTATTACGTAAAGATTGCGCGGAGGACCATCAAATATGTGAAGGCCATTCGTCATTTATCTATGAAGGTGCTTATCATCCGGCATGCAACCCGCTTTTTTTACTCATTACAAGTTTCAAGTTATTACTTCGCTTTACGTGGGTTTCACGAAATTCGCAGCGACTAGACAGACTCGTGTTTTGTCGACTGTCGGAAAAATCAGTAGGCAACACGAACCCATTCTCATGAGACGAATAAAAACACGAGTCTGTCTACTCTTTGCTAATTTCGTGAAACGCACGTAAAGTGGCGAACTTTAGTTATTACAGTACTTGCATGTTCGAGGCAAGAAGCAACGTGTTTTTGTAAAAAGTTTATTCAAAAGAAATTTAATTTATTCAATGAAGTATTTTATTGTAAATTCTGGAGCATGGAACCAACACAACTTATGCTGTAATCGTGTTTGCTTAGTTTAATAACCAAACGGCCTTAAGGTTTCTGAACGTTCATGTTTGTTTATTATTTAAACGTTAACCTTTGACGACCTTGTATAACGAAGGCTAACTTTAATATGATGAATATTCTACGGGTACACTGACGCGAATTAATTTAGTTTAGATACGTAATTATGTCAGGCGTCGTCCTTTGAAAGCATTGCGAACCCATCCTTTACTTTAGACTTATATATTAATCGGCTTTACTACATAAACAGCAGGGCAGGGATATTAATATCTATATATTCCTATCCCCTAAACACGAATATTATCGAATAAATAATTTCAATTGACTCTACGTAGTTTCTATAAAAACAGGAAGAAAATTTGTGGTGTTCGTGAGGATGTGTTGGCTTTATTTAGGTTACCACCGCAGACAGTTCACCTAAATTAAGTACAAGGCTGCCAGCGGATGCATAAGTTACCGTGGGTCGAGCGTTGTTGATGCTTCAATCGGGGTTCCTCAAGGTTCCATACTGGGACCACGTTTGTTCTTGGTTTTCATAGACGATCTGCCTCTTTCTTCGTTTGGCGACGTCGTGATGTACGCAGACGACACTATGATTCTGATTACTGAAAAGAAACTTGCCAAGAGCTGGCAAGAAACTGCGAGGTTGTTATGAAGGAAATGAAAGGAAGAAGAATCTTACTAATCGCCTTTGTCGTCTGCTTATTTCTTTACACGCTATGAGAACTATAAGTACTTCTCTCACTGTTTACCAAATTTGCTTTCAGCAGTTAATGCGCACTCACGCAGTGGCAAACGCCATGCAGAACGTTTGCAGCATTCTAGAAATTGCAATATTATTTCACTTTATTACTTATTGTATGCACCGACCCTAAGTTACGACGCACTGGAAAATTAAAAGCAGTAAAATTTTATTATATTTTACCCAGTTAACATTGAATAATAAAGTGTGCCTTTTACGATAGGTACTAAAAGGTGTGCCTCTTTATATACACCGCCGTTCAGTGAAGTTCGGTCATACAATAAAAATCTATTATATCACACTGTATACAATTATTAATACATAAAATTAGAAAAATATTAAGCATACACCCTTTCATTATCATTCCGAGAATTTCTCGGAAGTGCCGATCTTTTGAAACGGGTCGTTTGGGGATTATTAACGAACAATACATTTAGGAAATATACCGCAGCATCACTCTTGTTTATTTATCACAGGCGTAAAGATATAAATTTGCTTCATTTTACTGTTAAACGTGTGTTAGCGTGCATCTGTCGTTTTTGCGCAAAAGTTTTAAGAAAATTTATTTCAAAATGGCAGGTGGCAAGCCTACCAGTGCAGAAAAACGTTCACGCATTATTACGCTATTTGAAGAAGGATATTCGGGGCGACAAATTGTCGAAAAAATAAATATGAGAAGTTCAACAGTAAATGACATCATAAAGCGATATCGGACAACTGGAACTATAGAAAATCGTGTTCGTCCCGGAGCATCTAGGAAAACAACAAAAGCTGAAGATTTGAGAATTGTATTATTAAGCAAACGCAATGGAAAATTAACAGCGCCACAAATAGCAGCCAAAGACAATCG
This sequence comes from Oryctes borbonicus, assembly GCA_902654985.2. Lineage (NCBI taxonomy): Eukaryota > Metazoa > Arthropoda > Insecta > Coleoptera > Scarabaeidae > Oryctes > Oryctes borbonicus. The sequence goes on from LR736875.1 coordinate 1,502,595, forward strand.
CGGCCGTGAAGAACAAGTTTCGGCGAGTACGGTAAAACGTCGACTTCAACAAGCGGACCTTCATGGACGCATTGCCATTCGAAAACCCTTATTACGTCGGGGCAACAGAGCAAAACGGCTACAGTAGGCCCGTTCTCATCTAGATTGGTCGTTAGATGATTGGAAACTCGTGCTTTGGAGTGACGAGTCAAAGTTTGAGGTTTTTGGACAAAATCGACGAGTTTATGTACGAAGATCTAAAACCGAAAAGTGATCCCGAACTGCATTGTGCCTACAGTGAAGCAAGGGGGTAGTTCTGTGTTATTGTGGGGATGTTTCTCTTTTGCTGGGACGGGAGATTTATGCAGAGTGCAGGGTGTAACGAGGAAGGAAAATTATCTTGCAATACTCCAGAATCATGCAGTGCCATTAGGATTGCGTATAATATGCCGTAACTTTACATACATGCATGACAACGACCCAAAATACACTGCGTTAGTGTAAGAACTATCTAAAGAAGCAAGAAGAACGGCACACCCTGAAAGTAATGACACGGCCCCCACAAAGCCCCGATTTGAACCCTATACAGGTGTTGTGGGATGAACTGGACAGGAGGATCCGAAAAATATGCCCAACTTCACAAGAACATTTACGGAATATTCTGCAACATGAATGGATTAATATTCCACAATCCGTTTTAACAAAACTTATCGAAAGAATGCCTAGAATAGTTCGAGCGGTGATTAACAGCAAAGGAGATTTTTTCGATGAAAAAAAAATATAATGTTCAGTATGTCATATTAGGCCAGAATAAATTTTTATTTATTTATTTTTGTCTTTTTTACCTGTACATAGAATAAAATTGCATTTTGTTTTTATTTTCGTTTGTTTCTGTAACCTTTTCATGTTTTTTACCAACCGACCGAACTTCTCTGAACGGCAGTATAGATGTACGAACGTCCGATGAGTGCATAAAATTCCATGTGTGGTATTTAAGCTTCTGGTTGGTTGGTTACTGTAATTTGTACTGGAAAAATTGCCTACACTGTATTTCTTTAAGTCTATGATATGACTATTTTCTAAACTAGGCCAACTAGGATAATGTAAATCAGAAAAAGTCTCGTTTCCAGTATGTGCTTTTCTTGCCTTGGCAATTGCAACACGTGCATAGAATATAATGCGCGCAAAAGATATTTGAATAAAAATTTTTAAGACAAAAAAATTAATTAAATACCAAGCAAATAGATACATATTTTAAATTGTTAAAACAGAATTATACGTATGTACCCATAACTCGTGCATTGTTCCAAAAGCGAAACGTATCGAAATCTCGTTTTCCCCTTTTTCCGACAGCTGCCGTAGTAGTTTTAATAAAAGCGCAGTTAGTGTCCGCTATAATTACGTGTTCGGCCTAGATCTAGCGTCCGCCGAACGTTTAACTAAAATGGAAACATTATACGATCCTCCTGGGGGCGAAGCCATTGATTAAATCCGACGATAAATTTTTACTGCACGGCCGGGTCTCATTTCGAAATAGTTACACGGAATAGTGGGTGGCGCGGATCGTATAATGATGGTACGCGACGCGACGCGAGCTAACGGAACGGGCCGTGACGTCGGGCGGGAACTTAACGGTGCATATTACACGAGCACGTTAACTTATCCGTTCCTCGGCGTGCGGGTCCAACAACGCAACCGCTAAATAAACCCTACGATATCCTTGTGTAACCGCAACCGTTAAATTCCGAATCGCTAAATCATAGATGTCACGCAGCGCCGCCGATTTACATTCAGAAGCCGCGGAAGTCGTCTATCTCGCGGCAGTGTAGCGAAAATGAGATAACGGACTGTCGAATTTCAACGTATCTCGCTTGTTCTCGCAATATAGTTAATAATTTCGACCGTAGATTGCGTCGTGATGAGCGGAAGGATGATTTACGGATCTAGGGACAATTCGAAAGCGCCGGAGAATTTTTGGTAACCCCCACTGCGATCTCCATATTTTTATTGTGTGTAGACAAGAGGATGAATTCAAGTTATGCACATCCACCGTTCCGAATGAATGCTGATCAATAAGACTTTTGCATATGAGCAACAAGTTATATTGTCAATAAGTAGAGAATAAAATATCAAAAATAAGTGTCGTATTATTTATTTTTATTGTTATACGTTATTGGTTCATGTAGGGTGAAACTTATTGTTAATTAAAGTGCAAATATTAGCGGCAATGTTAAGCGAAGTAGGTTCTTGCTATTGTGACAAATCACTAGGGAGGCTCACATTTTAGGTGACCTTGCATCGACCGGCCACTATTATCAATTACGATTAGATTGACGAACCCATTTTGTTGAAAATTGTTAGCTCAAGAAAAAAGGAGCTTTAGCTGCTAATATATCGCCTATCCGAATATGTATTTAACCAATTTAAGAGTGCCACAGATTATCCACGATAACTATACAAAAAGGTGAGCATCTGAAGCTCAGGATGAATTGCACATTCCCAACCTTAAAAGTTAAATCGGAGGTGACCAATTGGGTGACTTTACTTGTAAATACACACACGACGGCAAACTTTTCGTATTTCGTCCGTTTCCTAATGGTAATTACACAAATAAATACTTTTGAACGCAAGAGAGGGTCTCTAGAGAATCGATTACAGCAGTGCAAGCAATAGAGTGAATATCAAACGAAATTACGAATGTATCAATTTTCTGCAGTGCACCAAAATTAAAGCTTCAGATGTTACACAAACAGATAAATGTTTTACATTAAAATTAGTAACTGCGAACGGCAATACGGTAATTGTACGTTATTATTACAATTATATCGTTAAAATACGACTAAATATATTAATTAGCAATTAATACTGAAGCAGATATACACAGTGTACGTTATTACATCATATTGTTCATTAATTTATAATAAATTGACAAACTGACTCATATATATCCGTAATTAGTTGTATTTTAATGGATATGTATGAATTTGCTGTCAATAAATCCTGCAGAGCAATTAATTAGCCCCGGTTTTAATTAAACTTTAGGTCTGGCATTGTTCGTGACCGTTATTTAATATTAACATAAACAACGGTTTTATTATAATAATAAAGAATTGATTGCTTTGCTTAATGGGTGTAATCGGAAATCACATAAAAAGTGTTTTGGAGTCGTTTTGAAAATATGCTTTTCCCATTTTGAATATAACAAAATGCAGCCTTTTCCGTGTCGAAATGTACTTCGACATGTACACTGCCGTTCAGAGAAGTTCGGTCGGTTGGTAAAAAAACATGAAAAGGTTACAGAAACAAACGAAACTAACAACAAAATGCAATATTATTGTATGTACAGGTAAAAAAGACAAAAATAAATAAATAAATAAAAGTTATTCTGGCCTAATATAACGTACTGAACATTATTTTTTTTTTTTCGTCGAAAAAACCTCCTTTCCTGTTAATCACCGCTCGAACTATTCTAGGCATTCTTTCGATAAGTTTTGTTAAAACGGATTGTGGAATATTAATCCATTCATGTTGCAGAATTTCCGTAAATATTCTTGTGAAGTTGGGCATATTCTTCGGATCCTCCTGTCCAGTTTATCCCACAACAACTCTATAGGGTTCAAATCTGGGCTTTGTGGGGGCCATGTCATTACTTTCGGGGTACGCTGTTCTTCCTGCTCCTTTAGATAGTTCTTACACACTAACGCAGTGTGTTTTGGGTCGTTGTCATGCACGAATGTAAAGTTAAGGCCTATTATACGCAATCCTGATGGCACTGCATGATTCTAGAGTATTGCAAAATAATTTTCCTTCCTCGTTACACCCTGCACTCTGCATAAATCTCCCGTCCCAGCAAAGGAGAAACATCCCCACACTAACACAGAACTACGCCCTTGCTTCACTGTTGGCACAATGCAGTCTGGGATCACTTTTCGGTTTTAGATCTTCGGACATAAACTCGTCGATTTTGCCCAAAAACCTCAAACTTTGACTCGTCACTCCAAAGCACGTGTTTCCAATCATCGAACGACCAATGTAGATGAGAGCGGGCCCACTGTAGCGGTTTTGCTCTGTTGCCCCGACGTAATAAGGGTTTTCGAATGGCAATGCGTCCATGAAGGTCCGCTTGTTGAAGTCGACGTTTTACCGTACTCGCCAAAACTTGTTCTTCACGGCCGCGATTAACTTCGGCTGCTATTTGTGGCGCTGTTAATTTTCTATTGCGTTTGCTTAATAATACAATTCTTAAATCTTCAGCTTTTGTTGTTTTCCTAGATGCTCCAGGACGAACACGATTTTCTATAGTTCCAGTTGTCCGATACCGCTTTATGATGTCATTTACTGTTGAACTTCTCATATTTATTTTTTCAGCAATTTGTCGCCCCGAATATCCTTCTTCAAACAACGTAATAATGCGTGAACGTTTTTCTACACTGGTAGGCTTGCCACCTGCCATTTTGAAGTAAATTTTCTTAAAACTTTCGCGCAAAAACGACAGATGCACACCAACACACATTTAACAGTAAAACGAAGCAAATTTATATCTTTATGCACCACCCCTACATTGTGCTCGAAACGGCAATAGTGAAATAATAAACTGGCAATTAAAAACCAAATAAACAACCAAGAAGAAACGCACAACGTTATTAGTTAAAGCATAATAGTTACACTCTTTTATATTTTTAGAAGCAAATATATTTGTTAGCGTCGACAACGACCTTTTACGAGCCCCAAAACCTATTCGACGAAGTACATCGACGGCAACCGAACGAAACTGTCATTTTGGCAAACCGTTTGGATAAGTATTTAACGTATTCGCGGTTGATGACCATAACAGCCGTCCGCCTGTTCGGTCCAGGTGCTAACTTTTATCCTAAAACTAAACCAATTAGAGCAACGTCGCTAATTAGCTCGCCGCCGACGGGGGAAATGTTCATTGTTTCAAGCCTTCTAACAAAATGCGGACTACAGATTTTCTTTAATTGGCTATTTAACTTTACGTGTGTATACCTCTAACAACGAGGGAAATTGGTCGAAGGTAGTTAGGATATTTTGCACGATTAGGACGCGGAAATTATTACTGCTTGCAGCATTTTAGTTAGTTTAATGTAACTTACTAGAAAACAAGTTAAACTCGAGCACTTACAGGAAATTTAGTTGACTTCGTGAGTATTTGAATGCTTTCGATGCTTCAACGGATGCAAAGATTGTATTTTTCTTTCGTAATAAATAGATGTCAAAATATAGAATGAATCGATGTTTTCAGTTCCTTAACATTCTAGCGGAATATCCGATACTTTTTATAGAAATAAGCTCGCATAACATGTATTTCACATAAAATAACACATTCCTTGCTGGCTTATTGAAGCTGATAATAAAGATAAAAAGAAGAAATAAAATTGTTTAATTTGTGAACAAGTCACAAATTTGCGTAGATTAATTTTCCATATTTTAAAAATCTTCGCGTTACTAGATCAGCAGGTATTCTTCGGAGAAGAGGCTTTTGGAAGTTTGAGGCCCAGGTTTTGAACGAGGTAATAAAAAATTTGAAGTAAGTATGTAGCAATTTATTTATAATATCCTTGTTGCATGCCGTGCTACCGAACTTCCTGGAAAAGTTTACCCTAATTTGCCCGAAGTGCTTGTTGCGAGCTTCTGAAGCTCTCTCTGACAGTTGAATAATAGGAAGGATTGGGTAATGGCGTACTACTCGTATAATTGCACGTACATATGCGCGGTTTCATCCGCATATGAAGAAGATTTGTGAATTTCTTTTTTCAAGAAATCCATTTTACGTTCTTCCATGATTTCTTACGAGCATCTTATTTTTAAACATTCAATTTGGCCGAAAGCAGAAATTATATTTCTTTATTATTTATATCATTATATAGTATGTGATGTGTGGACGTAAATACACCTTAAGTTATAGAATTGAATTGAGCACAAAAAGGACTTCTAAAACACGATATCTCGACATCTTTACATTCAGAAACAATTCCTGGCGAATATCCTCCATGCGCAGCAACAAATTTTTGTTTAAAAATTGGTATTTTAATCAACATGTACACGTACCACGTTTGATTTTTATGTCTTAAGTCGTTTTCGAGTTAGCAGGAAGTAATGAGTCCTTCCTGTTTACTTTAAGATCTTAGATTAGTGGTAACCATTTTTGTTTTTTTTTTTTAATAATAAAATCTATAACCGTGAATTTCCAGAATTTTTTCGCGTCGACAAATGAAACACGTACTGATGTTCAGATTAAAGCTGAATATGAAGCTTGGAATGGTTCAGAAACACAACAAAACCAATGTTGAAATCTTTAAATTATGATGAAAATAATTAGAAAATAATTAGAAAATTCAAATACAATGAAACACTTGCCATGTTGCCATCGCAGTATGCTTTAAAAATATATTTAATTGAATGCATAATACATTTAAATAGATGCAATGATCCCAGATTGATGCAAGAGCCTATAGTACCAAAAAACGCTCTATAGCACTCACTTTAACGCAACTGTTGCTTAGGAAGCTTGAAAAATGTGAAGCGCAATTACTTCCCAACCGGATCCTCCAGGAAAATCAGCCTCTTGACGCCAACTCTACCACAGTCAAAAGGAGACCAGATACAAGGCATACAAAATGAAACCTAACAGAGGACTATTATGAAAATACAAAAATTTCTGATGCTAACGTATACGCGCCATATTAAAGGTTTAACGTTCTCGTCCACCTAACAGATAACTCCATTCATTCCAATGCACTCAGATAATAAAAAAAGTTCTTCCTTTCGTATTCCGTCTATCGAATGCAAACGTACGGGACAACCCACTCCACTCAAACGAAATGAATAAAAAAGAGGAGATGTACATGAGAAAAGAGGGCAGAAGTTCGCCTGTCATATAAAATTCATCTATTGCTTCGCAATATATAAATACGCCGGTTTGAAAAGTTCATGTCGGGACTCCTACGGTTCGAAGCTATAAGTGTACGTACTTATCTTGCGATTGTTCGTGAAGCTCTTCTGCCTTGATGGTTCGTTAATTCCAATTTACCTACAAAACTGAACGGTGGATCGACGGAAACGAAAAAATACATCGGATATTGAATCAGAAGCGGATCCCGGTTATATCTTGTTCGCTTGAATGTTGACATTAACGTGAAAAAGAACACCAGCAGAGCTTTTGCCTGAACAAATCGATGAATGTTGTACGCCATGTAAAATTCTAGCCGAGGCGTTTTTAAAGCTTAAAACTAGGAGAAGCTAAATAGTTCTGAATTAATATGCAAAAAAAAGAAAAACTCAAAATATACGTATACGTTGATTCATTAATTTTTAAATTGTCGGTATTAACACTAACTTCAAGGCTTCAAGTTTTAAAGAGTGCAACTTAATTACATTTACGTAACGCCGAAATCCTGAGATGATGCGAAGCGAACGTATTGTATTTATTAAACCGCTTGAGCGATTGCAACGTTTGCTTTGTTTCCGATTCAATCCATTAGTACCTTTGAATATTATATAGCGCTCGCGACATCAAAATATAAGCGTTGAATATTGAGGGCATTAGCTACAATCAAAGCAGTTTGTAGGGGAGGAATAGCCGTGAGAATTACGTCACCTGCGCCCCGTAAACTAGAAGGGTTTCGATCGCTTTTATGTTAATCCATTATATTCGACACTTCGGTTTATAACGTGTACCCACTTTATTCTGCTCGTGATCGAGTCGTTCGCCAATATTTTATACGCCGAGGACAGTGGACTGAGAATAAAATGTGATGCCGTTAACTTCGTAGGACTAAAAAAACTCTAAAGGCGGTATTACGTGCCATGTTATACGGAATGTCTTCTTGCCTTTTTAGCCACTGGTCTTTATCCTTTTATATTAGTGATACCAGGTAAATTAGGTTACCAAAACCAAATCCAGTAATAGGATACCGAATAGATAGTTTGATAAAAATAGAGAATAGAGGCAAGGGTAAATCTATACGTGGAAGGCTCTGCACTCGTCTTGGCCTACTTAAATTGTAAATCAGTGTGCTGCTCTAGACGCTGTTCTGGAATTTATGGCATGAGAAGTCCTCAAGATTTGGCAGAAATGCTGCCCAAGTGCAATTTTGTTTCATAGTGTGCTAGTTGGTTAATTTTGTGATCGCAATGCCTCTTTTGTTTGTTGCTTGTTCTACAATTTATTTGTTTTCCCTTTTTTCTTTCGGTTTTTACTTTTTTTTATTGTTTCCTGTTTTCACTTTTCTCATTTTTTTTTCTTCTCTGTTGTTTCCTCGTTCTTTTGTTTTTTCCTTCCGTTTTTTCTTTTTCTTTTCTCTGCTTTTCCCCTTGTTTCTCATCCGTTCTCTACGTTTTCTTTTTCTGTACTTTCTCTATCGAATTTCTCTTTTTTCTTTGGTTTTTTCCTTTTTCCTATTTACCCTTTGTCTCCGTTTCATCTATTGCCTTTCCTTCTCTCTGTTCTTTTCTCTCTCCTCTGTTTTTTTCTTTTCCCTGTACTCCTTTTTATCGGTTAAGCTCTTTTCGCTTTCCCTGTCGCGTTTCTCTTTTCTGATATTTCTCTCCTCTATTGTTTTCCCATGTTTCTAACATTTCTTTTCTGTTTCTTATTTTCACGCTTTTATCAATAAAGCTCAATTGTTAAATTATAAATTAAATATTTTAAAACAAATATTGCTATTGTTTATGCAACATCGTCATGTTAGGTACGGATGAAAAAAGTTCAAGAATGAGGAAGAATATTCGTGAAGAATTTTTTCTTTCTGCATAACTCCTTTCGATAAGTACGTTGATCTGCATCTGCATGCAACGATTACAGCTTTCTGCTTTATGCCGTTCCTTTACCTAAGTTGTGTCTGTACCGCAATTAAACGAAAATCGGCACGACATCGACCTCTTTCAAACCTCACCGGCCGCACGAAAAGTGATTGCTTGCGTACACATACATGTATATACATATATAAATGCATAGATACATACATGCATATCTGAACGGTGGTGGCGGCTCTGCCGCATTCAAGTGTTTGTCATTTTTATTGCTTCCGGCCGCATCTAGGAATCCGCTATGGGTCCCCGATTCAAGTACTGCAGCGGTAATTGTTTGGGTATAACACGCCGTAATACTAACACAGTACCGTATAATACAGACGCCATGAAACGGGTACGTCCGAGCCGCAGCGACCCTCTACCTTCCGCGTTCGACAATTTTTTGCCGTAAATTGATGCCTCGATAGGGACACTCCGCTAAAGAAAGGAATGCTCGTTCGCATGTACAGACACGTTATAGATGAACGCGTACATACATAACGATTTACGATTCGTCAGTACCTGAACGAGGGAATCGTAACTACTTTATTTTGGACCGGTAGGCGGAACAAAGCAGGCAATTGCATAAGCATGGGCGTTAGTAAAACGGGGTGATATTTTGAGGATTCTTTCAGTATTTTTTTTTTCAATACTTTGAATCGTTACACCGTTTAACTGGAAGGTAGAACTATATTTAACAATAATATGAAGCTTTTGTTTTACTTCCATTCCTTAGTTTCACTTTAGATGGCTCGCTTGTTGACAACAAGAAAGCTGCAGGGCTCCTTGTTAACCGTAAACAGGTTTGTAGGTTGGATCCACATCAATTTTTTCCTTGTTTTTGTTGTTGTTTTAGTTTTGGAGTAAATAGGCAATAAAAGTAAATACTTCTAGAATAGGGGTAGAATCGTTTTCTTCACTTAGTCGTACGGCTAATAATCGGAATCCACGAATTCTCGAAACAATTGTTCCGAATTTGAACAATTAATTTATGTGATGCAGAGTGTTATTATTTTTCTTGTCAAAAATGAAATAAAATCCATGGTTGTTACGTGTTGTATCCCAACATAATTACAGACCACACGTTCTTCGATAATAAACGATAATTCCCATTTAAGGTGTAGATACTGAGTCCTGCCCTAAATAAAAAATGAACACACTCAAAAGAAGAAGTCCCAAAGGACGTGTTACGCCGTGAAACGAGAAGCGTCCACCATTAATATTTGATGATTTCTTGCGTAGTGCAATAACAATATCAAACTACCTTAAATGCAGATAAACTTTTACGGACGGCGACCGCAGCTGGAGAGAGCCGGGGGACCCTCGCCCCACGAATCGACTTAGAAAGAGGGTATCATCGGCCATCCAAACCGTACACAGCGCGTAAAACATCCGAAAAAGAGCTTCGGCGCGGCGGCGGAGATTATGGAAACGGTGTTGACCCTTTTATCCGTGACTGAAGTAGCGAATCAATAGCCCCGCTCTCGATTATCTCGCCGCACTAAAAGCACACTGACCGCTGAATGTAATTTACATTGATTTTCGGTTTAATGAAACTTTAAGTAACGCTTTGTTCGTTGCGAATTCGTGAACGGGCCGGGCGGCGTAAAGGTATTAGCCAATATTGCTTCAGCGGCCTTCGAATTTTCGACTCGGCGGAAAGTTTTGAGTTTGCGGTGTACTCAAATTAAACCAATAATTCCAATTAAAAATCCCTCCCCCGTAAGGATGATGTTGTGAAAGTAAATTGGGCTGCGTTGTGTACTAGAAATTGTTAGGTGTGTTCGCGACATATTTCGATAACCTACACCTTCCGAATTTTAATCGGCATGTCGCAAAGGAATTTCCTCGTACACATACTTATCGAAGGTGAATTAATTTTCGTAACAAGTGAGTCGACTTTTTAGGAAATTTCCTACAATGAGAAACATGTTTAGTGGCCCCTAATTAAATGTTTAATAACCGCAAGTAAAAAGTTTTAGTAAAATAGGGGACAGATGAACTGTTTATTTACCGTAAGATAACGAAGATTCCTGACGCGGCAAGTTCACTCAAAAATTTCAATTCTGAATCAATGAGCTTCATTTAAACAATTCCCAATTCTAATTCTACTAATGCATGTGACAAACTTCTTTGAAATTGACGAAATACTATATGACCATGGCGTGAATTTCACTTAATCTTGTACCTCTCGAAAATGCTTGCCTTCAATAGGCCACCAATTTTCACAATTATCCCACCAATTCTGCCAATCATCCTACCAATCCTGCCATTCTTTCTTAGGCTTTCATTGAAATTCTACTATAGGCCCAGTGATGAATTCTGCGAGCAAGAAGAATTTAAGATGAATCATCTCTCGCCAGTTGGTCATCTGTCTCATTTCCGAAAATCCTACAATGTCCAGGGATTTGTTTAGGTTGGTCAACACGAAAAATATTTATTTGATAGAGATCTCTTAGATAAGTTGCAATAGCCTCTCCACTGCAGCTTCTGAGCACCTCAGCAGAAAAGGTGTGAAAAGGTTAACAGACAAGATTAGCAAAATTCATCCAGTTACTGCAAAATGACTATTCCAGTAAGATAAATAAACTATTTATTAATAAATCTTTAGACAGATGTAAAGGATGAATTTATTTCTGGAAATGCATTTGTTTTTAACTTGCAAAAAAAGGAAAAATGTTTCATATTTTTCAGAATTTAGTTTTAATGCTTTTGGCTCTTGTTTATTTTCACCGTGATTTATTTCTCGAGGTTTATACACCTGCTTTTCGAAAACACAAAAACATATAAACTCTAAGTTGCCATTACAGAAACATCTCGTTACCTTATGAGATCAAATAAACTCTCCCTATCTTAGTTTATTAATTAATGTACACGACTTTTGTCTATGCAATTCGAACACCAAGATCTGAAGCACCGCTCAAGAACCAACCACTAATTAGAGACTACAAATAATCGGATCTCTCATTGGGGAAAGAAGCTATAGGTTGCTGTTTAAAAAATTCCTAGAAAAAATTCTTTTCCTCCTCACCAAAGCGAAGCAAAAAAGTATTGCAATTTCCTCACCTTCATCAAGGTGAGTTAAAAGCGCCAGTGCACGCGCGAGGACGTAATTAATGATAGCATGCTCTTCTAATACAATTACGTGCCGATATGCCATTGAAAACTCACTTTGGGGATCTTTTACAGAAACGGTGCGAGGCGGTAGGTCGAGGGAGGTGCGAGTAAAGAGATAGAAGGAAGGTGTGAGGCAGTTTACTTCGCGAAACCCGCTTAAATAACGTTAGCAACGTAGACTAGGGCACTACCGGCTATACGGTTACGTTAACAGCGTCGCCGAAACAACAAAAATAGACTTTAGGATAAAACTTCGTCAGAGTTTGTGTGCATCGCATGGAAAATAAACAGACGTGCTGGTGTAGTGCGCTGTAAGAGAGTGTATATATGTTGTCCTTTTTCGACGACGAGCTTTGTGTAAAAAGTCGCGACGCCGAGATAATACGTTCTATTTGTTCTATTTGTCGCGGAAGGTGACTCTAAGGTAACGATCTAGTTCGTGAGATTGTGAAGATCAAAATAGTCGCTTTAATGGTATTTGAGCTACTGTAGTTAAAAGTATGCTGCTAACCTGAAAGCTAAGATTAAGTTTCTAAAAATTTAAGATTGAAGTATGCCTTGTTAATTTCTTTCCCTTTCGAAGCATAACGAGTTGGTGATTTGTTGTATTGAAACCCTACTCTCTAAGTATAGTCTTCATTTGTTACACTCTTAGTTTCCGGGTTAGAACAGCGTCGCTGTTGTAGCTTGTAGCCTAGGAAGGTCCTCGTCTCCAATGGCCAACCGGATGACTTGGTTGAAGCTTGTCTTAATTCTACCTATTTTCAGTTTCATGGTAAATACTGCGAACAAGTTTCAGGCGCAGCTGTAGGATCTCCTCTTGACGCCAATATATTTACGGAAACGTTCGAACAATAAGTCCTATTATCTCACAACCTTAAGCCAAAGTGTTGGTACTGGTACATTGATGAACTGTTTGTCAGCTGAGTTCATTAACACGAATCCTTAAATGATTTCTTGTCACCAGGTCGAATCAAACAGTTACCTACCTTTCCCACCCGCACAAATAGATATCTCAATGGCTTCTCGCACCATCATTCAGTCCAAATCGCTTCCTCAAGAACTGAATCACATCATCTAAGATCTAATCCGCAATAATTATTCCGGGGAAGATATTCAAGCTACCATTAACCGCCACATCAACCTTACTCCACAGCAACTCCTCTCATCTATAGAAGTCTAAAGTCTAAAGTCTTTAGAAATCTTCTGAAGAAGCTGACAGGATGGTCAGCGAAACGTCAAGTAAAATATTAACTACACGACATCACCCGAAAGACATTTCTACTATGGATTACGGTCGTGCAAGCCTACACTCATCCTCTGATCTAATCCTAATTTCAGTAAGCGAGCACGTCTGCTCCACATTCAAAGTGTTGCCGATCATATCAGCAAGATCTTTTTTGGGAGCAACATAAAAACCATCTTCGCACAAAATTTCCAACTCTCACACTACTTTCTCATCATCATTTTTTGCGTGCAGTATATATTAAAATTTCTCCAGACAAAGTGCCCAATAATACGTCATTTTTATGGTATTATCTCGGTGGCTGGTGGCTTCGTTAAACCGCTATTACAATTAATAACAGCAGATATTCAGGTACTGTGCCTATTGCCCTTTTTTTGTCTTGTTCTTTTACATTTTTATTACTTGGCAGATAAGTGTATTCAGTGACAACTTGTTTACAACTTTTTATAAATTTAAACTGCTTATAAAATATAAATTATTAACTTGAATGGAAGTTCAGCTTATTTAAAAGTATTATATATTTTTTTCTCTGCTCTCTTATAGTTCCCGTTCGCTGCTCAGTTATCCCATTGTTTGATTCTTGAAGTCGCCACAAAGAGCACTGTCGGCGTGAAAATTGTGGTGGCCCTGGTGTTGACCAAATTCCATGTTCGTGAGGTAGTGTGTACATCGGTGAAACAAAGACGAGCGTTGTACATAACATTTAGTGAAAATTGCACTTAACAATAGTGCATCAAATTAGTAATTAATTTTGCAATTAGGTGACACTTGCGTGGGACATAATCTATAAAATTCATTTATTTAAATTGTTCATTTTATCAATCAGTTCTTATTGGCAGTATAGAACACTTTTCAATTATTTGATCCGCGAACGTGCTTAGCAGCGATACGTTCGAATACCGCCAATGTATTGCCTAGAATTCGTTCCGTTTTTAATAACATGTCGCGCAATGCATTCGAAAAATGCGTTGCCTCGAAGGAGTCACCGGAATTTCACCATCATTGCAAAATAATTGCAGCAAAAAGGGAACGGAAGAAATTCCCGTATATCGAACGAGCACATAGGTAAATGAACCAACAGAGTGGAAATCAATTTCAACTTCGAAGTGATGAAAAATTCCGACGTGTGGCGTTCCTTTCTTCTACACGGCGGCGTGAAAATCGAAATATGTTCCGGCTCATATATGCTTATTCTTCTGGCTCGATCGTAGGAATATGAATTAATAAAACAAGAAGATAGGAGCATGTTCCACGACAATGGCTGCATTCTTCGAGTTCATATACAACTCTTAATTTTGCTCGCAGTCCACGAGAATCCAAGATTCGTGAAGGATCTGGTATAAATGAAGTAACGCAACTACCCATTCTCGTGGTTACCCTACCGTTGCTTACCCTTGTCATTTCACGAATTATACTGTCAACCTTTTCACAAGGTTTTCGTTGGACTCCTACAGATACATAGTTACCCGCACCCTCGGAACCATCGCTACACTTTTATTCCTTACCTTGTTATTAACCCTTTCGCTCCGGATTTATTTAGTTGGTAATTTGAAAAATGTCCTTATTGAAAAAGTAAAAGCCAATGTTCTTTGATAGCACATATAATCCCAACAACGTGCAAGTACCTAAATAGTTATAGTGTCAGCTTCGGCAGAACTTTCCCCATTTTGTACAGTATAACATTGAAGTTCTTGTGCAGCTAGTTTACGCTTTCTTAAATCCATACCGAACAAGGAACCACTGTTCAAACCTGTTGGGATACAATCATCCCGTAAAAAAACCTATCGGGACATATGATACTATCCAGCATTTGTAACTATAAGAATAAACAAGGAAACTAAACTTTTTTGTTATGAATTATGTTTTACATACAAATTTCAGGGTTCGTCCTAACCTTAAAACCTAAAAATGGCGTTTTTAAGAACAGAGAATCACCATTTGCTACAATATTTGAACAACCCCACCCTGTAGGTCTATTTGGGAAATTATTTTCCGCCTGCAGAGTGAGTTTCTTTTCACTTTTAAGGTGCAGTTGCTATAATTAAGAGTTAAATGGGTCCGTTCATAATGTTTGAAATTAACTTTCTTAATTTTGATTACCGCGTTAATTTGTTTGCTTAAATGTAAGTGTAAGTTGGAGGTTGTGAATGGTGGACATTATAGCGGAAATTGTCAATATTTAAATAACTTCCAACAATAAAATTCTACAAAAGATCAGTGAACGAAAATATTTTCAAAATCTCCGCCTACACAATCCATTGGGACTCTGTCGAGAAATTAGATTCGCAGACACAAAACCATCTCATAGTAACCGCACGCCTTTGACAACATGTCCGCGCTTGTTCCTCGCAAATAGGCACCGCTAAAATTTAAGCCATTATCCGTGCGATGACTAAACTTGCGTACGTTAAGTGGCTTTGTTATTTCGGTAACACGTTAACGTAATCTAATTCAAATGGAGTTTGCGGACGCCGAACGTAATTGCCGAATAATATCCGAGATATGCATAAGGCGAGCCTCGACGGATGTATTCCCCTTCCTCGCTCCTTCGCCGAATATGTTGCGAAATTTTACGCGCTAGGTTCGGCGGCTTACCGCAAAAGGACCGTACGGACGTAAAGTTTACAGCAAGCGCGTTCGGAGCTGAGAAGCGGGTATTGTACACGACCGGAGCCGGGGCATGAATAAGGCATTCGGGCAGTAAATTTATTACGGCGGGCGGTGACAAGGTCTAAGTCGGGCCGCAAGGCGAATCACGATAAGAAGAATATACTGACCGGGGAGTTTAAGTTCACACCAGCGCCCGGTTAGCTGGAGTTGGAGTTAGGTTTCGTTTGGAGTGCGAGAAGGATGGCGACTAAATAGGATAGGGTTTGGAAATTTAGTCTAGACGAATAATACGTCACACTCCTAGTGATGTTCGAATTAGTTTGATTTTAATTAGGTAGCGATCTACATTTGGTTAAGGTATTATTTAATTCAGCGTAAATTTTGTTTTTTTTTGTTTGTGTAGTTTTCAACAAACATAAAGTATTGCACCCAGTAGAATAACGTGCAAGAGATACCACATTTAGGTTTATATTTGGTAGCATTAAACTGTTTACTATTGCCGCGATGGCATTAGGTTAAACAGTTTAGTCATAAGTAAGTACTTAATTAATGAAGGATGCTGGCCTTTTTATACCAAATAAGTATTAACCCGGCATGAGCATTTTGCTCACACATAAACCGATTTCCCCCGTATATGAATCTACGCCCCTGCTCATAAGTTTGTCCTTCACTACGCGACTAGTAGCGTTTCCTTACAAAGGCTCCATCATGGTTGGTCAATTCTGATGAGCCGAGATATGGTGCTTTCATGTGGAAAATGCTGAGTATTCACAAATCAGACTCAGAGCAATCCCCTTATGACTCCTCAGATGAAAATCCAGTTCCGTCCAAGACCCAACATATGCACAGCGAAGGGGAATATAGTCATACGTTTGATGAGAAGAAGGCAAAAACAATTCTAGATTCATGGAAGTTGTTTTTCTACATACGATCTACCAGATTACAAATTGTATTTGCAAATCACACAAAAAAAAATTATACAGGTGAAAGACACCAATCCAGACGAGTTAAGGCCCTCGCTTGGATTCCTGTATATGGCGGGTATAATGAAATCCTCTCATGTGAATATTCAAGAGCTTTGGGCAGATGATGGTACTGCACCAGAATGCTCTAGGACAACTACGTCCTCAACGAGATTCCATACATTACTTCATGTCTTGCGTTATGATGATATGAATGACCGTGCTGAGCGTAAAGCTATTGATAATCTGGCTACAATAAAAGAAATGTTTTACGAATTCGTTGATAGATGTTAAGCAAAGTATACAACTGTGGAGGAATTGTTAGAAGCACTTCAGGGGCGCTGCAAGTTCCGCCAACGTGGATATATAATATGCTTCATCAGAAACTTCGCTACTGCTTCCGCCTCACCGTTAGGAAAATCTTCGGGTTCTGCCCGTCGGGTGGCGTAATCGATAGCTACAACTATCACCGTCTTTCCCGAGGCAGAACTTCTAAACGGTCCCAAAAGGTCGATACCTACCGTCTCAAAGGAACCTCCAACAGGGGATAGAATGGAGATGTGCCGCTGGTTTAATGTTAATCGATTCTTTGCGCGCATGATAATCTTGACAACCTTGGACGTACCTTCCAACATCTTTAGCTAAGCCGTACCAAAAATATCGTTTTTGAGTTTTCTCTGCTCAACACCAGCAAGGAGTTCACACGAGCACCAACGAAAGCTCGGTCCTCCAACGTCCCACACCGTCTCGTACACATTATATAAAAAAATTATAATCACTGTTATCTGTCTTCTTTCTTGTTGTTGTTCTTTCATTCATCGTACTTCCCCGGTCAATTTAAATTTGGATAAATATGCCGGTGGCGTATTTTGTTGGTCGGGAGGCCTAACGCCTAACGTTAGAATAATGTTGTATATTGAAATATTGCTATTATATACATTTAAATGTAAATTAACGTGCAACAAGTTTTAAAGCGAAGTAAAAAAGTCCATTTGCGCCGTAAATGATACCGATACTTTTCGATGAACGTTAAAAGATTCCGCAATAACTTTTATAACGTTCAAGTATGAAGTGATGTTCTTCGCCCAATCAGCCAATCTCGTAGTAGACGTTTAAAATGAATCAATTTCAAATAGATTCAGCAGCAAATGTTCAAATTAAGCTACACTCCGTCAGTAAATCCATTCCGATTTCTTTTGACGCAGACAGTCCGGAAATCCCAAAAAGGTGTATAAGTAATTTCTTTTCGTTTTCCCCGGATTCAATCACGACGGAACGCATTACGGACGTTTTAGGAACGTTAGTGTAGTCGACGACATTACGGAGGGAAGGAATTAAGTAGCCGTTGAATAAGTTCTAGTATGCAAAATAGGTGAAGGTTCTTTTTACCGGAACATTTAACTTGCAAATTTTCAAATAATGAACCTCCGTCGCTGTCAATATAAGCGTAATTAATGAACGCTGGTTTGCCTATTGATCGTCTTTTGTTCTATGGGAGCACTTTGTCGACATTGTAAGATTAGAATTTTAGGTTATTTGAACTAATCGATTATGCTGCAGTGCGATGTTTATACGGAGATGGTCATATAATTTCGTTTGTTCATAGAAAACGCACGCGCAGATATGTATTCCTACCTATGTACACCTATATGTTTATATCAATTACATTTATTCTGTTGACGGGAATTTGTAGCAACTGTGTCCTTGCATTGTTGCTATATAAAAAAAAATAAATTTACCATGACTAACAACAATAAAGTTCAACAACGTAAATAAATAACAATTTTTAAATAGGAGAAAGAATGGGAAAATAACGAAAACGAAGAACAAGAGTAATTTCGTATTGGGGTAAGCACAAAGCTCTTTAATAAATAGCTTTTTTTACCGCTTTCGAACTATGCATAGCTCATCCTCAAGTAAGCTGAAAGCCATCCATCAAATTAAGATTGTTAAATTAAGTATTAATTTAGGACTGACTGACTGCATATACATATACTTTAGTAATAAAATGCTAAACGTAAATAATGAAACAAAAACTATTGTAAGGAGAAAACAATTCAGCGTGAGCTGGGAATGATATTTTTCCGGAAGACGCCTACCGGAGGTAACTTCGGTCAAGCTGTCACATTTTTGCCATCGCTCATCTTCTCCAGTTCTCCCTCTTCGCGTAGTGTGCTCAGAGTGAGCTAGGAGTGGACGGCACATACCAGAGTTAGCTACGGTCGAGCTGGCTCAGGAACCTTCTTTAAGTGTCAAATAAGACTAACCTGTCACATTTTTGCCATCGCTCATCTTC